>CALZFC010000009.1:5135000-5735000 GCA_945643635.1 Allodiplogaster sudhausi
TTCTGTCAATGACAAGCGAAATGACAGGCAAGAGGAACCACAGGCAATCGGAGTCGGAACACATGGCAGTCGTACAGGGCGCGATCTAGCGAAAATGCCAACGGAAACCACTGTGATTTGTTTCTCCGACAATGGCAAGATGCCGTCTAGCAATTTCGCTACGCTTGCCCGCCACGACGCTCCACGAGCAACCAAACGTTTAGCTATGAATTTCCCCACAAACAACATTTCATTCCTGGCTGATGAATCGAGACTCCTGTACCTCCATGGACATAGAAGTAAATGACTTCTCCGGTTAAAGTTTCAAAGTTTATTCCACAATCAGTGACTGGGCCCGGAGGGTGAAGGAAAGATGAAAGGCATTGGGTTTCATGACTGCGGTTCGCATCCAAGTGGTGGACAGGTTGCGGTCGAATTCGTCACGCCATCGTTCTCGGGGGCGTCCAGCTTGTCTTTTCCATTTCCACGGTCTCCACTCACGGCTCGTCTTGTCCAGTGTCCTCCATCCATTTTTGCAATCAGACTCCCCCATTTCCACTTCCTCTCCATGGCTCGTACTCGGATATCGGGAATAGGAATTTTGTCGAAGAGCCAGTCATTCGTCGGATGTTCGAGGAGAGTGACTCCGGCCATTTTTCTCATCATTTTCCTCTGGCACACAATGAGGCGGCGGCGATCTTGTAGACGAAGTGCCCACGTTTCCGCACCATACAACAGCGCAGGCTCGATGCTAGTTTGGTAAACGCGGCATTTGAGGGCAACGTCAACTCTCCTGTTTGTGAGGAAGTCGTAGAAGCGATTGAAAGCTGCCCAACCTGCCCGCACTCTCCTGTTTAACTCGAGGGCCGGATTGGATTTAAATGTTACCAGTTGTCCAAGGTAGACAAAGGTGTCCACGTAGTCGATGGTTTGACTTGAAACAAAGAGAGGTTTGCGGCTTCGATTGGTCATAGCCTGGGTCTTCGAGGTGTTAATGGAAAGGCCGACGGCTTCACTTGCGGCTGACAGCTCACTGAGCATCGCCGCTGCTTCCTTAGCGGAATGGGAAAACAGGACAATGTCGTCAGCATAACGGAGGTGGTGCATTTGAATGCCATCTATGTTTATGCCGCGATCAGACCAGTCTAGGTTTCGGAACACTTCTTCCACGACAGCAGAGAAAAGGGAGGGACTGATGTTATCAGTTTGTCGAACTCCTCGCTGCACGTTGATTGGCACAGTTTGGCCTCGAAGGCGTACCCGAACTTCAGCTGAATCATAGATATTCTGAAGGATGGATATGATCATCGGGTGTACGCCTTGGCGATGGAGGGCGGGCCAAAGGGCATCGAATCGAACGCTGTCGAAGGCCTTCCGGAAGTCAACGAATATGAGATAGAGTGGAAATTCATACTCGGTTGCCTTTTGCAGCATTTCGACGACTACATGGATATGGTCAGTAGTGCAGTACTTCTTGCGGAATCCGGCTTGCTCGACTGGTTGATTGAATTGCAGTGTCTCTTCCATCCGCGCACCAAGAATTGAAGAGAATACTTTGTACACGCAGGAGAGTAGGGCAATTGGACGGTAGTTGGCAATGTCGAGCGGGTCACCTTTCTTGAAAATCAACGATAGCACCGAGTCGGCAAAGGAGTCAGGCACACGTCCCTCATCCAGACAGCGATTGAAGAGGACGGCAAGATGAGGAGACAGGATGTTAACTCCAGCGTGAAGCATCTCAACCGTGATTCTGTCTGGACCAGGGGAGCGCCCTTGCCGCATCCGATTTACTGCCTTTTGGACTTCGCAAGGTAAAATCGGTGGAAGAGCCTCGGTCGTGATGTAGATCTGCTGCCGAGGTGGAATTGGAACAGCAAACAGACCATTATAGAACCGCTGCACGATGTCGGCAACTTCACTGCGGTTGCTGACGACGCGTCCATTAGGAGACTTCAATTGGCAGAGTTGAGTATGTGACACCTCAGATTGCTGCAGGGCTTTTCTTAATCCTCGGCCTTTTCGGACAGCTCTTTCAACAGCGTAGAGATTACGTAGACGAATGTCATCCTTCAAAGACACTCGGAGCGCTTTGCAGCAGACCGAGAGTTCGACTCGGGATGCACGCGTGACACGGGCTGTAAGTAGTTGATGTCTCCGCTGGAAGAGCTGTTGTGTCCGATTTGACAGTGATGGCTTCTATTCTGGTTCGTTCGCAATCTTAGCGGTGAGGGATATAATGTTGGTGACGTTGGGATACTGTGTCATATCCACTCCTGCTGAGAGATGTGTGAGCGCAACGTCGAACAAAGGCCTGTTGATTCGACCGCGTGGCTGAGACGCCCTGTGTCTACGAGTTGGACGAAGTGGAATGCGGACACGGGCCATCAGCATGCGGTGATCACTGTCAAAGCGCAAAGAGCCAACGACCGAGACGTCAAGGAAAATGGACTGGTCCCGACAGAGCACATAGTCGATAGCGTTGCGCGTAATCATGTCGGGAGAACGCCATGTCCACTTCCTAGAGTTGCGTTTGTCGAACCGGGTATTCATGATATGAAGCCGATTCTCCTCGCAGAATTCGTTGAACATCTGGCCGCGGTCATTGCGTCGGGCAAGGCCATGCCGGCCAACATACATCTCTGCACCCACACGGCTTCCAATCTTGGCGTTGAAGTCCCCCAGGAGAACTACCCGTCGAACTCCGCCACCCGGAAGCTGAACACGACCAGCAGAGTTAACGAGCAGCGTCTGGAGTTTGTGGAGAAAACCCGTGTAAGTGTTATCGCAGTATGCCGATGTGGGATGTGGGGGCGTAGCAGACAATGAGGCGTAGTTGGCATCGGTCCAACGTCACATCAAGAAAAGATAGTCGGTCACAGATATGATGAAAATCGCAGTGACCGGCCCATTTCTTATGAACGTAGAAGCCAGTTCCCTTTGAAGAAGCCTCACCATGTGCGAAGAGATGGTGTCCTGATGCCTTTAATGTGACAGCGGTGAGGCCTGTGCGCCGAACTTCTGAAAGACCGATGATATCAAATGGTACAGAACTGACGGCGTCCTCAAATTCGACGAGTCTGTCGGCCTTTCGGAGCGTTCGGCAGTTCAGAAAGCCGATGCGAAGATCTTGCTCTCCGGTTACGCAAGGCAAAAATTCGCCAAAAGATTTCGAGGTAAAAAGTATAATTTTCATTTTACAGCTCCACATCTCGAATTTGCAATAAGAGAAATATGGAAATGTAGCTGACTCGTGTGCTGAAGATGCGAATGATGATTCCCGAGCAGACGAGCATCGCGAGAGTCGGCAGCAGCACGACCGACACCATCTGCGCCCAGTAGATCGACGTCTGCAGAGCGGCCAGCTGGCCAGACTGCGTGAACTGCAAGGGAAATCTCATTCTATTAGACAACGCTGGATTCTATCTGGAAATATTCATTATTTTCTTTTTTTCCTGGACATTTGGATTAGTGTGTCCGGATAAAGCGGAACATTGTAGCTTATTTTTGTGGAAAATTGCATTATCTATAAGTTCAGACAATTCAAAAGTCCATGACGTGAATTTGAAATCAATCATCTTTGAGCTGTGTGCCAGCTTTCCATCCACTTCTTCCCATTGAAGAACGGCCAAGCCGGACAAGATCTCATTTCTCTAATATGTTTCATGTTTTTGTCGCTAACGCCACTCTTCTCGTTAGGGTACGAACGGACAAGAGAGTAGGCAGCAGAGAGCGTATCGAGACAGACCTAATTCAATTTGGAGCTAAGCCTCTGCTTTGTTAAGAGGGAAGAGGGGAGAAGGGAATGGGAGGAGCGGAAGGAGAAGGGAGGATGAAGTCATAGGAGAGAATGGCAAATGCTTGAGGCTGTCCGTGCTGGACCAGTGTCCGGGTGTACTTACAGTGTAGAAGTATGAGATATGCCAGCAGGGAGGAGCGGACTCATCTTCACTCTGCCACAAACGCGCAGAGGCATCCAGAGATACTAAAAACAAAGAAGAACGAGATGATAATCATCATACATATAGACGAATGGTGTTTCTATGATCTTGGCATTGGAGCCGCTCCCTTTCTCCACACTCTTAACCGCACCACCGACAGACACAACATTAGCGATAGGCAATGCTCTGCCTCGTACTGCTGTTTTCTGCCTCCCATTCACACTAGCCCATGACAGCTTTGAAATATACAGCTTTCTCCCATGAGACTGACCGCCTTGCGTCGGAATAACAGCGAGATTAAGGCAGGACGAGAAGATGAGCGTGATTGCGAGGAGCGTCCACGTTATCTTCGATGTGCAGTACTGCCGGAAAGTGAACGGCATCGTCACGCACAAGAGCGTCTCGATCGTCACGAGGAGAGTGAGCCTGAAGCACTAATTTTCAGAATCATATATTCATTGGCTCCTTTTAAATCCAAATTCAATTGCCAGTAGCGCTTCTTGTGAGGTGTCGCGAGAATCATTAATAATCCCTTCGAAAACCTGTGCTAAATTGGCAGTCTCTCTCCTGGCACGTAACATCTTTTTCCACGGTTCTGAAAGGTTTTAATGAATTTCACGTTCCCCTTCTGCTACGGCTGCATTTAATTTTCTTCCGAGTGATAAATTCCGAGTAGGCGGTAGAAAGTGGACTGCAAACACAGAATCTTGAGAATGAGGGGATGTGGGATATGGAGGAGGTCTTATAGGGGGGGGGGGGAGACCTGCCGATGCCAATGTTTGCATGCATTGGATGACGATGAGCCCTGCGGCAAGATCATTGAGAGCGGGAAGGGGAGAGGAGGAGGTGCAGAGGAAGGCGGGAAAGTGGGCGCAAGGCTACGGCCGTATGATTCCTCGTCTTACTGCTCTAAATTCGTGATTGTCTGGAGAAAAGGAAGGGAAGACGTGGCCGAGATGAAGCGAGCCGTCATTTCAAATCGGCAGATCTGCGGTCGTCTTCATTAAGGTCTCCTCTCTAGACGTTTCCTTGGCCTCGACTTAATAGCTCAGGCAAGGACAAAGAATCTTGAAGAGGCGACATCGATGGCACAACTCTTCTCCGGTATATTCGCGCGCTTTCTATTCGCTCTCTGCATCGCCTTTATTTCCTCCCTCAATCTCATTTTTTTTTCTCCCTCTCTCGTCTCTATGTTATCATTCTCTCTCTCCTCTCTCGTCTCTCTCTCTCTCGCTCCCATGGGCACTCGATACGAGAGATGCTAATCAACTCTGACGAGGTGATGCATGCGTGCAATCTGGCTAAGACGCATTCTAGCCACCCTCTGGTCCGCAACATTGTTCACGGCAGAGAATGCGCCCCGCCTTTCTATGAACTGATGCATGCGCATATCGCTGTAAGTTGATCCCTCTCCCTCTTAGACAAGCGAATGCCAAACTTCAGGCGCATTACAATGAGTGCATGCTTGGTCTCCCGTTAGGTCAATTTATAAATAGTATGCATGAAAGATTCAAAAAATACAGTATTGCCTTGTTCTTCCTCGCTCCCATTCTCGATCCCATAAAACTGACCAGGTGGACATGGTGCCGCAGATGTTGGAGATGGGCATGATGTAGCCGCGGGTGTGCCAGAAGAGATGCTCGAAGGCCCGCCACACGGGCACGGTCCACGCGTGGATCACTTCCAGAGGGCGAGAAGTCACGAAGATTAGATTTGCAAGGGCCTGTGGAATTACATTTCTATTACATGCTATATTTTGTATAAATGTTTAAAACATTGTTTTTTTCTCCACTTTTGGCTGATTAGATATATATTAAAGTGTTCATCCACCGATGAATACCTTAAAGCGCAGAAAGTGCACCGAACTGCTGCCATCAAAGTATGAGAGGCGATAGATGAGCAATGCGAGAATGTTGCCAGTTGCACAGAGCAACATGAGCGGAGGCAGCAGCCATCGTTGGATCACTGCAATCAGTCTGAGCTTTCCTATCACTCCACATTTCACTACATTAAGAAACGAAATACACGGGCATCTATAAATATGTAGTATTTATGTATGTAGAATATATGGCATTTTGCTGCATACAGACTTCGTTCACCATATGAGAAGAAGTGTGTTCTCCAAGATTCTCTTTAGAAGATTAAAAAATATTTCTCTATTTGTAGCAGCTCAATTCCAACCTTTCCCTATCTATAAATCAAGAACGGATGCAATATAAAACTATACTTCGAGCGAACTCCATTTAGAATGAACATTTGAAAATAGCTTTTAGAGCGCAATCATCCGCTTGCTTCCAATGTCAGGCCAGCAAAAAGAAGAATATGAAATAAATTACTGACATATTTCCACTTGCGCACAGCTCCCAGAGAACACATGCGGGTTGTGGTGGACGGTCGGATCTGTAAACAACAAAAATGCTGTATATTGATGAATGAAAAAAATATTTTCTTCGAGGCCATCATAATTTGGCCAAAGATAAAGTGCAATCGTTAGGGAATGACATCATGTCTGCATTCTCATAGAGAGAAAGGCACCGGCACGAGTGAACTAGTGACTTCCTGGCACCCCGGTGTGCAAAGGCAAAGGTTGCAGGGCGATTGTCACGCCAAGGCCAACAAGGGGCTCTACTCAAGCAGGAACGAGACTTCGGCTTCTTTTTCTCCCCTCTTTTTCTCGCGTGAGAGCTGAAGTCCGAGTGGAGCCCTGAGGCACATGTGTTTTCTGGAACTCCTTAGATCCAGAAATGAGAAAGACTAAGAATTTGGGAGCATTTTAAGATTGCTCAGATAGGTGAAATCGAGCTAGAGCAATTACTTCTTTCCAAAAGAGAAGAAAGAATCCACTTACACGGCACCGTATCGTTGCATTGCCCGTATGAGAGAATTGTGAGGTTCTTGACCAGCATGAGGAGTCTGAAAGCAAAAGATACTGGAACTTCGGACCGTTGACTAAACACTGCTCCCATTGACCTTTCACGATGCGATCTTGCTATTTTGGCTCATGAATAAAAAAAAAGGATCTTGAAACTTTCACGGACTCAAGCAAGCTGCAAGCAAGAGATGGCAGGCGAGTCCCAGAAGGCGGGCTAATCGCACTCGCGCCCCTTGTTCACAGTTTATGCAATTTTAGAGAAGGAGTGCAGAGAAAGGAGAATATACTATGAGAGGGGGATATACTCAGATGTAAACAGAGACAGAGACAGAGAGAGAGAGAGAGAGAGAGGAGAGAGAGGAGAGAGAGGAGAGAGAGTGTAAGAAGTGGGAACAAGGAGAGAGAGGGAGATTGGAAACGTTAGCCATGCCACGCCTTATCGGCAAATCACGACGGGGTAGCGGACTCCTTCACGGGCGTCAGTGACGAAGATAGCATTCATTCCCTGCGGAACGGATAGGGATGGAGAGAGAAGACAGATAGAGAGACCAAGAGAGAGAAAGCCGGGAGAGGGTGGGAGAACGTGACAAGCAGAGACAAAGGGAAAGTGAGAGAGTGTTTAGAGCCAAAAAGGAGCAAGAGTTGTGTGAGAGAGTCCAAAAGGTACAGGGAAAATGAGTCGCGGATAGAGAGAGAGAGAGAACAGCCTCGCCTATTCGCTAACTCGCCTAAGACATGCCAAGTTGCACACGACCGTTGAAACGTCGGCTTCCTCTGACATTTAGAGGAGATGAACTTCTTCAAAGCTTGAGGAGATTGCTCTACACAATGCAGATTAATTAGAAAGCCGACTACAGAGAAATATTTAATCGCCTGTCACGAGAGCAGATTAGAGATACCCCACGAGGGCATTCTCGTGATTTGGGTATCAAAAAAATTGTTGCTTGGTACATCAACACACGAAACCTTTCTCCTCTCTCTTCTAGTGTCAAAGCACAATGTTTATAAAGAAAAGTCATAATTTAAAGAAACAATGATTGGTAAAATGTGTAGTATTTCAAGCAGAGGCCAGGAGACCTTTTAGCTGCATGAAACTGTCCTTCTATTGCCAACCAGCTCTTCTGCTCTACACCATCGTCAAGGGTGGCAAGAGTCAATGATGCTGAGATGTGTAGAAGCTTTACCCTTTCCCTCTTTCTATCTCTCTGCCTCTTTCTCTCTCCCTCTCTCTCTCGCTCACTCAGTGGCAAACAATCGCAGGCCGTCATGGCAATCCCGCCGTGTGACCCATGCTTGAAAGCATGCTCGAAGACAGGCAACACCAACGCTCCCTTTGTTTGACGTGGCCTTCTAATCTTATTAGTACCCCACCACCCCCCCCCCCATGATTAGACTGTCTTTTCCTTTTTTGCCTTGTACCACCTCTTCTGACTCACAAACACAGACACCTCCCTCACGATCCCCACCAATCTTCGCCCCCTAGAGTTTCTCGCCTTAATGCAAAGATGACGCTCTCTCCGAAAAGTGTTTGCATACGCAGCCGCCCAAGGCTATGGATGCTTCCTAGGAAATCCGGTGGGAAAATGAGGCGCGAGACGGCTCATTCAGCCTCATCTCATAGCGTCGCCAATAATCCCGGATTAAGAGTAATCAACAAATTTCGCGTAATTATTCTACATGATTAACACAATTCTCCGAAGCTCAACGACACCAATCTCTTTTTTCGGCGCAATTACGGCTTCCGATTCGGCTAGAAAAATCCTAACTGCAGTACAAATAAATTTTTTTAGTAAAATATGACCATTACAATTTTCTATACATTTCGTGAATTCAGTTCGGAATGTTCCCTAAATTTTAAAATTATGGCGTGGGAGGTGAATGATGAATGAAGTACATCAAAGATCGTACGAGGAAGCTACGCATAGAGAAGGCAGAATGCGCGACAAAGAGGGAGAAAGGAAGATAGGGAGAGTGAGAGAGAGAGACAGAGAGATAGAAAGAGAGACTGAGATATACAGGGTGTAGGATTGAGATGCAGAGTCCTACAGAGCGTTGATGGACGAGAAAAAGATTGAGGACACTGCACCAGCGTAAGCATCGGAGGCATCGAATTTCACACGTAGTCAACGCGGATTTTGTCCGTGAAGAAGAAGAATGAATGAATCGCTCTCTTGTGGTTGGTCATTTGGGCATTTCGCAGTCCGCGGTTTGCCAAGGAGCTGGGATGGATTCCAGAAGAAACCTCGGTATAACGTTTTACATGGTCGAAGGCTGTATGAAGTAGGCACCTGACACTGGCTTCTTTATGCGCCTCCAGCGACTCCCCTCCCACTCTTCCAGTTACTTCCTTTGCATTTCCCACATCCGGGAATAGTAGCTGGGAATACACAAGCGCTTCTTCTTCATATTCTTCACGTCAACTTCGACTGTTTACTGTAATAGCATGCACACATTTGCATAGATGATACGTACACTCACAGCGTATATCCATCTCGGATCTCCTTAAAGAAGCTTCTTCCCCTTTCACGGCCCATCTCATCCTTTCGATTTCGGCGCAGCCCATTGCACATCGCAAGAGTCTGATAGCAGAGGCCAGATAGGGAGGGGGGGGGGGGGAGTCTGGAGAGTGGCGTCTCCACCTCTCCAGAGTTTCAAACCAGACAAGTATTGAACCGGACGAAAGCATCATCTGTCTGAGTGGCTAAAGACTATCAAAAGAAAAGATCAGCACCGTGTAAGATAAGACAGATGCTCCGTTTCATGCGGGTTCAACAATATCGTAGCTCCCGCCCACAAGCGAGCAGAAAGAAATGCGCTCAGAGAGATGAAATGCATCTGTACTTTGCCATCAAAATAAAAGAAAATAGGCGCGTTCGAGAGAGCCGGGTCGTGTGGCACCGCCACCTCCGACCACTCTCCTTATATAGCTTCTGGAATTGGAAAATGAAGTGGTGCGAGACGGGCAGACTTAATGGCTCACTTGCTGGCTTCTCTCTTATTCTCTGGTGAACAAGTGCGGGGGGTGGCAGAAGGAACAAAAAGCAGCGGTTGATTAGGTTGTCCTTCAGCGGTAGGTCATTCATTCATTGCCAGTGAACATTTGGCATCGCTTCATCAACCCGTTCGAAAAGCTCATTGTCAGTGTTTAAAAAAAACCACATAAAACAAAACATCACTATGAGCACAAACTTCTTTATGGAAGTAAATTTTATCGCAACGCAAATGTATTAGCTAATGGTAAGTTCTTTCTCAATCCCTGCTCCCAGCCCGCTTGAGTTGATACACATCCACATTCATTCAAGATCGTATTTTATGGATAATGACTTGTCATTTGTGCTCTAATGTTATGTTCTGCACATACATTAAAAATACATATATTAGAAGTAAGTAAATAATTAGCTGACCTGAAGCATTGCTTGAAGGGCATGTGAATGCCGGTGAGTGATGCGCATTGGTTGAGCATATCCTCCATCTGCACCGTCTCAGTCATGCCCTCAACGCACCACTATTCATTCTTACAATTGCTAATCTCTCAACATTGTATGGGAGTGGGCTCAACTGTGCCTCCGAGTTGACTAAGAAAGGCTCATAATTTCGTAGAAGAAAAATAACAGAAGGATAAGTACATATTTTTTCGAGACTTACTCTGCTAAGATAGAAAAGGGCAAAGCCTTTCTTACGACACACGGCTATTATAGTCATGGCTCTGTTTACTGAACATGTCACCCTTTTTATAAGCGATCTAAGCCTTAGCGCGATGTTTTCAAGTGGTAAAAGTTCATCAATGAAGCGTGAGATGCGCCAGAGAGAATAAAAATGAGTCAGGCGTGGGCAGCAATGGCATGCATATTTAGATGAGCGGCGCCATTGGGGGTGGATTGAGGGGGGGGGGGTCGCCTGTGATGATGCTCCGCCTACTATGTTCTTGCCTCCCATTGCCACGCCCCTTTAATCCACGATTTCATGGTAGTGATCCATGGCCAGCGAAGAACCAAGCAATAGTCGTAACAGAAATCGCCATTATAATAATGTGATCTTGGTAAAATCAGCTGTTCTTCTTTTTTTGTGCAGTCAAGCAATAGCGCAAGTGTGTTCTGGCATGTAAATATTACCCTCACTTTTAATTAAGTGCAGATACATACATATATTGTTTTCTGTTGAACAAGAAAAAAAGTTGTACGTTTTTAAGAGGAAAAATTCAAATTATTTCCATAAAAAAATTAAGTAGAAATACATCAGATAAAATCAAATTCCCATTACAATCAGATTAATGCATGCACATGCGTTTATGTAAGAAGGTGTTTTTTAGTTGCAAGCAGCATCCTGTAATTTTAGGTCAATTTTATTGCATGCGCTGAGTGCACGCATCAATTGTTGTATGATGTATAATTGCATAAGATATAATAGTTGCGTTTGCTACTATTGTAGAAGCATAATTACATTTGGATGCGTTTCCCAGGCATTTCTCACCGACCACCACTCATACGACATTGTTTAAGCGGAAACGACACGGTGAAGTAGCGGTATTTGCTTCGTCAACACTCTCACCGCATACACAATTAACCTCACTGTCAGCTCACTCGGGGTGGAGCACACTTTAGAACTCTGCTTTGTCGCGTGCTCATGGAAAGCTCAAGCTCACAATGAGTGGAATACGGAAGCTGGAGCCAGGGGCTGGCACACATTCATAATTGCCAGTCATAGGTCGCTCAAGGCCAAAGATTTTCAGATGCAGAATACGATGCTATATTATTTTTCCTCTATGAACTCTAACACATTCTCGATCAGTGAAAGCAGCAAATTAGGGAAGGGCAAAGCATTTGGAGGTAATAAAGAAGAAACACTCTTTGAAGGGGGGTGGAGTTGGGAGGCAAGCAGGACAGGAACGGAGCAAAGTGGAGGAGGCTGGACAACTCTCGCCGTAGAATAATTCATGAGTGCGGTCTCCG
This sequence comes from Allodiplogaster sudhausi, assembly GCA_945643635.1. Classification (NCBI taxonomy): domain Eukaryota; kingdom Metazoa; phylum Nematoda; class Chromadorea; order Rhabditida; family Diplogasteridae; genus Allodiplogaster; species Allodiplogaster sudhausi. Next base: position 5,146,739 of record CALZFC010000009.1, read on the forward strand.
ACTCTTCTGTGAGCGGAATATCCGATAAGCGGAAATGAATGACGCTAAGACACGAGACTCTGCCCAAATGTATAAACTGTTCATACATCTTGTTCGACACTACGCCTATTTATAGGACTCTTTGACCATTCGGTTTTATTTCAAAACTAATGTCGTGACAGTATCACAAATTCATAACAGATATGTTAGTTTACTCTGAATTTTTAACGGCGTTTATGTCTTTTAGCATTGCACTAGCAACATGCATGCATCCTTACTTGTATGCTAGTGCGAATATCGCCTCTTGCAACTTGCCAAAGAGGACTTTCCGAGTACACAAGTATGCGCCTGAGAATGTGGCTTGTCCTGTTTCTTGCCGTCTTCTTGCCAAGCCAACCATCGGCTATCCGATTTCATTCTCCTTTGAGAAAACGCTTAAAGGAGCCCAAGAACATCACAACACTCGTAGGACGCAGCAGAGTGCCTGCGGGGGTGATCTTTGATGAGCGGAGGTCGCCGAAATGCAGCCGCTTTAAAGGAGTCGATTACATTTGACACCTTCATGCAAACATTGAAGATGCGGAAATATGTAAGTGCAGAAGATCACAACTACAAGCGAAGATGGTCACATGGTTGCCCATATATTGCGCACAAACAAATGTTTGTACGCAATATATGGCTCATTTTCCGATTTCCAGGAAGAATTTATCGTGGATAATTCTTATCCTTATTACTAAGCATTTAGAAAGAGGGTCATTCATAGAACTCATGTACGCACTCCGTTTTGGCAAGGTCTTATGAACGTTTCTTCTGATCTTATGTGTGACTTGTTCATGATGTTTGCTCGGAAAAGATCTGCGATCAAGAAGCGATAAGCGCGCAGTCTATAAGCTGCCTTTGGCGACTGCCATTCTTTCCTTGCAGGCCCGATTTCCATAGCCCGATGCAACCTTGTGAATAAGCGGATGCAGAAAACGGGGAAGAGATCCTCATAACGATGTTGAGAGTGTCTGGGCTCGTCGGCAAATGAGCTGCTGACACGAATGAGAGTTAGAGACAGAGACAAATAGAGGGAGAGAGAGAACAAGAAAGAGGAGGATATACACATAGAAATGAAAGCGGAAGGAAATGCTAAGGAGGGCTATCGACGATTCTCACAACCATCTTAGGTACATACGTAGTATTTGATGGTGAGGTACATATGAGACAAAAAGAAAAGGGTTGTTGAAGATTATCAAGGAATATGGTGCGACCGTAAAACTTTGTGCAGAAAACGAACGAATTGATTGGAGGAGACATTTTTGTGCATATTTGATATGAAAAATTCGAAAAGTTATTGTTGTATGCAGAAAATCAAGATTTCGTCCTCATTGCTCATCGACTCGGATTTCGTGTGTTATTTTCCTTACAATAAGCCTAAACAGCCTCAGCAGTGTTTTTGCCCGGCATCTTTTATGATTTCGATAAGGGCGCTTATCTCAGATCATGGGTAATTCCCGCGGCATTTATGTCCCATCGGTACACGTTTCAGCATGGCTCGGCGTGTAGTCGTCATTATTGAATAGTTCAATTTTGACTTCCTTGCTTTCCAATGCAGGAAAATTTGATTATTAGGGATAAAAATATATTATTACAGAAAAAGGCGAGGTGATGAGCGTTCAATTCGAAGACGAATCACTATGCCGACTTCGTTCGTTCGTCAAAGAGCTTGCAATCGATGAAATTCGCATGCTTCTGGAGCCAATGAGAAACGGGATCTTATCCAGTGAAACGCGTCTGCATATCAATGAAAGGTTGCCGAATTAGTTGAATGTTTATAATATCACTTAATATATGCTGTCAATCTGAAGTTTCGCAGCCAGTGCAATGACGCCATAATTGAGTGCACCGTCTCTGAGCTGCTGTCCGTTGTGAATCCATGCTGGCAGCGATGGATACTTTCCAGTGAGTTGACATTTCCAGGTTTAATGTTGGAATATTATTATTTTTATATATTAATCAGTTTTTGAACTTGATTTAAATAATCTGTTCCTAACTTTCTTGCAGACGATGCACGCACTTTAAGTCCGCGTGACCGCGCGGCGCTCGAGTTGGAAAGCGGCGCGAGTGACGCGACGCGTGCATTCGCAGCATCCTTTCTGCGTCGAACGCGCCGACATCTCGTGCAAGCCGCAGCCACTGGACTCTTCTCAGAGGATACGCTCATCTCGGCGAGGGTCGGCGACGAGGCTAGACAGGTCTGTATAACGCGTATTTAAAGAAACATCATTTTTCGCTTCAAGACAAAGATTCTTCTTCAGGAACTTTTAAGATTAAAGAAAAATTATTCTACAGATATCGCTCGGCGATCTCGTTTACGTCTTTTTGTGCGACGAAAGAGAAGGCGAAGAGAGGAGATCCACCTGCTGCGCTTCTCGATTTTTCGGCGCTGTGCATTACACGTCCATAGAATACACCAAAAAGACCGGTTAAATGTTTCTCAAAATGCGCAATTATTCAGTTATGAACGACAGATAGCATCGTGATCAGTAAAATTTACTGTTAGATAAAATTTCTTTTGATGAAAAATGAAATTTGATATGTTACTTTTTCACGCCTGCCATTGGCTCGTCACTCCATGTCCGTGTGGTGGACGGTTGCCTTCGCACTTTCGACCGTCAACTCTCTTGCCATTCATATCAGCTGTCTCGCGGACAACTTTGAGCCGCTTCTCGAGTCGACCGACCGTGCAGGCGCTATCATTCTAGCCATACTGGCCAGGTAAGTGCCTGTCCTTGTTCTCTCCTTCTACATGGACAGCCTTATTGTGAGATATGTAGTATATATGTAGTATCCTGATCGGCTTCCTCGTCTACTCCACCTTTTATCTTGTTGCATTCGTCTGTTGTTGTGAAACATCTCTCGAAATCGAAGACTCCTTCGACTCGCTGCAGTACAAAAGTTGCGCCTATCGACTGTTCGGGTGAATTTTTGCATATGGCGTTTTTTTTTATATCCACGAAAATGCTGTCATAACCATTACATCTCCGCTGTAGTGCCCTCCACTTCTGCAATTACCTAATAGTTTCGACGTATATCGCCCTCGCTTTACTCTTCGCATTTCATCTGGGACTTTTGGCAGGCACTGACACTTCATTCGTTTTATGGCCGTCGCTAACAGGTTATCATCAAAATGAAGTTATTAGAAACTGTGTATTTTTAAATAAAAAATAGAATAATATTACACAACCTTTATCACCACAGGCTTCGCTTCCTTGACAATTGGCCTGTGCTCCTTGCAGCGAATACACATCTTTCTTCGACTTTGCGCCCAAGGAGACTCGTCTGGAAATGTTGTGTTCTCAAGACTTTCCGAAAGCCAAAATAGGCCATGATAAACAACTTTTATTATATACTTTGTAACACATCTAAACAAAATGCATATATAGTATAAGACAAGAAGTCTGGAAACAAGGGCCACTTCATATCGTTACAGATCCGTAATGATATGTGAAAACTGCAAAAAATGAACTTTATATTGACATAGTGTGCGAATCGACACTGATAGAATGGAACGGCCAGAGCTTTAAAGCGTTCTCAATATGTTGCTGGTACTGTTCTCTCTCTCTGTTTACTTGAGAATACCGTTCGTTTGCATAGCGAATTGCTCTTGCATTTTCTTCATTTTGTTATGTTGATGTTTTCCTTCTCTTGCCTCGGAGTCCTTCTCACTTCAAGGATGATTCTTCTCCTTCCCCATTACCAGTGCTCCTTGTGCCGTCAGCTGGCCTTTCCCTCTGGCAGCATTCTCTTAGAGAGGAAGAGGGAGTTGAGAGAGAGAGAGGGAGTTTGAGAGAGATAGGGAGAGGGAGGCGAGAGAGAGAGAGGGGGGAAAATAGAGTGAGATAAAGAAAGAGAGAGAGCGAGAGAAAGAGAGTGGGCGAGAGATTGCAGACTCGGATAGGGAGAGGATTTCTAGTAGGCGGTGTAGGAGATGCAACATGGCAAGGGATGCTGTTGAGCTTGAGAGAGCGGAGGGGCAGACGAGAAGACAACAAAGATATGATGCAAGGCCTGAGAGTGGCTAGAGAGTTAGGAAGATAAAGAGAGTGTGAGAATGAGAAGACGGAAAAGCACTGAAAAAAGAAAGGCGATGAACGTCTGTGCCACCACGCGTGATCCGAGCAGCTTTTAGAATGGGCGAGAGAGAGAGAGAGAGATAGAAAGAGAGAGTGTTATGAGAGAGAAAGAAAGAGAGAGAGAGAGAGAGAGAGAGAGGATGAGGGAGAGAAAGAAGGGAGAGAGAGGAGGATGCCTCCCTGCAGCCTTCCGCATATCCCGCAGGTCAACCAACACTCCATCCGCACACCTTGTGGATGGCACTCGCGTGTTCTACACATCAGAACACTATTTCAACTTTAGACTGCGCTCGTATGCTTTCACCCGAATATCTTCCCTGTTTGGAGTCGTAGACCAAGTTTTGCTTTCTGTCTGATAGGCGTCTCCTTGAAGGTCTCTGATTGGTCCGGCCATGGCGGACGATCTCGCCCTGATTCGGCGTACGCGGAGCTCGCTCGCCCTCGCGCGCAGCCGATCCGTCGACTCGCGTCCCGCGCTTCTGGTTCGACATTTACTATTTACATAATAATATTTGCAAATGCACTAATATTCACCCAAAAGTGCACATGCTACGAAAAATTAAGTGAACATTTTTAGAAACAAATGTGATATCTCTTTAAAATTGATTGGTTGAGGTGTCTCGTACACGCTCGGTGCCAGACGTTACTGCCTACTTCCGCTACTCAGACAAGTACCGGCCGCAGTGGCACAGCCTCAAGACCTACTACCCCTATCGCTACCGCCGCGACTACGACCTCGTCAGTTACTCTTTCCCGTCTAAAAGAATAGTTCCTTTCTTGCATGTTGTCTGTGCAGTGAATGCAGCTGGTTTGCAGGTTGACTCTCATTGGTTTGATCGACTAATCAAGGGCACGGTCAGAGACAGCAAACCAGCTGCATCTGCTCTAACACCTCACAATAGCTGACTAATTATATTCTGTTTTTCTAATCCGGTAAGCAAGATCTTTAAGATGAACTAGAATGTTGCAGTACGACGACTACTGGTACGACCGTTACTACTACTTCTCGCCGCTCTATCGCTCGAGCCTGAACCCATCGCGTCGCTACTACTACTCGGACAACCTGCCAAACCCCTACTACTGGAGCCCCTACTCCAACTACTGGACGCGCTACAAGGGCTACTGGTTAGTTACTTGTAAGGGGTCTGAGTGGAGGGGTCTCTTCATGACACATCTGAATCACTTCTTACAACAGGTACGACTACGACTACCCGTCGTACTACCGCCGCGACTACTCCTCTGCCTTCGACAACTACCTGCGCACGACGTACACGCCGTACCGCTCCTACGTGCTCGACTCGCTCTCGACGAGTCTGGCTCGCGGTCTCTCCATGTACCGTGCAGGTTTGCCCGCCACAGCAACCGCGACGCGTGCCGCGACAGCCGCGACGCGCAACGCATGCACGCTTTGTCCATGGAGGACCAACGGAGGCCAGTGGGCTCGCTCGCACCAGCAGGAGAAGCTCCAAGCTGCCCTTTATGACTCATTGCCTGGAGCCAACTTTTGGATTAAAAATCAGAGGGGCTGGTAGAGGACCTTGGAGGTGCTGCATGGTTCTTTTCCTAGACGCTTGAAGTAGTAGCTTTTTATATGAATATATGATGTCGAAACTCATCGCCCTTCAGGCAATAGATATGGCACTTACTGGATTTGGTGAAGTGCTCGGACCAAGCAGAGCCGTCAAGGGCCGCCTCCTCTCCTGTATTCTTCCTCGCTTTTGTAGAGCCACGTATTTATGGAGCCAATAATCCCTTCTGCCCTCTCTTTCTTCAATGATGCTCCTGACTCAAGATGCCCAGTCACTACTTCTACTAACAGTTAGTCGGTTTTCTGCCGTAGTGTCACACCCCCCAACCCCGTATTAACATGTTTAAAATCGCCTTGGTTACAGTCAAGAATGATCTGCTTCAGTAGTGGCGCCTTGGTTTTCCCCAACAGCCTTATCTAGGAGCATGCCGTCGTTGTAGTTTATATAATTTAGGCAACATCACCTTCCCGACCCTCTACAACTACTGGCTGACTCCCAACTACTGGGACAAACGCTTCAAGAATTATCGCGACCTGTACATCACCTACGACAACGAAAAGACAAAGATGCCTTCGTACTTTGACCGCCGAGCCCGTGAATACTTTACGCAATGGAACAACTCCTAGACTTTGATATCTTAGGCACTAGGTATTCAGGGCTCGTTATTTCGGCAAGGTTCTCGGTTCTTTACAAGGCGACCATTTTCAGTTGTAGTGTCTGTTCAAGTCGAAGTAGAGACCTTTCTTGTATATTTTTGGTCTTCTTTTCATTGTCTCTTGCCTTGTAGTGCGTCATGTTTTGCTGTCTCACCGTGTATATTCAAATGCTGCCACCTTTATTTCTAATTCTACTCGAACCGGTCTTCCGAGAAGGTTGGCAAACTCTTGAGAGAATACCTTCGAGCTATGTATGTTCTTTTATCAAATCCTCTCGAGGAGCAGTGTTTCTCTCTCTCTGTGTGTTTAAAATTGCATAAAATGCTTTTCAAATGTAAAAGAAAAAGAGAGAAATGTTTGTTTACTTGAAAGCCACGTGAACGAACTGAACTTATTACATTGGGAGAATTCTGAGAAGATAGAAAGAAATAGAGCGTGGAGGCAGCGGAAGAGTGTAATGACATTTGAAGGGAGTACACGTATGATTAAGACGGAAAGGACTGCCTAGAGTCGAGCTGGACGGTCAAAATTCAGCCACCAAGATGGGGGATATCTTAGATAGAATTTTTTAATTGACGGATTAAAGGATCTGTAGATCTCTATTCTCACATAAATGAGTTATTGGAAGAGGGGTCAATGCGTCAGATGAAAGGGTAAGAGAGAAAGTGAATGAACATCGAGGAGGGCAGCTGTTGTTCCTGTGGCAATGCGTGGGCGAGGAAGAACGACCGATTGAAGGAGAGCGTGGAGAGATAGAATGAGAAAAGAGGAGAGAGAGAACGAGTAAGAGGTTTGAGAGACAGGGAGTTTGAGAGACAGAGATTGAAAGGAGAGAAAGGAGACAGACACAGAGAAAACAAAACGAAGAGAAAAGGATTGCAAATGGAGAGTTAGGAAGGTGGAAAAAAAATGTGCAGCAATCCTGTAGGAATGCCATTGTGCCTGAGGCATGAGAGGGAACGGGAGAGCGATGAAGTAAGCGGGATAAGGGGAAAGGGAATGACAGATAGAGAAGTTAGAAAGAGAGAGAGACAGAGATGGAATAAGAGAGAGCAGAATAGAGAGAAAGTGATTCCGAGACAGCAGAAGCTAAGCTTTTCCAGGCGGGCCTCCGCATCTTCTCCTCTCACTGCCAAACCTTCCCTGCACATCCTTTCAGCTATGGCAGACCACAATATATTATTTTATTCTCTCTCTATTTCTACAGTTGGCTGATCGATTCTACCTAGGCAAACTATGCGTGATGACGTTTGATATCTTTCAGCTCGCTTAGCTTGGGCAGACCTAAGCCATGTCGAGTAATGGCCCCGTGGTGCGGGCGCGCTCTTCCGTGTGCCTGCCGCGTAGCCGATCCGTCGAGCGATTCGGCAAGGTCGGCACGCTCACCAGGTAGGGGGTGTTTCTCTAGATCCCCATGGTATACCAGACCAAAAAAGAAACCGACCGTTCCAGGGTGGCCTCGGTGCCCCATCTGGACAGCCTTCGAGTATGCGGTGATCGCTACCGCGCCTCGACGATGCATCGCTACCGTCGTGACTACGACCTGGTTCCCCCTTCCTTCTTTCTCGCATCATTCCTTTAGGCTCTCTCGTTCGCAGATGGACGACTGGCTTCACGATCGACAGACCTTCTACACGCCATTCTACTGGCAGACGTACCGCTTCGCCGCGCGCCGCGCCCTCTACACCGATCCGATCCCGAACAGCCTCCAGTTCGAGTATCCCGGTTTCTGGTTCGTCTTCAGACGCTTCCTAACTTCTTGCCAAGTGACGCATCGTACAGGTCTCGCTACAAGTGGTACACGGACTGGCTGAACCCCACGTACTGGCGTCGTTACCGTGACCCGAACTACGATCGACCCCTCTGGAACAGCTGGCGGCCGTGGCAAGTCGGTTCAAATGAATTAAGATTAATTGTTTAATTTTGGAAATATTAAAATGAATATAAAGTGTTCACAATTTAGCTGGACAAAGTGAACGTGAAGCGCGCGATAGATATGTACCGCAACGGTCTGATCGACTTCAAGACGCTCGACAAGAAGTGGATTGAGCCTACCGCTCTCGGACGACGTGGCAAGGACTGGTCCGATGTCTATCTTCCGGCCGGTCAGTTTTCTTTAGTCTCCATCCTGAGTGCGGCTGCCTCTTTCAATCCTTCTTTGATCGCAATTATTGATCGAAGATATCGGTTAGAAATAAGAGAAAAAACTGCTTACAGCTCGCTATGGCGCCCACCGCTACTTCTACTCTTTCGGGTCGTACTGAGGCGTCATCGAGGACGACAAAGAAAAAAAGAAGATTTACTAACTAATCGATCGTACTCTTTGTACTTTGTAATTACATAAGTGGGTCTCTTCTATGCACTTTCATGCGTTTCTACACCTCTTTGTTTGAGCATTTTCGCTCTTGTCATAAACAAAGAAGATATTAAGAGCTGGAACTTTGTTTGCTCATTCGATAATCTTGCAAGCATGATCATACGAACAAAATTCTATTAAAATGATATTGTATTGGACAACAATGAAATGTCATTAACTCTAAACTTACAACTGCTGCAGAACAATAAATTGGCTCAAGACTGTGTGTACAGCTGAAAGATTCACCTTAGAGGTCCTCTGGTGAACGAAGCTGATTTCCATTCTCAATTAGCATTTCTTTAATAATTTAATAGAGCTTTGCTTAACACAAGTCATATGTCGCAAGCATAATTGGATATTAGTATGAAATAGCAAACGGAGATAGAGCATAATTTTACATAGCATGTCGAAAAAAAAGAGAAAAAAGAAAAAAAGAATCATGTATGCTTCATAAAATCAAGTATAAAGAGCAAGCAATATTCTAACCATAAGCATTCAACCTCAAAGCGGATATTCAGATCGGTTGCCTACTGTAAACCCGAACATTGTCTCTGCCGTCGAAAAGTAAGTATGTTTGGCTTGAACGGTAAAAAGCCGTTCCCAATTTAGATGTGTTGTCAAATTTGTGTCTGCGTCTCATCTGCGTCTTGCGTCAGTAAGACAGACTCACCAGTCTCGGACGGTTGACTCAGACACCTGCTTCTGAATGGCACACAGAGCATAATCGAAATTACAGTGTTCTTGAGTTGAAATAGATCTCTCAATACACAATACTTCACTCTTTCGAGACACACCTCACGACTTCAGTGCTGTTGTTTCGTTTCTGCCACGGTTTGCACTCTGTGATCATCTGAACAAAATGCTTCCTTTTTGTTTATTAATTTACAACACATAAATGTGACGGTTAAAAGAAAAGAAGAAGAAAAGATAAAAAGTAATGAAACACCTGCACGCGTTTTCCATGGCCAGAGACACTGCCACTGGTCGAGCTTCTTGCTTGCTCTGCTCGACTGAAGCAAGGGCATGCCTTCAGCCATGGCAGCGTCCGCATGAACTCGTCTCGGAATGTCTCGTTCATCCACGAATACAGAATGGGATTGGCGCACGTCGCCGTCATGCTGATGAGGTGCGAGAAGAGGAAGAAGGTCGGGAAGTGCGTCTTGATCATCCAGTTGTCCATCTTGATGTCTCGCAGCACGTTTCTGAATCACGCACATTCTCTATTATTTCAGTCAGTATATACGGTCTTTTTCAAGGACTAAATCAAAGAGGTGACTCACAGAACGTTGAACGGGAACCAGCAGACAACGAAGAGGAAGACCATGGTGAGAATCATGGCGAGCAGACGCTGCTTTCGGCGAGCTTCAGCCAACCGCTCGCTCGACCAGCGACGAGCAGAAATGAAATGCCAGATCAGTCGATAGCTCACGCCGATGATCAAGACGGGCAGGACAAACTGTAATAGTCTGGTACTTGGAACAACTTCTAATTTTTCATAACTCATGAAATACTATCATCAATTGAATAGTTCTTATAAGCCGCGAGATAAATTCCACTCGAGTGTTTGTATTTGAAGAGTAGAGAGACCTGCAGCAGCATAACAGCGAGTCCGTAGATCGTGCGGATGTGCTTGGCTTGCCAGTGCTCTGAGCAGATGCTAAAGTTGCACGGGTCACGAATGCGGATGAGGCGCATGTTGATGGCCAGCGGAGCGACCAACGCAACCGAGATTGTCCAGATCAGCATGATGATCATGAAGCACATCTTTAAAAATGATTATAAAAGATGATTAATTGGAAATGTTTTGCTACTTAAAGCGCTTTCTCGCAACTAATTCCATTAAAAAATATCTCATGAATAAATTCGTCAATAATTCATGACAGATGTAGGTAAGCTAGCAACCTTTTTGCTCATCCGGTCATTAATATTGAGCGTATTCGAGTAGTGCACAATGACCACATAGCGGTCGATTGCAATCGCCATGAGGGTAAGCGAGCTGTTGAATATCGAGGCTCCCTAGCAACAAAGATTAGTCATACCATTTTCTCTCACTCAAATGCCCTATGTATATTAGATAAATCCTTTAATGGAATGCAAGAGCAATTCTGCTGACCTGGAAGAGTGGCAGCCCATGACACATCAATTCTCCCCAGACCCAGTAGCCAATGAAGGTGTAGGCCGGCGTCACCCATAGAGAGCTGCAAACGAAAACAAAGGTATTTTTAGTAGAAGAACAAAGGCTGCGAAAGAGTTCTTAGCATTTTGATAACTCTTGCTGCTCGGATTCGTATGCTGAACGCCTGGATGCGAATGCAGAAGTATGTATGACGAATGCGGCAATTATAAACAGAAAAATACAACACTTTTCTAGACATGAAGACACCCACTACAAGAGCCTAGACAATGGCGCATGTTTTGAAGAGCATAGTAGTCTATTGTTGGCAAGCGCCTTAGCATGCTGCAGTTCTATGCTTTTTCTTCTTTCTTTATTCTTTTTCTCTCCCTTTTTCTGAATGACGCATACGTGGAGGCGACGAGAAGGTCGGAGCACGCGAGATTCATGATGAAGATGTTGGTCACCGTGCGCATGTGAGGGCGGCGCACGACGACGTAGGCCACCAGCATGTTCCCGCTCAGGGAAACCTCAACCAGACACTCTCTCTCTCGCTAGCTGTCTAACTTCCTCTATTCAATCTCTATCTCAAGATTCCCACGCTCTTGTATCGCCCTCACTTCTCATTCATAAATCATCGATTCCATTAATTAAACTGCAAAGAATCCATCTGGTTGGCGATAGCTTACCAAGAAAACAACGAAGTACAAGAAGCTGATGACGATGCGAAGTGGTCGGAGATGCAGCAAATGCTGAAAGAAGATAGTTTTACGTGCATATCAATATAAATATAAGGATTCATCACAGTTTTTTTGAAGTGGCATTATCGCACTGTAAGAAAACAATTGCAATAATTACAATACTTGCAAGGTCATACTTATTCTTTAAAGAAGGGCGATCACCGAAAATTTACTAATATGCGTTCAAACATGCAAAAATCTCGAATGGAAGTCCATAGAATCAAACTAAAATATACGGTAAGAGTGTGACACTTGTTGCCAAATGCATTGATTTTTTCCAAAGTGATGTGTCGATTCTGATTGACAATTTTGATGTCGTTTTGTTCTTGCTAGAAGTTTTTACAGAAAAACTAACACAAAAACTTTATTATGCTCACTGAAATGTCAAAGTCGCGATGTCTTTGTAAATTTTATCTTCCCGCTATGGTAAATGTACCCTAGTTACTGTATACACCACATTTTTGCACTGAGACACCAATATGAATTTGATTCAAAAGTCTCACTTTCAAGTGCATATACTTGAATGTGAAACTCTTTTGTGGTCTTTTATGTGCATATCCTTTATCTATATGCTGAAAACTATTCGAAAATACGTAAAATGTCTCATATCTCGTGAACGACTTTTCGGTGATCGCCCTCCTTTAAACATGTTAGGTACAATTTAATCATTCTTGCAAGGAGAAGGAGAAATAAGAACCATTAGCTATTTCAAAAGCTTGTTGCTGTAGAAACTGCAGTCATCATGGTTGCCGCAAAACCTGCCCCTTTGTTAGTCTTTCGCCCACGAACATTGCTTACAAGTGTCCATTTTTGTGTCCATGAATATATTTTCAACTAAACCTTATCGTTCTGCTCATCCCCAACCATCTTAAAGAATATAGAACTCGTAGAGAATTATTAAAAGCGCATCGCGGAAGATGAAAAGAATCGTTAGCCACTTTTTCTCATCTCCTTTGATAGATTGGCCATCCCAATTCTTTGAAAGGCCGAAGAGGGTCGCCAAGGCGTTCTTTTCAAAAAAATATTTCGCAAACGAGCATTAGAAGTCTCTTCATGAGATGCTTTCAATTATAGCAGCTGCAGATTGCACTGAACAAGTTAAAAGAACAACAAAGTTATCTATCTTGCACTTCCGATCCTTTTTTATATTCAATAATGCATTTGTTTGCTATTTAAGAGCGGAGAAGAGCGATACATCTTTAGAGAGTCGCATAGCTGTGTCTAATAAAGTACATATTTGAGGTGTTTACATATTTTTTTCCCGATGTTGCTATAATTTTACATTTACTATTAAATCATAATTGCAGCCTTAATGGAACATTAAAACAAGTCTTAGTTCGTAGTTATAATCGTATAATACACCACACTGATTCTTATTACTGCATTCATTAAAGCTGCATACAATATTTAGGTTTTCTGCTCCGACCGTCTGAACAAAAGGAGTTTGTTGTTTTTTCCAAGAAGGAAACTTATCTATTCATATAAATCTGTAGTATTTTCGTTACCAAACTGAAGAAAAAGCTTACATCCCGAACTACACATTGGACGTCGTATCCAGGCGTGGTCGGAGCGAGTGAAAAACTCGAGGACGAGAAGTTAGCCTCAGGCCATGCCATGGTGCCCATCCTGTTTGGCGCTTCGGCCACCCTCGTGGATGCACTTTCCTGAAGAAGTCCTGTTCAACGATGTCCATGCTAGTTGGAAAGAAGTCTTTTCTATGTCGACAATGGTCGGGCGGCATTCAGAAAGTCTTCCTTCTACTGTGCATTATTCAAGGAACAGGCATTAAATACGCGGAGTACACATGTTACATTCAATAGGCGATGACATCCTTTTCTTTCATACTTACTATGTAGTTCAAAAATACATTTCTTTCTATCCACAGGCAAAAGGGGGTTGATTGTCGACTAAACACCAAAGACATCCATGGATGACATATGTTCAGACGGCATAGATGGACAATGCTCGTGTAGGCGCGAGCATAGCAGATGCTAATATGAACATACTACATACATTCATGACAACACGACCGAACACACACACGTCAAAATATTTTTGTGTGTGTGCTTGCTCCAGATGAGACTTTGGGAGGGACATCCATATATACATGGACAGCAACAGATATGCTGGAAGAGATGTTGATGAAGACCACAGGAGAGGGGGCATAGGGAGCAGAAAGGAAGCCAACCCGCTGCAGTCTAATTCCTGCCTCTCACAGTATACCTTGACAAATGGGAACTAACGAAGCACGGGCTTTGCTGGCTGTCTTCTACGAGATACCAAAAACAGTCATATCTTTGCTCTTCTTTCAGCCATTATCATGAGGGTCGCGTTGCAACGGTCTGTCGAGTAATGTGGAACAACGGGGCAATAATATTTTATTTCAGTCTTATTTTTAGTTTGATTAATTATAGTAACTGATGTAAATAAATTAAATTAAAATACCCTTCATGGTCATTGTAAATAGATCCACAACTGAAATCAATTCTGTCTAGTCGATTGAGAGTTTATTGAGAAGAAGCTTGTTTTTTTGAATCTACAATCAGAGATGACAGGACGAGGTTCATGCCTGGAAATCGAGTCTTATCCAACTTGTGCATGCATCCTAATCAGTGCCATTCACATTCAGGAATTGAATAAGACATCACTTCGGATGACGTCTCATTTGGCAAAAAAAACCTTTAGATTTGTTTTCGTTTTATTTGCCTCATTTGAAAACATAACACGCGGAAGCCGACAACATTTCATATGAAAGCGAATCTTCGAGTTCGAACCGTCATGCTCACCACCTGTCTCTCTCTCTCTCTCTCTCTCTCTCTCTCTCTCTGGCTCTCTCTCGCTCACTCCCCGTTTTCTCTCTCTCCCTCTCTCTCGTTCCATACATAACCTTCGTCCCCTCACTAATTTCTACGCATTCTACCCGTCTGAAGCCTGACTCTTGCAACAATAAATAGGTTCATCATAGTGGAAGGAAATCCCTGTCTGAAAAATGTGTAAAAATATTTGAAGGAGATGCTAAACAAAACAGTGTTCTTGTTGAACAGCGTTGAAAAGTCAAAGAGGAGTGCAATAAATAATTTATCAGACATACAAAAAAGGCCCGCAAAAATTGTTGACACTCGTCTTAATGAGATAGACACCACTGGGGTCGGCGTGGAGCAGACACGGAACGGACAGAAGGAAAAGGCGGAGTGTGAAGCTTCTCGAGGGCGCAAAGGGCACGCCCCTCTCCACTTTGAAGCCACTCCCTCAGTCATCGTTTCATATGCATTTAGAGAGGAGTGCAGAACCAGCGAGTGATTGGCAGTTGGTGGCTGGCTCTTTCAAATAACCAATGCGAACACGAAGAACAGACGGCTCACTTCTTTGTGCTTCCTCCAGGTTGTGTGCATGTTGATGAGAATAGCCGATTCAATGGAAGTATCGGAACAATTAATGACGTTTCCACTTCGAATTCCATTGTTATAAGGCATATATAACGGATGTCTCGCTGAAACAACTGAGGAGAACGGGGAGGATGGAATAAGTGAATGAGAGCCTTTCCGGCCAAAAGATGAAAGTGCACCATGCACGCTAAGAGGGGCTCTCCTGCTGGAATGAGAAACGGCGGAAGTCTCCGGAGAGGGCGATCATTATTGACTCTTAGGCCAAACAACGGACGACGACCTCATAAGGTGGTGCCAAGTGCCGCTGGGCAAAGGAAAGAGATTGAAGGAATCGCGATTGGCGGTTCGATGAGACACAGAGATAGAGAGAGAGAGAGAGAGAGAGAGAGAGAAAGAGAGAGATCTGCGAGGAATAGGTGAGAAGAGACAAGAAAGGAGATTTCACGTATCGTGTTTAAAAAAAAGAATTTGTGGTAACGAGAGAAAGAGGGAGAGGGAGAGAGAGAGAGAGTGAGTGAAAGAGATAGAAGAGGGTGAATAGGATGCCTCGAAAGGGTTATAGCCAAAAGGCAATTCTCCTTCGAGGAGACAAAAAGAAACAGACCACCGCCTGCGACTCTCGCCCACTCCAGAGACTGAGATAAACAATCCCCCACTCATCACGACAGCACCAGGCGACGTTTGTCTCGTGCATCATGCAACGCAAGAGATGACGGAGATCAACAAATATACAATCGCCTTTCAGCACAAATGTTATTCAAATACACGGAAGTGAAAAGCTGAAGACAAAGAGAGAAATTACTCGTTGAAAAATATTTATGCACACGAGGAAATGAGCATTGGACGAAATGTAATCAAAGCTCGGCCTCGGCAGACAAAACGTTCTTGTAACGCATTACCTTTACCTCTAATCCAGAGTGAGATACAATTATCTCTCAATATACGATATGCAGAACGGCGAGCATGGAGCGAATACAATTGCAGCGACTCATCTTACCGTCTTGCTCAATCTCTCTCTCTCACTCTCTCTCTCTCTCTCTCCCACAGGCACACGAGCACTCACTTCCCTCTCTCTTCCCTCTTCTCTTACTCTCTCTTTCTATCTTCATCTCTCTCTCTCTATTTCCCCTTATGTCTCTCCAACTTTCTGCCCCAAGTCATTCTCTGTTATGTTTTGAGGCCGGCCCGCATGACTGCCGCCGTCACAGTGCCTCCTTCTCTCTTTTTTTTATAGCAGCAAGCAGCACAATCCAATGTCCAATCTTCAACAAGTCCAGAAAAAGTGTCCTATCATTGCGCAAGAACGAAAATGATTGTTTTCTGTAGTCCAAGCGTACTCGGCAAAAGAGAGGCGAGTAGAGAATGCCAGATCGGCAGAAATTTTTTCATACTGGATAGGGATATTTTAGATAAAGAAACTGGTTGATAGCAGCAAATGAAAGACACGTCCACGAGTAAAAGAGAGCGAGAGATCGAGAAAAGAATAGGGAACTATTTACGCTATTCTTAATAGGGTTACTTCTAGGCCGGACCATAGTGATACATCATAACTCCTTGATGGGAAGAAGAATGTGGCTACAGAGGCCGTTCGAGTGGCATCTGATTGAGATGCCAGATCGGAGTGGGCCGACGGGTTCTGGAGCGGCGGTGGAGGCAGGCAGAATCGCGTTGCGCCATCTCTCCAAAACAGCTTAGATGCGGAGAGAGAGAGAGAGAGAGAGAGAGAGAGAGAGAGAGAGATGAGCGAGGACAGAAGAGAGAGAGAGAGAGAGAGAGAGAGAGAGAGAGAGAGAGATAGAGATAAATGAGGACAGAAGAGAGAGAGAGAGAGAGAGAGAGAGAGAGAGAGCGAAAGGAGGAGAGAGGAACGCGAGAAGAGGAACAGCCGTCACTGCACTGCCGAAAAGCAAAGCAGAACGCGAAACTTACGAGGTTCCCCGCCGGAAATGGAACCAACGATTAGCAAGCTTAGTGGCTAATCCATGTTTTTCTACTACCCTCTTGACTCTCTCAAAACTGCAGGAGACGTCCTCTCTTTTTGAGAGAGAACAAAGACGGAAAGTCACTATACTAACAATTAAACACTCGCGCACAAGCGCGAATAGACATCTTCATTGAAAATCTCCAGCAATTACAGAAGAAAATTGTCTAAAAGCTGGACATGGAGAAAGGACTAACAAGCACACGTCATCCAATATTTAAGGGACGAGATGAATTCTTTTAGGCTGATCTTTTTAAAAGATTTGTGTCACACTAAATAAAGTAGTATTTTGTCCTTAATGACAGCGAAACAAAAGAGGATGAATCAAAGAGTTCTCACTTATATAGGATATCGCTGTTTACTCAGAGCGGTTTAGCAAGACTAACAGTAATCTACCGGAGCTGTCTGGCAGCCCAGTTCTTGAATCACGCCATAGCCCTGATGCCCAGGCGAGCTTTCATGGACCCCGAGATCTCCGAGACCTAAAAGCGGACCGATAATCCCGCTTATGATTATGGCATTTCAAAAAAGTCTGTGTCGATGGAAACATAAATGCTGTTCTTTTCATACAAAAAAACTGGATACTGACCAGAAATACAAAAAGCGAAATATGAATAAGTCGTGATAGGTAGTTGTGGACAACAACTAATTGCTATGTGTAAAAGTTTTTTTTTTTACATATTTACAACACAACATACAAAATAGTGCATGAGGCATACGTATCTGCTTCAACCAGCAAGCACACGTTTCCAATGTTCTGCTCGGATATATATATATATATATATATATTTATTCATTTATATTCATACATACATATGTACCTATATGTGTGTATGCAGCTTGAAAGTATTCGGGCACTATTTCGTCTTGGGCAGAGAGCGTCTTACATTTTCGCTGTCGCAAAATTCAATTACTTTCTAATCAAATTGTACGCAGATACTGATTAGAAGACAGCAAGATATCTCATCTCTTGCAGGCACACGGCAGGGAGAGACATGTATACGTATGCAGAAAAAGGCTCACATCCTCAGAATTCTCTATCTTCAACCTGGCACAAAAGAAAAGAATTACCCAAGCACAAAATGAGATCGTATCAAGTCGGATAAATTAAAGCACGAATGTTGATGCTTGCAATTATGCCTCACTTGTCTTGCTCGTTAGGCAAAGACGAATGAGAGTTGTACAATAAGAGCATGGTGGGGGAGAGAGGAGGGGAGGCGAAGAGGGGAGGGCCAAGAATCCTTCCGGATATCAGAAGGTAAGGGAGGAGAAAACTGATAGCTCCATAGATAGCAAGTTATCACACTATTTCAATCAAGCAGCCCGAAGCGCTAGAGTCAGAATGAGGGTTGAATGGCAGTTGTCTACATAGAAGTTCAAATGTACTGAGTCTCTACTTTATCGCTTCATTTCCTGTGCATTATCTCCACGTTCACTCACAAGTTTTTCCATCTCTCCCATCAATAAAAAAAAGTTAATCCCACCTCTAACAATTATTTACTCTTGCTTCGCCTCTCGCGATCGTTTTTTTTTCTCTCTCTCTTTCTCTCTTTTCTTTCGATCAAGCCATGCAATTCATTGCCTGCCAAGCATGACCTCAGTCTCATCAGCAAAAAGCGTATGTAATTGTTGCTGCTCTGAAGAAACATCACGATCTCCCCCAATAGTCGTCCTTTCACGGCAAACTCCGCTCACTTCGTGCCACATTGTCCTTTCTCAAATTGCTTCCGAGAATGTCAGAGAAACAGAGGACCCGGGGGCACGGAAAGCATCTGCCACTGCGCGAACATTTCGTCGGTAAAGCTAATCCAATTTTGTCTCCAGAACACGAAAAGAGTGCAACACTGAAGGATATAAGCATGTATGTACATGTGCAACGAGATCACAGCGAATTTAAATTAATAATTAGCTAAAAGCGGCAACCAGTCGAGAGCGGCGAGTTCGAACTTTGGTCCTGACGCGCGTGGCCAAGTCTATTCAAATGTCCGCTGCCGTAATCTACCACATCAATCTCTTCTCCGTTAACGTTGAAGAATAGAAAAGAACATCGAAGAAGATGAACGAAACCCATGCGAAATGGCACAAATGGTGGAGAAAAAAGTAGGCGAACGTAAACGGAGGCGAAACAAAGCATTTGGAGAGAAGGAGAAGAGTCTGGAAGTGGAGGCAGGGAAGTGGAGGGCGAGGCAACTTTGGGAGTAGAAGTTCAGGATGCTCGATTCCACACGTGGTTAGCTGAGCAGAGAGGATGCTGCTAAGCCCTCCCTCCCTCCCCCCCCCCTCTCTCTCTCTACCCTATCCGCTTTCTCTCTCTCTCACCCTTTTCTCTCTCTCTCTCTCCTTTCTCTCTTTCGCTGCGCTTTTCCTTGTCCTAGAGCCGCACACACATTAATTGGGAGCGGGCGCCATGAAGTGTTGTGCGGCGGGGATGACAAGGGGCGCGAGGACAAGGAGAGCGATATGGACGAGAGCCAGCAGGACGAGAAGACGGACGGCGCCGGCGGCCAAGAGTTGCAGCCATGAGGAGGAGGAGGCGGAAGAGGAGGAGGCAGGCAGGGCGCATGCCCCCTCCAGCCCGAGCCGTCTTGGACGCGCAAAGATTCGCTCGAGTGCTTCAGCGACCTCCTGGATAAAGAAAGGCTCTTCATATTATAGCCCCCAAGGCGGTCCTCCACCGTCCGCTACTCCTTCCATTCCGGAACAAATGCCTTTTTATTTAGCCACCACCCCCTCTCAATACGAAGCTCGGCTTAGGAAAGCTCTCGCTTCTTTCTCTCTCTCTCTCTCTCTCTCTCTCTCTCTCTCTCTCTTTCCTCTTCCGCTTTCTTTATCCTGTTTTTATGGAGCAACAGGCCCACCCAGCATCTGGAAAGATTCTCTCAATTAGAAGAAAGAATCCAGTGGGGCTCTCTAAATGTTGTCGAAATCACAAGTGTAATGAGTCTAAAAGATCAAGCGGGGAAAGGATGTGTGCTAATTTAGCTTTTGACATCACTAGGGCGACCTTTACGCGAGTCGGCAGCTTGAAGAATGCAAAAGTTATTGATAATTACACGTACATTTCTTTGGAGAATGTTTGGTAACGATGAAAAAATAATTTGGGCAAAGACCCAAAGGCATTTCTGGTCTCCAATTTCACCTGCGGCGTTTTTCTGGCCGTTTCGGGGACGCAGCCATAGTTGAAGGCGGCGTAGACGAGGTTGCCAAAGACGAAGGGGACGAGGACGCGTTGGGTGCCCGCGTGGTCGATAGCTGTCAGCAGACAGTTCAGGAGGACGCCACCGAAGAGGCTCTGAACGAGCATAGAATTCATATTCTACTTCTGCTTAGATTACATCATCCTTTTATACTCTGCTGGAATGAGCGAGACAAGAGAAATGGTTCTAATTTTCCTCATATTCCATCTTCTCATTTTTTCTCTCTTCCGCACACAAATTGCTCATTGAAGCACGAGCTGTAAAGAATCGTAGAATGAATGAATCGCATCTGCTTCTGCTCTGTTCTTCCCGGTTTATGATAGGCAGCTGGCCGCAATCTTCACTTCTCTTTCTTTTTGGCCTTCTTGTCTAAGCTCGTGTTTTCTTCAGGAGAACAGGGTCGAGAGGGACAGAGAGAGAGAGAAAGAGAGTAAAAGAGAGAAAGAGAGAGAGAGAGAGAAATGAGGATGGTAGGGAGGGCGGGTACGGAAAGGGTGTGGACCGGAATGGGGCACTTCTCCCCCCCCCCCCCATGACACTGCCCATGACGTCGCATGGATAGTCCATGACTATGAGTAGGAGATGAGCTCTCGACTGGATACATTGCGTATTCAACTCTATGTAGGTGCATATAAAGTGCATTTGGAGTGAATGAAGATTGGCCCCGCAGCTATTACCGCATGCGCAAGCAGCCATTATGGTAGCTATTTGGTTCGAAACAAGAAAGAAACTCATAATGGAATTATTCTTGCCAGACACTTGTCAGGCTGGGCATTCATAGACCGGCAAGCGGTTTCGCACTTCTTATGGAGTATATAAACAGCTGCACATTGACAGAGAACCGACTATATGTTTCAGGAAATAACTTTTTTTTCTAGGAAGATTAGAGCATAGGCTTCTTCTACCAGAAGTCTAATTTTCTAATACAAATAAATTGACTAATTTTTGAGCTCAAGTTAAACAACTTCAAATTGAAAAGAACACTCAAAATGAACCTGAGCAATGCCTGAGATGGCAGTGCCGGCAATGTTGTCCTCGTAGAGGAAGAGCTCAGGCACGACGGCGAAGGCAGACTCGCCCGAGATGCCAGCCATGCACAGATCGAGCGAGGCCAGGAATGGCAGAAGACACGTCCCGACCCCGGGCGGAGGATGGCCTGCAACTTCCATGATTAACTACATATATCTTTTATCATCATTATGTTCTTATTGTGTGACGAAAAAGTTTTCATTCTTTCAAACCTAAATTTGGCCATTTTGTGCTTCACTGTGTCGATTAGCCTCTTCGTTATCGCATACAAAGTGTTGTGTTAGAGTGCAGAAGCATACTTCAACGCGCGGTGATAAAAGTGATACAATTTCACATCATTTAGAGGCCTAAATGTGGCTATTCTTGGAATGAGAGGTTGTAATATAAAAAAAAAGCCTAGAACTTTGAAGCTTCGCTGATACAGTTCTGGAACTTTCCGATGTTAATGAATTAATGTGGTCGCTGAAGTATGTATGTTATTCTCTCTTTCTCTTTCTCGCTTTCACATGTTCTCGCTCTGTCTACCCATCAGTTAGTCTACCATTCTACTTCTAATTCTCTCGGTGGCTCGACCTTCCGATCTCTGTTAAATAATATACGGAAGTGTAATGAAGTAAATAGAGCAATGCGTTTATACATTTGGTCTTGATCATTCTTCTTTTTTTTACTATGGAGAATGTACTTCAAAAGCAATTTAGAAGAGTAGGAAGGAAATGTGTGTATTATCCTGTGGAAGGGAGCTGTCACATGCAATGCGAGTGTGCAAAAGAGTGTAAAGCTTCAGGTTGAATACAGAGAGGGCAAGGGAGGAAAAGCCACCTGCCTGCGGAAATGACGACGATGGCCATGGCGCCGATGGCTGCACTCGCCATGGTCGGCACAATGATGAGCGACTTGCGCGAGAACTACAAACAGGACGGGGATACGAGGGCCCTCTCAGGGCTAAGAGGGCAACCGACCTTGTCAAAGACGGAGACCAGGCCGAGCGAGAGGAGTGTCTGCGGGAGACACATGACAAGAGACGCCTTCTGCGCCGCCGAGTCGGCCAGGCCGTGCCGCGCGAAGATGTGTGTGGAGTAACTGACCCAGAGCTGCAAGAAGGAATGATTTGAAAAGAGTAAATGAATCAAATCAATCAACATATACTTATTGAATAAAGAAAGTTCTACCCAGTCATCGAGATGCACGAACGTCTGCAGAATGCATGCAACCGCGAGGGGGCGCAGGAAGCTGGCGCGCCAGAGACGGTCAGCGACCCCCGAAGCAGCCAGAAGTCGCTGCCCAGTCGACGACTTCTTCAGCAGCGCCGAGTTCGCGTTGATGTCCATCTTCTCAATCTCCCGACTGCGCTGACTCTGCACAAATGATCTTTGAATCTTCTTTTCCTTAAATCTGCCCGACTGGATTACCTGCTCCTTCTCCGATAGCATATCGGCCAGGCTCTTCTTTGCGTCTTGTGGCGACTGAAATTCATTGATAAATATATTTTTATCTATCAGTGAGAAAAGAAAAATAAAGATAGTAATTCATTGCTTTTCAGACCTGATAGAAGTGGAGCGCAATGATGCACTCGTCTCTTCTGGCGGTGGCGTCCTGCATGAGCAGATAGCGCGGTGACTCGGGCGCAGCGGCGACGACAGCGAGAGCGGGCAGGAGAAGCACGAGGGGGAAGGCCATGGCGAGGTGCCAGAGGGCCGCGTTGCCCAGCAGCTCCTCCAGGGTCAGCAGCATACTCATCAGCTCGCCCATGCAGGCGAACACTGTCTACAAATGTCTGCCGTGCTATTAATCTTGGAAGAAAACTAAAACGAAAGTTGAGTGAAATTTGAACGAATAGAAGTATGTAGAAAATTCATGAATGTTTAGGCCGGTTTACTATGAAAAATGGCCAAAGTTCACTCAAATTACAAAAAAAAAGAGAATATCTTTGTGAATAAAGAAAGTTCAAAAGTCTCCCCTAACTTACGAAACATTTCAGTGAAATTTTACTGATGGTGAGCGGAAAATGAAACCTTCAGTAACAATTGGCCAAACTTGCGTCAGTTTATGAGGATTTATTGCATGGCTGATTATCATTTTCTTCTTCTCCCAATAATAATCTTTTCTCTTTATGCAACCCATATCTCTCCTCTTAAGGTGGCATCGGAGACTTCATAAGTTTATATCACTCTCACTTCTTCAGTCTGTCACCGAATACCACAAGGCATTAGATCAGAAATATTATGTTTCCGTAGCACTAATAGACTTTTCTAAGGCCTTCGACTCAATTTCTATTCCTCTTCTTATGATAAAACTACAGAGTTATGGGATCTCAGGTTGTCTCTTAAAGTTTCTCTCTGCTTTCCTCAGAGATAGAACCCAATTCGTACGTGTTTCAGACTCTGACTCAGTACCATATCCCACCCCATCTGGTGTCCCACAAGGAAGCTGTCTCGGTCCATTACTCTTTCTTCTTTTTATTAACGATCTTCCAGATATCATCCCAGAGCATGTATGCTGACGATGTTAAGCTATCAACTATTAACAATCCCACTTTGCTTCAAACAGCACTTGATTTGCTTCATGTCTGGGCCGCTGCCAATAGCTTGACTATTTCTGCTTCAAAAACTGTGATTGACCGTTTGGGTAGTCATCACTCTCCAGTCCTCTTCAACCTAGGCGGGAGTATTCTACCAGAGTCCGAAATTGTCCGAGATTTAGGCGTATCTTATTCTGACAAACTCGATTTCGAACACCATATAAAAACAGTTTGCGCACGCGCGTCCACCACAAGTGGATATATACTGAGATCATTTAAATCAAAAAACGTTTCGCTTTATAAACGCCTTTTTGTTACGTATGTTAGGCCAATCCTTGAATATTGTTCCACAGTTTGGAATCCAAAATTGATCAGACTATGTAACTCAATTGAGAATGTTCAGAGAGACTTCACGAGAAGCGTGTGCCGGCGTACGGGCAAGAGCTAAGCTACGCGCAGCGTCTCACCCTCTTTGGCCTGCCGACCCTTTCATCGAGGAGGCAACAAGCAGACCTCATTGTCGTCTTTAAAATTCTAAAGGATAGAACCCCAATCTCTCCCTCCACTTTCTTCTCTTTCCCGCCCAATCCATATTCCACTCGCTCTTCTGAACGTCATCACCTTCTCGCTCTCCCGGTTTTTAACTCTGATGTCCACAAAAACTGCTTTGTTTCTCGAATGGTGACCCCCTGGAATGCTATGCCAACCACAGTTATCAACTCTGTGACACCAAACCAATTTAGATGCAGACTCCATGCTTACTTGCAATGATCTTCACCCTGTTTTGTACTCAATAGATATTTCTGCTTATGTGTTGATTTCATGCCCCTAGCTGTATCTATATTTTGTTTTCCTTTTCCCTTTATAATGTTTTTTTTCTTCTATATTGCTCTCACTAGCATATAGTGATCATGCCACTGACGTCCTATTTTTTTCCTACCACGATTCCATTTAAATATGTTTCTGCCTCAGTGTGCAATAAACAATATATATACATTCTCTTTCAGATGCTTCCTCATGTCCCCAAAAAGAGAAAGTCAATATAAAACGAATCTCTCCATTCCGTTTTAGCATCATGCTAATGAAAAAGAAACAATGAGCCCGTGTTAGAAATTCGGATTGCACACATTTTGTTCTAGCGACGTCATTTTCTCCTAATATCAATCATCATTCGTTTTATATTGACTTTCGCTTTGTTCGCTGAACCAGCAGAAGAGGATGTTTACGGCAACTGAGCTGTTTTAATTCAAGTGTAATGTGCGTCTCACAAATTTGCCCGTGATTTCATACGATGATGGTGAGAGAATGCAACACGTCGTTCGAGAGGGAGATGAGGGGGGGGGCTAGAGCGAGAGAGAGAGAGAGATCGAGAGAGAGAGGGAGAGAGATCGAGAGCGATAGAGAGAGAGCGAGCGAGCGAGAATGAAAGAGAGATAGAAGAGAGAATACGTCTAGATTGGCTATGCTCACCATGGTCGCAAGGACAGTGCCGCGACATCGCCGAGGCGGCAGCTCGCTCAGCATCACCGTTCCGGCTGTCTGAGAAAAAATAATCAATTATGACGAAACTGTTATTTTAACTGGCAGAAATGAAGTGACTTGAACGGAAAAATATATTTTCGAATGATGGAAGAAGCTGAAGCCAACCTGACAAATGCCCTGGCCTGCGCCATTGATGAACCTGCCAAGATGGGCAGCGGCGAGCCCGCCTGGCAGATAGATGACCACTGCCGTCAGAGCAACGCCAATCACATCCAGCAGCAAGCCAAGTAGCACCTAAAACTCTTATTTGTCTATATATTTTTTTGCTCTTACAAGAAAACACTATTCCTACATTTATTTAATGTTCCATAGACTTTTTTCTCTCTGATGATTTGCATTCTAATATTGAACAAAGCCGATTAGTTCATCATTGGCAAATGATGTCACATGTTATGGTGAACAAAAAGAAAAAAAAAATAGATGGCTGTTCCACTTTGAAATAGAATACTTTCAATGAACGGCACTAATCCAATGAGCTGTGCCAAATCGGCGCCCACCCACTCACCTGTGGTTTCCTTCCCCATGACGAGGACAATAGAATGGAGAGGAGACAGCCGAGCGCGAGGCCGTACATTCGCAGACTGACCATCAGCTCCCAATTACGACTCGCTGTAATCGCTCGTTGTGTATGATCCCATACGAGCAGGCTATTTTCAATCTCTTCTCTCCCCATTGGCATGCTGCTCGCAAAGATCGGATCCAACTTTTTCAATGACAGAAAAAAACTGCATCGGGTTTAACAATGATCATGAACAAAAAGTAGATCTCGCTGTTCATTTTTTGGTCTGAGTATTGAAAAGAATACTTCAAAAATAGAAGCTTTGAAAGACTTTTCACCACTGCTTTCGTACGTTGTTCACATGATATCAACGTGATAAATGATTAGTGTTCAGCTGGCAGTGACAAGCTAGCTGACCTTCCTCCTCGCTCTTGTAGTGCTGCATGAGGAAGCCATGCGCGGCCGGCAGCAGATTATCCACCACTCCATCGAGGTAAAGCTGAAGAATCGACAAGCCTAAGTAAGAGTCTTGCTTTGTAATACATTGGTAAGAAAGATTTTTTTTAAATAATTTTTCTTTCAGATAAAGCGTCTTCTTATGGAATTAAAAAAGTTTTGCAGGCATCTGGTTGTGCTCTTTTCAATAAGCTGTTCAAAACAGAAACAAACATATTGATAACGAGAAACAGAGATTAAGAGAGTGAGTTTGGGATAGAGAGAGAAAGAGGAGAGAGAGAGAGAGAAAGAGACAAGAGAAACGACACACCATGAAATGTGAGCCGGCATTAATTGCAACGACTACAGCGATCAGCTGAGAAGTCTGCGAGGAGGGCAACCACTTCCGAGCCAGATCATCAAGCATTTCAGTGGCAGGCAGTTGGGAGGGAGAGTGGAGTGCAGAGAGAGAAGAGAGAGTGTTTTATAGAGAGAGAGAGCCAAGCGAGAAGCTCCCGAGGAGAAGCTGAAACGGACTCGATTAAATGTGTTACAGCGAAGAACTGACACAGACTCGGTCTGAGGCCAACAAGCAAAGCATCTGCAAGCATTCAGCACCAAACCATTGCAGACACGTTGAACCGAACACATTTCATCAGCATAAGATTGTTCAAAGCAGAAACGCCATTCAAAATTCCCTGACGCTGTACCCATAATCGGGAGAGTGTTCCTTTCATCCTCTTTTCGACAGGTGAGGCCAGTGGCGTAGCTCTGCCACGCGGACAGGATGAGTGGCAGAGAGAGAGAGAGAGAGAGAGAGAGAGAGAGAGAGAGAGAGGGAGAAAGCGAGAGAGAGGGATAGCGAGAGAGAGCGAGAGAGAGAGAGGGAAAGAGAGAGAGAGAAGGAAAAGAGAGAGAGTTTCTCTCTCTCTCTTTTTCCGCGAGAGAGAAGCAGATAAAAAGAAGAGATAAAGTGAACGAAGACGAGAGTGTTTGAGTAATAAGAAAAAAGTATACGAGACAAAGAGATAGAAGGAGGGCAGGAAAGAGATAGACAAAGAATAGCAAAAGTTATACGCGGTTTTCATATGGAAAGAGGCGGCCACGCATTGTTTATACAATGAAAAAGGTGCGATGGGAAGAGCGCAAAAAGGGACGAGGCTGGAAGGAGAAGAAGGTGAGGAAAAGGAGCATTGGAAAGGTCGATCGGAGACGATAACACATTTCGGCAAGGATGAATGAGAGGGGGGGGGGTTAGAAGGAAATTGGCATGGAACAAGGAAGACAGCCATGTCATGACAGTTCAGCTCACAGTTCAGTTCAGTGCAGTTCCGGAGAGAATGCAAACAGAGAACACGAGAGGCGAGGAAGAGTAAGCCGAGGGGTGGCACTGGACATGGCAGGAGGAATGTGGCTGTCGCGGCCAGACAGAGGAGGGATGACAACCGACTCATCTCGAGGTATGTCAAGATAATGACGCATGGATGGAAAGGACAACAACCATAGGGTGAACGCACGCGAGAAGCTGTATGCTGAACGTTTGGATTCTCATGGTGATTGGAGGGGAACAGATGAAGCGGAGACGTGTGAATCAGACTGACAATGCTGGAAAGAAAGAATGAGAGAGAAAGATGGTGACAATACAGAGCATAATGCGATAACACGTCAATCGTTCGCGTGAAATGCGTCTACGAAGAAAGTTGCAGAGGCGCGAGGGGCAGAGGAGGAAAGACAGTTCATGGCATGGGCCACGCCTTTGACATTTTTGACCATTAACTTGGCTCGTACGCGCATGCGTCTACTCCCCCCCCCCTATCCTTCCGCCCCCAAAGTCACAAAAAGTAGTACGAAAGTAGAGCTTCATACAACAGCCGCGAGTCAACCCGAATTTTATGCTAGTCTCCCTTCAATTTCCTTGCCTAATATCAAGTTTCTGCGTCTCTCCGAGCTCAGTCTCCCTCACGAGACGGCTACATAATTTGGGTCCTTGAAAGGGGCATAGCGAAGATAATATCTAACCTCGACAGGCCAGATATCGGGTGCTTCAAAACATTGTATTGAATGCAACTTAATTAGACCCCGAATAGTTTATTTCTATTCTCTTTATAATGGCGTTTGCCAAACTTGCATTGGGGTATGAAAAGACCTAATTGTAAGAAGTGATAGTTTGCATCAACAATGGTGATGGAAACATCAAAGTTGTATCTGCTGGCGGTAGATGAATGGGCCTACGAAACCGAAAAAGCCTCGGGCGGACGTGCATTAGAAATCCAATGCTGCTGCATGGCCGGCGGCTGCGCACTTCTCTTCTTCTCCTTCTTCTGCTCCTCCTGCCTACGGCGTCAGATTTCGACAGATTCCGCGACAGCCGTTCACCAGAGAGGAATGATTGAAAAGTGAGACAGCGGAGGGGGGGGCAAACTACGGAGAAGAGTCCGTGAAAGGGTAATCTTCTACACCCAAGTCAACCATGCACTTCGCGAAGGGCGAAAACTTTGGCGTGATTTGGTTGATGTGGCAGAGGAAAAAGATGCTGAAATAACGAGAGACTGTGTGAGCAGAGAGAGAGAGAGAGAAAGAGAGAGAGAGCGGGAGCGATAGTGCCGGAAAGGATGAGACTGCCGTGCGTGTGTTGTGTTGCTCGGAGATGCAGTGGCTGAGCCAACATCTAGGAGTATCCATTAAGGGCGACGATGATGGAAGTTGTGAAATGAGAGGGAGAGAAAACAGAGCCAGAGGTAGAAAGTGAGAGACAGAGAGAGCACACGAAAGAGAGACAGAGATAGCGAGAGAGAGAGAGAGAGAGAGAGAGAGCACATGAGTATACAACGGGGAAGGAAGAGACAGAATGTGGTGTTCAGAAATGACTGTTCTCTTTCCATGGGTTCAGGCATCAACTATATTATAGAAAGGAAGCATTTTCTAGATATATAACTTGTTTCTAGAAAATATTGAACATAATTTACGTTAAAACTCTCATTGTCAGTGGAGGAGGCTAATTGTAAGAAGCAAATGTATGCGATAATGTTATAAAAAGTCTGTAGTTAGTGTTCCAACATGAAAAAAAATAAGCGAAGAAACGAAAAAATCAAATAGATTCAAGACCACCAGAACGTTTTGTCGTTGCCATCCATTCTCCACGAAATGTCAGCCATTTATCATAAATGCGCCCGATGGAAATCGGAAAACGAGGGAAACAATGCCTGCTCTCCCTAGAAACATTCCATTTTATTGCTCAGCCTTAACAATGCGCAACCGAAAGTTAGCTTTTTTTTTTTAGGATACTTCACAAACAAAAGATCGTGTAATGTATTTATTTGGTTTAATTTGTTCCATCAAGGCTGAATTGATTCAGCCATATGCCACATTTCTAAAGTGGCACATTTCTAGTTAGGAATTAATTGAATTAGGGCTAAAAATATTCGTACAGGCAGCGTTTGCTCTTAAAGAACATTTCCTTCGATATCTGGATTTTCTATATTATAAACTGTCTCTTCATATGCAAATGTAGTGCATAAACATTTATGTATATAGAGGTGAAGATATCTTGCCTCCGTGGAACTAAGATAAGTATTAAGAAGTAACGACGAGTTTTCTATTGACTTTTGCTGAACTATTATCAGCGGAATTACACGGGGTGTGATCGGTTTTTTGTAAGGGTGAAACACTTTCTTCTCCGCTACATGAAGATCAAACTCTCGGATCTCTGGTCCATGCTCTCCTCGGCGCATCTATTTATTGTGGAGATAAAGGAGAGGCACGCCGAGCGACGCGGACCACTGCTTTTAAGGGAGTGCAGCCGACTTCTCTGAGACATTCACCCTCCTTCTCCTCATTATTACAGTCGACAACTCCGTTGCTAACTCTTATAGAAATATCTGCAATGACCAAGCTGCTTGAAAAAAATGTTACAGTCGTCTAACGGGTTATTTCTACTTCAATAAATGCAATTTTATTCACTTAAATGCCTTCCTCGAAAGGCAAAAGTTTCATTGATTTTCGATGATACAAAAATTATTGGATAGTCAATAAATACTTTGCTTCAGTCTTGAAAGAAATGCTGGCCTATTTATCAGTTGTACACAACATTTATTTTCTCCCTTACGTTCACTTTCGTCGCTTTTTTCTCGCTCTTCCTCCTTCTCGTACCCTACTTTGGATCCATACATCGCTCTCCTCTCTCTCTCTCTCTCTATCCCTCTCTCTCTCCTCTCTCTATCCCTCTCTCTCTCCTCTCTCTATCACTTTTCCCTCTGTCCCTTCTCATCTTCTCTCTCAGCCCTTCCTTTCTTATCTACTCCCAAATCGCTCTCATTTACAATGAATGCGATGCGGCTTTAGGCTATGTATGTCTGTTCGTGATCGGATGCTTCCTAAAGAGACCATCTTTCGGTTGAGTACAATTGTTTAATTTCTGTCTTAACTTCTCGAAAAGAAATCA
The DNA here is from genome assembly GCA_945643635.1 of Allodiplogaster sudhausi. Lineage (NCBI taxonomy): Eukaryota > Metazoa > Nematoda > Chromadorea > Rhabditida > Diplogasteridae > Allodiplogaster > Allodiplogaster sudhausi. The sequence goes on from CALZFC010000009.1 coordinate 5,177,258, forward strand.
CTTCCCAATGTAAACTCACTACTTTTCTCTATGATATAGCAATTATATTTTCGCTAAGGAGAATGTATGTCAACTTCACCGTATTCTCACTTAATTTCTAACTATATTTAAAAAATTTGACATACTACATACATCGTGTAAGTTTACTGCTCACGGAAGGATCAATCGTGATAATGGAGTGAGAATAATGAAATCATTTCACAGCCAATGAATACTGAAAGACGGTTGAATCACAAGCGGTTTGCTTGTTTTGTCTTCAACCAAATCGAATGTCCATTCGTGTCGGTGACCTTCTTCCTCTATCAGATGCAGCGAATGCAGTCTCTGTTTCTAACACTCTCCATATCGCTCTCTAGTTCTCTTTGTCTGTCTGTCTCTCGTTCTCTGTATTTCTGTCTCTCTGCTTCTTCTGATTTTCTCTTCTATCTCGACTATGCCTTCCGCTCCACGAAACATACAACAGATCTGTCTGTTTATCTGTATCATCTCTGTTACTATTCTCTAACTCTCTCGCTCCCTCTTCCTTTCTCTTGTCCTCTCTCGATCTCTCTTTGGTCAGTGGAGAGCATACGCAAGTATCACGCCACTCCATTCCGTGTGCTCGATGTTTTTGCTTGTTTCTTCGATTGCACCCCTCCCCCGAGTACTTCTCTACCAACACTTTCCATTAGATGGCTCTTTCCCTGAATACAAACGCTGTTTTCATAACTGAAAACCTTATTAGATTACTGACGTAATGTGGTTTTCTATAAATTCAAGATGGCACAGCTGATAAGCGGTCTGGAATATTCGAAGAAGGTGCTCGCAGAAGCGGCAGAGGGAATTGCCGCCACTCGCGTCAAGCATCCCGACTTCAAGCCATGCCTCGCCATCGTGCAGGTTCTCTCTTCCTTTCTCTCTCTCGCTCCCTCTCTCCTCTCCTTCTCTCTCTCTCTCTCAATCTGCCTACCCATATTCACCAAAGTATTACTCTTCCATTTTAGCATATAAACAAGTAAGCAGACTGATTGTAGTATGTTAGTTTTTGTTCTAGTGCATTTCTCTGATGGCCACTTCAAAGAAGAACTGTCGAGCAGAGATATGATCTTATCTAGTCGGAAATGTTCTCCTTCTAAAAGTAAATTGTGGCACGTGGCAGTCTGTTTCGTTGATATCTGGAGATGAAAAATTCAAGGTCGTTCTTGTGTGTTTGTGCAGGCAAAGAGAGATGGAGTGAATACGAGGACGAGATAAAGCTAGAAATTTTTAAATCTGAGTCTCTGGTGATAGTTTAGAAATACTTAAAATTTGATTTCGGCAGTAATGCATATAATGGGAATAAAGATTTTGGTACAATTAGGAAATGATGAAATGACGCTTGAAGGTGGGCGACCGCTCGGACTCGAACGTGTACATTGGAGCGAAGCTGAAGAAGGCGGCCGAGATCGGCGCAGAGGGCAAGCATGTCAAGCTGCCCGGGGACATCACGCAGGCCGAGCTGGAGAGGCAGATCGACGCACTCAACAAGGACGACTCCGTCGACGGCATCATTGTGCAGGTGAACTAGCCAATCTTTCTTCCTACCATCGAATATATGTTCCGTGGTTTCCTTATATGTACAAGCGATTTGGGACTGCCGTTTTCAATCCGGTTCTAATTTTCTTCTTCCCACGTGCTGTTTTCTGTGCCACCATACGAGCCATATTTGGAACGGTCGCACTTGTTCTTATCGAGGGAATTGGTCTCGCTTGTGAGGGAAGAGCACAGAGAGCAATCAAGGGGTAGACAACATTGTGTATGTGGTCAACAGCATTCATCGTACGACTAGTGTCTAAAATGCATCACGTGTAAATAAACACCTCTTTCTTCTGTTATCAATAATAATGTATAATTTGGATCAAAAGAATGACAGGTGATATAGAAACTTGTCTCTCTTTTCCAGCTGCCCTTGGACTGCTCGAACAAGATCGACGCGGAGACTGTGATCGACGGCATCGACCGTCTCAAGGATGTCGATGGACTGACGCGCGAGAATGCCGGAAGACTCGCCCACGGCGAGCTGGACCAGACCATCTTCCCGTGCACGCCATTCGGATGCCTCTATCTCGTGCAGCAGGCCACTGGTCAGAGGAATGTCTGAGAGGGAGAGCAAAAGAGAGTGAGAAAGAAAGACAGCAATTGTATCTCACTGAAGTCGGTGTAGGAATGACGAACATTCAAAATTTGAATTTCCTGCCACATTGTTTCTAAATGTTTGCTTTACTAAAGGTGACCCCAAGTACGTGGAGGGCAAGAACGTGGTTGTGCTCGGCCGCTCAAAGATTGTGGGCTCGCCGGCGGCAGATCTCTTCAAGTGGCACCACGCGACTGTCACAGTCTGCCACTCCAAGACACGCAGCCTTGCCGAGCACTGCCGCCGTGCGGACATTCTTGTCGTGGCCATCGGAAGGAAGCACTTCGTCAAGGGTACGGCACTCTCAGAATGCATCTTAAAAAAACCACTCATGAACAAATTCACGTACTCAATAAACCAAATCATTTTTTAAATTTACCTGCACTGACTTGCACGAAAGCAAGAATAGAGAAATTTTCCCATTTAGGTGACTGGATCAAGCCGGGCGCCGTGGTCATCGACTGCGGCATCAACGTAGAAGAGGCGAGCCAGCCGGGCGGGAAGAACAAGCTCTTCGGAGATGTCGACTTTGAGGAGGCAAAGAAGGTGCCAGTCGATTGAGACAATGAAAGAGGAACACATGCTTGGCTCTGCAGGTGGCCGGCTTCGTGACTCCCGTCCCTGGCGGCGTCGGTCCCATGACTGTGGCCATGCTCATCCGCAACACCTTCCAACAGGCTCTTCGCCGGCGAATTGGCAATGAGGTTTGGTTCACCATGAATACATCAATTTAAAACACATAACCAAAAAATATATTTTCAGTACAAATAAAGTGCTTTAGTCATCCACTTGGAAGATCAACTACCTCAAGCCGCTGCTGGTCAAGCCTGTTCCTTCCGACATTGCCATTTCTCGAAGCCAGACTCCTAAGGATATTCAAATTGTGAGCGCACAATAATTATAATTCGACTGTTTATTTTTCGAGAAAAACCCTTTCGAAGAAGAAGATGTCATTGAGGTTGCACGCGAAGTCGGCCTGCGTCCATACGAACTGGACATGTATGGATCAAAGAAGGCCAAGGTGTCACTGAAGGTGTTGGACAGGCTGCAGCATGCCACGGATGGCAAGTACGTCGTCGTTGTCGGTCAGTCTGCGAAGCTCATTTCTTGTAGATACAATTTCTGCCATTATTTTTACTCGGGAGTAGATCTTTTCGTCATTTTCTTCAGGAATCAATCCTACACCCCTTGGAGAAGGAAAGAGTACGACTACGATTGGCCTCACGCAAGCACTCGGGGCACACCTCAAGAAGAATGTCTTTGCCTGCGTCCGTCAACCGTCTCAGGGGCCAACCTTCGGCATCAAGGGAGGAGCTGCGGGTGGCGGATACTCACAGGTGAGCACATGCGATCTGGGATCTTATGGAATTGTTTGAAGACTGCAAGAATGATGAAATTCGATTGAAAAGGAAAGAGAAACAATCTCTAATTCTGTCAGGTGATTCCGATGGAGGAGTTCAATCTGCATCTGACAGGCGACATCCACGCCATTACGGCGGCGAACAATCTGCTGGCTGCAGCCATCGATGCTCGGATGTTCCACGAGTTGACGCAGGCTGACGAAGCGCTCTTCAATCGACTCTGCCCGCAGAACAAACAAGGTACGCATGAACATTGGGAATCTTATTTCACTGCGTAGAGATTATCAAATGTATGCCATGTAAACCTGTTACAATTGTGATTAAATGATGTTACCAGGAGTCCGTCCTCTGTCGGCAGTGCAGAAACGCCGTCTCGGCCGTCTCGGCTTCCCAATCGTTGACGACAGCAATCAGCTTATCACTGTCAGAATGTAGACAACATACCCATCATTTATTTTTGTTTATTCTTTATTTCTTTAAAGTACAGCTTGATAAAGCAGGAAAATGTGTCTTATTAGTTTTCTTTCCAATTGAAGGAGCAACGCGCTCGCTTCTCTCGTCTAAACATCGACCCTGACACCATCACTTGGAATCGCGTCATCGACACGAACGACCGCTTCCTCAGAGGCATCGAGATTGGCCTTGGTTCACAGGAGAAGGGACACACGAGGAAGACGCAGTTCGACATCAGCGTCGCCAGCGAGGTTGGCGAGGAGTGTTTTCCCGCTTATCAATAACTTTTTTACATATTGCTTCAAAGTGTAGGATCATGTCAGAACTTTGAAGGCGAACATTCTGTAGGTGAATGTTAAATGACGGCTATCCTTAAAAACAGTTTTGTTCTCTCTCTAAAGGTTATGGCTGTTCTTGCGCTGACGACTTCGCTGGCAGATATGAAAGACCGCCTCGGCAAGATGGTGATCGGCTCGGACAAGGAGGGCCAGCCAGTCACAGCCGATGACATCGGAGTGACTGACGCACTTGCCGTTAGTCTTGTTATCATAGAGAATATAGACCGGGAGAAGGAGTAGACAATCAGGTATTGATGAGAGACACGGTCCGGCCGAATCTGATGCAGACGATGGAGGGAACGCCCGTCTTTGTGCATGCCGGCCCATTCGCAAACATTGCCCATGGCCAGAGTAGCATCATTGCGGACAAGGTGTTATATTTTACTTTTCATATACAAATATATTTTAAACATATTTTTGGAAAACAATTAGTTTTTCTCCATGGTGTTGTTTGCAGTTGGCTCTGAAGCTCGTGGGTGAAGAGGGCTTCGTCGTCACGGAGGCCGGCTTCGGCGCTGACATCGGCATGGAGAAGTTCTTCAACATCAAGTGCAGGCAAGTCGGATCGCTCCAGCTATGTTTCTTATGAAAACATGCCATTTTGTTGGTTCGTCGACTTAATAGACCAGTCTAGATACTCTCGCCTGACGCCGAATGCCGTAGTTATCGTAGCTTCCGTACGCGCACTCAAAATGCATGGCGGCGGGCCAGCTGTTGTACCAGGTACTGTGACTCAGTGATTGTTGTTAGAGTCAGTAGTTTAAATTTTTTAAAATAATTATTAGTTTTTTAAAGAAACTACATAGATGTGCGTGAATTAAATCCTTATTGGGATGTTCATATGTAAGCTATTGCAGGCACTCCTCTCAAGCCCGAGTATGTACAGGAGAATCTCGCGCTTGTCGAGGGTGGTGCGGATTCTAATCTAAGGAAGCACGTGAGTTCGCCTCTTCTTCTCTCCTCATTCTCACTTCTCTCTTTCTAGATTGAGAACGCCAACAAGTTCGGCATTCCGGTCGTCGTGTGCGTCAATCGATTCTCCACGGACACGCAAGCCGAGCTGGACATTGTCGTCCAGAAGGTATTGACTAGATAAGTCATCTCTCTCATACACACTTTCTCTCGTTGTCTCTCTCTCTCTCTCTTAAAAGGAGATTTGTCTATCTCAAATGATTGCCTTGAGGCAAAAGCGTACGGTGCAGCTCACGCGATAATCTCTGACCACTGGGCGTCCGGAGGAGCTGGCGCTGTCGAATTGGCCAAGGCCGTCGTCGATGCCAGCTCGAGACGGGCCAACTTCAAGTCAGTCATCTATCACGCCAGAGCCACCATTTACAAGAGTCTTCTTCAGATTCCTCTACCCGCTCGAGTTGTCTCTCGAAGAGAAGATCACGACCATTGCACGTGAGATCTACGGTGCGGACGGAGTCGTATTCGCTGAGCTAGCAAAGAAGGTTCGTATTATCTTACGTTGTTGCAAAATGAATTATCAACTAGTCTACTTCTCTCGCTTTCTTACCTCTCTATTTTCAGAAGCTCGAGACGTACACTCGTCAAGGCTTCGGTAAACTGCCGATTAACATGGCAAAGACGCATCTTTCACTGACTGCCGATCCAACCAGGAAGGGCGCCCCAACAGGTTCGAGCGACTTCTTTTCGAGGAAAAATTTCTATGCTCACAGTGGTTGCACCCAAACAGTGCCGATTTCTATAGGTTTGTTCTGTCAAGTGGAAGCGAAGGAGAATAATTTAGGGTTAGATAAGTTGTCAAACAAAAATATAAACTCCGACCGGACACGGTATCACCCCTAATCGCGATCTTTGTCGCCCTCTGTCTATCTCTCTCCTCTCTATTCCCCCTGATCTCTAGGCTTCACTCTCCCGGTGCGAGATGTGGCTGCCTCGATTGGAGCCGGCTTCATCTTCCCCTGATCGGGGAGATGACTACGATGCCCGGCCTGAGCACGCGTCCCTGCTTCTTCGATATCACCATCGACCCCGAAACTGAGGAGATCAACGGACTCTTCTAGAAACACACACTCTCTCCCCTCTTCTCTCTCTCTCTCTCTCTCTCCCTCTCTTCCGTCTCACTTTTCTCTCCTTCTGTTCTCCCTTTCCGTTCTCTCTCTCCCTTCTCTCTCTCAATTTCCTCGCACCTCCATATCATTTGTACATCTCCTGGCCATTCCACTTATCAACATTTAAACTGCCATTCATCTACTAGCTAGATATCTCTCATTACATGTTTAAAGGTTGAACTGTCAATTAATTTTCATATTTTTTAAAGCACTAACGTAACAAAACGGAACATTCTTCGACAAATATGGCCATATTACGTTGATTTGATAAACGCCAGTATTCCTTCTTTTCCAACCATTATTCTTTTGGTTTGCTTATTGGTAGCCACGGTTCTGCTGAATTGTTTGCTGGTCCATTTACGAAATTTCAAAGCAAAGATTGAGTACATAATTGTTTTGTAAATTTTGCTTATTGTTAATAAAAATTCCCTCTATTGTACCTGCAACATGATATGGAGAAAATAGAAATTTCTGACGAGTGGGACAAGTGAAATCTCTGATTTTTCGGCTTTTCCTATTTCTCCTACATCTTGTTCTTATGTCATTTCTTTAGTGATCGTTTTTCTGTAGCAGTCTGGCTAATCAGCTCCCTCTTAATCTCTCTCCCTCTATCTTTCAACCGCTCTCTGCCTCTCTTTTATCTCTCTGAATGTCTTTCTTTCTCTTTGTTTCTCTTCCTCTATGCCTACCCCCCCCCTCAGTCTGCCTCTTTTCACGCTATTTCCCATGCTGCCTTGTGTCGGATTCCATTGCCTGAGGATCCGGCAGCGGGAATCCATCTGAAAGTAAGTGGAAAATGTGGAGGAGGATTGGCTGTCGGCTATTGCTCTTTCTTATGTATCTCTATTCTATCTCTTCTACCACAATAGCTTACTAAGCCTCTCTCTCTATGTCTCTTTATCTACATTATATCTATCGTCTGTTTCTCACTCACAATATCTCTCTTTTTTCTTTCCATCTCTCATTCATTCTTTTTCCCTTTTCCTCTACTTCGGCCTCACTTCCAGCCCAAGTTCTCGAAGGTAAGAAAGGAATGAAGCAGACAGAGGAGTGGGAGAGGGAGTGAGAGAGAGAGAGAGAGAGAGAGAGAGAGAGAGGATGAATGAGTTGGCGAAGAGGCCGTGTGCCCGTAGCATCTGCCACCTCCACTACTGCAAGGCTCGTCCGATAGATGGAGTGAGAGAAGAGAGAGAGAGCAGCTGATCGGAGAGACGCAGAGTGATGAGAGAGAAAAAGAGATGAGAGCCGGAGAATAAGAAGGCAAGGGCGTTTCTGATGCGGTCCAGATTACACTGATGTCCTCCTGAGCAGCCAGCAGCAGGGTCGTATTCTCTCTCAGGCCCTCTCTGTCCAGTAGAGAGAGTGCAAGACAGCTTCAGCCATACAGACTCCGCTCACCCGAGGGCATCTGCTTCTTCTTTGCATCTTTTCTATTATTATTAACGCAATTTTATGACTTTCGACGAAGTCGTAAATCACATCTTTGTAAATGCTTTTCATGCCAGACATAATCAGTAGTCATAGACTTTTATACCTATGCGATCAAATAAATATTGACCTTTACGGACTGAAAGTGACACATAAGTAGTCTTTTTAAAGGGATTTTGAGAATTCGTTAAATTTTGCCTGTTGATCAAGATTGCGCATTTATTTGTCCTAACACTGTAAAAGTTAACTCTGAATATTGCAATTTCGGTCGGTCCCGTAATCTATTCACATAGGATTCACAAATTTGTATGTTTTTGAAATCCAAAAATTACAAAAGTATTCCAACTAATACCTTTTGTTGAATCTGCAGTAGAACGTGACTGATTTGGCCGTACGGTTCTTCCTCATCTCGCGTTATTCAGTCATTGACTCTTGTTGCACTCTTGCCAATTGAGCCTCTTGTCAGTTGCTAGCGAAGCTACAGCTGTCATTTTATTTCTCTGTTTCTTCTCGTGCTCCTAGAAAACCGTTGTGCATGTCAGTTTTCTCGCGTGCATGATGCAGACTTTTGTGATAAACTGCGAAAAAAATATTATGAATACCTGAAAAAAATAAAGAATAAACTCAATAATTACAGTGGGGAAGCATCAAACAGGCAGCCATGAGCGAAGTCGAAGGAGGCGAGGCGAGCGATGCTCAGCGCAAGGCACAGGAGCGAGAGGCCAAGAAGGCCGAGGTGCGCAAGCGCCTCGAGGAGTCGGGCAAGGCCGGCAAGAAGGCCAAGAAGGGCTTCCTCACGCCCGACCGCAAGAAGAAGCTCCGTGTCAGTTCAATTGAGCCAATATTCTATTTGATTATTTTGTTATTAACAATGATTTTTATGAAGTATTGTAATTTATTATTTTAAATAAATCACATGTTTATCGCCGCTCCAATTTCCAGAAGCTTCTTATGGTCAAAGCCGCCGAGGACCTGAAGAGACAGCAGCTGCAGAAGGAGCAGGAACGAACGACTGCACTCTCCTCTAGGACAATTCCCCTTCCCAATGTTGACAGCATCGATGACAAGGGTATGCAGTGGCATGGAATGATGTGAGGAAAATGAAGGGTGAAATGGAGGGAAGGAAAGAGTGACAGAGATGGAGAGATAAGTAGCCTATCTCTTTTGTATTCAGTCAATATTCAGAAGTATCATGTCTAGAAGATAAGAAGGACATTTCGATAAGTCTGCTAAGATAATTTGTTGGAATTCAGGCAAACTTGAGCAAATCTACAACGAGCTCTTCGAGCGCGTCAAACAGCTCGAGGAGGAGAAGTACGACATCAACCAGGTCGTGCAGGCCAAGGAGAACGAGATCAACAACCTCAACATTGAGGTCAACGACCTCCGCGGCAAGTTGTGAGTCATCCATTTCTTATTGTTATGGTTTTTTAAAGGTTAATATAAACAGAAAAAAACTTACTTTGCATCGGACATAATTCCACTCGGTTTGAGCGCAAAGCCCGCGCTGAAGAAGGTCTCGAAGTACGACAACAAGTTCAAGAAGATGGCCGGCGAGGGCGCAGATAAGGCGCCGAAGGCGGACTTCCGCTCGAACCTCAAAGTCGTCGTCAAGTCGGAGAATGCCATCGAGGAAGCACTCTCCAAGGTCAGTCAAGAGACTTCTCTCTCTCTCTCCTTCATTTATATTTCTCTTTCTGCGTCTCTCCATCTTTCTCTTACTATTTTAGCGTACGTTTGATAAATGAAGATCTCGTAAAGTAATTGTAAACTGACGTAAATTTCGGTTTATAGTTTCCGAAGCTATCAGGTCGCACCAGTCAAAACAGCAACTGTTAAGTGTCCTTTCTTCGTTTACGAATAGTGTTATTCCACTTTATTTGATTGATTCCATAGCAAAGATTTGTTGAATTAGACAGACTGGATGGGATAGAAAAGGTTGGAATGCAAGAAGACGTGGCAGAGAAAGACTGAAAAAAGGGATAGGAGTCGGAGAGAGTGTGGGCGGTGGAAGGGGCAACACCTGCTGCTGACTCTGGGAAACGAGATGAGTCCAGGCGATTGAAGAGAGAGAGAGAAAGACAGAGAAAAGAGAGAGAAAGAGAGAGAGAAAGAAAGAGAGTGAGAGAGAGAGCACAGCCAAAGGGCAAATCTGGAGAGTGACAGACTGACTGAACAAAAATATCCCTTGGACAAGCCGCCGAGAATGTTTTCGTCGGTATTTCTTTTCATGTGGAATTGTTTCGATTGAGGGGGGAATGTGTATAAATAGCAGGAAGAAGAACACGTGATTAGCTTTCGTTTCAGAAGAAGAAGGGAGACAAGCCCGAGTGGAGCAAGAAGGAAGGCGAGGAGAAACCGAAGAGCGACGAGCCCGCCGCCAAGGCAAAACATTTTATACTCTTTTTTTGTTTCCCATCAACATGCATAATATACCCGGATTAATACTAACGATTTCGATATATCTATCTTTATCTTTTGTTCATTATTTTCGTTTGCTGGAGATATATTTTGTTTGATTTCAGGTTAAGGACACCACCGAAGCCGCCGAGCCCGAGCCGGAGGAGCCGTCGGAGGCACCCGAGGGTAAGAGAAATGACTTATAGTCTATGAGTGTGAACTTGCTAAGCGTAAAGTCTTGATATTGCAGAGGTTGAAGAGGAGGAGGGCGACGAGGAGGAGGAGGAGGAGTAGACCACTCGCCACTACCGACTCTCGGACGACTGAACGACCATGTCATATTAATCCACGTCTACTGTGCACTCTCTTTCTATCTCTCTCTTTCCCTCGTGCTTTGTTGAGTTATTTCCTGTGTGTCCAGGCTGGATGATCTTCCTCGCATAGTTTCACTCGTCCCTTCCTTTTCCATCCCCACCCACGTCATCTCTGAGCAAGGGTCGCCAATGTATGTGTTATTCGTTTCTTTCTCTCTCTCCACGGGGTCCCTCCCCCATTTCGACCCCTTCAATCACCCCCTTTCACTCTTTTTCTCTCTCCCTCTCTTGTTTCCCTCTCACGCTCAATGAAACATCTGTCTCGCTGTCTGTGTATTTCACATGCCATGTTCATTATCTAATGAAGAGCCGAAATAAAGCTGCTCATTTTCATTGGATCGGTAAGTCTACTTTTCGATTGTTCTTTTTTTTTGGAGGTCTGATCGAGAAAAAAATGTTGTGGCAGACAGGTGCACCGGCGTGAAGAGAAAAGACACTGTTTATTAACCTATACTTTCTTTACTCAGAAAGCAACCCTGAAATGCGTGGGTGCTAGAGAGAAATGAGATGAGCAGAGCTTTCAGGAAGAGACATAGAGAATAAGATGGAGAACAAGAGACATAAAAGAGAGAGACAGAGAAAGAGAGGGAAGATAGAGAGTGTAGTAAGAGAGATGGCTCAAGATCACGCAAAGCTGGTTAAGAGACATCTGTCTTGATTCTGCCCATGGCTTCTTCGCTAAAACCTTTCCACTACTTCTCTGCTTCGCCCTTTATTTCTTGCTCTTCCCCTTCTCCAAGCACCTGCAACTGCTGTTTCAGCATGCACCAAAACAGCCAGCGATTCGAGGGAAGAAAGTAGGCTTCGCGTAGAAGGAATGAACACTCGCTAAGAGAGAGAGAGAGAGAAAGAGAGAGAGAGAGAGAGAAAAAAAGAAAGAAAGAGGAGGGAACCACCAACGAAGCAGAGAAGGAAACAGAGGTCTTATTATCCAGAGGAGAATCTGAGCGGAGAAGGGGGAGAGAATGTGCCCGAAGGCGGTTGTAATCATACATACGTTCACTACAACAATAAAGGAAAGAGAAGAGAAATAGAGATAGCAGGAGAGAGAGAGATAGAGAAAGGAGAGAGAGCAAGAGAGAAAAAGAGGGAAGGGAGTGTGAAGAGATACACGAGAAAGGAAGAGAACGCAACTGCAAATGTGAAACAGGTAGAGGATCAATGGACTATAAAAAAACCACAGGACTACTATCTGGACAACTTGCCGTTCAATTTACAAGCAAATCATAGTGGAACTGCAGCGTTGTTTTGAAATGTTCAAATAAAGCAACAATAAGGCATTTGTGTTGTCTTGCGAATGCTGGCTGTGCTAACATGAGATGTGGGAGCATAATTTATGCGGATTAGTTGAGGAAGTCGAGAACATCACATGATAAAAGTACAAGTAGTCGTTGTTCCATCTGAAGTTTATATAATGGTGGGGTGTCCGACTACAGTGGAAAAGGCTCTTATCAAAATGGAAACGACCCAAGACCGCTTGTTTTTTTCTCTTTCATGAATTGGAAGAAATATGCTACTATCGTTCGAAAATGATGCACGGAAAGAGCAAAAAGAGATAGGGAATCGGAGCTACAATTATGAACAGTACGAAATCTAAATGCATATAAACAGTATGAATAAACAGTATGAAACATTCACCGTATTTAACGAATACAAAAGCGTAAAAAGGATGAAACCATTTCTACATCAGAATATAATAAGACAGTATTAGCGAGAACACGAGAGGTGTTCGGTTGTGCGTAAAGAAGCGTCAAAGTAGAGAAGAGAACTGGGATATCTGGATTCTGGTGCACAGCATCATGGGAGAGACAGAAAACATTGATAATATAAGGATATGCAATACGATTCACAGCTCATACAAATCGCTGTATAAAAAAGGAACCAATCTTCTTCTTTTTTTGAGTTTTTGCAAGATTTTTTTTTCCATTTTTAATGTCTTTCAGTTAAAGCTTGAAAAAGCAGTACGATGGGAATCATATATATATAATAAGGTTACTCCCAGGAGGCTGGGATTCTGCGTTAGTGGAGATCAAAAGAGGGGAAGGGGGAAAGATACATCGGCACTTCAGAGGCTACAGTACAGTCCAGTCAGAATTACTTGCAAAAACATTTATAAAAAGAGAGAAAGGAACAAACAGCGAGCCCTGAACGTGATAATCATGAGAATGTATAACAAAGGGGGGACAAAAAAGAACGCATCTTCACAGATAAGACCTCTGGAGGAATAAGAAAGAGAAGTTAGCTCGGTTGGAAAAGAAGAAGAAGAGATGATGATGACATCGAGCGAAGGAGTGATGAGCCAGTGGTGAATGAGGTACGAGTTTAAACGGAGTGTGAACAGAGCTTCAGGCTTAATCAAGAGAACATTCTTTGCTCCATTTCGGGGTCCTGCCTCAATTACTTCAATGGAGCGAGTCATATTAAGGAAGAGAATGTGGAGAGGTGTCCTGAAGAAGACATAATGGAGCGGGAAAGAGAAAGTTAAGATACAAGGGGGTGATTCAAGAGTGGGAATGACTACGGCGAGTCATCATCTGGGCTGCCAGGAAACACGTTGCCAGGGCGCACCACCTGAACTTTCATTTTTAGTTCATTTCATCCGAATCGAATATATCGAGCGACACTTATGAAGTCTCTTACTTTGTTGTTTAATCGGTGTATTTTTAAATCAAAATTGAGAACGAACCATTTGAGAGCGGGGAATGCGGACATCTCAAATAGGAGTTGAGACATGCAGAGGGGCAGCTTTAGCCTGGAAGGGCAAATGAATGTTTCTGTCTCTTTCCTTCACCTCGGCTTCATCCCATCGTAAATATTGCTGGACACAATTTGAACTTGTATCTAAAAGAAAGCGAACTCGATGGTGGGCCGAACGGCAGTGGTTGGCTCTGCGAGTGCTGGCAGAATGGCGGAGTCTCCTCCGTTGCTTCCAATGTCGTCAGAGGAGGTAGACGCGGAAGAGGACGCGGAGGGGAGAGAGAGGACGCGGTAGTCGGGGTGCATCGAGTAGTACTTGAACACGCGCCAATACCTGCAAGACATCTAGCTAATCATGCCAAAACGCGCATTTCTTTCTGTATCATAACCGGAGGGAGTGAATACAATTAGTGCTTTCCGTCACCAACGTCGTGTCCGTGTTGGTCGCGACGTGAATGCGATTGTCTCCATGGCAGCGTACGTCGCATCTCCATCTGCCAAACTTGCCACGTAACTCGCGCCGCAACGCGCCGAGCCCGGCCGTGTCGTCCTTCGCTATCATCTCCAGAATGATCGCGTCCGGATTGCGGGAGGGCGGCTCCGCGCCCAGCTGAATACAAGGATGGCGTCATTCCAAAGGAAATTGTTTTTGGAAACTATTTTCCATGCTCAAACCATTCCAACAGGAAATTCGCGTTCGTGTACACATCTGCCTTCCAAACATTCATGAGCTTACTCTCCATTTCGTTTGCTGTAACTGGCCATATAACAAGACGAAAGAAAACAGTTCCCTCCTGTCAATTATCTTCGTAAGTGCGCGGTAAGATAACCCCACGATGTTTCAGCAAAGGAGACCAAGTCCCTTTGTTAGGAACTATTCTCTTAGATCAAACACAAACTTAGACGTGCGCACAGCAACCAACAACACTTTCAGTATGTCACATGTGTTTGCTTGTTCTGAGAACATTTCAAATAGCCAAGACAGCCATGAATGAGGTCAAGGATGAGGTGGTTATTTCGAGAGAGAGAGAGAGAGAGAGAGGAAGAGAGAGAGAGATAAAGAGACAGAGAGAGAGAGAGAGAGAGAGAGAGAGAGAGAGAGAGACTGACGAGGTTGACGTAGGGAACTCCGAGGAGCGGCACGGGCAGCCGGTTCGCTAGTGGCCGCGCCGCGTACAGCAGACGGCGGAAGGATGCACAGCGCTCCATTGGACGTCTAGAAATTCAAGATACAGTATACATTTTGATTACATTATCATTCTGCCATCATTATTCCTGAACGAAATATTTAATCTATTTATCTGGATTATTAATTTTTAGTATGAACATTTCATTAATGCAAATAGCTTATAATGAATAGCAAGGATAGAAATGGCATGAAAGAAACAAACTCTTCGACAGAGATGAGATGCGCGAGTCGAATGAAAGTCTGGCCGGTGGAGACGGAGTCGACTCCCGCGTCGTGCATTCCAGACCCTGCAACAGCGGCTTTCATTTCAGAGAGCCTTCGCACATTAGCAAATACCTCACATAATAAAACTCACAGTTGGGGTTGCTGAATTTGCGTTCTACTCCTTCCGCAAACATGTACAGTGGAGTAGGCAGAGAGAGGTCCGCGCTCATCCTGAATAAATCACCACAAATTTTTTCGGCGAAGAGTTTATTAATGTCGGAGAGGAAAATAGTACTGTGCGACCCCATGGCCTCTCCTCTGAATACCCCCCCCCCCCCCCCGGAAGTCTATGTAATTCACAAGAACAATTTTTTAAAGAGTCTTCCTCAAGCTCATTTCTTGACCTCCAAATGTCGTCTTAAGAAATACAAAGGAACACAATCGTATCAAGTTGTTGGGGTAAACGAAAAGCAAAACGTTGTTATAGAAGCTTTCAGAAAGAGAAATGGCATGGGGAACTCGCACTGCTAAAAGTGAACACATACAAAAGTAGTTAATTGCTGCAGAACAACAAAAGAGTCAAGGACTGCGACATTGGAAATTGTGCACAGTGAGCAGTTAGAAGAAAAGAGAACAAAAGAGTAACCTCTCAAAGAAGGCATTCAGCGATTCCAGTCGGTAGTTCATGACGCCGTGCCAGGAAAGCCGCTGAAATATACAAAATATAATTGGGAAAGATATCGACGTTTACCTTCCGCTATTATTGGGTCCTCTAATGGTAAAAATAATAAAATAAAGCAAGAGATTATCAGACGGACATCCTTGCATTCTTCTGCGATAATCTTCGTGTCGATGATGACGGGGAATACGGTATTGATGCTCTTTTTGAACTCATCCAGAGTCTCGGGCAGATCGCCCACAAAGTATTCGTAGATGTACAGCATGTCACGGAATGCATTGTGGCCGACCACTGGCTGAAGAAGAAAGCAACCTTTTCACGAGATCAATGACTACTCTCAACACTCAACTCGCTGTAGAACATCTACATTTGACACTTGGAAGAAAAGTAAAAGGATTACTGTAAACATCATGAAGTCTATCAAGACCAAAGAAAGAGTCCAACCAGCCGCGCTTCGATGATCGCAAGAATGACATCAGAAGCGCCGAAGATCTCGCTGGTGATTTGCTCGAAAAGCTTCTTCTTCGCCGCCCGACGATTACACGTTCCAGAATTGATAGTCAGCTGTAAAGAAGTGTGCTGTCAGTCAGTGATTCACTGATAAGTAGAGAAACGAACCACATTGCCTTGGAACTCGAGTATGATGCCTGGCGTGCATCCCTGCAGCTTGTATAGAAGAGCTGCCTTTTGCAGATCACTCAGGGGCTGAAAGGGGAGAAGATAATGATGTTAGTGGCCTAGGAAGTGTGCATGTTTGGAAGAGAAGAAAAACGAGTTCGACAACTAGGGAAATGGAGGGGGGGGCAGTGCTGACCTGTGTGATGGCGATGGGGACTCCCTTGAGTGGATGCTGCTCCGCGCCCTCGCTGCCAGTGGAGCGGCGACGCATCCGCGCTACTTCCGTTCGGACTGTGCGCTGCAGGTGCGACAGCAGCAGAGGAAGGTGAGCGCCGAACACTCTGGAAAGGGAAGACGGCCATTCTCTCCTCTACATTACACTTGCTATCTCCTAACGATTTAAAATGATGGCTTCTTCCCAAACCTGTTGACACTTCACGGTTCATATTACTCCACGCCTTACAACAGCCATGGTAGAACAGGTGGAAAAGAGTAAATGAATGGAACGAACTCGATGCCGTTTGTCTGGTGGAATCGATCGAGAACTCGATGGAGTTCATCCAGATTCAGATGAGGGACGCCGTGCCGCGCGAGCTCAAAACATAAACATTTAAAAACCCAAACATGATGGAATGATCGATGAAAATGGCTG
Organism: Allodiplogaster sudhausi; assembly: GCA_945643635.1. NCBI lineage: Eukaryota > Metazoa > Nematoda > Chromadorea > Rhabditida > Diplogasteridae > Allodiplogaster > Allodiplogaster sudhausi. The sequence continues at coordinate 5,193,881 of CALZFC010000009.1, forward strand.
CTGACTTTGTTGAAGTCGAAGCCGTGGTCGGAAAGAAAGGAAAGGGAGGAGACGCTGAATGCGAACTCAGGCTCACTCGATGCTGCCTTGAACAGGTAGATGGTGAAGACATCCACCTTGTACCTTCAAGGGAAGATTGAACGCGGTCATGTTTATTACAGTATACACTTAGTATACTGTTCAGCTCCGTAACTATTAGCGAGAAATACTTTAGTATTAAGAGTCAAAACGATGTATTCTTTAATCGCAATACAAAATATTTAAATAAAAAAGTATTAACCGTTCATCGCCTTCGAGGGCAGTGAAGAAAGCAAGCCCGAGTTGTGCTGGAGGGAACTTTTTCACTGAGTACCGGGTTTTGGAGTACCTGAAATGCTCTTTCTTATCAAACGAGACAATCAGGAACAGTCTCGCAAAATAGAATTAAAAGCAAAGCAATAATTGCCAGACTTGCAAACAGTGATTCTAGAAACCAGATGAAGAATAACCCAAAAAAAGAGAAAAGCGAAAGGTACCTCTCTTGGGGCGAGTCAAACAGGGAACATCGTCGGTTTACATCATCTGCCTCGAGTCCAAGGAACTCGATATCTATAGCTGCAAGCGCTTCTTCAGATAAACATGACAATCACATGATATAAATTAAGCAATTACTACTGAGTGAAAGGAAATATTCTTAACGAACAAGAAAAGTAATAGTGGTGAAATCAGCTCTCTTTTTTACAAAAGGATCAGTAACATTCGAGGAAGCGTAACTGTCAAAAAACTAACCAACAAATGACGCATTCTTTATTACTTCCTCGATGTACCCATACTGCTGCTTGAAGTTATTGCATGTTATTTCCATGCAACAGTGGCGCCACCAAGTGTGTGCGAGCGGGTGAGGAGGACTCCTATAAACATATCGTAGCATCAACCGGTAATTACAAGACAACAAGGGAAATTCGCAACAAATCAACAACAGAAAAGTACAATAACGACATGCGCGGTGCTCTCATGACAAAAAGAGGAAATAAAAACTCGAGAAATTAAATTGTCCGTTGGCAGTGTATGGACACTTCAAGGTTTTATGTGACAGATCGAATAAAAAAGTGCGCAGACATGTTTTTCGCTATGAGACACAAATCACTATGACGAAAAGGAATAGAACTATTACAAAAAAGATAGTACGCCATATATTTTTTAAAACAGATAAAGGAAAACTTCTACCTCTATTTTTCTCTCACTCTTACTTTGCCACACTATTCTTTTCCTGTCTCTCTGTCTTCTATCTCTTTCTCTCTCTCACTCTCTCTCTCTCTCTCTCTTCCTCTTCTCTTTCTCTCTCTCTCTCTCTTACTCTCTCTCTCTCTCTCTTTCTCTCTCTTCTTCACTAACATATCAGCGATGCGTTTCACCTGCTATCTCCAGATGCCACTTCCTAACCGATGAACGTGCCAACCAAAGAGTAGGTCAATTTATCCATTGTTTTCTGTGATGGCCTGTAAATGTGAGGGGGGGGGGGAATTAAATAGACTACAAGAGAAAACATTTATTGTCACTATTCGTTGTAGTGACTCTATCACGGACCCAAAACACATTAGCTTCACAAGCAATTTAATATACGCATGTTCACGAATAACAATAAAGCGAAGGCTCAACAGGTAGTATACATCACATGCAAAGCCCATAAGTCATGAACAAGAGAAAGAGAGAAATGGCTAATACACAGGAAAAGCATGCCATTTACCGTATGAACATAAAGAACTATGAATAGATGGTGCGGTAGAACTGGCGGACCCGGTAGTTCATGAGGTACGGATGATGTCTCGTGATGGCAGTCTTGGTGCGAGCCACGCACACTTCACGCGCCATTCGCTCCAGAGATGCCGGTCCCAGGTTCATCTGAAAATCACCAATCAAACTGCTGAAATTAATTCTGATTCAAAAGAATACTTCATTACTACTGAATCACTTCATCTTCAAACAGATATTTCTCACGATAAATGGTAGTTTACCAAACCTTGAAAATACCACGACAGTTCGCGAAGAACAGTTCTTGCCCGATAAGCCAGTTAGCCATCACAGCGCTTCCATTGAAATGCTCATGGTACCTTTAAGCAATGCTAACATAACCAAGATGTAATCATATAATACCGACTATGCCTATCTTTCATTATAGCTTTCCAAGTCATAAAGCGCAAAACACATGGAGGTTTTTTGCCTGTAGATATAAGGCAGAAGAATCCGCGGGTAACTATATAAAAAAAGCTTGCCACTTACACTACAGACCTCCCGGTGCCGTCTCCGGACAGGCAAACGAGAACTGCTCGGCACTTGCCAGCATCTCCTTTCTCATTCAACAACAGCCACTCCTGACCATTCAACCTCGCGAAGCACGCTTGAAGTGGAGGAGTCGGACGCTGCAAAAACAACATTAGCAACTCTCAATTACTTGTTTAAAAATGAAGTTAGATATCTCGGTCTTCTGCCTACCCCAACCCCATTTTCTGGACCTGTATTCACTACTCCACCATATTCTGATGGTCCTCAACAGTGGCTTTTATTCCCTGGGAGCGAAAACCTGCCTGAATAAAACGAGTACAAAATAAAAATTTTTTTAATAATGATAAAAAAAACCTCCATCTCTGGAATCACAATCGAGTAGCGCGGAATTTGCGAGGAACAGTCGAAGACGTCGATGAACCGCCCGGAAAAGATTACTACTCTGCAATGCAAAACTTTAATTTCAGATTTAAAAAAAAATGAAGCACAGCAAAACATAATTTTTCGCATCAGAAGACACAACATCAACAATTGCATATGTATATTTATCACTTGTGCTTCATTAATCAAGTCTTGCGTTGCGCGTTTTAGAGCAACAAGGAAATTTTAACAACAAGTATGTACATACTTGTGTATTCTTAACCTGTGGTTGCAATCAGAGACGATCGACAGCTTCGTTTCCTCCCTCTGTCGCTGTAACCCCGTCATGCATATGAGCTTCAGTGTCTGCAAAGAGGAGTGCAGAGAGGGAGAGAGTAGCACGAGAATTAAAAACAATCATAGCAGAAACGGATACAACAGGTATTTTGAGGCAAGTATGGTGAGACTTTTGTTCTACAAGTCTCACTCCTCTCTCACTCCTCTATCCGCGACTGAATCGACCTTTTCCTTCTCTTTCTGGCCATTTGCAACTCTCGCTCCTTCAAACCTCAGTTTCATATCTGTCGCTTCCTCCAGCCGAAATCATGCGCAGGAAACGGACCCAATAAAGCCCATTCAGTGCGTAGCGGCAATGAACGATGAGAGGAGTCACGCGGTCCTCATCCAAGGCCAAAGTCCCGATCGCTTTATACACCGGATCAGCTACAGTCACGCGCTCTGCAGCACCAATAGTTATCATATGAAAGAAGTATGTACATTACATAGAACTGTAAGGCATAGTGACCATAAATCCGGGCAGCACTCAAACAAACAAAATTTGCGGGGTGCCAAGGCATTACAAACATGTTTAGGTATATTGCTTTAAACGGTCATTCATCGCATCTAAACATTTTTTTCTTGATAAAAACAAAGGTCAAGAAACTGTCATCGTCAATATGAATGTTTGCAAAAATTGAGCTTGACCTGGAAGATAGCGCATCACTTCGATTGGAAGCTGGGCCAATTCTTGGCGCATGTCGACGCGGATGAAGAGCTTCGTGTCAACAACGAAGATGTTGAAAGAGGATGCCGTCAGAAGACAAGGCGCGCTGTCCGAGCCAACAATGCCGAAGGGCAGATGAGAACGAGGAACAACTGAACATTGAGCGCTTGGTTCCGTTTTTTCTAAACTTGTTCAAGTGAGAATGCGGAGAGTAGGGCAGACGAAAATGTGAGAGTTGAAGAGAGAAAAGAATTACGTGCTTTCCAGAGCATGTTACCTGGAAGTGGCACACAAAAAACATATCGGGATGATCCACTAACTTCGTTTTAATGAACAGCTAGCAAAGGATATCAATACGGAGAATTATTTCGCGAGTAAATGAAGAGCCAACCTACCGAACTCACGACGGCCACCAGAAGTAGAAAAAAGGAGAAGAGTCGCATCCGTCTCCGGACGTTCCTCCTCCAACACAACAAAGCAGTCGTCGCTGGCAGCGAGCAGAGAACGCCGCCTGGACGGCCATTTCAAGACAGGAGACGGCTTCGAGAAGAAGAAAGGACGAGAAGTCATGCCGTTGAGGCAGGGACTGGAATGGGTGAGAGGGGAAGAGACGTAGAGAAGAGAACGGAAGAGAGAAGACCGCTATGCTAAGTGGCTAATGAAAGCAGCAAGAGATTTGAAAATTTTCGCACCCGCTTATGCTTAACGAACTGGGTTAATTCTCTCTCTCTCTCTCTCTCTCTCTCTCTCTCTCTCTCTCGCTCTCTCTCTCTCTCTTTGTCGCTTTCTCATAAGACATTTCCTAATGTTAAGAATGCCCTTGGTACACATCACTCGGTCTTTCATCACACAATAAAAAAATAATTCCTGTCAATTATTTTTCATTTATGTATGTAAGTATCTGCAGCTATTACCACTCGTTTATTGTATTAACATATGTGCATGTACATACAGCTTACGAACTCAGAAATACTTCTCTGTTTTTATGTTACTTTTTTGATTATCTTGATCCTTTTGCTCTAATTTTTTTCATTTTCCTTTATCAGTCCATAGACGAGCTACGTTAAAAAGTGTAAGGTGTAATATATAAATAAATATATATATATACATATATAAAATATGCTTCCCAATAGCCTCTCACCGATTCTAATCCCTTCCTCCTCCCGATCCATTCCCGTCCATGACCCCCACTTCAACGACCACGACGCCTGGGCCCATGCCCTTCCCGTCATCTTAGAATCCCTTTCCTCCTTTCTCCTCTCAGCTCTTCATTCTATCTCTGTATCTCTCTCTCTCTGTCTCTTTCTCTCTCTCTCTCGTCATCGACTATCTGTTGTTTCTCCTAATAACCTGTCTGAACCGTATCCTTTATCGCATGTGAATGTCATTAGAAATACATGAGAAGGACGCATGATAATATTTGCTCGTCCTGCATATGTTTTTGCCTTCATTTTAAATGTATGAGATCTAACGTGGATTGTGTGATAGCAGTGAGTGGAACATCCACGCACTCAAAGAATTATGTTCCAATACTTTATTTTAACTGCACTTTAAGAGAAGAACGCAATGCACTTCTTGCTTGACGTCTGTTCCCGTTTCCCACAGTTTCCTTTTGTTGCTACACACTTTAAATAGCTATGTGAACAACTAAGGTGAGTTAACGTTTCTCTACAAAGTGTAAGTAAGAAAGGCATTTATGGCACATTCTTATAACAAAAATATTATCGAACTCGAAGTACTTACAGACGACAATTTCTTTGCTCTCAATAAAAGACCATCGGATACGGTTGAATATGTATGTCGCAAGTTGTGAAAAGTGGAGAAAGACGAACTAAAGATGCACGAGAAAGGAAGTTGCAGTGAGATTTGAGTTGGCAAAGAGCCAGTTAATGTCAGATCTTGAGGATGAAGACGGTCAACAGATTCAATGAGAGCGTAGCATGATCTTCACTAATTGTACTTGAGTGCATTCGCTTGCGCTATGATGTCCAGAAGTCGGTTGTCGTCCATGAAACGAGAAGACAAAGCAGGCGCTCGCTTGTAGAAGTCTGCCGGACGATAGATGACCTTCGCGAAAGATCTCTTCGACGGACTCAGAATGACCAGCTCATCTGAAAATTGCAAGTCAAAAATGAGCAGGTTCTTGCTATAGCAGAGGCCGACAAGTTGACCAGTGCCATTAGCTGAGGTTCTCAATATCTCACATTTTTTTCTCCAGATCAATTGTAAGTCAGGGGGTCCTGCTAATTCCCTCCTTGCCATTGCAGAGGTGTCAGATTCAGAAAGCAAATGTTGCGTCTAAATGTACTTCCGCCCTCTAAACTTGAGAAGCACTCCGTTCATGATGAAAAGCTGTGGCATTCAGTGAAAACCGAGAAAGTCATGTTTTCACTCTACTCTAGGTACGCTTATGGACAGATGTGCGAGAAGAACAAGTGGATTTCAAGAAGAGTCTAGCCAATGGGCTCGTTTTCCAAATACACTGCACTTGAAAGAGAGAAGCTTTATTTAGCAATTTGATGCTTTAGAATATATGCATGCTTTAATAAACTAGCCAACAGCCCGTTTGCACATAATTTTGCCATTTTTTTAAACAATACATGAGAGATGATAAAAAAAATTCGTGGTAACCTTGTGGCCGTGAAGAAGCAAGGTAGACCGTGCCGAGAAAAAGGTACACGAAAAGTAGTACTCGTCCAAGGGATGTCATCCCAGCTGAAGGAGGAGCTGTCTGTAAAGTAAGAGACCTATCATTTTTGAGCGAGATATCGAAGTAAGATAAAAAGGCGTCCGAAATCTTCTCGCAAACAGAACTAATAGTCTCGCATGATAACTCGCTAACACTCAGTTAGCCAAAGGTCTTTGACATCTCATCGCACTCAGTATTAATTCACTGCGTTTAATATGTAGAGTGGCTAATCGGGAATGCGAGACACGGAAAACACCAGCAACCTTTGGATGCTCATCAGCAGTGGAAGATGAGCCGAGCTTTGCTTGCATTTCTGCACTATCCCCGCCCCAGGAATCCCATATTTAGAATGTTTCATATTCATCCAGAGAAGTAATAACGTCATTGGAGGGAGAAGGCTCGCTGAGGACATTATACATAAATATATGTTTGGCGGTGCAGAACGAAAGAAGCGTGGAAGTGGTACCTTTGCGTGCTCAACTGAAAGTTTTGCCTAACCGATAATTGCCAAATCGCAGCTCCTGTATCTGCTCTGCCGGCGTTGGAGCAAAAAAAGAAGAAGGTGATTTAGCGATGGCGAAGGCTAATCTGTCTGCGAAAGATGTGCTCCTCGATTGACTGCCTCTGGGGAACATGGAGGAAGTGTTCGATACCGCAAGGGATGAAGATCGGGAGATAAAGAGAAAAAGGAGATGGACAGAGAGGCAGAGAGAGAGAAAGAGAGAAGATAGAGAGAAATGGAGAGAGAAGGAGAGAGCAACAAAGAGGAGATATGTACAGCGAACGGTTACAGCAAAGGGACGAAATAAGCGAATGCTCCAGCCGGAAGAAACAAAATATTAGCGAAGGCGTGGAGAGCGAAGTAAAGAATCTTGGATTAGTGTCTAATTGCCGATTGAAGAGCTGAGAAGATGGCGAGGCGCGAGCTGGGTTTAATAGGCCCCCTACTGCCAATGTGGTCGGCAGAGACACGATTACTGCTGACAGCAGCCCTGACTGATGTCTACGCATTCATTCGCGGAAAGAGCAACACATGATTCGATGACATTGAAAACAGACGTGAAGAGGCGGATGCCCGTGCAAAGACAACAGCAAGAATCTGAATGATTCATGACAAAGATGAGAAAAAAACACTCCTGGTACACTATGTGAACCAGGAAGAAGCATCCTCTCTCTCTCATCATCTACGCGTGCAGGATGACGATAATCACTTTCACAAGGAGCTGCCCACTGGCTATTCATTCCTTTCGAGCTGCCTCCCACTAATTGCTCAGCTGAACAGAGTCATAATACGCAGTCTGTGCATCGTGGTTCAGATGGCATTTTCGTAGTAATTCATTGCAATTCGGGGACGGACCTAGAGAGAGACTTCTTCTAGTAGCCACCAGATCCTTGGAGTAGAACACATGGCTGCGCTACATATTAAATAGCAGAGTCGGACAGAAATGGTGTCATGAAATTGTTGCAAGAGAGAGAGAGAGAGAGAGAGAGAAAGAGAGAGAGAGAGAGAGAGAGAGATAGAGAGAGAGAGAGAGACGGTAAGAGAGGGAGAGAGAGGGAGAGAGAGAGGTTGCAAAACTATTCTCCGCCCCCACTATACAACAGACACCAGGCCACTTTCTCCAAGGCGGCAACATGGCACGCCGTCTTTAAGGCAGTAGAAAAAAAGAACTCGATGTAATTTAATTCTCATGAGAATGTTGACACCACCATGCATTTCTTCAGTTCACATCATTCCCTGAAGGCTATTAATTTGCCAGGAAGGTTTCAGTAACTGCAATTTCTCGTCTGTAGTGATTTTCCTTGAACTGTAGTCTGGTTTGAGTGGAGTCGAAAAGGAACATAACCTGGCACTTGTGACACTCCGCAATAATCATTATTGCCTGGTTCTGCTTACACGGACTTTCTTTGCAATGGCATTTTTTTTTACTTTTCTGATTGTTTGAACTTCTGTGATATAAAGTAGTAATATCAATCAGGGGGTCGTCGTCCGTTCCATTTCTCAAAACGCGAAAGATTATTGTGCATGAATGCGCAATCTGAAGTCGAACGGGCCATTTTTCGAGACCTGAAGGACTTTATGTGCACAATAAGTTGGCAATAAATATGACCAAATTCATTTTGATGGTGAGGAGAACACTACAGTAGTCAAATGCATGAAAAATTCATCCGTTTACCAAGTTGTGCTTCATAGCACATCTAAATAAATACAGGAAGGCACATTTAGCATTGACTTTAATTAACGAGAGAACGAACATCCTCACTCGCTCAGCAACTCGTTTGCGCTTGGAGCTGTTGTCCTGCCTACTTTGTATACTTCAGGAATGGTGATTTGCCTCTTTCTCCAGAGACATCAAGCAGCATTACTTAACCAGTACTTGACCACTTCATTTTCGAGCTACTTTATATGACTTGCTGCTTTCATTTCTTAACATTGCCTTGGTAGACTTCGACTTCTTTTAGAAAGCCACCTTTCCAGGGAACGCTTTCGTAGCCAAAGCTTCCCGAGCTGAGCCAACCCGCCTTTGCCTATTCATCAAGCAACTGTCGGGAGCAACCGAAGAAGTGTCTAGCACACTATTACCTTGCAGCGAGGCATGAAAGAATTATTAGAGAGCATGTCCGAGTGAGAGAGTCACAGAGTCTTGAGTTGTCCTCTTCTTGCTCACTCAGGCTGCTCTCTTTTTAGCCGAATGGCCGTGACCTAGGAACGGTGCATGAAAGGTGAGGTGCTAAAGAAAGAGAGAGATGAAGAGAGAGAGAGAGAGAGAGAGAGAGAGAGAGAGTGCATGTGAGACTGTAAGAGAGCGCGAGAGCGGAAGGCAGGGAAGATATGAGAGAGTGTGGATAAGCGAGAGACAAAAGGGTGAGAGAGCGACAAATTCGGTCCGAAAAGGGGAGCGATCGCGCCTTACTCTGATTCGTTTCATCGGTCGTGCATAAATCCCTTCAACTGCCCCCTTCCTGGCAATGCCATTAGGACAGAGTTCTGCTGAACATTCGTAATCCTCCCAGAGCCCCTAGGGGCTAGTCAAGCGCATATTGATATGTATGTTCTCCATATTGATTCAGATTTGAATCAGTCACTTGACGATATCGCACCTCGCGTTCAAATAAATTTGCTCTTTGGTTATATTTCGCTTTGGTTTTTGCTCTGTTACATTGTATTGCTGCACACTATATTTCTACCTTGTTCATCTCCGTGTTGCATTTCGAACAATCATAGTTGAGGAAGGGAGCGAGAGGTGTCCGAGAGAGAGAGCGCGAGATGCTGGCAGCCGCGTGGTCTCTCCTTCCCTCGCCCCTCCAGTTCGCCGTCCAGGCCTATCTCTGCGTGCGCTTCCTCAAGTTCCTCTACATCATTCTTCGCAGCATTCACATTCATCTCCTATGCGGCCCTTGGGACATGACACCTCTCCTCGACTCGTGGGCAGGTTTGGCATCATATTACAACTTCGTCTTTTTTCTACTATCATTCTAAACTTATATTAAAAAAATTTTTAAATATGACGTGACAGGATATTTCTGTAAAATCTATTTGCTTTGCCGTAAACGTTATTGCCATTAGGACAGACTTGAATAAGCCTAAGGCATAGAGATAGGAGTAGTTCTCTCCCATTGTGCAGTCCTCTGTTCCATTGAGTGGTGACTGGCTGCACCGACGGCATCGGCCGTGCGTACGCAGTCCAGCTGGCAAGGACACGCAAGTGGAGGAACTTCTATCTCATCGGCAGGAGCGAGAAGAAGCTCGCCGCGGTCAAGGACGAACTCGGTCAGCTATCTCTCTCTCCCTCTCTCTCTCTCTCTCTCTCTCTCTCTCTCGATCTCTCTCTCTCTCTCTCGATCTCTCTCTGTTTCTCTCTGTCTTTTTCTCTTACTCAATCTTTCTATCACTCTATCTGCTTTCCTCTCTCTTTCTTCCCCTCTTTTTATCCGTCTTTTTCTCCCTTTCCGATCGCTATCCTATTTATAATAATCTCCTTCTCTCCTACCTTACATATCTTGTTTTTATCATTGCCCTTTTCCTAACGATTTAATTTCCATTTCATTCCGTTTAATGTAAACGCGCTGGATAAGAACATTTATCCAGCGAGTTTTCACTAAAAGGATGAAACTGCAATTAAATCGCTAACTAAACTTATTTATATATAGAATTTAGTCTCCTTGATCGCTTCTAACTTGGTTAGGAGAAAAGAGGAATGAGTGGCAAGGATAGTGAAAGGAGTGAAATGTCAAAGGCTAATCAGAGTAGTTTCTTTGAGAGCAAAGCTACGGCTGCACGGTGCGGACATGCGTCTTCGACTTTGCCAGCGACGACCTGGAGAGGCTGCCAGCCGAGCTCCGCACCATGAACATCGGCTTTCTTCGTCAGATCTTGCATTATTAACTATTATTACTTTGTAGTACACTTATATAAGAAATCAATTATCCCGCGGGCACGTCTGCAAAAAGTGCCCGTGATCCAAAAGTCAAACCAAACGGAAATGAAGAGAAGAGAGTGCAAGAGAGTGCATTCATCGCACTCAAGACCCTTCTTTCCGTTTGTTTATTCACACGTTGGCGAAGAGTGAAAAGGGGAAGTGTTTACCAGCCCCGGGCTCTGACTGAGGAAATGACGGGAGAGCGGGGAAAGGATTTTAGTGTGCGTTCGCCGAGATCAGTGCTCTCCGGATACTAATCGCAAGTAATCGGGCCGTCCTCTTGCAGTCAACTGCTGCGGTATCGCTCCCGACCAGGTCGGCACGATGGCAGAGATGCCAGAAGGAATGTCATCCAAGGTGCTCAGGGTCAACCTCATGTCAGCTGTTAAGGTACATTTCTGTTGTCCTTCTCCCATACTCTTTCTCCTTCTCACTTTGACCAGTTTGATTACTATCAAACCGGTATAAGATAAGTATTGATCCGGTTCGAGTTGAAAGCTAGCGAAAGCGAGGGATGAAAACAGCGAAAGCATGGATGAACAACAATGCTCATTGTCAGGATACAATGACCTACCGCAAACGTGATCATATTTCATCCCAAACTTTGAGATGGTCGAACTAATCCTGCCTGGTATGCTGGAGAGAGACCGCGGAGCCATTGTCAATGTCTCTTCCATTACAGTTAGTTTTCTTTGAGTCATTCATGAAATGTTCTTTTAAAATTGTTTCTCCTTTGCGTCTATACATAAAACGATAGATTGGTAACCAAACGATTCAACTTTCTGATCTGCATCGTCTAACGCCTTCTTTTATTACGTCGAAATAAGTTCAGTCTTACATGCCAAATCATTCTAGCCAATCTCTGTCATTCATCTCTCGGTCAGATAGACGAGGGATTAAAATCGATATGATCTCTATAAACTTGTGAATGTGCATTGTTGAAAATGCCAATTCTCCTCGTTCCTATTCCTACTAGAAATATTTCAATCATATATGGTCAGCGAGAAAAAACGTAAACGTTTTCAATAGATAAAATAAATCCTTAATTAATTGCATTCTTAATGTTATTTAAAAAATGATTAATTGAGCTGTAAGGTTGAGCAGTTTATACTTTAAAGGGATGGCGGCCAATTCCCTACATTTGCACGTACCCGGCGAGCAAGGCAGCCCTGTCGTTCTTCACTGACTCGCTCTCCGACGAATTCAGCAACACCAATGTCAAGATTCAGGTGAGCATGCGAGTAGAGTCTTCCTGTACAATCTTCTTCATAGATGCCTCTCTCACTCTCTCACACTCTGAATTTTCTCTTTCCCTTTTTATCTCGCTCTTCCTATATTACTGTCTCTTGCCCCTCTCCACATCTAACTAGCTCTCCCTCTTCCCTTCATCTTCTCTAGTAGCCGAGAATACTAGAGTTCCCGGTCAGCGTCCTTGAGATGGCCGGCGATTTAGTCGCTTCCTTCTACTTGCGCACTCTCTCTCTCTCTCTCATCTCTCTCTCTCTCTCTCTCGTTTAAAGCCAATTCTTGCGCTTTCTCAATACATCTCCCTCTTTACGACTCTCTCTCTCTCTCTCCTCTCTCTTTCTTTCTCTCTCTCTCTCTCTCTCACTCTCCCTCTCGTTGTGCTCTCTGTCTATACTCTCCTGATTCATATCAACAAGACCAAGTGAGTACTCTAGCAAAGATCGCATCGTTCTCCTCTGCGATTGTACTTGGTTGTTACTACCGTATTATTTGCATGAGCAAAGTTCAAAATTTACGGCCACTTCAAGATATCCTGGATTGCTCTCTCGCTCTTTTTTTCTATTGCTAGGACATGTACAATCGCTCACCTTGAGCGGATTTACTTTTCTTGGAACGAGAGTTTCATCATTCTCGTCATATCTAATTCTGCTTCCCTCACTCGATCTCGTTCTCATTCTCTCATTCTCTCACTGTTTCACTCACTCTCACATTTTCTCTCGCTCTCTCTGCCTGTCTCTCTCGATGTCTCGATGTCTCTCTCTCTCTATGTCTGGCATTCACTTTTCTTTCTCTCTCTTTCTCGGCCAGTCTTTGTATTTCCATGTCTCTCTCTCTCTCTCACTCTCTCTCTCTCTCTGTCTCTGTCTCTCTCTCTCTCTATTTCCAATGTCTCAATGTCAGTTGATTTCAGTATCTAATCCCGATGTTGGTGGCGACCAAGGTCGCGAAGTACGATGCTGACGAGGCGAACAACATCTTCGTGGTGTCGACCGAGACGTTCGCCCGGCAGGCCGTCCGCCTCATCGGCCTGACGCACCAGGCGACTGGATGCTGGCAGCACGACGTGCAGGTAGGGGCAGCGTCATCCCCCCTTCCCCCTCCCTGCACCCTCGGGGCACTTCTAATCCATCCGTCCCGTTGAAATGTGCGCGCGACGCCATCTTCATGAAGGTATTCCCAAAGAGACTTCTCTTCCTCTCCTCTCCTCGCCTCTTTGCATTCCATGCTAGACACTGCCGCAGACGATAGACGTATTTGCATATCGGTCCCTTTGTCACGAGGCGCACAGACGTGCACACACGTCATGAATAAGACGGAATTCTTTTCTTCTCCTCTTTCCCTTTTATCTCTACTCTTGATCCTCTCTCTCTCTCTCTTTCTCTCTCTCTCTCTTTGTCTGTCTCTCCCTCTCATACTCTCTCTCTACCTCACACCAATTCCTAAGTACTCTCACACACTGCAGGCCTTGCACTTGCCGGCTGAGCCGAATGCGACTTGGCTCGGCTGGAGACATCCATACAATTCTCGACGTCTTCTCATTTTGCATGCTCTTTCTCTCACTTCTCTCTCCGCTCTCCTTTTGACTCAACTGAGCAGGCAAACATGGCCGTCTCGACAGCCTTTGACAGTATCCTCTTCATCTCTCTCTCTCATATTCTTCTCTTCCTCTCTTTTCCCTCTCTAACCTCTCTCTCTCTCTCTCTCTCTCTCTCTCTCTCTCTGTTCAACTTCCCATCTCGTGGCTTTTCCCTCAACCGCTTCCTCACTGTGTATTGTTAGTAGCCCTCTCCTCACCAACACCTCCCAACTTCTTTCCTCATTCCTCATCTTCATTATCCCTTCCATCTCAAGACGTTCTTTATTGTCTGTCGTCCTTTTCCGCACTCGTCGCCCGGCGTTCCCGATCATGTAGCTTGTACTTCACCTTTCTTGTTTACTTCGTCTCTCTCTCTTTCTCTCTCTCTCTTTTCTCTCTCTCTCTCTCTTCCTCTCATGCCTGCGCACTCTCTTTACCTGTTGTCATTCAATTTCATCGAAGACGAGACCCGCCCATCGGCCTCTGCGCCGATACGCGGCAGTCACGGTCCACCACCTCTTATTCTCCCTTGTCTTTCTCTCTCCCTTTCTCTCTCTATATTTCCTTCTCCTCCAACCCTAGCCTCAACTCTACTCTATCTCACAGGTTCATCTTTGCTGCCCACGGTTGCGTATTCTTATCTCTCCACCTTTCTCGCTTCTTCATTCCCTTTTCTCTCTCTCTCTCACTCTCTCTCTCGCTCTCTCGTTCTCTCTCTCTCTCTCTGTCTCTCTCTCTCGCTCTCTCTCTCTCTCTGTCTCTCTCTCTCTCTCTCTTTCCATCACCACAGCCACCGCCTACAGAACAGTTCTGTCCAGTGGCTGCGATGTGAGAAGGCGTCTACCCACCTTCTCGGCCCCTTCCTTTATGGCCGTTCCTCACTGAATAGAGTAACTCTCCCCATCGTACGCCGGACTATGACCCTACCTTACGTTATCTTCCTTTTATTTCTGGAACTCCTAGGGGAAGCGCGACCATATCATGTCAGTGCTGATGCTTTAGGCCAAAGAACATAATAATAAACTATCTTATTATCTTAATTAATAGGATATATTTACGTCAATAAATAGTCAGTTAGTATCCGCTTGTACTTCTAAAGCTATCAATTTAAAAGATCGTCCTCTTGCTTGAAGGTGGCCTTTGGGACGTTGCTCTCATTCTGGCTCTTCAAGAAGATCTTTGTCCCGCTCGTGATGCTTGGCGTGCACAAGAAGCGTGTAGCCAACTACGTCAGCACTCACGCCAAGACAGCCTGATAGGAGAGCGACGAATTAGGACAACCACTCAGAGGGAGCGCGCCTAGATAAACTCATGCCAAACACTCCAATCAATGTCACAAACCTTCGTCTGCTCTCGACAGTCCTGTCTCAACTGGTTCCACTCTTGAATTCACGCTATTTCTAAGGCATCTCAAGTTCACTTCCGTTCATTCCCCTTTTCCCACTTTTGCTCATTTACTGTGTAGCGGCTCACTCATCCATTCCTTCAGGCCCCGAAATTGCCCTTCTATCCATGGTTCATAAAAGACAGTATTAGACTATTAACAAACCGTTTTACTTATGATCAGAGATGGCTTGTTTTATAGAATAGAAATAATAATTTAATTCGTGTGAAATCTCGCTTCTACTCATGATGTTACTTTAGAAAATATGTGGTCATTGCATTTTCTTTTGATATGTCACCATCTTAAATAGGCTGTATATTCTAGTTGCAGGCGGGATTTACTCCTTTATCGTGTAATTCAAATTCATCACGTATCCCAAATTTATCAGCTAAATGTCCAGATCCTTGCGCACGCTCCACTCGGTTATCGTTGCTTTCAAGCTACGTTTTTGTAAAGGTTTTCATGAACAATCTTCATTTTCAAAAGAATTTTCTTTTTGTAAATGAGAAACATAGTTAAATGGCGCGTTATTCCGAGTGCGGCAGCGGCTGCGCACACACAACAGCTCCACCTGTGATATGGCCGGCATGTGTGGAAAGAGGCCCCTCCCGCCCCAGAGGCAGGACACGCCCCTCGAATACTCTGCCCTTCGCACTTGAATCCAGAGGACTCTTTCTCTTGCTCTTTTAATTCGTCGTTTTATAGTAATATCCGTTTCCTGGCCATGAGTCCTCTGTGAATTCATTCCGTCGCGGCAAGTATCCTCTCCACTCAGATCGCAACCTCTCGGACAATCTTGTCCAATTCAAGAGAGAGTACCCCTCCCATCTAAAACTAACTCTATGTATTTCGTGTGTGTATTGTTTTAGCCCTATGCAGATTGTGCCTACTCTGATGTCTTCTGTTTACCGTTAGATAGTAATCGGGAAGTCGTGTGCTCCCTTAACACTGACAATTGAACCACCTCGCGCGGCTTACTGCGGTACCGCCAAGTGCCTTCGTAAGAAAAAGAAAGAGATATACTTTTATGATGTGCAACAAGTGCCTTATCTTCGTCGGCCGTCTGCGTTTTCAGGCCTTTGACTGAATTCTCTCTCGCATGCTTTGTCATATCAACCACTCATTTCGTTGAAGCCTATTCATTTCTGTTTGTATTGTGAGCAATAAAGAGAGTCTTCATGTGTGGCTGCAATCTATGAACATCAGAAGAGGGCGCTTTATGGCTGCAGAATAATCCCGATGATACACCACGGCGATTGCGATCTCTCTGCTTGGAACAGCGTTATCATCCTGTCTTCCGCTAGGTTCGTGTGGCTGCTGCCTCTGGCTGACCTGAGGGATAGTGCTTCTGAGGCGGCGGAGACAATTCGGGCACCTGCAGGAGAGCATCACAACTGCAGCGAACTAATAGTTGTACATAGTCGACTCATTCAAATATTCCAATTTAATTGCAAAGGAAAATAGTTTCAATTGCACATTACTGACCGGAATATCATTTCTTTTTTTCACCAAAATTAGCATTTTTACGGATAGACAAACCTCCTCCTCGGCAACAGGTGCTGTGGGAGCTGGAGCGGGAACAGGGGCGGGTGCAGGAGCAGGATTAGGTGCAGAATCTGGAGTTGTTTTAGGCGCTGGTTGACCGCCCTTGCTTTTGAACCCTCCACCGCCGCCTGGTCCTCGACTTGGGCAAGCACAATAATTGCCATCTTCTCCAGGAGAGCCCTGAATCAGCAGTTTTCTCCGGGTTGTGACATCTTTTTTTAAATATATAAAATATACGAATGCAACAAGCTCTCTCGCATATGTACACTGACATCATTTCCTGGCTGGCCGGCGTGTCCGGCATATCCGGGCTGGCCGGGCGCGCCGATGGGCCCGCCGGGGCCGACTCCGCCCATGATGCCCGGCTGCCCCTCCATGCCCGCATACCCCGTCATGCCGTTCATGCCGATCTCTCCGTTCGGTCCCTTCATCCCTGGTGTTCCCTTCGTTCCCTTGACCCCGTCGACGCCCTTGCCTCCCGGTTCGCCGTCCTTGCCCGCACCGCCCGGCATGCCCGCCTCTCCCGGTGGCCCCATCATGCCTGGCATGCCTATCATGCCGTGGCGGCCTTCTCCACCGTCTTCTCCCTTCAATCCATTACATTTAGCTTTTCGAAAAATTGAACAAAAAAGGCCGAAGCCATATAAAATTAAAAACCGGCCACCCGACTGGCCCCGGTGGTCCTGGATAGCCAGGGTGGCCTGGCGGGCACGTCCGGCATGAGCCGGGTTCATTCTCACTTTCCGGTGTCACTCCCGGCTCTCCGGGTGGCCCGATCTCACCAGGCATTCCGGCCTCGCCGTCGTTGCCGGCCTCTCCGGGTGGGCCAGAGGCACACGCGCCCGCTCCCGGCTCGCACGCTTAAAGAGCGACTGATAAGCGTCGTGGGTGGTCGTCAAATGATACGAGCCCTTGTTATTTGCAACTGAATTGCTCTCACTCTCTTCACCCAAAAAAAATATTCAGAAAATTTTTTTAGTCAAACTTTGTGAATGTCATCCAGGGCAATGTCAATGGAAATGGGAAGGCTTTCCATAATATTATGCTCTGAAAAATCTGTGGTAGTCCCTTTAATCCCTGGTTCTTATTTCTCCTGTCGAAATACTCCCACGTCAATGTGAATACTAACCACGGAAAAAACGAACGAACCTTAGCTTAGAATCTCGTTTGTTTGCATGTGTCATTGTTGCCGGCAGGTTCCTTTGATCTCACTCTTTCTATCTTTAAGCTTTGCCCCGGGAAGGAGAGAGAGCAGGAAAGAGAGACTGACTGCACGCGGGCTGCTGCTCTGCCTGGCGCCGCGCCCTGAAGGGCATCTCCTGCACGGGCCGTAGCAGAAGCAACTCCCCGCGCGCCTCCGCCTCAATCACCGCGAACTCGTCGCTGAGCACCTGCACAATTATTATTTTGCATTTGAAGAAGAAAAATAATTAGCATTATTTTATTTATTCAAAGAAATCCATAACACAGTCACATCCACTTGTTTTCAGTGATAGTGAATGCGCTTGGGATTAACTGTAACCATAAGAAGACAGTATACATTATTAGGATATTTTTGTTCAAGAACAATGTCAAAGAATCGATTATGTTAATGCTAAAAAATGCAGAAGAATTATAATTTTAATACGTTCAATACATTGGCCATGTTGCTAATGTCGGCCATCTGCTGGCCAAAGTGAGGGAAGACGGTGATGGCAGCGAGGAGAGTGACGATCGACGTGGCGATGGAGATGTAGCCGACGGTTCTGGCAAAGTCCTCCTTCATCTTCTTGCCTTATCCCGTCCAGAGACCACCAGGCAACTATTTCCTGTCACTCTACTTCCCTCTATTATATAGTAAGGAAGCACTCCCCTTTACTCGTGTCGGATTGTGAAAGTGGGACGGTTTCATCTACCGCAGTGGCATTCTCAGTAGCCGACCGGATTTCTCATCTTCTGGCTCCTCTAATCTATATCTCTGACTTGTCCTTCACTTCACTGTTATGCATGAATGCGAATGATTGCATAAAAGTAGTGCTCTATTAACTCAGTGACCCTTCACTTTAGTATCCGTACGAGCAACTGCAGTTAGACTCTTCGTATTCCGGTCCTTGCTTCCTCTAGAAATGAAGAACTCTTCATATAGGAGTCGCTTGTTGAACCGGAATGCGCAGTCGATGAACTGATTACAGGCTTCTAGTTCTTCCTCCTTATAGCCATTGCCGATTCCTTTGTCAATCAAGCAGTGGGAGATATACTTGGCAGATACAGCAGATGCATATGTATGTATGTATGTATATTTGTGCATTCAATATTTATAAAAGGAAAAGAATGTCAAGAGAGCATCTTTGAAAGGATTTCTTACATTCCAGTAAAATAAAAGCAATATTATATGAAACGCTTTTAAAATATTTCTCACATTCATGAACAATAGCCTCGAAAAATTTATATTCCATAATATTTTGTATTTCTTTTACACGTATGTAGACTGATAAATAGCTAATTTTTAAAATATTTTTTTAGATGAGTGTTTTCACAAATGTTAAAACTTTGTTCAGAGAAAACAAAAGTGTCAAAAGTTCTAGTTGTCGAATGCTATATGGAATAGCATGGCAACGTTGCCTTTATTAATAATTTTATTGTTGTTTACTAGAAAACAATTTGCACTGAAACACGACAAGTTTTCGAATTGCATTCGTAGAAAACCTTCTCTAACTAGAGTACCCCAATTTTATGTGAATAGCTACCGACTATTCACATACATACAACGACAACAAATTTGCATTTGTATTGAATGAGCTATGAGCCAGTGATTTTGCTTTTAATTATTCTCGATAGAAGGTTGACGGAGATGCCTCCATAAACAAATACATACTTTTTTTTTCCTTTTCCGGAATGCAAATGGGTCGTGAAGGAGGCGAATAGCCACAGAGCAAAAGAAAGATATAAAGAGAGAAAGAAAAGGATAGAGAGAGGAAGAGAAGAGAGAGACAGAGAGAGTGTGAGACAACTCTGTATCATCTGCGATCGGAGTGTTGACGCTTGAGTGCGCTAAATGGGAAGGGAAGATGGTTAGCCGCTCTCTCCCCTCTCTCTCTTTCTCTCTCTCCATCCATATCTCTATCTCTGTCTCTTTATCTCTCTTTCTGCCTTTATCTTTCTTTCATTTTCAACCACTTCGTACTCCTCGGCGTTCCCTTGGTGCCTCTAAACATCCTCCGTCTTTTTTCTTCTTCTTCTTCTCGACCTTTTGTGCTCCCGAACACGTCCTCCCCCTCGACTTCCGATATCTACTCGAGAGCATCTCCTTTTGCATACACTAGAGGGGCCATTGTGGAGGAGGAGATGGATAGACGGTTGGAAAAAGAGAGAGAGAGAGAGAGAGAAGCAGAGAGAGTGGGAAGCAGAGAGAGAGAGAGAGAAAGGGAGAGAGAAAGAGGAAAGCAGAGAGAGAGAGAGAGAGAGAGAGAGAGAAAGGGTGCGGCGACAAGTAGACTCTTGAAAGGTGCAGCAGATGCCGCCATTCCGCTCTCACATATTGTAATTCTTAAGGCAGTGTTTATAAATGTGAATTTGTCATATTTTTTGTGGAAAATGGAATTGGTGAATTTATATGATAAATCGTGTTTTTCAAAACCAGTTGATTCAAAATTAATAAATAACAAAATTGTTTTAACATTTGTTTTGTTTTGAGGACCGTTCTCATATAATTTTTCCTTCACTTTACTTTTGAGTTTGTCTTCCTCCGACATCGTTCCGCTTCATTTACCAACTAAGTTAAGAGGGAGAGAACAGATGTGCAGGCCTCACAAATGATGGAGACAGAGAAACAGCGGGAAGGAAAGAGAGAGAGAGAGAGAGAGAGAGAGAGAGAAGAGAGAGATCATGATATAACTGATAAAAAAGATATAAGAAGTAAAAGCGTAAGCGAAGCAATGAGTGGGAGAGCGAAAGATAGGTAAAGGACAGCATACACAAGCACTGTAGATCTTGCGGACCTATCACCAATCATACACCATCCATCCATCCATCACATCCACTCGAATACCAGTTGAGAATTCAATTCAGTTTCCTTCTCAATTCTCTCTATCTCTCTCTCTTTCTCTCTCTCTCTCTCTCTGTCTCTTTCTCTCTACCACTTTCACTATTACCCATCAAGTGAGATGCCTGTAATCACCACATTTCACACTGAATCCGCTCTCATCCTCCCTTTCCGAGTCTCTCTTTCTCACTCCACACAAACCAATCTGCCCCTCTTTCAATGGGGTGCACGGTCGGCGAGGCGTTTTCTCTGGTACCGTTTTTTTTCTCTAGCCGGGCCGTTCCGATCTTGGCTATTGTATATGCAATGCAGAGTTGAGCGACGGCCTTGGCTTCGTTTTTTGCGGCTTCACCCAATCATCTCCCTCTTCCCTCTCTTCTCTCCCCCCTTCTTTCATCTCACCCTCTCTCTCCCTCTTTACATCTTTTGCTCTCTCCCTCATTTCTATGAAATTCACTGCCCGGCCATAGTGCGCTCTGACCTCGCGCACTGGCGGCTAACACAACCACAGAGCTCTTTCCTTCCCTCTGACCTCTGAGGACAGCGAGAGAGAGAGAGAGAGAGAGAGAGAGAGAGAGGAAGAAAGATGGGATATAGAGAGAGAGGGGAGAGAAAGAGACGAAGAAGAAAAAAACACGCCAGATTGCGGCTTTCCCTCATCTGCTAGCCACAGCTCATAGCCTGTAATGGGAAATGTTTAACGTTCATTCTGGCCTCCTCTCTCTCGCTTATACGGACCGTTTTTATGGCGATTTCAACACAGCCAGTCACCACGCTTAACTCACTCTTATTTACGCAGCCGTTTTGTTTGCTCCCACTATTCCAATGCAAATCTCTCTCTGTCAAGGTCGAGTGACCCTTTCTTTCTCTCCTTCCTGCTCTCTCTCTCTCTCTCTCTATCTTGACCCTGGTTTATTTCCTATTTTGATGCAATGTCGGTTTGTTACACAGTTAGTGAGCAATGGGAGGATGCTGCTGATAGCAGGCTGGAGGGTGGGAGGGCTGGAGAGATAGAGAGGACGAGCCCATCAGTCTACTCCGCTGAGAGAGAGGGAGAGCGAGAGAGAACGAGAGGGGGTGAGAGGCGCAGAGAGAGAAAGGGAGAGAGATTGACTGGCTTCATGTCACGATTCGCGTCGCAATCATTCTCACAAAACGCTCTCTGATAGCATTATTCTCTCTCTCTCTCTCTCTCTCTCTCGTTCATTCTTTCTCTCTCTCTCTCGGTTTTTCCAGCGCGCTCTCTCTCTTTCTTCGATCTCTCTCTCTCTCTCGCTCTCAATCTCTCTACTCCTGTGTGTAACTGTTAAGAGTTTGTCCTCATGCCCTCGATGCTCACCGCAAGTCGCGTCGCTTTGCGCTTATCTCATCGCCTTGGAGAACGGACCAGCTTTGACAGGTCGGGGCTGCTCATTTGAATAGAAGGGAAATTAGGAGTAAGAGAGAGAGATAGAGGAGAAAGAGAAGGCGAGAGAGAGAAGAGAAAGTGAGTGAGAGAGAGAAAGAAGGTAGGAGAGAATAAATGCAGAGTGTGTAAAAGGACAGAGTATGTAAGCAAGCGACAACGGAGAGAGAGAGCTGTCATTTCAGTATGGAAGGAGTAAAGATGCGTCTGTTTCCTTACTGCTTCTTCTTCTTCTTCTTCTTCTTCTTTCATGATTCCCTTCCCATGCCTCGAGCGGAGCTCCCTCTGACACACAATCATGACCAAGTCATTCTCCCTCCCCTCTCCCTCCCAAATCTCTCAAACCCTTCTTCCAACCATTGTCTGCTCATGTATGAACGTGTAGAGTCGGAGCCGTGTTTGAAAAGCGATTGCGTTGTGATATAACTGATGCCGTCATCTGCGGAGAGAACATAGGAAACGGAGAGAAAGAGAGAGAAAGAGATAGCAGCGGAAAGAACTATTCTATATGGAGATGACTCTGCAGAGTATGGGATAGGCTGGTGTGGAGGTAGGCTGAAAGAGAGAGAAAAGAGAGAAAAGAAGAATAGGGGGAGATTCAATTTTGCCCGATTACGGTCATGCAATGCGAGAGAGGGGGGGGGGGGGGGGGAGAACGAACAACAAAAAATTGCAAGTCATCGCTCGGCAATCCCCTCCTCATAATGCCGAAATAGGCATCTCTCTGGCTTCCTAGCATTTCGTACAGTGAGACAGGAAGAGTGAGCGAAGAGCAGAGAGAGAGCGAGAGAGAAGGAGAGCGACAACAATAATAATGACCTTCGGCGAGAGATATGTCATAAACACAATTTTTTTTGTACCATTTGATTTCGCCTTGGAGCCTCGAACTTCTTCATTCACCCTTTCGTATTCGTACACCGATTGTTCGTTTTTTTTTGTAGCATCTCGCACTCAGCCACCGTAACGCATATCTTATGCACTCTATTGAAGAGCAGGCTATATTCTCCTTAAGAAGGTTCATTTATTCTTTCGAAGATCACTTGTAGTCATTAGCATGTCGGCAGCCGGAATAACTTAACTAATATTTTATTGCGGAGACAATGAAGAAGGCAGAATACGCTCTGTACTAATTTTAACATGTTAAATAGTCGTATTTTACATTCAATCATCATTAGAAGACTGAGCTCAGTTTTATTTTCAAGGGAAAAAAGTATTATAGCTGATATGTATGAAGATCCCAGATGAGCGCCTTCACCCATTTCCAAAACGCCGGAAAGACAAGTGAACAGATCATCACGATATGTTGAAAGCTTCGATGAAGAAATGGTTTTTTTTTGCTGTGATTAAGTTGCGAGCGAGAAGAGATTAGGCTTATTTCAGATATGTGCAAATACCGTAAGTGACAGAAAGAAGAAAAAGACATTAAGGGACTGAAAGAGAGTGAAATACTAAAGGAGAGATGTAGATACAGAGGTAAACATTTTGCCGCTAGCCATTGAAGATGACTCATATGGTGATGGATGCACTTGTATAAAGACCATACATAATGCGTATTCCGTGTTGCCTCGCTTCGAAACTCACGAGAGGTCTCCTCTTCATTGTCTCACCTTCTGTTCTCGTCTTTTTCTCGCCCGTGTATTTGATAATGGCATTTCGGGTGTGTAAGTGCATCGTGTGTCTGCTTCAGGTGGCGTCCATCATTCGGTGGTATCAGTGAGCTTCTCTCTCTGTCCCACCCTATCTATCCATCCCTCCTTCTCCCTCTCTCCCTCTTCTCTCTCCCTCACTCTCTCCCTCTCCCTCTCTCTCTCCCTCTCTTCTCTCTCCCTCTCTCTCCCTCTCTCTCTCCCTCTCTCCCGTCCATGCGCCGGCCGGTCTCTTCTTCAAGGAGCGCAAGCGAGAGCAGCAGCAGCACCGTCGAGTCAGCCGTGGCTTCGTCCGCCGCCTCCAGCAGCGACGACTTCGTACTGCCCGAGCCGAAGACTCCACCGCGAGAGGGCGCCGGCCCGGCGCCGGCGCCCCAGCGAACCCCGCGCAAGAAGAGGCCAGCATCTCGCCCTCTCCCCAGCCGACCCTGCAAAGCTGTCAGTCATATGGCTTGCTGCCAGGAGAGTCACGAGGCACCGGGTATCAATAAACACCCATAAAGTGTTAGGAGAGAGTGAAAGAGAAAGCTTATGCCCAAGTAAGAAGACAGCTACAACCGTACTCTTCTTGCCAGCCGTTCCCCGTCCTCTTCCCGAGTGAGAAGAAGATTAGCTGTCACGATAATTGCTGCTACGCCCCTCTCCTTCTCCCTCTTTTGTCCCTTTCTTTGTCTCGCCCTCGCCTCTGCCATGCCTCTTCAAATCGTTCCAACGACTGTCAGCCCCACCCGGGCAACTTTGACGCTAATTGTGTTTGAGGCTCGGGCTGATGTGCGCTAAATCCTCCCGGTCATTCTCTCCCCTCTCCAATGTTCTCTCTCCTCCCTGTCTTCATGTTCGATCACTCCTCCGTCACTCTTCTTCAATCATAGATGCACTCCTAGATATCATACCTATGAACATGCCCACATTCTACCGTATTCAATTAGAAAAGAAATAGCCCCCCTCGCCACTTTTCTAAGATGAGTTAAACCTCCCCCCCCCTCCCCCATTTCAGTCTTAATCTCCTAAGACGTCTCTGGTTTTCATTTTTCTTGGCCTTACATGCGTGCAATCCACCGTAATCTTTACAGGGTGCAAAGCAGCATAGGAAGAGAAAGGAGTGAAAAACCCACAATGATGTGATAACTTTAATTGTGTTCGCAAATACATTTAGTGATATACACGTAACCGCAAGGATTTCATTAGGCAACTCGAGAGTGAGAGCAGCTAATTGACTTTGCACGTATGCGTCGAAGAAGTACTGAATAAAGAAGGCATAGTTCAAAAGTCATAACTTTGAAATGAGATTGGAAGGAGCTGCAAGGGCGATGCAGAATTAGAGAGAAGGAATGACGAGAGAAGGTAAAGAGATTGGAGGAAAGCGAAGAAAGAAAAAGAAAGAGCGATATTGATATTCGGATGATTCAGCGGCGTGAGCTATTTCGGAATGATCAGCCTGCAGCTGGAGACGGAAGCCTGAACACAGAAGGAGCAGAAAGCACAGAAGGCACCTCCAGGTAGAACGATATGACAAAAAAGGAGTTGCGGAAATGATCAATTAAGTAAACTCCATAATGTTCAGAAACCAAAAGTTTAATTTGTTATTATTTTCAAAAACGCAATTTTTTTGCTTAATAAATTTATTTTATATTTAGCGTCAACTAGTTTCAGGAATTCACGAACCGATGCCGACTATCTCACAAAGAACTCGTTCAGCAAGCACGAAAACTCTAACAAGTCTGGCGGATGAGCAACATCCGGAAGTCCTTCGCTTTCTCTATCTCTCTCTATCTCTCTCTACCACTTTTCAATCTCTCTCTCTCTCTCTTTCTTTCTCTCTTCTATCGTGATATTCAATTCTTGTCTCGTGGTGATCGATCTTCTCATGATACAGGGTAATTCAATCAGGCAATCAATGTTCACACTATAATATTCTCCGATTAATATTTCTTTAAAAAAACTCCTTATTGGCAATCCGGACAATAATTAGTCATTAATATACTCCTATTGCACAATTTCATGAATAGGTGTAGTTGTATGTTAAACTTTCGATGCTTGATAAGACGTGCCAGGTAAAAACTAAGGTGTAAGAACTCGAATAACATTTTCAGTAACTAATTTTACAACGCATTTCTTTATTTTTGTGCCCATTTCCCTAAGTTAAGGTTTACTAAATAGAACGGACATCTTTCACTAAATGAATTATCCTATTGCGAAACATGAATGATACTTTTCTTAGTGCATCTACTGGGAATACGAGTCATCATATTGGAATAATTGCAATTCATCCAAGTAAAATTATTTTCTTTCGCAGATAATATTGAGATCTATGACTAGTGTGGTGCGATGTGTGACCGCACCCTGTCCTGATGTAGGCAGCAGCGAAACCAGATGCACTCATTAAGGCAGGGAAAGAGATAGAGAGAGAGAGAGAGAGACAAAGAGAGAAAGAGAGACAGTGCGAGAAGAAGAGATAAACAGAGCGTCCCATTTTGGAGCGCTAATCTTGTCTAGTCCCAGAATCGAGATGGAAATGGAATAAAGGGTAAGCCAAGAGATGGCGGACAGTGACGCAGGCGAATCTGAAGCATCAACGCTTAATTGCCGTGTCCTGCGACGTGGTGTGCCTCGGGTACTATACGGCTCGCCGTACTAAAAGATGTGCGCAGGCTTTCCTAGAATGAATTAGCTGATCGCTGATAGGACTGTCTGGGTGAACCGCGGATTGGGGTGTTGACCAACGTCAGAGATACTGAGGTCTGCCCAGGCCTTTTTTTCTTCATAGCAATATCGTTATCCGGCCGCCGAGAGCTCAAAACGTCAAAACACTTTCAGCCCCCTCAATGCCTCCAAACTGCATCTCTCGATTTATATATCGCTCGCATAGCAACAAACGGTTTTCTCCATCAAAACATGACTGAACTTCCGGAGAGCTTTCCAAAACAATATGGAAAAAAGAACTCGGCATTCTCTCACATCCTCATCACTTCATTACTGCAGTCAAAGAGGGTATGAGTGCTTTTTGTCGAGATGAGAGACATTGAACCCGGAAGAAGGCTAACAATTTATTCGCTCAGTATGTTAGAATCCTTATTTACACATTGTTAAACTAACCCTTTTTGTTATGCATTCGGAATAACTTTTACATGTCCTCCAAAGAAGGATACATATTTTCTGGCTTCCACGCATACATCATGAAATATGAGACTTCCTTTCCTAAGTGCGACCCAAAGTTGATCTACTCGCTGTCCTGTCTCCATGGTGTTCATGAAATTTTAACGATGAACTAGGAGCTGACTTACCATACATAATGCTTGACGCACTTGGAGAGAACATTGGCTAAGAACAACATTCTTGCACTTTCTTCTTGCAACGGCTCTACTTTCATTATACGGATGGGAACATCTCTATCGTTCGTAATGTTTGATATGCAGTCTAACATCACTACGAAGTGCTTGCTTGTCCGGGTGTTCCATGACTAGAACTAGTCGTGGGATTCTTTAAGGTTAGACAGATCACCTTACAAAGACCTCAAGAACAATTCGAGGTTTTCTTGAGTCTATCAAGAGAAGGCAGACGTCTTCCTGATGAGTTTATTAATATTATTATTTTTGCAACTGATCTCTCAAGAAAGAACATTTCTGACTAGAAACTGAAGAATGCACAGAACACCTAGTCATCCGCTGTTAACAACTGATTAGTGTGATTAGTCTAAGATCTGCCGAGTGATGCGAGGGAAGACCCGCAAATCTATGCTTATCCTGGCCTGGAGAAGCCTTGTAGATTTCACGTTGAGATTGATGTCATGTACACATTGAATTTATTTCTGCACAAGCATGCTTTGCTTTGATCAAACTAGCCTAGTAGGAGCAGAGCTCGGCTAGTGCGCGTGCCTGGCACACCTCACAATCTGATTAGCTCATGTCTATCAACACTCTCTTTCTCTCTCTCACACTCTCTTTCTCTCTCTCACACTCTCTTTCTCTCTCTCACACTCTCTGTTCCTCCAACACTATATCTGGCTTCTTTCAAAACCTGCACTCACTTTAGCAAGAAGTCTGCGCCAACTTTTGCGGCTCATTTTGTAGCTCTTGTACTACGGATGTGTTGTCGTCAGTCGGTGGTGAAATTTGATTGAAATTGTGGCTCGGAATAAATGAGTTATTTTGAATACCAGAAAAGGGAACGTATTAAAAGGACTCCTACAAGAAACTCGGCCCAATTTGCTATATTAGTTGTACAACATGTGACCTCTTTCAAGTGACAAGGAGCTTTTTTTGAGTATATCCTTCCTTGGTAATTTACCGTTTGGCAAATTCAAACGTGCCTTCTTGACTTTCTGCAATAATGATGTGTGGGATTAGTTTCAAATTACAGAAAAAATGAGAGTAGGCGAAAGACAGAAAGAGGGAAAAAGAGAAAGAGAGAAAGGGAGACAGAGAGAAAGTGAGAAAGATAGAAAGAAGATAAAGAGAAAGAAATGGAAGGAGAACGCATTCTCCAAAGAGATGAAGCAGTTTGCAGCCGCTTCTGCACTAATTTGGTGCACTCTTTGTGCTCTCTGCATGCTGGCAAAGACATGCTTGACATTTCGCTGCTGGGAGAGAGAGAGAGAGAGAGAGAGAGAGAGAGAGAGAAAGAGAATTGTCGTGTATTGTAACCGACGCACAAGAATAGAAGTCGAAGGCAGAGAAGTGCTTCTTACTTGAATAGTAAACATATCGTGAGTCACGGCGTTCGTTCTCTCCCAGTAGAACGGCTAATTGGAGTTGTTAGCATAATCAGCTGTGCACTCTCCCAACTCGAGACCATTAGTGACTTCACTTCTCTCCGTGGCCACACGCAAACCCAATTGTGAACGTTATCTCAAATACATGAGAATGAACATAGGCTCCGCCTTAGTTGCATAATGGCAATTGAGAAATGTGGGAAAGAGAGGGTGGGGAGTGTGGCAGCAAGGAGGCATAGGAAATGAGGGAGAAAGAGAGCGAGAGGGAACAGGACGCAGAGAAGGGGCTGACTAGGAGGAGGAGGAGGAGGAGCTCGTGGTGGCTACGCGGACGCCTCCTGGTGCTCCTTTTCCATTCCATGCAGTCCATCGGCGGTCGGCCGGCACCCTCTTTCACTCCTCTCAGCGGTACTCCGGTGTCCCAACGTTCCTTGTCGCCATTGTTGCGTTTATGACGAATTGAAAATTTGCATCTTTTCTCTTCGATTTAAAAATGTCAAAGATCCGCCCTCTGTTATGACATAATTTTTAGAAGACTTTTCTTTGAACATTTATCATGTTTATTGTTCCCACAGTAACTTTGTTCGATATGCTGCTTTGCTTTTAAAGTGCAAATGTAATTAACTCTTATTTCGCTCTTAGTTTCGTTCAAAAGACGCATATCTACTAGTTAAAAATTTTGTGTCCTAGCAAAAATAACGCTAATTTTAAATGCCTAAAGTTCAGGGTGAGCAGTGCAAATGTTTCCATACGGGCTTTCTTCCTGTCTGGTTCTCATTGGCCTCGTAGTTCTATCCGTACACGCCACAGAAGTGGAGGACAAGGAAAGGCCGACGTCCTATCGCCTCAGGCTGGCTGAAATCAAGCTCGCACTAGACCAAGCACTCATTGCGGGCGTGCAAGTCGAGCAGGAACGCGGCGAAGAGGTAGGAAGGGTAGAGTTAGAGTGAAGAAAATAGTGAAAGAGCCGGAGAGAGATAAAAAGGGACAGAGAAAGAGATAGTGCTCTTGTAGATAGCGCGGAACGTAACTTCCCGCCACTGCATCTCGAGTACTGACACCTGCTGCCTGGCATCTTTCTACGTCACTCTTCCCGTGAGTCATACAAAAAATGATTTGTGAGGTCGGGAATCAAATGACAACCCAGCTCACTTCTGCAGAAGCTCGGACACGACATCCTCGCTCCATACCGTATCCAGACTCGAATCTGCGTGGGCGGATGCTTCCCTCCTGTACCAGGAACGCAAGAGCAATGTGACACGCTTAGGTTCGAAAAGGGAGCAAGTGAAAGAAAGAGAGGGAATAGGTTATCGAGAGAAGAAGAAGAAGTGAAACACAAGTAGAATACAACACTTATGTCACCTCAATATACTATGAAAAGCTAATTTGTTCGTTTTGTGAAAAGAGAAATGAAATAATCGTTAAGAGTGACGATGTCAAAGTGCGCTAAGGTTGTGTGAGAGAAGCTCAGGCGAGACCGAAAAGAATGGAATCGGATCACGGACCCGGCAGCCGATCCTTGAAACTCGGCTTGATGACTTATCCTTGTTATCTTGAGCGTCTCTGCGGTGGAAGTTCTTGCCGTTCGTAGCGGAGAAGTGGAGCGTTTCCATGTGCCCCTCTTGGCAGAAAGTTGTGTCTGTCGCCTTTTCTGAGCGGGCTGCCGACTCGTCTGCCTTGTCACCATCTCATCGACCCAATTGTTGTCCTCAAAATACAGTCTATAGAACGTGTTTGAAGTAGGACAGAGGTCTGGTGCAGATAGAAACATAATCTGATTCCTTTTACGGCGTAGAAGATTGTATTGCTCGTCGGCGTACGGCTGCTCCCTGTGGATGTGCTTAGTGTCTCGCTCTTTTGTCTATCCTACGTTGTGAACAGGTACTGACGATCTTGTGAATATCGCCATTGCTAACGTACATATATGAATGCCAATAGTTCGTTCCTGTTATGACCATAAAACAGCCTCTCCTCCGACTTTCCTAACTTTCCCGCGCCTGCACACTCGCCTAAATATCACTAGGCAACATTCTAGCATAATCCCTTTTCTTGGCAGCCATTCACATGATCTCATGAGAGTGATGCATAAAAAAACCCACGATTTCTCTTGCAAAAATAAAGAAAGAAAGAAAGTCTGCCGCTGCCACTGTTCCGCTCCCTTGTTACTTGGTTGTAATCCCAGCAGGAATCTACCATGCATGATCTCTGCCTGATTTCTCTATGGTTGTCGCATCTCGCCTTCTCCTTCTTTCCATGATGATATTCAAACTGTATGCGAGATCTGATAAAGAGAAAGTTATGATAAATCTTATTTTTCTTTACTGAGAGAATAAAGTGAAGTACACGGATTGTCCGCGTAAACTAAACACTTGACAAACCCAGAGAAAGCGAGAGAGAGAGAGAGAGAGAGAGAGAGAGAGAGAGAGTATAAGCTCTTTCCTGATCTTTCTGAGTAACATGGAGAGATGATTCAGCCCCATAACTCTAATTCGCTACATCTTCACCATCGTTTCCCTTGTCATCATTCGTTCGCGTATTTGCCTCTGATATGACTTTGCAATATGTAGATCCTCAATAAAGACTGCCCTCTTCAAGGATATTTACTGCACACGAAACATCATACAAAGATTTCGGGCTGAAAATAATGCTTTCAGATAAACGGAGAAAAAACAAATGATGTACCTAGCTTGTTCGCACTCTCATTAATCCTCGACGTCTATTTGCCCGGTATGAAAGGCAAGTAAGATTGAGGGTACTAAATTGTCTCTTTCCTCATTGCTCATTCCTTCTTGTGGTCTTCTTTCGATGTCTAATCCCTTTGCGTATGCTTTCCGATAAGACGTAGTTCATGTAGAATTCTGTTGAAGTTCTTCTCTGCCCTCTGCACAAATCTTCTTCCGCTCTCTTCATATTCTCCATATGCTCATCTCTTTCTCTCTGCTTCACAACTGGCCTTTTTAGGAACGAGTGGCGTGGGTGTCAAATATGGAAAGGACGAAATTAAAAGTGCCCCAGTGTTTCCATTAGGCGAATATTGAAGAAGGAACGCAGAAGGGGAGGCGGAGGGTCCATCTATTATTTGCAGCGTTCAGCCCAGCGGTAGATCCCTTCTGCTCTTTGCTCATTTGATGTGGAAAATTACACGCTCCAAGTGCGAAGGGGGAGCAGCTGTTTGGCAGCTTTGTACAACCTTTTCTTCGCTTGTTCAAATGATGCCATTTCAAATAATACGTATATGGAAAAAGTATCGTCCTTTGTGAGCTCTGAAATGGACACAAAACGGCAGAATTTGCTGTGGATTCTTCTTTAGACGCGTTCTCATTGTCAGCTACAGGACGGTGTCGTTGTCGCGATAGTGGGGAACAAATTAAGTCAGAAGAATGAGTTGGAGCTAACCATAAGGATTCCGACAGAATATTCAAGGTGATTATGGGGTTGGAATGATGACCACGGAGAAGTCTGCTTCAAATGGAAGTTTAGAGTCTTGAAGACATATACAAATCAGAATGCTTACAATTACTATTTTATTGATTGTTTAGGTGGCTGACAAAAGCCCGGAATACTACGATGAAGAGAACTCGAGTCAAGTGTAACGAGTGTTTTGTTGTGGCGAGTGTGCTGAATGCAGAATGAGCACTCGTTGATCAGTTGTCCACTTCCATCTGTTTGACTGTTGTGGATGGGGCCCGTCCATTCTTCTCCCCTCCCTTCTTCTGTCAACATTCGCTTATTTGTCGCACTGCATAGACACACAGATGCTCCAACTCTCTTGATGTTGCCCTTACCAAAGCGGCCTGTGCAATGGCCTGATGGTTCGATAGGGAAAGGGAGGCGGGAAGTGGGGAAGGGGTTCTCTTCATAAAAAAAGACGCACTTTGTCTGGGTGCATTCGTGTCGCTCTCGCTCTCTTCGGCTCCTCGGTGATCAATCGCGCTCCCCTCTTTAGTTTCTGTTCTCACACATCTGCCATGCTGACAAAGACGGCTGCCCTCTGTGCAGTGCCCTTGCTTGCTGCTCACAGAGATGATATCTTTCCTTTAGCTCCCGCCAAGAATGTGTGCTCCTTTCTAGGAGGAGTGCACATACTATAGAACTACTGCAAGTAGTGACACCCTCTAAGTCATCCGGCCTTGGTCCCTCTGGCATTCATAAGGCACCTCGCAACGAGTGCACACTGCACTTTCACGCGCTCTCGCAAGCATTTGGGCCGCCGCGAACTCCTTTGCTAACAAAAATTACAATATATTGATTACATAGAAAATCGAAACGTGTCCGTGACTTTATTCTATTCTTATCGCAAACCCGGTTGGAATCTCATCGCGGAGTTCTTTTCTTCAATGTTCGTTTTCTCACAAGAATCTACTGCCTTGATTGCAGCACTTCCACTTTCCTCGATAATCATGACGAAGACGATTCCGACTCTCAAGATGTCGAATGGCGTGGAAATGCCAGTCTTGGGACTCGGCACTTGGCAGGCGAGAGCAATTTCTCTTTCTTCTTTTTTTTTTATTGTGAACAGCCATCACACTCTCTGCTCACGCGCTTGGTACGAAAAGTGACCAAATATCTGACCCAAGAATAAAGCGTCTAACTTTACAATCTTGGCTTGCTAAGCGCAGTATTGCAACCCATCGCTTTTCTCTCTTCTCCATTGACTTGGTTCCATTACGTAGTCTCTATCAGCATCAGTCTTTACTAGCTTCGTTGTTGCAATCGCTTCGCTTGCCCTTTTGGCGTACGCTTATCAACCACAGATCTCTCAGAAACTAGGAGGTACAAAGGGCGAAGATCGGAGCCCCTGTGCTATGGCTCCTTTTTATGATTCACAGAAACATTCGCTTTGTTATTTCTGGGAATTTAAAACGTTTTTCGCAGGATTTTATATTCTTCTTCTTCTTCTTCTAAAAAGTATGATTTGGCATGAGAATAGTTGGTGTATGGCGATGACGTATGTGGAAAGGAAGTATTCGTTGTGACATTTCAATGGGTTTTTATTATTATTTATTAAATAAACGAAATAAAAAAGTAATTTAAGTCAACGGATGACTCGGTTCGCGTGGCCGTTGAGAAGGCAGTCGGCGAGTGCGGCTATCCCCTCATCGACACCGCTGCCGTCTACGCCAACGAACAGGTAAATCTTTTTCCCCTAAATAACAATAAAATATTTAGTGAAATAAAACCAAATCATCTCATTACTCTTTTTAAGGTCATTGGCGACGTGCTCAGCAAGCTGTTCATGGCGGGCAAGGTGCACCGTGATGACGTCTTCATCACTACCAAGGTTCGCCGGCCTCACGAATGTTGATTTTTCAAGCTTTTATAATTGAAATATTTGCGATTCATTAGTGATCTCTTTTTTCGACAATTCCAGCTCTGGACGACCCACCTGAACCCTGCCCGCGCCGAGGCAGGCATCCGCGATTCGCTCGCCAAGCTTCAACTCGAACGCGTCGATCTGCTGCTCGCTCACATGCCAGCTGCTTTCAATGTTAGAACGATCAGAGACAGTTAAACGCAGCCCTTCAGGTGGCATTTTCGAAGAGAATCCTTGCAGCTACATTTATTTCAAATTCTTTCAGGAGAACATGAGCGAGCAGGAAAAGAACGTGACTGTCGAGGAAGTTTGGAAGGTTATCTAACACCGTATTCTGCTTCTTATACCGTATCGCCTTGACCTTTACAGTAGTGAAAGAAAAGAGTTGAATGATGTGACTTCAGGGTCTGGAGAGCATCTACGAGAAGGGCCTCGCACGCGCCATCGGAGTATCCAACTGGAATGTCGAGCAGATTGAGCGTGTCCTGAAGATTGCGCGCATTCCCATCCACAACGTTCAAGTGAGGCTAAGGATATTTGGAGTAATATTTATATATGCTTTCTTTGAAATATAACAAAGTTTTCATTTATTTTTCTTACCCCAAAAATCCCACGGTTAATCAAACATCCGGTCGTGTTATATTCTGCAAACTAGCGTGGAAAACCACGCCAAAGCTCCTTCTCGTTCTTTTGTTCCGTTTGTGTGGGGATTTCGTGTCTATTATGATTAGAGCTCACCATCAGCTATTATCGCATGAAAAACGGAAATTGTATCCGCTGTTCCTGCCCTTTTTGGTTTTTGGAGAAGGGAAAGTGATCACAAATGGGCTTATGAGATCGAAGTAAATCCAGCTGAGGAGAATTCTCGTACCGGAAATTAAATAGGCCTGCACAGCAATGAACCATCGGAACATTCTATTCGAACGGAAATGCAGAAAGGAATAAAGAACAGGGCGAACGACCGATCTTTGCTACTGCCGTATTTTTGCTCACACCTTTGCGGGGTTTCACATTTCAATTATTTTCACTTGCTTTGGGATGTTTAGGGTGAAATTAGCAGGATAGCATGTTCAAGATAACAATCGTACGTACAAGATACATGACTTGATGTTGTGTGCTCACAATCAGGTCGAACTGTACTTGTACTTCCCGCAAGACGAGCTGGTTGCCGTGTGCGCCAAGCACGGCATTACTCTCACGTCGTACGGCTCGCTCGGCTCGCCCGGACGTGTCGAATTCCAGCTGCCGACTGGACAGTCAGTGCTTGCCGGGTGCAAAAGGGATTAAAATAGTATACTAAATGTGTATCTTTTATGTATATATATATATATTGAAATTTTTATTTGATGAAAAATAGATCCATATTAACAGGAAGCTCGACTGGGCTCCGGCGCCGAATGCCCTTGAAGACCCGGTTGTGAAGGAGCTGGCTGCCAAGTACAAGAAGACACCTGCACAGGTTCATTTGCATAATGTTCTCTCATGCATGCAAATCAGGAGACTTGCAGAGATTTCTTTCCAGATTCTGCTCCGTTTCTGCTTGGACCGCGGCGTGGCTGTCATCCCGAAGAGCGTGAACGCCGACCGACTCAAGCAGAACATTGACGTCTTCGACTTCAAGCTCGCGCCGAGCGACCTCCAGGCGTTGCTCAGCCGACCGCACCGCCAGCGTCTCTTCCTTCAAGACTTGTATGTTTTTAGCTTTAGTATTCTAAGGTTAATTATTTATCATTGACATTGCAAAGCCAATGTGTAACACCCCAACATAACTCTTTTTTAGCATGGCAGGCCATCCTGAGGATGCCTTCGCTAGCGAGCGCTAAGACAGCCGCCACAATGAGTCCAACCGTACAGAACATTCGACACACGAAAATGACCTCTTATTTATCTGATTCTATTTGTAGTTAATCATTTCGCTAGTGCATACAATAAATGAATGTCCATTTTGTAGCCTTTCTTGCCTATGTACAGTACTCGTGATTGCCCTTATGGCCTTGCTGAGCTGGGAGAATGAGGTTTGTTGATCTAGATTCTACAATAAGGGAGGGGGAGAACGTCATCGTTGTTCAGGCTGGACGTTTTCAGCGAAAGCTGCCGGCGTCATGTAGTTGCCCGGTGGATCGTACTTTACTACGACGAAAACCTGAAAAAGGAACAATTCTTCATGGTCATTAATCTTAATTTGACGATGCGAAATCGTCCGAAACGTCCACGGTATTGGCCTCCTACATATATCGAAGTAAGAAAAGGCAAATGCGCTCACTGCCGCCGCTACGACTGGAACCGGAGAGATCAGTGCGACGGAGTTGAAAAGCAATTGATAAGCAAGCACCTACTCTGATGTGACAGATCTCCTCATTTTTTCTTAATGGATTTGTTAAGAGAAAAGACGTTTTTCGCGTCGTGACATCAATTGAAAAAGATAACAATATCACTGAGTGCTTTCAGAAAGCAATGGTGCTGATGTTGAAGAAAGTGAGAGGGGGATATGGAGAGTAAGGTCGAAGATTAAAGGCGTTCGAAATTCGGCGCCTTCATGAACAGTTTCCTCATCATACATATGTATCTTCTTTTTCTTTTGGAGGCTTTTTCTGTTTTCTGTCAAAAGTGATCTTTCTGGTCATTGCACGAGGGTGGAAGAGAAGAAATTGAAGATAAGATGGGAGTCCCGTAGATATGAGGTACCTGGTAAGTGGTGTGGAAGGGGCGACAAGGGGCGCCGCCTCCCGAGATGAGTCGAGTCGAGATGCCAATTCCCATCCGACGCGAACTCTTCCATATCATCTGAGAGAAGTGACCCGTCTCGTGCACGTTCATCATGTTGTACCTGATCGTCAGAAGATTCGTGGAGTTAAGGCTATAAAATA
Organism: Allodiplogaster sudhausi; assembly: GCA_945643635.1. Taxonomy (NCBI): domain Eukaryota; kingdom Metazoa; phylum Nematoda; class Chromadorea; order Rhabditida; family Diplogasteridae; genus Allodiplogaster; species Allodiplogaster sudhausi. Next base: position 5,230,333 of record CALZFC010000009.1, read on the forward strand.
AACTCAAAACACTATTGAATGCGCAATTTCTAGCTCAGTTGCCTGTAATAACTATAGATGTATCGCTCGTGGTAGAAGCCCTGCGAAGCGATGCCAGCAAAAGAGCGAGCATCCGGCAGATGGTACCCGGTGCAGTAGAAGATGTTCTCACCGTATCTGACAATTCGTCTCGCTAACAATATATTTGTATTTCTCAAGTACAAAGAAGAATGAGATATGCCTATGAATCGGGTCGTGCTCCATGCACGACGCGCGTTCCCCGAGAGTGTCGGCCCACCGCTGCGCCGCCGCTTCGATCGCGGTGTCATACACGAGTGGCGCGGCGCCGTGAAGCAGCCGGAGGGCGTTGTGGTAAAGCAGCATCTACGTATTCCGCTTTTAGTTTTTTTTTTACAACACATGCATAGACATTGTTTAATAGACAAGTAAACCAGTGAAATTACCTCTCGTTTGAATACCCCGCGATCCAATGCGTCTGTGGGGATGCGATCACGAGCTGCTTCGTAGAAAAGTTGATTCTTGACCGCGTTGATCTCAAAGAAAAAAGTCATGAAAAATAAACTCAGCCACCAGACTAACACTTGGCAGTGACGAATAGCGGTAGTAACTGTATCGGTTGAAAAGGTCGAAGTCATCGTCGTTGTCGATTTTCTTAAATATTTTAGTAGGAGGGGTAGAAGGAGCTGCTGGCCGACGAGGTGGCTGAGGAGGACGGGAAGGAGGAGAGGGAGGAAGAGGAGGTGGCGGACTTGTGGTTGTCGATGTCCACAGGGGTAGACTTTTGGTGGTTGTGAAGGAAGTAGGTGAAGAAGGCACAGCAGCGAAGGGTTCTCTCAGCGTGTACTCTATCCTGAGATATAGACGCAATGGGAAGGAAGAGAATTTGGCAGAGTGAGATACAGATAACAGATGGAAATACAGAAGGAAAGACATATAGGTAACAATATAGAGAGAATTCGAGAGACGGGGAGAGAGCGAGGGACAGAGAGAGAGAGAGGGTGGGAGAGAGGGAGCAAGAAAGATTACTTGAGAGGAACATCTTGAAATGCTGGAGCGAGAGTTCGCGCAACGTATTTTCCCTGCGAGGGCAGCAGTTGCCATTCGGGATCCGTCAGCACGAATCCGTCCACGGACACGCGGATGTACATGTAGGGAATCTCATCATTATTAAGAGGGTCATAGACATCGAATTGATCTTCTAGCACTGATATAGAGGCAATTTAGAAGTATTCCCCACTAAATGATTCTCTATGATCACAATGTTTACCGGTTGGTTTCTGCTGATTGATGTTGCTAAACAGTTCTTCTTGCCAACCGCACAAGAGAACGGATATCGGGCGACTGGCGATGAGTCTAGGAGAGTTCGCCCTTTTAGATCAGCACACGAGCAGATTGACTTGGTCAACTTTGGATCAAAGCTGGACATGGAGCAGCCGCAGAGCCTTGAAAAGAATTAGGGTGTGATCGCTGAGATCAAAGAGAGCCTGAAATAAGAAGGAGCAGCTGACTCGAAGGCGTAGAATGAATTATGGAAGAAGTCTTCAGGATCATCATAAAGGGCTTGGTAGCTGAGAAGAACGAAGTCCAGGCGGGAAGTCTAAAGCAGAGAAGAATGCCCATTTGATAGAAAGGAGATAAGAAAACAATAAAACAACGATGCACATATTTGATTAGAGAAGACGAAAGCTGACCTTTACTGGTGAACTTAGAAGAGTTGAACATACAAAGAGAGCCCAGACGAAGAGTCGCGGGCTCTTCGCCCACGGAGATCTCATCACTTTTTGTTGCTCTCAGAGAACAACAGACGTTGACTGCTGCTCCTCTTCTTATAGCAGCCGTCACCTCTTGGCACCAAATGGGCAGCAAGCTGGAAGGAGACCTTTGGTGACCTTGAGTGGGAAGGAGAAGATGCCGAGCTGAAGAAGGAAGTAAGCCAGAACCACAATGAGTAGAAAAGTAGAACGAAAAGAAGAGAGAGGGAGAGGGAAAGAACATGGCAAAACATGGAGACGAGAATGAAGAATTAGCTGCTGAACGTCTACGAATGCTATTCCGAAATAGAAAAGAAAGGATTGAAGATTGGAACGAACATGAAAACATCATATGACTGTTGTACTATTCTTTTCGCCTGAGATGTTTATTGCGCTTTCTATTGTACTTTATTGGATAATGGCATAAACTTTATTGTTTTTGGGCTCGATTTGCTTAGAAACAGTGGCTTATATAGAAGGCAGCATCTGTGCCGCCATGAAACAAAACGACATCTTTTTTAACTGTGATAACGGCGATGTTGATGATTTCACTGAAACTGAAGTGGAACCTTATTGTGGCTCTGTAATATGAAAGAACTGAGATAAGTGAAACGTTCTATTCTTGTGTTCTTTTTTGCCTTACTTTTTCTTACTAATACATTTATTATTTCATGGAAAAGTCATCTTGAACGACTACAATTAGGTACAATCAAAAACCTAATTTTTTACATCTTTATTAAGATATTTATATTAAATTTGTCAACGAACGAGGTTAGTAATTTGTTGTGAAAGGCATCAATTTATTCTCCCAAACACGCATGTGCGCCATTTTGGAGTGGGTGAGACGAATGCATTATATTGGAAACAGAGAAACAACAAAAAAAGATGACAAATCGCATAGCTATGCTAGCGTTATCAAACTACACATTATGAGCACGTGCCTCCCGAACAGGTTTTTTCTCTCGGCTTCTATTACAACAAAAGAACAAGTCTTGAGCAGGCGGTTGAGATCTTGAATGAAGCGCAGATTAAAACCTCTCCGAGCTGCTGAGATCGTCGTTGTCGGGATCATGCCTAAACGAGACTACTATTTCTTTTTGTTATTGTGGTTTTTTGATGAGGTATTCTTGTTGAGAAAAGAAGAATAAGATAGAACAAAATGTGTTGAAGAACAAACTTCTTGCCATTCGGTACAAATGCTTCGTTGTCGATGGCTGTCAAGTTACTGCCGTAGAACCCGTCTTCAGCTTTCTCCTCTTCGTCGTCGTCGTCCGTCGCAAAGTTGGCGTACTCAAAGTAGAAGATGGCCAGCAGCGCGAAGATACAAATGACAATGAACCTGAAATGAACCGAAATATTTAATTTTTTTGCTAATTTTTTTAATTGAATATTTATTCTTTATTATCACTTACATGGCGGCGGCGTAGACGAAGAACTGGACGGCCATGTTGTCGAAGAGATCGGCTGCCGTGATAGCCACGATGATGCCGTCACCACAGGCAGTCGTCAACAGGAAGAACGCTTGCACCACCGACTTCATTGAGGGCGCGGCCTTCAAATGGTTTTGCTACATTACCAGACTAGGAAAGCCGTCAATTATACAAACAGAACCATGTAAGGGTGTCAATGAGCATCACAAAGAGCATCTGGGAAACGACTCACCTGTGAGTAGCTGAACTCGTTGCCAGTGACGGAGAAGAGAATCTCAGCGGCCGTCAGAATGACGATCTGAGGTACTTGCCACAGGATGCTGACGCGGTTGTCTTGCACGACTTGGTAGACGTGCTTCTTGTGGTTGGTCATCTAAATGTCGATTGTTGTTGTGCCCAATTTACATGAACAGATGACTGAGCAGGCAATCGATTGGATCTCGCTGACATTGCCACCAGGCCCCGTGATGACGAGTGAGTAGACGCCACCCTGGCCGTTAATGGCGAAGTCGACGCCCGAGTATTCGACGACGGTCTCCTCGCGACTCTTCGTCGGCGGGTTGTCAATGTCCTTCGGAGTCGTGTACATGAAGTACATCTTCCACCTGACGATCACCAGGTTCAACTTCAAGAACTGCTAGAGGAACAAGCACAGAAGAGGACGCACCTGCCAGGCTTGACAGACTTGAAGGCATAAGCGGATGAGTTGACATTCTGATTGCCAAAGTCCATGGGGATGGAAGAGTCGAGGTCGTCGGTGTGTCCGTTGTAGTCTCGCTCCCAGAAGTAGAAGTCGTCGGACGACTGCGGATTGCACGGATGCTTCGGATCAAAGTCGTCGAGGTCTCGGCCGTCTCGGCAGACGGCGAGGTTTCCGTTGTACTCCTTCTTCAGAGTCAGCGTCACTCTTAAAGTCTCTATCCTTGATTTGAAGAAAAAATCTTTAAAGTGCTTCGTTCGAAAGAGTATAAATATAGCTTATTTTCAATAAAAACCCATCGCTTACCCAATGTTAAACTCTCCAGTGCCGCTGGTCGGTTTCCTCGTTTCCATCTCTCGCCGGAAGATTCCGTCTGGCCCGATCACAACAGAAAACACATTCGAGTGGCCGTCCTTGATGTTCTGCTTCGTCAGCGTCGGGAAGGAGTACGTGACGTTCATTGGGAGCATCTGAAGACATTCAGCTCTCGTTTCCGTTCTCTGTGCTACTTTCTGCGAGCTGATGATACATATTGTGTTGTAGAATACTCGTCTCATTTATATCTTATCGAATGTTATTATAATAATTGCTTACGCACATCCTTGTTCTTGCAGGCGTCAGAGTACGTGAGACCCCATGAGAACGAACCGGTCGGAACGTGGAATGTTGATTTGTCATCCTCTTTGACATCCACCATCGACTGTAAAAGTAAGGTCTGACATTCTTACTATCAATGGGGCTACGTAATTCCGAAGATATCGATCGCCCCGTGCATACCGTATTGGGTAAGAGCGTAAACGGTGCAAGTTTCGGATCTGTCAGTGGGGACACGACGATAGAGCAGTTCGTTGTCGTGTCGTAGATGCTCATGAATGAGACGAAGGCCGACGAAGAGTCCGGCAGCTGGGGCAGCGTCGTCTGGAAGAGGAGTCGGTCATCACTATTCCATACAACACTTCGTTTTTAATATAATTATTTATTACTATTTATGTATACTCGACGTCGTCTCATTTACATATATTACATTTGCTTCCAGTCAGATACTAACATTGACTTGAAGCTGTACAAGTCCGGTGACGAGGAAGGCGAGTGCGGCCAGCCAACCACCGCCCACCATCCTTCGAAGTGACCTTCAAATAATCGTATTATATTCCCAGAATTATTTTGATATTATCGATTGATTTCGCGCAGATTGCTTCAGATATTGCATAAATAGGCTCAAGGCGTACGTCATCTTGAAGAAGATCTCAATAACGGGGTAGATGACAGCTTGGAAGATCGGAATAAAAAGAAGAATGAGAACGGCGTTGAGCGTCTGCATCTGATCGGGCAACAAGAGAAAGCCGAAGACGTTGCAATCCATTTGGATGGCTAAGAGAATGCAACGTTATTCGTAGCCTCCGCCAACGCGAACCTTGAAGGAGCCACACAGACGATTGCTGATCGTAGAGCGCCCAGAACATTGGCATTGGCAGGAACATCACCAAGACGCGCAGCAGGGAGTGGACGTCCATCACGAATATTGCCTACGAATTTTTTCTTTATATAAAGTTTCCAATAATGAATTGTTCTTTTGCATCGTAATTTTTTTTTTTGGTTTTCGCCGTGGTAAATTCAAATTTGACTGTTTTCTTGTTTGCTTGCTGCTTGCTTGCATATAGTACATTTGTACCTTCTGGCAAGCATTCGGCCGCCGCTTTTCCTCCCTGAGCTGCAAACACTTCGGATCTAGCTCGCAGTCATGCGTGTCGAGGTAGTGCTGGATGACATGATCTCGCTTCGGGCCCTTGCCTCGAAATGCATTGTACACGCCAATCTATAAATATGCCTATAAATATTAAAACCTTCTTATCAGATGAAAAGGAATGAGTCCTCTGCATATCTTATCCTCGGAATGTGTGGAATTCGACTCATTGCTAATGGCCAAATGATTCATGCTAGCCCCACCCTTCCTTGCATTCGATATATTCTGTTCCTATCACGAGGGAGGGATTCTATTGTGCACTGGTCAAGGACTGCGTTATCAGTGATCTCATCCTGATAGAGGCGGAACTGAAGGAGGGCAGCCACAACAGAAGATGTAACAAATTTCTGCTATTTATCTCTTTCTGCTGTAGCAGAACTGTTTAGTCTCTTGTTTAAACTATGAGCCGTGATATGAAGAGATAAGCATGGGGCGTCTTTAGAAAGGGAAAAACGGCACGAGTCTCGGTCAATCCTTATCACGAGGACTTGTCTCTTGCATAAAGCAGAATGCATGCCTCAAACTCTTTCTTTATCTCCTTCTCTAACAGTCTCACTAACACTCTCCATTTTTCGAATAACAGAAAAAACGTCACTTGCAGAGTTTCACCCATTAAATGCTACTCTTCTTGTTAATATTGTACCTTTTCTGCAATAAATGAACTTTCCAACGGACCGAAATGATTTTCGCGACCTCCTTGAAGACACTGTCTTTTGGCAATTCCTTTTTGTACCAAAAGCTGCCAGCCATAAAGACACCTGGAATGGGATAGAAAAGCGCTTAATGCAAGCAAAATGAGTGACCCAAAGGAATTACCGGTGGCGACAAGCATGAGGATTGCGGGGATGCCGAAGCAGAGCGGATAGCAACTGTCCTGGCCAAGACAGGGCTGGGCTGAATCAAGAAGAGGCATACACAGATGAAGGCTCGATCTCATGGAAGACCTCGGAAGATGGGCGAGATGAACGTGGAGATCATGGAGCCGGCGTTGATCGAGAAGTAGAACATCGAGAAGTAGACGGAGATCATTCTCTCTTGGTGCTTCTCGAACTGGTTGCCACCGAAGGGCGCGACGCATGGCTTGATGCCGCCCGTGCCGAAGCCAATCGTGATCAGGCCAATCAGATCGACAACTCTGGATGAGGCAAGGGATTAGGGAGGGGGATGAAGTGGGTCAAAGTGGGCCAGGGTGTGGTACAAACACCACCACTCACGGATGCCATGGCGAATTCGGACTTTGCACCGATGAGATGGCGAGCAACACTTGTCCACATGCGTACAATATCGACACTGAGAAGATGGTCCTAAAGGGATCTGTGATTGCCTGTTTGTGCATTTATATGCATTTGTCATTGTGTTTTATCCGTGCGAAGAGTAGAGAGTTGTAATGACATTGTTCGAATCTGTATTTTCGCACCAGAACATTCCGATGAATCCGTCAGCTACAATGGCTCCCAGCATCGGAGTGACGTAGCATAGAATGGTGAAGGAGTTGAAGAAGATGGTTGTGGTGTTGTCATCGAACTTGAGGATGTTGAGAATGTAGAAGGTCAGAACGGCTGAAATAAAATGAGGCCACTGTACGACAAATTGACCCATGCTGTTTAGTTCAATTATATTAAGTAATTTCCTTGTTGCTACCTACATATCTTATGCTCATTAAGAGCGGGCTTACAAGCACGTTGCCAGACATGTTGTCATTCTCAGAATGGCAATGCCAACTATTTCTGATTCGAAGTGCATTAGATATTCTGAGCTTGTTTTACGCTTGTTTCTGCTGATAAAGCAAGAGCGAAAGAGAGAGCGCGCCTTTTGCAGTTTGCTATGTTCCTGATAACAAACACCAAGGATCCCTTGTCAAGTTGCGAGTAATCCCTTGTCAAGTTGCGAGTAAAGAAGACGAAAGGCGTGAATGGGCATGAAGCTCAACGTCTAATCCCGTTGGAACTGTCACTCGAAAAGATAAAGACGCCATGTGCTCGTAGGCCACAGGTATGCACAATGTGGAAGACGAGTTGAATTGTTGCATGCTCAGAGCTACTATTTCTTTCTATTACTTATTTTTATGGAATGGAATAGATAGTTTCATCCCATTTCTACAGTGAACGAATGCAGATTGTTCGTGCTGACTTCGCATTCCGTAGTACGAGAATCGCTCGCAGAACTCGTTGGCGACGATGCAGAGAGTGGTGAGCGGCCAATGCCTCGCCATGTCTCCCCACGACGTATACACCGGGCCAGGCGTCGGCCGGCCTGGCGCTCGGATCCCATTTTCTACTGCAAATAATAACATGGAAAGAGGTCTAGGCTTAAATGAAAATAACATAAATTACAGGCCATAAATTTATACAGAACAGATAAATAATAGGAAAGAAATGAATAATTTAAAACGAACCAATCTTGGCGGCATTGTCTTCGTCGCCTGCCATGGCGGACTGGAAAGGGCGGCGGCTGCTTTCTCGGAGTTCTCTCGGCCGCCTTCTCCCCTCCGACTACTGCTGCCTCCTGATCTGGCAGACAGAGAATGGCAAGCTTCTGCTCCTTCTTCTCCTCCCTCCTCCCCCCTTCCGCCCTTTCCTCCCTCCTCTTGTCCTTATCTAGTCCTTCTTCAGTTTCACCTTGCGAAGTTGCCTTGATGAGTTGTGTATCTTCCATCCATACTTTGATGCTTCCGCAAGGTCTGAAGCCCTCCTCTAATCGTGCTCTCATGTGATGAGAGGTAGAACAGGTACTACTTCATTGTCACCTGCAAGGCACCAGTGCTGACGAAGGGGAACATGGACCCATCCAGCCGGGCATCCAAAACGATGACTTTAAGAGGACTCTGACATCAGTATTCGTGGCTCGCAGAAGTTCGAGTGCACAAGTAAGCAAGAGATCACTGGATCTGCTGATAAGATGATATTTAGAAGCAATCTATAGTATAAACCATGATTTATACCGCCCGATTAAGTCACTTAAAAATTTGTGCTGTCGAATGTGTGGTAGGAAAAAATAGCTAGTCATCCTCGATCTGCTTGCATCAGCATTTCCTAGTTGCTAGATCAGGGAAATACATAAAAACGTTCCCATGACTATCTAGGGTCCTCAGTAAGAACAGACAAAGCGGTTATTCAAAACGAAGCAAAGGATTTATTTACAATGAAAGGTTTTTGCATAATAAATATTGTTTTTAACGATATGAATATGAGTCCTCTTGCAGAGCCCTTCTTCCAAGACAATCTTCCAACCGGCACCACTCCTTGAGAATGCAACTGGTGAAGCAGTGTTCATGAGGTCACAAGACGGCAAGAACTCTTGTCCTCGCCTCTGTCCATCTGAGCGGAAGAGAGGAAGCCCACTGTCTTTTCACGTCCACCCACGAAAAAGCTTCTCTCCCGTCGCAACATGTTCAGTTTTTAAATATCTTTACAGTATTTTTACGTGCAATTTTTCAAGGTTGCAACTTTACATCGTCGTGCCGATTAAAGTGAAAGTAAGACTGCCGTTCCAGTCCATCTTCGCGTTTCTCAGACAAAGTGAGCGAAAAGACAAAGACATCGCCTTATCCTCCAGCCGCCTCCCTCCCTGTTTGAGCGTCAGATTAAGATGTTCCCTCCGACTTGATGGCGGCGGCGACTGCGGTGAAACGACCTCGCATTTCTGAGCATTGTTCTACGAGAGAGAGAGAGAGAGAGAGAGAGAAAGAGAAAGAGAGAGAGAGAGAGAGAGAATAATAAAGAGCTACACTAGAAGAGAAACAGAGAGGATGAGAAAGAACAAAAGACACAAAAGCCGATGAGAGCAGAATAACAAGAAAATGAAAAGAGTGAAGAGAACGGAGTTCGGAAGAGAAACAATCAGTAAGCGAGTAAGCCGTAGGCGTCGCGAAACATTTTGGGTTGTTGCTCATCGTATCGCGTTTTTGACTTTGTGAAACTGTTCTTGCATAATTTGCTATGTCTTTAAATATCATAATATAATTTCAGTGGTGAAATGAGAGAATAGAGCGAATCCTTGAAAAAGTGAGCTCTCTATGATTCATTCAATATGTAGTTATTTTCGTTCTATTTTCAGACATTTAAAATATTTCTTCTTCCCTCCTAGACTGGCTTTTTTGACTATCTTTTTTTAATGCCGGAAGACCCCCAATCACATTCCCGCTATTGTTCTATCTCTATCTCGTCTTCTCTCTCTCCTCAATTTTCCATTCTCAATTTCTCTCTCTCTTTCTCTGTCTGTCTATCTGTCTCTCTCTCTCTCTGTCACGAAGAAGCACTGGCAATTCGGGAGTGCGCCATCGCGTGATGCGCGCGAGATCGCCTTTTCTGACATCGTGAACGACCGATTCTCCGGCGGAGATTCCATTCACCACGCACAAATCTGGCTTCTCTTTTCCTCTAACACACACTCTCTTTCTCACTTGCTATATTCTCTTCTCTATATCTTCTTTCTCCATTTTCGTGCACTCCCACTCTCCTGTCTTCATCGTTTCGACAGTCTTCACTTCAAATGTGCTTGTCAGGCGATATATTCCCAGTCTTGGTGATTCCGCTGGATTTTTTGCTATTCCCAAAGCCAAAGCGCCGCGAAAATACTTATCCGGGACCTCAGACCCAGACGGTGTTGACGGGTGTTCAAAGCATTTCTTACGACCGCTTGCTCTCTACCGGTTCATGCTACTCTATCTATTTGGGCCATTTCACAACACAAACGCTCAATTTTGTAAAAATATTTTTGCAACAATTATTCCTATATTTTACACCTCTCCCCACACCTACTATTTGTTCTACTAAATGGCAGCTACATATGTCTATGTGTGGGTAATTACTCTCCAACCATTTACGATCGGTCTCTCCACCACTCTTTCTACTTCTCCATATCTCTCATACTGTCTGTTTATCCATCCCCATCTTTACCTCTCTTCTAATCTTCTTTTCCCTCCCTCTCCATCTCTCTCTCTCAATCTTTCACTCTTTCTCTTCCTCCGACCCTCGCTTGGGTCAAGAAGAGCATGCAGCCTAGCGATCTGCCTCATTCTTCCGCTTGCCAGATCAGATCCTGGTTAAACAAAAAGAGATTCCCCTTACTCTGCCCCAGCTGCTATTCTCTCTTCCTCTCTTTCTCTCTTTATACTTCGACCAATTCTTCGCTACCTTCCGCTGTTTTTGCGCATAATGTCGAAGAGAAAAAAAAGTGTTGCGATACGACATCTCACATCTGGTAGCAACGCTGTTCTCTCTCTTTTCCGTTGAATGAATGAGCTGTCTCCAGCTGCCGATTTTTGGCGTGCTCTTTTCTTCCGTATTCATGTATTTTTTTTCGCAATTATCATCTTAACGTCTTCATCTGCAACTTCTTATTTAGCCTTGGCTTTTACTTGTGTCGCGCTCTTTAAATACCCTTGAGCCCACTTGTATTCTTCTTGTGCCTTGTTGTCGTCGCTCAACCTACGGAAAGTCTGTCACTCAACATCAGTAGATATGAATACTTTGGCTCTTCAACAACAACAGCAAAGAAATTCCAAAAGGCGGGAGTGCGAGAGAACCAGAAAACGAAAGAAAAAGAGAGCGAGAGAGAGGGAGAGAGAGAGAGAGATAGAGGGAGAGAGAGAGAGCGACACACAAAACACAAACAGTGGCATCAATCATTTCACAAGATGTCGCGTTGCATCACAAATGGCACTATTCAGCGATCACTAATGCCACTTTACTCAAAGTACTTCCGTCGCGAGCGGTTGGCTTCAACTGCCGGCTTGACCTTGGCAGTCTTCACTCATAAGTGAAAGGCAAACGAGCTGTGTTCTTATGATGAGGCAAATGCTTGGCATGTCTCTGAGGCCATGCACTCGTCATTACCCACTCAGAATTCAGTCCAAGTCCAAGCAAGTCTCTATGTCTCAATCCGTTCATCTCTCCTTTTGTTCCTTTGCTCTCAGCCCTTTATCCTCCGTAGTTCTTGACTCCTTGCAATCTTTCCATGCCTCCTCTTCTTGTTTCAGCCACGCCGCTAACTTGCAGCCCTCCCGCGTTCTCACAGACCGCTTTCCCCAGGCATCTTTTGGAGTCGAAACTCAAAAAAAGAGAGTGCACTTGTCTCTGGCGAGTTTGACTTTCTCTCCCTCTCTCTCCAACTGTCGATCCATCACTTTCCCTCTATCTATATCTCTATCTTTTCAACTCTCTCCATCTAACTCTCACTCTGCCTCGCTCTGTCCATCACTCTCTCTTGCCACTCCAACTTGTTGCTGTTCTGGATGAACAAAGATGCATGAAAGTGCTAGCCGGCTGCACCCACTCCTGCCACTCGCCCCACCCGCAGATGGTCGACCCAAACAACATCCGCTCGATTCCGTTTTCTGTGCTTTCCGGTTCTCGCGCCTTCTCATATCTATAAACTGCTCCCGTTCTCTTTTCTACTTTATCTAGTCTTTCTACGTCTCTCCGGCACTCTCGTTCTCTCTTCCACTAACTACCTGTAATGCCGAAAACGAGGTCGATCCGCCAGTCAGCTACTGCTTTCCCCCTTCCTGTTACTTCTCTCCAACGCGTCACCTCCAGCATGCTTATGAATAGAAAACTCTTATCTTCGAGTCATATTCATTTATTTATATCGCCTAATATTTCTTCTGATCCGATATACCTCCTTCCACAACATATTCTCTGCCATCTCTCTCTCTCTCTCTCTCTTACACTCTCGTTTCCTCCTTACTTTCATGATCTCATCCATTTTCGCAGTGTCAACTCTTAAACCGTAAAATCCCTTCTCGCGGTCATCCTTGAGCTAATTGCCGACTGTGTAGGGATGCATTGGGCTAGAATGTGTGCGAGAGAGAGATAGAGTAAGAGAGAGAAAGAGACAATAGAGAGAGAGAAAAGGATAAGTTGAGAGATGACCGGGCCGAGAGAGCTGCTTTCAGTCTCTCCTTCCTCCCGTCAAGCTTATTCCGTTCTGTTCAATTCGTAGCCAAACGTACAATTCGTCCAAGAACGAAAAAAAATGTCGTCGTACATGCACAACTATGAATTGTCATGGCTGTTACCGCCAGACGTGGCTCTCCTCAACTTTCCGCTTCCTTGCACTCTTCCTGTCCGTTCTGCTCTGACTTCCCGACCATAGCGGCCGAAAGTTGTTATATTTATATATGAATATGGGGCTAAATTTGAAATGTTTTTATTGACAACATCTGTTGGCGATCACAGTAGTTCAGTGGTTTTTTTCATTGAATAACAGAGGCAATATGAGAAAGAGAGAGAGAGAGAGAGAATGATAGAGCGAGAGAGAAAGAAAGGAGCGAGAGAGTGCTCCTTTTGACTTGTCTTTGGTCTGGCCATGCAGAGAAAGCTCTAATTTCCAACCATCACCTACAGAGGCCGTCTAGAGAGGCTGCTTCAATCTTTATTTAGTTGGCAAACTTTGGTCAGCTGCGGCCAACTTTCACACCTAACGGATCATACCAATGTAATGGACTCTCTCTCTCTCTCTCTCTCTCTCTCTCTCTCTTTCTCTGTTTCTTTCTCTATGTATCTATTCCCTCACTCTCTCTCTCTCTTTCTCTCACTCTCTCTGTTTCCCGAAATAGTCTCTCTTTCTCTTCTCCTCACTTCTTCTCTGTCCACCTTCTTCGCTAAGAATCGCGGAAGCCGCTGGTTACTTTGCACCTTTCCGCCTCTCTGCTTATGTCAGCAGAAAGGATCTCCCATCTCGTGCACACTAACAATGCTATTTGCCTCCCTGACCTGCATACAGTTTCTTTCTTTCGTTCTCTCACATATACTTGATATATCAATTTATACTTGTACTGGCATGCATTTCATTATTTCTCTGTTTTGAATGTTCCCATGAAATTACTTGTTGATTCACTATTTCAGATTCTTATTTGCCAATATTAAGCAGTATGTTTTGCAAGATCACATACAGGAATAGATATTTTACGTTTGCGCTCAAAGCTTCAGAACATTTGAAAGCTCGTGGATTTCGGGCAACGTAAAGGGTGTTGCAGTTAATGAAATGCAGAAAAGGGCAAAAAGGAGGGGTCGACCATTAGTGGTAGACAGAGAAAGACAGAAAGCGCAAGACTGGGAAACAGCAACGGCGGCATCGCTTTTAGCCGCTCGGCATCACGTACCGCGTCCCACGCATCATAGGGACGCCGAAGCTTTTGTTCATCTCCAACTCCCTGTCTTTCACTCTCATTCTCTCTCACTCTTTATTTCTCTCTTTGTCTATCTCCACATCCGTCAGTCTATTTTCCCCATCTATTGCGCCCTTTTCCTCTTCCTTATGATCTTTTACTTTGCATCCTACATATTTTCCCTTTCTCTTTTTCTTCTTTCCCGATCGTTCAAGCCCAGCTAACATCCTCCAATACAGAGAATGCAATCGAGCCGTTCACATCGTTTGTCGCCGGAGCATTTTATGTACAGCGCACCATATGCTGGCACTCAAAGAGTTTCCTTGCCCTCTTTCCTCTCTCCGTTTCTCTCTCTCTACTCTATTCTTAGTCTATTCCTCTTCTTTCATTCCTTACTTATCACAATTTGTAAAAGAAGAAGAAAAGTGAATGAGTACTCGCAGAACATTCCTTGCTTCTACATGGAAAGGAGCTAATGACAACATCTGTTTCAATTTGCTGCTCACATGCACTTTTTATCTACATACGCCCCACTGTCGGCATCTTTCTTTGTATGCCTTGAACAGTGCTCGCGTGAGTCACGGACTCTCGGCTGTCTGTGTTATCACTTGATAACAACATCTCTCCCCCCATCCCTCTCTCACGCTCAGGACCCCTCTGACTTTCCGTTCTCAAGCGATCTGCATGTCGATCCACACTGAAAGCAGAATCATTCCCCTCGCCTAGCCAGAGTGATTCCATGGATGGGAGAGACCAGCTCGATCTGTCATGGTGTGCTGACCCCTCTCCCTCCACAGCGGGTGAGCACCCGCTCAGTGGTCTCATCCACCCCTCCCCCCCCTGTATTCACTCCGCTCGCGTCTCCGTCATTCGGCCGGCTTAGCCTGAGTCGGCCAATGCAAGCCTGGCTCTGAAGGCACATCTCCAAAACTATTCCAAGGCCATATTTCAGAGAGCAGCACAAGGAAGACGCGCTCCTCTCGGAGTGGTAACAAGCGTGGAGGGGGGGGGGGAGACTGAGTGAAGGGAAGAAGAATGGATGACTCCCTGAGACGCCCTCGAGGGAGGCGACCATCGCCTTTGACAGTCTCGGCAGGAGAGTATGCGGTGTTTGGCGTTGCCTTGTTGATAGGATAGGACTCCTTCCTAACTCTCCAACTAGGATTCATGTTCATCTGCCTCGCTCTTTCTCTGCTTCTTTCTTTCTCCTTCCTTCTCTCTCTACATCTCTTATTCTTTGTTGCGCGTGTGTATTTGTACGGTGCTCTCCATATTTGGCGTGCGCTGTCGTCTTCGATGACGAACGACCATCGGCTGGGGAGGAGCTCTGCGACAGAGAGAGGGAGAGACGACAGAAAGAGAGAGCGACAGAGAGTTAGAGAAAGAGGAGAGGCAGATATGGAGATTTATTGTCAAGGAAGGGAAGAAGTAGTGAGAAGGAGGAGTAGAGGGCGTGACCTCACAATCCGACCCTTCTCTCCTCTTCTTCTATCGCGAGGGGCAACTTGGCTGCCTTGCATGAGAGGGAGGAAGTGCAGTCATATTGATAGTGGCATCCAAGCAGTGCCAATGGGGAGTAGCGGAGAGGAGGGAAGCACCGAGAAAGGCGACTGCGATCAGAAGATGACTGAGTGCAACCGAGAGGACTGTGTTCGGGAGAGAGAGTGGGAGAGGGGAAAGAGGGTGGGGAAGAGAGAGTTTCATCTTGTCCCCCGGGGGCGACTCGCACTGCCGCATCCTCCATGACGCAACAGAGTGCAAGCAGCCTGAGTTGACTTTCCTCTCGAACGCGTGTAACGCCTGAGAGAGAGTGAACGGAGAGAAGAACAAACAACAACAAATACCAAATGTTAACCGTGCCCTCTTGGACCCCGCCCCTTGAAGCTCCACCTCCTGAAGGAGCGAGAACGTAGTTCTTGTTGCCTATTCATATCGGCTCTCTCTCTCAATCATTCCCATTCACGTAAACGGCTGCCCTCCCAGCTGGTAGAAAGCGGAGAAGAAGTACATGCATCGGCATCTGATCCGCCGTTTCCTTTGAGCATCATCGGCTCTCGTTCTCCTTCTCCCGCTATCTCGCCTCCTTCCTCTCCCCAGAGCCTCTCTCTCCTCCCCTTCCTCTTCTCTCCCACTTCCATTGTTCCTTCCTCTTCCCAAGCCTGCTCCATTTCCGTCTTCTCACATTGCACCGTGACATTCCGGTCGTTTCCGACCGGTGGGAGCCTCTTGTCCGCTCATCTCTCACTGGCTCCTAAGACGGCCAAGGAGTTTCCGGCGCCAAGAAAAC
Source organism: Allodiplogaster sudhausi (assembly GCA_945643635.1). Taxonomy (NCBI): domain Eukaryota; kingdom Metazoa; phylum Nematoda; class Chromadorea; order Rhabditida; family Diplogasteridae; genus Allodiplogaster; species Allodiplogaster sudhausi. Next base: position 5,246,358 of record CALZFC010000009.1, read on the forward strand.
ATTTTGGACGCCAGAAAGAAGGCCAGGCGTCCAGTGAAGAATGCGTGCGTACGAGTTCAACACGCGCACGCCTCTGGCACTCGACCGGCATCGGATCTGCGTGATCGACGACATCGCCGTGGTCAGGACGAGCCCTCCTCTCACTCCCTTCGCCGCTTCTCTCATCGCTAAAACTGGTGAATTATCATTTTTATTGTACGGAATCATCATTTCTAAATTCTCTCCTCACTTTCCCACTTCGTTATTTTCTTTCGCACGCAATTGTCTGAGTCAACCGAGAAGAATCTCCTGCCAAAGTTCGCGCCTGCGTCATTTCGACTATTTCTCGCTGCATTCTCACTTTTTGTTTTGCTCCGTAGAAACGGTAAATCGGACACGTCTGTTCCCCTTTCTGTTCCGTTTCTAAAATAATATATACGTTGCCAGTTTCAATGGGATTCTGGTTGCAAAAAGGCATGGAAACACTTTGGCCTTGTTTGTGCTTTCCGGTTTGCAGTTCCTCTCTTCCTTCCCGTTACTCTTTGGCGGTCTTCGTTCGTATGAGTTGAAGAACGGCATTTCTTCACCTTTCGCGCGCTTTTTCAGCGTGCCTTCATTACCATTCCTCTAAGGTCTAGTGGATCAGAGAGAAGCTGAGAAGAAGCGTGGAAAGAGAGAGGAACCACTTTCAGGGAAAGAACCAGACTAAGCAAGGCAACAAAGTAACAACCACAGACATGGTAAGCAGAGAGTTAGACAAGGCGTAAGAAAAACGTTACCAGGATAGAATGAGAGACAAAAATAAAAAAATTCAAACTGAGACAAAACAGAAGGGCCCCTGGGACTGGTCTACGATTCATATGCACACTAGATGAGTGAGATTTCCGTTCTTATATGAGTCTGCCGGCCTCTTTAAAAATAACAGAACCAAATTATATATTACATTTGATATGGGTATAAAAATTAATGTGCAGCTCGGTTGGCTTGTCAACACTCCTCTATTTTTGGCCCTTTTCTCTTTTTCTGCCGCTTTCCTCTGTCTACCCCTTATTATTTTCTCATTGTTGATCAAAAGCGCCCATGATAAGTGCGAAACTGCAGTAGAATACCCGCCCTCTTTATTCTTTGGCAATTTCCACCAATTATCTCAAGCGAAAAACACGGAAGACGACTTTCTCTCCTCCTCATGACAGAGACCGGTCGATCAAGCATCGTGTTGAACAACGCAAGCCAAATCCATCTTATTCTGCTGCATCTTGGCTCGCGTAAAAATTTGGACTTGAGATCCTATTTCCCCTTTTTGTCAAAACAAGGATAACTTCCGTTTCTCCATCAACTCTCCCGCAGTCCCTGAAGTAGTATTTCTTTAGGCGTGCCCTCCTCTCATTTCATATTGTTTTGCTATGCTGCCTTTTGGCCTTCTCAACGTCGAGTTCACAAAGATGTCACGTCTATTTTGCTGCTTTGCTTGAGTACCCCCCCCCCCCTTACCGTTCTGCGTACTTCAGATGCCTCCGAAAGCCATGCGGAAGCTCAAAAATGTTTACGAGGGCGCTGCGCTAATCTGGAAGCAAAAGCACTTGAGCAACGCGCGTGAAAGGGAGCAGAGGAAAAGCAGGGGGCTTCATTCGTCATATGCAGCTCATAGTTGTGGAGTGGCCTTGGCCGCTCTCCTTTATGTTTCTGCTTCCCTCCCGCCCGGCCGCGCTTTTTTTATTCTACGGCGTCCTCGTTGTTCTACTATCCATGAACGACATTGCTTCCTCATTCATTTTCTCTCTTTACTCTTCTTCTCCTAATTCTCCCTCTCTCTCCCTCTCCCTCTATCTCTCATTCTATTTCTCTTTCTATCTCTCCCTGTCTTTTTCCTAGAAAGAAAGAGGCAATGGGTCGCGGAAGTTTGCCTCTCTCAAGGCATGGCCACATACTATTCGACCCTTTGCCTTAAAGAAGAGGGCTACTAAGCACGCTTCACTAAAAAAAGCATGGTCACAAGCCCACTGATGCTTTCTCGCTCTCGTTCATATTTCTTGCCCGTTCCCTACTCATAAGTTTCTTCCATTAAGTAGTAGCCCTATTTCTGGTGCCGCCTCCTTTCGTTCTCTCTAATTCCCTTTCTCTCTCTCTCTCTCTCTCTCTCTCTCAGAACCTCATATATCTCTTACACTTGTTGTGTTATCTCCTTCGTACGCTGTTCATTTTACCCTGTTAGCTCCCCATTCAAAATGTCTTCCGCCCAGCTGAAGCCAGCGAATCCCCCTCCCTCCGAATGATGCAAATCATGACTCTGCGGACCTCTCTGGACACAACATCACAAACGATCCTGTAAACAATCCCGAGTAACATAAAGAGACATCATTTTAAAGAATTTTTATCTCTTAAACCCTCGCTATAATCTACAGGAAACATTTTTCGTCAGAAATGAAACAGTAAAGCTAGCTTTAGTTAATCGTCAATGAGGAACATACATGTATTCCTGCAAAGGACCGAACCAGATGTGTTACAAGGATAAATTCCCAACTAAAGAAAATGATAAACTATCCGAGCTAGAGAGAGTTAAATTTCTTTTTTTATCTATACATATGTAGATCAAGCAAGATGTCTGCTGCATCCCTATTATTTAGTAAAATATTCCGAAAAGTTGGGGTAGCGAAAGTATAAAATAGGTAGTACAATATGCCTTTTCTTCTTACTAATGGATATCCAGCACACTCAATCGAAGTGTCAATATTTTTTTGAAATGGTTGATATCTTGTTGGCTATTTCTCTTTAGTTTGTTTCTTATTTGGAGCGAAAGAAGCAGTATTTGAATGGGCCTGTTCGCTTGTTCGCTGGGTGGTCCCCAGAGGGGCGGGGGTGGCGAATTATAAGTCAGCTGCAGAGGAAAAGAAGGAGTGAGTGATACGGACCTTCAGCATACATATCTGAGCTGGAATGTAAGTGCAAATATGATGCTATCATCAGGTGATGTCAAGTGTAGAGAGAACCATTCTCGCCTAGATCGGCGCGATTTTGCCCCGGGAAAATGGAAAAAGATGGGGGGGGGGAACGCACTTCTTTGGCTCTTTCCACAAGGCACTGTCTCACAGACGAAGCACTAAATCCAGTTTGCAAGTCAGCCATGGCTTCCGCCTGCCACGACATCTTGGAAGAGAAGAGAGAAGCACGCAGAAGACAATACCAGAGGATGCGCGCCATTTAGACCGCTGATTAGAGAAACTAAGCTTAGAGAGATAAAGGGAGAGAGAGAGGGAGAAAGAGATGGAGATAAAAGGTAGAGGAGGGATAAAGAGCCAGTATCTTTCTAGCTTCTCTCTTTCTTTCTCTTTCCCTCTCTCTCCTTTTCTTCTCTCCTCTGTACTTACCATTAGTGCAAGACGAGACATCTTCGGAGCTCCTCTCTAATGTTCTACCAAATAGCACAACAATCTACCGAGTTTATTCCTATGGTTTTTATTTTAATCTTTAAACAAAAATCTACGGTAAGATATTGGATCAATATTCGCATACGATAATCTAATATTAATGAATAAATTAGAAAAAAACTGAATTTAAAGGCGTGGCTGGAGGACGAAGCGGCAACGGCTGCGCGGGAGCAGCGGCCTCCGAGAGACGAGAGAGCACGCCAGGCATGATCGAGCGATGCGTCGTCGTGCAGCGACAGCCAGTCAGCACCCTAGCCTTACCCTTTTTAACTTAACCTTAGCCTAACCTGCTCTCGAGCACTTGGGCCATTTTAACCGCAACTCGCCTTGCGCCAAGATATTGATGTCTTTGGGAAATGTGTGCTAACAATCAGATCGTGTTCGAACGATTTCCTCCTGTTCGTGTTTTTCACACCATTGTCTGTTTGCACTGAGGTGTTCTGCTTGAGGCACTTAGTCCAAGGAGAGAAAATAAATGGTGCAAAGAAACAGGAAGAAAATGAAAGAGTGGAAGTAGGAGAGGGTGAGAGAGACAGAGGAAGAGCGAAAGTGAGCAGCAAATCGTGAGAGTCGCGACAGATTCAGAGGTAGTGAGAAAGAGAGTGTGCAAGAGAGCGAGAGGAAAGAGAGAGAGTATGCAAGAGATCGAGAGGAAAGCACAGCAAACTTAGCGTTCAGCATCGCGCCTTTCCTGACTATTTCGGTAGCTACTTAATCGGCCAGCTGCCACTTATTCGTTTCCATCTTTTTTTCAACCAAACTTGCTTTTAGAATCCCAAGTGATTTCATTCCCAAGTAATTTTTATTCAGCGCGTGTGCTATAATTAACTAATAACAGCCTTTTTCTAGGACGGCTACGGCCTGACTGTGACGGGCGATCACCCTGTGTACGTCTACACTGTTCGGCCGGATGGTGCTGCCTTCATCGCTGGCGTTCGTCAAGAAGACCGGATTCTCAAGGTAGAACACTCGGCCAATTCCTAGCTTTATTCATGAAATGCAACATTAAGGTGAATGGAATGCCGGTCACCAGCTCAAATCACGTCGAAGTCGTTCGAATGATCTCAGGCAGGACAACATTTAATTGATTCATATTCTACGCCAATTACTTACAAATCGAAAATTGTAAAACTGGGAAAATAGATTGCAAAACTTCAAATAAGCGCGAGCTTTATCTGCCTATCATGCATGTTGTCAGAAATTCTAGTCAAGTCTCTACCCGGCCATTGTAATAATTAATCACTATTTAATTGACTGGTTTGATTTATCAAACTAATAAGGAGGTAAAATATGTAAATAACAAACTACGAAAGAAAGTGAATTATTAACCACATAGCCAGCATATTTTTTATAATTATCGACCTTAGATTTTACTCTTGATGCTACAGAGCCAAATTGATCCTAATCCTTTCTCAAAAAGTGATAGTCTGTCAAACATCGGCTCCTCGATTATTTCTCTTTCGAAAATTGCTTTCCACCGCGAGAGATGCATTGGAAGAGGGCATGAAAGGCGATAGTTGTGTCGGTCTCGGCTTTCCTGCTGGAGGTGGAGGAGCAGATGCAGAGAAGGTGTCTCTCTCAGTGGATGTAGTCGGTGCAATCGAGAAGTATCTATGGAATGGGCAAGGGGGCACTTTCTGATGTCAGCTCCAGGGGAAATATTCAGCTGAAAGCGTTACTTTGGTGACGGCTTACAACAATAACAAAACAAACGGAATAAAATGTAATAAAAACCTAATTCGTTGCCAGGAATTTTGAATGGACAATGGATGCGCTTGTTTAATTTTAATTTTAAGCGCCTGAAATAGAAGTAATTTCTTTTTAAAGAATTTGTCGCAATTCAGGAGGCCAAAACGTCGCTCTGACCTTACTGGGCAAGCCCCCAGAGCCCCTCGAGATCCAGCCAGAGAATGAGTATGCACGCCCGGACAACTTCAAGAATTTCAAGAGCTGCGACCATCTCAATCTGCAGAAGAGAGTCTTTGTCGCGGTATTCTTGTTGATTTTCTAATTAATTAAATATTAAAAGGCGGACTAATGCAATTTTTTTCAAAGAGTTTTAATAGCAGTTTTGCAATAAACGCAATGGTGTTCATCTCCATAATTGAAGTAATGAGCAATGGCAGGGAACGCAGCATATAACAAACCCCTTTTTCAAGGCAATCAGCAACTCGGCCGAAGAGCGACCCTTCAATCGGAAGGAGATGATTCACCGGATGCTCGAGGATGAAAAGCGTCATATAGAGGTGTTTTTTCCTCTTATTTGCTCATCAGTCGATTATTTTACATTTCATTGTAATTTGTTTATGACGAAATATTCAGAAGTAGCCAAGTATACAAGTGCACACTTTACTTCCCTGTCTATGTACATACATATATTTTGCAACTCAGCAGACAACACTTTTTAAATTATCTCTTATTGAAGCTAAGCTGTTTTCAAAATGTGCCGATTTATGCCAAATTCGATTAGGAGACAGAATGGTTTGCAGTTGCTACCAAGATTGCCAACCGTGCGCAGCTTCAATTCTTCATACATACATACAATTCTTACCTTTCCGCTAATCCTCTTAACAACCCCAACTTGGCCAGACAAAATTTTACCATATCGTCTGATCTTTGTCATATATGGAAGCTTCCAAGACAAGTTTTTGCTTCATTCCCTCAATTTTTTCTCGCTCTCTTCAATTTATATATATCTCTCTCTCTTTCTCTCCTTCTTTCTCTCGTTTTATCTCTCTCTCTATCCCGCTCTTTCTCACTCTGCCCAGATGCCAGACAACCGGACTTTTTCTTCTTTCCAATGCAGTACAAGAATACAATCGTATAAAGGAGAAGCATCTTTTCTGGTGAATGGCAGCCAAAAGTCTCCGAATTGTTATCCTCGGCCAGACTAGTGCGCCTGCACGACTGGCCAGTAGACATTCACTGATTTGAGCGAGAGCTTTCTCGCATATCCGGTGGGTGGATGTCAAGTCTCTCTATCTCTCACTCTCTTTCTCTCCCACTTTCAAACTCTCATTCTCGCTCTCTCTCTCTCTCTCTCTCTCTCTCTCTCTCGTTCTCTTAGCCCCATGCTCTTAGACTCTCTCCATTTCTCACTCTTTTTCCCCAGTCATGACTTTCTTCCCTTGCTTGCCCAATCTTCCGCCCTTTCTTTGGTCTCTATCGCATGGCATCGCCTCGGAGCGGCCCTTTATCTCTCCTCGCTATCACTGCTCTGTGGCAGCAGCACTGCGCTAGAAGGCAGCTCAAATAGGCTGGCCATGAGAGAAAGAGAGAGGAGCAGAAAATATAAAGAGAAAAGAGAAAAAGGAAAGGAGAGAGCGAGAGAAAGAGAGAAATAGATAGAGAGAGAGAGAGAGAAAAAGAGAGCTGAAAGAGCCCCCCAATCGGGGGCCGTCTTGGTGGATGGCGGACTGGCGTACGCTGCCCGGTCGGGCCAGCCGGACTCGCTCTTCTACTGCCTAATACTTGCCTAATTTGGCTATGGAGACATGCGGGAGTTGGCGGCGCCGGAGGAAGACGCAGAGAAAAGGAGTGGGGGGGGGGCGCCACCGCAAGGCAACAGATACACTAACAGGCCGAGCCATACAGCATCACACTGGCGAGAGAGAGAGAGAGAGGGGAGGGAAACGAAGAGGAAGAAGAAGAAGAAGCTGCGATTTGTCTGTGCCCGGCCAAGCTTGCAGTGCAGGCAACTTTTTGGTATGCACAACACTCTGACAGTGCTTGTATCGCCGCTGAAGGCTGACCTCCTCGCCAGGTTGCCCCTTCTGTCACGAAGTGGGGGCAATGACGTGAGAAAGTGCAACGTGCAGGCTAATCTCCCGCATCCCGAGACCAAATTGACGAAAGACTCGCAGCTCCCTTAGGCATTGACCAAGGCCGAGAGAAAAGCAGCGTCTGCCTCTTTGGCAGTTCGCATGCCTGGACTGCGGCTTTGAAAACGCACGCTAACCCCACACATCTCTACGTATCCTTTTTTTCTTTGTATCTTTCTCTCGCCCTCTCTCTTTCCCTCTTTTCTTCCTTTCTCCTTCTTCATTCTCCCGTCACTGATATCCATTTATCTCCTCATATTTCCTGTGTTTCTTCTTCTCTTTGTCTTCTTCTTACATAATCCTTCATCTTTTCAATTGCGGTTCCTAGATCCTCGCCATTTGTTTACGATGAAATTATTTTAACTCTTTGTTTTTGTTCTTTTGGCGATATGTTTATCTCCAACCTAAGGATTCGTATTGCCAATTGCATGACACGCGTGCCATAATTAACTTCATTTCATGCGTGTTGATGAAGCAAGAAGCATTATGAAGCAATCATCACACAATTCATTCGTATACATTCATATTGTATTTGAATACTTATGTTTATGGCACCTTCAAGCCCCTCTCGTGCCTTAAATGTGCATGTTTTGTTTATAGCTCATAACATCGAAGACACACATAAAAATTTACTTTTGCATTCTTCTGCTATTTGTTTAAAAACATCGGTATTAGGCTTTTTTTTGGCTGCTTATTAGTCTGTCTCCTGAAACGGTAATTTCTGTTTATGATTAGAAAAAGTAACAGCTTTTATAATTTGTCAGGCTCTCTCAGATGAGTAGATGCTTTACCGAGAACTTTACTTTGAAAATAGTATCCAGAATTTTCTCTGACGAGCTTTTAAAAGAAAACACCTTCTGTGGTATACTTTATCATGCTTCGCAGGACCTGCGAGTCTCGGAGGAGAAGAAAGAGAAGCTGGAGCAGGCGCTCGCGCGCGTGGAACGACTCAAGTCGCAGCTGCACATCCGAGCAGGAGGACGAGAATCACCCTGGACAGGACGGAGCTCGGCCAGCCAGGTGAGGGAGGGAGAGAGGGTTGGGGGGGGGGGTTGAAGGGAGAGACGGACATAGAGATGATAAGGATAGTCGGAGTAAGTTTAGGGAGAGAGTGAAGGTAGGTGAAAATAGCCTCTTATGGCATGGATTAAGATTTGTATGGCATGAAGGGAGGGATTATTATAGTAACTACAATAATTTCAAAAGAAAGAGATTAACTGTAATTTTAGCAAGCTTTCCTTGACGTTTGCTTGTATGGCTAGCACAGATAGCTAAACGGATAAACACGGATAAACAATCCTGTACATTCTTAGTAGTCATATTTCGCTTGCCCTTAAAATAGCCTGCAAACTCAGAATGAAAGTAAAAGTAACTCTCGTTGCTGCTTTTCATTACGCGTTTCGTTTTTTTTTGAATAAACAATTCACTAAATGGAAATCGAGTAAGAATTGGAACTGGAATGAAGCTGATAAGCATTAGCGAAAAGCAGCGATTTTATAATATCTTCCGTATAATGATAAAAGCACAGTTATGAGGAGACAAAATAGTACTTATTGTTGCGAAAACTGGGCAAGAAAGAGGTAAAATATATAATCCACATAAAATTTTTGAATTTCATTTTTAGTGGATATTCATATTATATATATGTATATAAAACGTTAAGTTAATTCTCAAATCTTGGAGCCAGTTATTTAAGTTTACGCTGAGTGCGTGAAAATACTTCGCTTTGTCTTTAAATCATAGTAATTGACATATTAAAAAAATAAAGAATGTTGAAAGAAAAAAGATAGCGAGTCGTGCCAGGAGTTGCTGTCAGCTGATGCGATCGAGGACGAGGAGGACATGGCTCCCGTCAGTCGCGCGCCGCCCCCGCCACCCCTCCAGCCGCCTTCCCAGCCACTCCACTTCAGGCCCGACGAGGTCAGACACCACACTCCACCAATTACGAATGCATACACACATATGTATGTACATTTGCAGTTAGAGTGCCCCTTTACACTTTTTAACCTTAACAAGTAAATTATGACATACGGCCGAGCCCCATAAATTCTTTAAAATTGACAATATTGCATCGACGCAATATGCCTCCAATGAATAAAAAGAACGCATAATAGCCAAAAGAAGGAACAGGTACGCCAAGATACAAATAAAGCAACGCTCTTCAGCCATTCATAGTTGCCAATAATTGGCATTTGAAGAAGAAGAACGGCAAAATCGTTAGAATGAGAGAGGGACGAGCAGAGAGAGAGAGAGATAGAGAGATAGGGAGGGAGAGAGAGAGTGAGAGAATGAGAATGAGAGAGCAAAGGAAAATGGTTATAAAAGGCAAAGATGAGGAGAGAGATGGACGGCGAGCGAGAAGCAGTGAAAGAGAGAAGAAGCGTGCTGAAGAGAATGACTGTATGCTTTGGTGGAAGAGGGAAAAGAAGGCACAGCAATGAATCAGAGAGTTATGCGCCGCCCTGACGCAAGTAGACAGTCGCTTGCTGCAACTACAATCGAGCCGTGCCTTACATGCCTCCCCGCTAGGCTGTTCCGCCGAGTCCACCACTCGCAGCCATGCCACGCAGCTGGAATGGCTCGGCAGCCAAGCTGCGCTCGCCGACCTCCTCTGTCTGGTCCTTCGGCATGCTCTTCAAGTCCTCGAGTTGCGTCGCCGTCCCACACGCCGCACACGCGCTCGACAGAGTCATTCCCGAGAATGTCTGACAATTGCGAAAATTCTTTTTCAAAAAAACTTTCGAAATGTCCTGTCTCATTTCCATGAAATTATGTATATGGAAAAAAAAACAAATGACTTCAGCTGGACGGAAATGCGCCCTTCACGAATATGGAGACGCTGAAGACGCACCCCGCTCATGTAACCTGCTTCCTCGACTACCTCATTATGCACGGCAATCCAAGCAGTCTCGTCAGTAGTTGTTCCAAGACATCTTTTAATTCTATTCAAGAATTTTTTTTCCATAATTTAGATTCTGTATTTACTATTTTAAAGAGCTTCTTTTTAGAATTTTGCATATATTTATATGAAAGAAGTCCACAATTGACTTCTTCGAGACTGGAATGATAGTTTTCTTTCAGTTCTTTTACCTGATTACGGATAGCTTCTGCAAAGAGCCCGGAAGTGTCAAGGATCTTCGCCGCTGGGCATTTGAGATTTTTTCGACGTTCCTCGTGCCGAACGGGCCGATGCTCTTGCCGAACTCGGATCCTTCGATTATCAACCCCATCGACAAGGTGCGTTGTTGAATCACCATTATTATTAGGTCATTCTTTCGGAAATATTGCACTTGCAAATATTGTATCCTTCTTCAGCGGTATAATTAACTAATACAATCTTATGCATTATTAACTTGTGTAATTCGAATTAAGCAGCTTCTAATATCTTGTTGACTAAAATTTTCTATCAACTTGTGAAGATGCTGAACAACACGGCGCATTCGGTGGCTGATTCGGACATGCGCGATCTGAAGGAGATCTTCAAGGTGGCCCGTGTTCGCGCACTCGCTGACATATCCGACCAGCTCACGGACTACCGACAGAAGCGCGAGATGGGTAGGTTTCACTTTGTTTTATTTATTTTTGTTTATATGTACATATATCTACATACATACATATGTATATATTCATAGTTTTAGTTGTTTCTTGAATTTAATTTTTTGCCATAAAGTCATTGTACATGATAGTTTAACCATGTTTTTCTTCGTTCCAGGCTTCGGCAGCACGGGCGATCTGTCCTTTCTTGCGCGGACGTCACGAACCGACGAGGAGAAGGCGTTCGCCGAGCGTAAGCTGATGCACCAGCTTGAGGCGCAGTTCGGATGCGCCGGCCCCTCCTCGTCCTCGTCCTCGCACGCTCTCGCTGCCGCTGCCTCCTTCTCGTCTGCTTCGAATGGCCCTTCTGGCAACAACAGCACGAACAACATCACGACGGCCGACTACGAAGCATGCGATCCGAGGAAGCAGGCGAGCATCAGCAGCATCGCCACTCTCGTCAAGGTATGTCTCTCCAGACGGTCGCCTCTCATTGCATGCACCATTACACTAGAGGCTGCGAGACAGGCGAGATATTGCAGAGTGATAAAGGAGATACGGCGATAGAAAAAGCGAGTGCCAGATTGAAAATACAACTTTTGCCGTATCAAAACGAGCGTTCGATAGATTTTTGATGTTGCATTTAGTTGTCGTGCTTCTTCTCTTTTAACTGTCCCTCTCACAATTTGAGTTGTTGTGAAGATATCTCATTCAGCTCTTACGACGAGAACTTTCCCCTAGCGCAAAAAATTTTGAGACAAAAACCGAGCATGATTGAGACATTTGATTAGAGAGATACATAGAGTTATGAAATGGAGTTGAGAGAAAAATGAAGGCACTGTCTGGATGCGAAAGGAGAGAAGATGAGAGCTCATAGAGGAATATGATTCAGACCGAATGAATTAGAAAGAGGTTACCACTAATACTTCCAAAAATACCGACCCGCTGTTACAAACGTTTCTTTATTCACCTTTATTACGCTCTATTTGATATTTTCGATCAGCCTAAGCATTGTCGGTTTGCATCAGCCTGCATACCTTCAGATTGTCTTCAATATGAAGCCCTCGTCAAGTGCTTGGGATCGTCTGTTGGACAAGTGTCCGACCTTTCTGCAGAAGGAGAAAAGTGGCGGAAAGTTTAAAACCAAAACAGGAACGCCAAAAAGAAATCTTCAGGTTTTGTGGCTATTTTATTTTATTTTAATAATAATTCCATGTTTTTATTTTATTTGTTTTTTTTGCCGTTTTGTTGATATTTTAACTATTTACCTTTGCAGATCAAGGGCCATGTGTTCGCGCTGAATCCCGTCAACGTCGTCCACTACTGCTATCAATGTAGAAATGCCATTTGGGGCATCCAAGCGACCGGCTATTTCTGTCTTAGTCAGTTGCAAGTTTTTCCTCGAAGCAATGAAATCACACTAACACGAGTGTGCGAAGCTACTTTGTTGGTCAGAAATGGGCATAATATGTACATGTTTTGTGGTTCTCCAGATTGCGAGGTTGTTCTGCACAAGCAGTGCACGGCGCACCTCGCAGAGGAGTGCTACGCCGCGACGCAGCAGTCACGACGCAAGGCCCGTTTCATTTTCGTTTTTATTTTTGTTAAAAAAAAAACAAAATATGATTCGGTGATAGGTTCGCATAAAATATCGTTGGTGAGAAATTAACAATAGGTCAGAAACAAACATGAATGTTCTACATTATCATTCTTGTATTTTATTTTACCCCGGCTAAATAGATATTTCTATGATATTAATGCAATTGCTCATTTCACTCTTGATGATAATTTGTGTACCGTTTCATTTACCCTAGTTAATCGTGAGTTGCTTCTTAGGGGGGAGGGGGAATCCCGGAACTTGCTTGTTATTGTGAAGAAGACGGAAGAGGCGATGGCGTCTTCGTTCGCTCGTAAATGGCAAATGTAAACTGTGCAGGCTGCGTGAGGATAAATGAAAGAATGCCTCGGTCTCCCTTGACCGTCAGCTGTTTGTTGGCGTTGAATTGGGGAGAGTGGGAGACTGAAAGGGGGTAAACGGGAGAGAGAGAGAGAGAGAGAGCGAGAGAGACAAAGATAGCGAGAGAGACAGGGAGAGTGAGAGAGACAGATAGAGCGAGAGAAAGACAGAAACACAGAAATAGAGAGAGTGAAAAAGAAAGCAATCTCTTCCTCATTCCATTCGGCTGATAGTCTTCTCGTGCTCTGCTTGGCCACATGGTCGATCTCTCCCATGCGTGATTGGCTCGGTCGCCCTTTCTCATTCTCTTTCGTTGCCTTTTCGTGATCCATGCAACAATCTCTCTTACTCTCAATCCACTTGTCTATTAGTGGAGAAAGAGGACGGAAGTGGGAGTGATTAGGGGAGAGGGAGGTATAGAGATTAAGAGAGAGAGAAAGAGAGAGAGAGAGAGAGAGAGAGAGAGAAAGAGAGAGAGAGAGAGGGGAGCCACCGAAACCTTCTTCCGGTCCCGACTCAATTGGCACAAGAGAGAGAAACGATAGCGTGCTTGTCCTAGTGCAAAAGTGCTTTTACGAAGACGAGATCCGCCTTCCAATTGCCGTTCTTGGCCCATTCCTCGCCCCTTCCACCAAGCTGTTCGGCGTCGGCTGGCTTCCGGCGCTGCTGGCGGCGCCGCCGTCGCAGCGGCCGCCTCCACCGCCAGTCTCACCGCCGGCGCCCGAAATGCTTTCCCCCGACTCGCCCTGCTCTCCCCATCTCAAGTCGCTGCTCCCTTTCCCTCTTCCCGCCACTCCTCCCACTCCGAAGTGGCTGCCTTCCACGCCGCCTCCTTCCGAGCCCGGAGTCATGGCCCTCCTTCATCATACCACTCGCAGGCTCTCGCTTTTGCATAGCGCGGTCTGCTTCCTCTCTGTCTTTCATAATGAAACATTTCCTTGGAAGTTGATATGCTAATAAAGTTGGATAAGGGAAACCCTTATACGAATGAAACCCTTATAAATTTTATCGAGTTCAAAAAAGAAAAAAATAGATGTTTGCAGACAAAACGGAATCAACAACTGAAGGGCTCGGTGGGCACGTCGTCAACGACGTTAGCCAATATGCACGCGATGGCAGCGGACGACGACGAAGAAGGCGGAGGAGGGCACGGACGTGGCAGGGGAGGAGAGAGGGGAGAGCGGCCGGCGCCTGGCGTCAAGAGCACCTCGAGCGACTCGGGCATCGCCGTCGAGCTGAACAATCACCTCCACTATGGCCATGTCGCGCGCTCGCACAGCATGAAGTCAAGGGTAATTACTCCTTTTTATACTTCTGTTTAACAACCCCTTAAAAGAGTGTCAAATCGTTGTACGATTTGGATCACCTTATTTTCATTTATGCGAAAATTTTTAAGTAAATTTTATTATCGTTTTGGCAAAGAAACCGGAGTACTGCGTTCGTTATTTTGTTTAAAAAAAACCAAGCGTATTATTTTCAAATAATGAGAATTAAATAGTGCTTTTCGATATAAAATAACTATTAAAAATCAAATCGAAAACTCTGTTTAAATGTGTATGTTACCATTGCAGCTGTCGCAGATGACGAACTCGACGTCGCAGTCGGGCGACGACTCCCTGCGAGTGCTGCCACGTTCCGCACGCGGCGCTCTCTCGTGGGGCGACAACGGAATGCTGCAGCCGGCGGACGAGGTGTCGGAGGATGGCTCGCGCACTCCCCGATCCACCACTTCCATCCACATCCATCGCAATCGGAGTGTCGAGTCGGGCGGGAGGAATCGCCTTCCTCTCGATCTCCAGTCCAATTCGGGCTGCTCCGTCGCGTCCCAGGATGAGGAAGTCAGCGATTTACTCTTTTACATATTTATTCTACTTATAAAAAATAATTTAATAAAAAAATCCCTGGGTTTTTGCTGTTCTAGCTCTCTTCAACTGTAATGTCCATCGCCCCATTCACACTTCCTATGCTCATGATAAATAGATGAAACAGTTGGCTGAAAACACGATTCGCATGACGAAGTGTTTTCCCATTCGCTCTTCCTTTCTCTGCCTCTCTCTCTCTCTTTCTCTCTCTCTCTCTCTATTCTCGCTCACTTTCTCTTTTCCCTCGTGCATGTGCTTCCCACAGCAGGCGGATATCTTGATTGGAAGAGAGAGATCAGATGGGAGATCTCAGAACGGAATAAGTGTGCATCAATCACGATGAAACTTTGATCATACTCCAATTTTTTACTCTCTGTTCACGATTAATGTAGTTCAAAAAAATTAATTGAATTCCGATACCAAATAAATATTCTTTAAATACCAACATCAGGTGCTGAACATGGCACGGTTGATCATCGAGCAGCCCGACAGCGATATTGACATCGAGACGGAAGTCCCGTCGCTCGACTCCATCATTGGCTGGGATGTCGTGAGGCATCTCAAGCCGAAGGAGAAGAAGCGACAGGAAGTCATCAATGGTCAGAGTTGCTCTCAACTATTCAGAGTTCAAAAGAAAGACAGATTGCGCACATTTTTTTTAAACAATCGCCTTTTTGTATATTATGTACATAATTTTTCTAGGTACCTGAATATAATGACAATTTTTCAGAGCTCTTCCACACGGAGCAGACGCACGTGCGAAATCTTAAGATTTTACAGAAGGTCTTCTTCAAGCCGATGAAGAAGAACGCCACGGTCACCCCAGACGTCCTCGAGCTTGTCTTTGCAAACATTGAAGAGATTCTTGATATTCACAGGGTACTTCATTTCTTGATACTTCTTTCAAGAACACAAAAGAGTGCATCATTTGATTAATTTGAATTATGAGTGTAAAATGAGTACCGTTCTCTAGGACATGTGCAAGAAGATGAAAGAGGCGCGCGAGCGATGGCGACTGGACGCGACGCTGAAGGGGCAGTTCGGAGACATCGGCCCGCTCATGTCCGAGCTCTTCGAGGGCACGGTAGGCGATCGACTCAAGTCAGCCACCAGCGAGTTCTGCCAGCACATGCAACATGCGCTCGACTACCTTCGATCAAGGCACTTCTTTTCATTCTCTTTTTTTAACTTGATGGAAAAAGCAAAAAAAAACTTAAAAGTACAATTCTAGATATAAGCGAGACGGAAAAGATCCCTTCGTGCGCTTCGTCGCATCGGTCGAAGCTCATCCAATCTGCCGGAAGCTTCAGCTCAAGGACATGCTACCCGTGGAGATGCAGAGGCTCGTCAAGTACCCGATGCTCCTTGAGACGGTCGCGAAGTACACGCAAGAGGACTCGGAGGTTCGTGAAGGAGAAGGGAGAGATAATCATGTTCATGGATCTTGTTAACCTCGTTTGTCAAAAGCTTAAATGTAAGATTTGAAGATAAGTGAAGCATTTCAATGTCTGTGCAGGAGCAGGAGCGTCTGCTCGGAGTGGTCACGGCGGCCAAGCGGATTCTCTCCGCCGTCAATACGGCAAAGAGGAACTACGAGAACAAGCATCGGCTCGAAGAGCTGAACAAGGTGCTGGACACGAACGCCTTCGACCGAGAGTACTCCAGAGACGGCCGCCCGCCTGCTAGCAAGGATTTGCTAACGTTTGTTTTGAATTTGACTTTTTTCCCAACATATTTAATATTTTCGATACCAGAGCGACACTTATGTGAAAACTATATACAATAAAGTCAGATTTGATTGTAAAATTATGTGGCTTGGAAGATACGGAAATAAACTGATGTTTTTAATAACACCAAAAATACATTTCTTAAACCTTGAAGAACTAGTATGTATGCAACAATTCAGTGGTCAGTTATAGTTTTGTAGAGCCACAAGCAATATTGCAATAAAGCAAGAGCCAATCAGCAGACCAAACTGGCTCTTTCGACCCAAGCTCACAAGTCACAGTGTTCTTCCATGCGACCCGTATTCTTTTTCACTTCGAAAGCTCTAATTCTTCTATTTATGCTCGCATTTCTAATTTTTTATTTTCTTTGCCTAAAGCTATTGATCTTGCATTTATTTACCTGTGTATTTCGTTAACTTCAGAAGTCAACTGATTCACGATGGCCCTCTGGCAGTTCGCTTCACGAAGGGCAAGACGATTGACATGCACATTGTTCTGCTAGCAGACAAACTCATCCTGCTCACTCGACATTCTGACGGCACCAAGCTTCTGCTCAAGAATCTCGACACCGGAAAGGTTCGCTTGGAGGATATTTGTAAAAGTCGATAAACATATGTACATAACTCTAGCAAACAACATCAACGTTATGTATGTATAAAAAGCGGCTAAACATGAACACTTTTTTACACAGGAGAAGATGAAGCCGGTGCTGACGCTGAATCCGCTGCGCGTGCACGAGAAGGTCAACGACCCGCGCTCCTTTCTGCTCTATTCGGAACTTCAGCCGAAGGGACACGTCTGCGAGTTCATTGCGCCAACCAGCACGGATCGAAAGACGTTTGTCTTCTTCATCATTTTTGCATTATATTTGCATTATACTTTAAAACGTACGTATGAATGTATATGTACTATGTACATGCATATACATATCCTTTCTTCATGTCTTATTGTGAATAGAAGAACGAGAGTATAGAGCGAGTTGCCTTTTCTCTCGCTCTCTTTCCTTCTCTCTTTATCTTAAGCCGAATCATGGCTGCTTTTTCGTCTTTTGATGGTGGGCAATGCCCGAGTAGGCTGTTGCTATTGACTCGAGCTGCCCTTTCATTGTCATTCGTCTCTCTCCCTTTCCCCTTCCCTCCCCTCCTCCGGCCACTTCTCATCGTCTGGCTCGCGCATCCTCTCGCGTGCGCCGCATACATTTTGTCCCCCTCCCCCTGCCCGATATGTCGCCGCCCGGGGCTCAAGATACGCCCGAGGGACACGCCACTAAGGCACCCGCTACTTCCTTCCTTCTCTTACAATTCCTCTCCCTATTGAGTATTACAGCAAATGCCGTTTAGGCACTTTCTTATATGTCAACGAAGATGATTCATTGTTTACAATGCAATACTATTCGCCTGAATACTTTTTTCAATATATTTTGCATGCAGCAGTCGATTTCTAATTACAGATGGCTCAAGTTAATGAACGAGCAATTCGAATATGCACGCAATCTACCGACGCAGGGCATTGAGTGAGTTTGCCGTCCCATCTTCTCTAATAGGCAAAAAGAAAACTTTTGCCGTTTCTTTTTGCAAGGAAAGGCACTGACAAATTATAGTCGAATGGTTTCGTCATGGCTTACGTATTCTCTCTTTTCTGCAGGAAGTTTACATTCGACCAAATGGGCGGTTCTGGCGACGGAGAAGATGGCGATAAGGTTACTAGTTTTGCGCTGCTTTCTATACATTTATCTTATCATTTACAAATGTTTGTATTTCAATCAGGATTATCTCATGTTACCGACACAGCCCCACTCTCAATCACTCAGCCCAATGCAGTCATTCAAATCTTCCAAGTCAAACATTTCAATCTTTTCAATGGCATCAAGGGCAACAAATTTGTCGGACCAATCCATGAGTTCAAAATCGTCTGGCAGCGGAGGGTCACTGTCTCTTCGGACAAAGAGCGCGGTTCATTCGATGAATTTAGAAGAGAAATGTTAAATTGTCATGTAGTCTTAAAAAGTTAATAAACTTGAAAGAATCCTAGTTGAAAAGCAATATAATACTTATGTAGGTGCAAGTCCTGACCCATCCTCGTCTGGTGCACGCCAACGAGATCACGGTCCTCCAGCCTACGGTGCTCGAGCACGCACAGCCAGTCCTCACTCCAGCAGAGAGACTACGACGAGATGATCAGCTCATTTTCCAGGTCATCATTCTGTCTCTAATCACAATATTTCTCTTTCGATCTCAATTTCGCTCTCTCTTCTCTCGCATTTCTTACTTCTCTTCTCATTGACCCTCATTCCCATTCATAAGTGTGAGCTTTTTCAGGCATTGCTCGACAAGCACCTGATCTTATCTCAACTTCTGCCCGGCGAAAAGGTCAATCAGGCTAAACGTATCAATAATTTTGCCTATGAACTTGTTGTGCCATGGAACAACTATGTAGACGAATAATCCTAGTGCGGCCCTGTTCAGACGATAAGCCCGGACGAGCTGGAGAAGATGACCGAGATGATGAGTAGCTTGGCCGTCTCGGATCTCAAGCAGCGTGACCCGCGCGAGGTCGCCATGTCGGCCATCGTGCACGGCAATCGACTGCTTGAGAGCATCACCAAGGGTGCGATCATAACTATGTACATATAATTTCAATGAAACATCTTGAATATAGTTTTAAGATAATAAAATACTTAAAAAAATAACAATAACATAAAATGCGTGTAGGCATGACGGCGCAAAAGGAAGCAGACGACGCAGTGGAGGCAGCAGGCGGCAGCAACCTGAGCCAGCTGGACGCGATCCCGTCGGTGCCGTGCTACCAACTTATCACCATCGCCGCGCCCCTCATGAATCATCTCAAGGCGCTCTCGCAAGTCGTGCAGTTCCAGCAGAACGAGCTCAACAACGTCCGCGCGCAGCTCGGCCATCTCAAGGTCACTGTAAGTTTTTTTTATCTTATCACTTTTTGAGCACTTTTTCCTGTTTTCGAGTCAATATGAGTATCGAAATTGGGTACCGTTTTTTTAAAGGAGCTTGGCGGAGCTGCGGCGGCAGACCGCTCCGTGTCTGAAGAGACCTTGACGGACGGCTTGCCCGGTGGCGTCGATGGCCTCTACGCCGGTCGTACTACTCGTGCACCTTCCATCCCCCACTGTCCACCACCTCCTCTCTAGCGGCATCTATCACCCCCCCCCCTCGTTTTCCTCTTACTCAACAAAAGACCTCTTTTGGGCGATCTGAACGCAGAAGCAGCCCTATTTTAAAAATTTCAGCAAAATATCAGCAACACTCATAATTAGTGAATAATTCGCTCCTTGCCTGATATATTTCAAGGTATTCTTTTGAGAGCCTCTGCTGTGACATATTATTCATTTGTTCAGCCATAGGACATTCAAATTAATATTACGATAGAAAAAACATAGACAGAGCTGTTCAGATTGTGAGACTAAAGAAGATGTTTATGGGATACACAAGGATCTACAAAGCACCGTCATTTCCTTATCTTGTCAACTTTTACTCAATGCACGATAAGACGTCCAGTACTATGATCATTGTCACACTGACGCGTGTAAACTTCTTTCGCATTCCCGACGATGATATTTCAATGCTGTTCTATTGCTTTTGCATTCCCAAGTTGTTGTTTTTTTAAGCAGACTAATGAAAGTATTGACCAATTAGACTTCGGTCGCCTTTTATCTTGTTGTCGGTGGCTGTATTTCGTGAAGTATTTTGCTACTCGAGCTTGCTACTGGTGTCCCCCGGCATGATTCAGTATTTATTTGTTAATCAAAATTTCTTCTCTAACGCCAAAGAGTCTGTATGACTGTGAAATTTTATTTCGTTTCTCTCCTTGGGTTCCATGCTTTGTCACATTTGTTTGCCAATAATTGTGCACTTTAGTTTTTCCTATTTCTACATACGCATATAATTGTACAAAGATATCGTACCAGTGAAGTTATGGCGTTATTTGTTTAGCGGATAAAGCAAACATAATGATAAATTGAATTTAAATACGACTAGAAGGACTAGCCAGGAGCTGTGAAGAAAGCGAGCGATGTAAAATAATCAATAGGGAAACGAAATTCAAAGGCGAATTCTTTTGGGAATGAAAAACAACTTTGCTTTGCCAAACGTCAAACTGTGAGAATTCCTAATGAATCACTCGAATTCGCGAAGCAATGGCCGTGATTCATGCTGCAAAGGCATAGTCATTAGAACAGAATATGACATAAGTGCATACATATATGTAGGTGGTTGGAAGCGTCTGCTTCTTCTTGTCTTACGGAAGCTATGAATAAGACTACCGAGAGAATGAGGCCGATTTGGTTTCGGCGGCTGGAACATCGAATCGATGAGCTAGCTGACATCTTGGCAGCATCGGAAGAGCCGCTCTCGGCAACAGCAATCCACGCGATCGACGAAAGTCGGCTCGAAGTGTATGCTGACGAGATTCAGAGCGCGCACGAGTGTCTCCGTGATGCGTACTCCAGAGTGGTGACTGCCTCCAAGATACCTCACTCGCCTGTCATCATCTCCATCTCTGATCTGGATGACAGACAAGTCGACGATGCGAGAGACGTCGCACGGAGGGAAGCATTGGACAAGGCGCTTCACTTCTCGGCCATGGCGGACGACAGACTCTCGGCGATCATTAAGGAGATAAGACGAAGAAAACGAACGGAAGAAGAAGTCGAAGTAGCCGAAAATCCGTTGTTCATATGCCAGAGTGAGCAGGTACACATCATTCGTCAGTTTAATGTTTCAAAGGGCTTATAGAAGGAAAGATGTAATTTGATAAAAATATAATTATAATTGATTATTGAAGAGAAAAAATAGAACTTACAAGATGGCAACTCGACTTCGTTCACGTCTCATTCACTCACCTGCAATGAGCGTCCTGTTGCCTCCTTTCGTTGCAGCGGCATCCATGCCTTTGGCCGAGCGCATTTCCAGGAATGACGAGCTCATTTTCGAGGCAGCTTGTGACAAGTATGACGTCATCGCATCACTTATGGTTCGCTTGGACCTCCTTAGGAGTCGAAGAAGAACATTTTTACGCTCAAAGCCCTTTGCCCTTGCCTAGGATTTCGGTGAAGAATCGCCCAGTGCCACCTTCGCAAGGCTCGAGCACGAGACGCAGAAGCAGCTGGAGCAAGAGAATCCGCTTCTTCTTCTTCTGTCGGCGCTTACTCTCGCTCATCGCCTTATCGTGCGCATGCAGCAAGGTTATAAAGATGGAAAAAAATTAAGTATTCTTTTATTGGCTCGTGCTTCTTGAGGAACACAAGTTGTGCTTGCTGACGAGCGCGAAGTTTGCTTGCAACTTCCCGAGCCTCATGCTCCATCCGTCCCGTGCTATGAAATGTTCCACTCGGTGTCGGGAGTAGCGACTAAGCTTTCCGCCCTCGTTGATGTCATCCAAGCGCAAGACGCTCAACTTTCTACACTAAAACGAGAACTACAGCATCATCAGGTTCTAATGAATGGCGATTTTGGCATCGTACTCAATTTTAAAAAGAAAATAAAAAATTATTATATTTCTAGAATACTCCAAAGTAGCAGCGATATACATTCCTCCGATGATGTACGAAGAGCAGTATTCGTATACGATGCAATAAGAAAAAAAATTCTTGATGGTAAATACTTTTTAGTGCTTACCATTAACTTGTGCGCAATCTTCAAAAATGTTACTATTTACTTTGTTGTTTCAATGTAATACGTTCGCTGTAAAAAAGTATTCGATTTATTCAGTTTAAATGACACATATGCAAGGTAGGCGATGTCATTAAGCAAACAATGAAAAACAGCCTGAACTTTCGTTAACTGCGAAAGGCAGGTGTAGCAAAGGTAAGAGAAACGAACTCTAGATCGTTCGGGGGTGAGTTTGAACAGAGTTCTTGTGCACTTTGGATGGGAGGGGAGCTAGACATTGGCGATGAGAGAGGGCCACCGTTCTAAGAGTGTGACTACGATTTGTGAAGCATAGTCTGTGGATAATTAGGACTATAGATATTTAATGTGCACGCTATCAGTGACCAATTCTGGGGGTGAGCAGATGAGAGAATTCGAGAGAACACGAGAGAAGTAGAGAAAGAGACAGTGCAATCCATAATGACTCATCAACCACAATGTATGCAGCTCTGAATGAGTCGGGCCGGAGAACGTCGGCTGACCGGCCGAAGTGTGCCGCCAGTGGTCGACGGTGATGCAGACCACAGCGAATCGGTCGAGGAGCTGACATGCGAGGGCAGAGAGAGAGAGAGAGAGAGAGAGTGGGAAGGAGGAGAGAGACAGAGAAAAAGCTTAGAGTAAGATAGGAAATAGCAGGAGATAGAAGCTGGAGAGTGTCATATTGAAAAGCACTTGTTTAGAAAATTAAGCTTATAATAATTGTCTTGGGGGCATAATTGTTCTATTTAGTACTAAATTCAATACTATGTAGTTCTCTTATGGTCGTCCAAGCACCTCCCATTAAAGATTAGCAATTCTGCAGAAGATCAAAACAAGTAAGTAAATGGCACTAATTGGTCAACATATTGCAAGGCAGACACAGCTAGCAAACAAAAAAAAAGAAGGTCAACAAAAAAAGAAGAACAACTACGAAGCAGTTCTGCCTTGCATGCTGAATACATGTAAGGGGGCATAGAGCATAGTTTAAGGGCACAGGGAGGGAAAAGCCGGTTGAGAGAGAGAGAGAGGAACTAGACTCTTCTATGCTAGACTCCATCGGTCGAGATGAACTCCTCCAGAGGCAGTCGGTCGATGTAGTGACTCCAGTCAATATCCTTGGCACTGCAAATTACGGGATAGAAGGGCACGCCCAAAACAAGGTTGTGGTTCGACTGGAAGGAAGGCACTGGCAAGCGGAGAGTGAATGAGGAGGATCGCGATACGTGCGCCAATTTCCATTATGTTTTTCTTTAAAGTTTAACCAGTTATTGAAATATGGAAATTTTCACAAGCCGCTTTATGGATGCAGGAGTGTATTTTTTCTAAATTACGAAATGAAAGTGTTAGGGCGGAAGAGAGGGAATTGCAGCGGAATACCCTAGGCAGAACAAGAAGAAAATAAAAAGAAAGCTTAACAGCCCCAAACCGAGGAACAGCGTCTTCTCTATGGAACCATAAGCTGAGGACTTAAAATGGCTTCTACAGATGCGATTAGAATTAAAGCGAAACGTTGGCATGAAGAGAGAGGTTTGGTGAATTAGGAGAAGAGGTTTGGGAAATGAGGGAAACGAAGTGTCTCTGTTTGTTCCTTTCGCTCTCTCACTCTTCGTCGAAAGAGGGAGCGAGAGCCATTGGAGGCGCGACCGCTCAGTGTCTGGATGATGCAGGAGAAATGCCATCGCTGAATGGAGTTTCGCTCACATCATTCAGTTGCATGGACAGCCGCCACAGAAACTAACAGCCTCACTCATGGTCATGATGGAACTCGAGCCACCATGTCATTTTTTAGTTTGCTGACCAATCTTCTAATTTCACCAAAATTTAACCAAACCGATTTTATCTCCTATAGAAACGAGGGATTTTAGAGGTGACAAAACGCTTGACGTTACGGAAACAGAAACAAAGGGAAGTACCAGAGGGTGTTCTATGTTTTGAGAAAAAATAAAGGAAACAGCAAAATATTTGAGCAGACATATTTCTATTATCTGAAGAGAACTTGAAATATTCGATTATGGCCCTTGAAAGTTGTGAAGTATTCACCGTAAAATGAGCAAGTTGGCAAGAGACGCTTACATGTGCAGCTTGGAGACGCTGCTCTGCGTGCAGAAGGTGTCCGTCTTGTAGTGGCACGACTTGTGGCACACCATTTTACAGTCTGAATTATTCTCTTTCCCCATTTGCTGTTATTATTCTTTTTATATTTGCTATTCGTATTGTTACAAGAACTGGGTCTATTTACAGTCAAAAACATAAAGAAACAATTGGCCACCTCGACATTGGTATGCCTGTTTCGAGAAGCTTCGACCAATGCGCCCTTGGCACACGTTGCACAGAGCGCCGCTGCAGATTCGTGTATTTAACACATGAATATGACGCGATTTGCGAGAGAATCGTAAGGAAGCCAAAGAGCCGGGGACCCGGTAAAATTAGATTTCGCTCAAAAGCTCTTTGTAGGTACTTTTTAACACAGCGAAACGATTGGAATGGGTCCGGGAGTTTGAAATCGCCATTTTAGCAAGCTGTGCGATGTTTAAAATTCGAGAGCCCGATGAAACTTGCAGAGATGGACCGTGCGTATTTCAACCGTTTTATGACTTTAAAACATAAAAGACCTCGTCGGTATCTGGCATTCTATAGCTCATTGGAAAGGTAATTTTTGCGCTACAACTTAAAATGGAAAACCCATGCGGTATTTCCATATAAGAGAATGGCGCCTCTCCAAAGTCTAGAGGCCGCTGAGACCGTAAAAGTGAATATTTTCAAATTCTACTTTAGTAGCTTTATAAAGCAATATATTGTTTATTTATGATAAAATTTTCACGAATATTGCTTTATTGCGTGCGAAACAGCGAACGCGAATGTGCGACCATCTCTGCAAGTTTCATCGGGCTCTCGAATTTTAAACATCGCACAGCTCGCCAAAATGGCGATTTTAGACTCCCGGACCCATTCCATTCGTTTCGCCGTGTTAAAAAGTACCTACAAAGAGCTTTTGAGCGAAATCTAATTTTGCCGGGTCCCCGGCCATTTTGAAACTCTCGCAAATCGCGTCATATATTGCCATGAAAACCAAGGTAATAAATAAATGTGAGCTTGTAGAAACCCCTTAATCTTGACAGCAACGAAGGTGTGCTCGTTGTAAATGTGCAACTTCTTGCCGCGCTTCAGCAGTCGAGCCGCCGCCGGCTCATTCAGCAGGTTCGGAGGAATAAGGAAGAATCTGAATGGAAGGACAAAGTATAAGAAGACCACACAGAATATACATAACAACGATTTATCATGATTTCCGTTGTTTAAGTAATAATAACAGTGAACTTCTTCTCGCCGTCCTCGACCATCTCTAGCAGCAGCGTGCTGTGCTGGTAAAGACTCCTCGTGGACTCGCCCGACTTGCCGCCGATCGACGTCGTCTCGAAGTAGCGGCGATTCGAGCCATCCGCACCTTCAGCAAATCTCCCTTTTTTGACAACCGGCTACCACCGTAGAATGCGTGCAGAATGACATCTCCCCATGAAAGACTTGCATGCATGTCTCTAACCCGCCCATCTGGTCTGGCTGTGGTCGCGTGACGGCGGCAGACTCACGGCCTCCTCGAGGTCGTCGGTCGGCGCGGCGTCCACGCTCCGTGCTCGCGATGTCGTCGCGCGCTTTCCCTGAAGGAACAGCCGGCAAATGACACTATCACAGCGAAACGGATACCTGAAGCTTCCTCCTGAGTGTGCTAAAGAAGGAGCCCTCACGCTTGGCGCCTCCGTTCTGCTGCTTTTCACGACCTGAAAAATGTGTGAGAGTTTGTACCTTGCACATCATAAAGATATTTCGATCTTGGAACTGATTCCATTGTCACAGCGCTGGGCAATGTATGGGGGCGATGCAATGGGCAGTCCAATCGTGCCACTGTGCAATTCCGTAATATGTTTTTACTGTATGAAAAAATTCCGTGCGAGATAAATGCAGGTACGAAAAATTGAGAATTCATCATGAAGCTGGAATCAGCTGTGCGCCTTCATACTTTTTCTTTGACGTTAAATTTTAGTTACTTTGTTATGGCTATTGTGTTTTGATGTCCATCTGTTATGTCTTGATATGTCTTTTTAGTTCTCGAGCAGGGACCGGTGCAGGGGCCCGTGCTGGCATCCGTCGAGATCTGATTGTGAGGCTGCCATATGAGGTACTTTGACGCTATTTTTGAAGTACTTTGACGCTATTTTTGAGGTACTTTGACGCTATTTTTGCTGCACGATTTGTTAATGGAGTTAAACCGGCTTATATCTTCTTGGGCTTGGTAACCGAAAGGATCTAACTTTGGAATGAATGTAATCGGATGTTCATAAAAAAATGAATAACATTGCTTAGAACTCTTCTTTTTCAATCATTGATATAGGATGTTAAATTGATTTCGTTGTTCGTTCAGGGGGGCCAATAGCGATCGTGTGCTGCGACATCAACGATCAAGGACAACAACGGCTCGCACTCTCAGCGTGAGATTTTTTTTACTACTAAGTAATTCGATGTTATTTAAATCTTTTAATGGAACAAGCTAGTTTCATTAAAGCGCTATATGCTGCTAGGCTTAGTTGCCGAAGGGATGAAACTTTCGAGTGATTGTAATCTGAGGATCATTAAAAACAGGAGTTTCGAACTGCTCTTTTTCAACCATTATTGTTAGCTGTTAGTTGAATTCATTGTTCGTTCAATGCTCCCATCTAAAGTGCTCACGGAGAATTCTATTTTGCAGAATTCCGTGATTCGATGAAACTGTCGACTCAACCAACTCAACAGACGGCGCACTTGACGACCCACAGGTTTGGTAGTCTAATCAAAGCTTTTTTTTTTTAGGGATTTAGGGTACGAGTTGGCCACGCAAGGTGGCCTACTCGACTTCACGCTGGGGTCTCACGGATCTTCACCCGAATTCGGTTCGTTCTTTCTTTCTCTCCCGTCACGGACTCTCTTTCTGTCTCTCTCTCTCTCTCTCTCTCTCTCTCTCTCTCTCTTTCTCTCTCTCTCTTCTTTTCTAGCCATCTACAACGAGGATCACCGCTGCCAGATACGAGGTGTGAATGGGATTCTGCTGCACTCGCCCAACCTCTCTCGCTTGCACCCTCCCTCTTCTCTCTTCGTGGACGGATGTTGCCTGTAAGTCTGCCGAGTAACTCTTTCGAGAGCGAAAGGAGCATGGCAACGTTTCCTAATTTGCTTTGGCTTGTTTGTTTTGGTATCGGACTTTTATTTTGCATTTTTAACGGTATAAAGAATTTAATTTTCTCCCAATCTGTGAGAAGTTTCTGCTCGAAAGGA
The DNA here is from genome assembly GCA_945643635.1 of Allodiplogaster sudhausi. Classification (NCBI taxonomy): domain Eukaryota; kingdom Metazoa; phylum Nematoda; class Chromadorea; order Rhabditida; family Diplogasteridae; genus Allodiplogaster; species Allodiplogaster sudhausi. The sequence goes on from CALZFC010000009.1 coordinate 5,273,621, forward strand.
GCATATTCTCACAGTTGGGAGTCATATATTTGATTTCCGTGTTCTTGAATAAAGCTTTTTTTCCTGTCTATTAGTTGTCCAAGTGGGAAGAAGTTGGCAAAATGCCAAGTTCAGCCGAGCAGACCATCGCCCGGGTTGAATGCTACTCTCAGGCGTGGCAATTTGCCAAGAATTCTTGAGAAGTGAGATGGGTCACGCATGATGAAAAATCAATCGTGCCGGGTGCTTTTTAATAATTGGGTCACGTAGGGAGCCTAGCGGACCCGGGTTGGATTTATTGGACTGCACCGATCCCAGCGCTGTGCATTGTACAAACCCCGAGACTCGCGCGGCTCCTCTGCGAAGTCTTCGCTCACTCGCTCGAGCATGACCGCGTGCTCCTCATAGCTATTGCCGGGCGCAACGTTGCTATTGCTCGTGCCGTTGTTGAACGGCTTGCTCTGCGAGTATGACGCCGCTGGAAAGAGTTAACGATTGATGAACAAATGGTGGTAACGATAAACCTTGTCATCTTCGTTCAAAATGTATTAACATTGAAGATATTTGTATAAATACGTATATGTACAATCATGGGACAATATAAATCTTTTTTAATAGGCAATTAACCATTGTTCTGCTGCTCGCGGTCTGCCGTGCTGGCTGCGGCGGCCTTTCTCTGCTCTGGGAACTGCTGCTCGAGCTGCCGCTGGGTCTCTCTATCGACCGCCTGTTCCATCGATCCGTGAACCGAGCTAATCGCCGGCTTCTCCTTCAGTGTCTTCAAGAGAAAAAATTTACTTTAATATCAATAATGTTTCACAAACCTGCGCAACCGTCTTGACGGAGATTGTCGTCGTTTTCGTTGGAATTGTTTCGATGGGACCGTCGTACAAATCTGTATAGTTTTTGTTCTCAAATAAAAAGAGAATCTACAACAACGGGCAAATTTTCTTGCCGTCTACTGAAACAAAATGATATTCTAACCATGCGGATCGTAGATGGGCCGCCGCTGCGTGCTGACCGTCTCGCGGAACTCGGAGCCGTCGTTACGGCGCACGGTGACGGTGTCAGTGACGGTGCCGGGCGAAGCGACCATCGGATCGTAGTAAAAGTCGAACTGAAAATCCATTTTAGTGAAAGTAATCTTCTCCTCTAATTAAAATATATATATATATATATATATATATATATATATATATATATTATTGCTCTTTTGAAAAGTATTAATGAAGGATGTGACCTTGCATGTGAGATTGCCGTCCACTACGTCGCTACGATAGGGTCGGCCTTGCAGTTGAAGGGTGTGCACCATCTAGAATGTTCTTCTCTTTAGCCAAGCCTATTGAAGCCCAGTTCAGACCTCTCCGCTCCGTCTCAGTTCATCAAAGTTAACGATGGCGAGGCCGAGGAAGTTCTTCTCATCCGTCTGATTCTCTGGTATCCGTTTTCCGTCGTAGACCTCGAAGAGGATCTCCTCGCTCGCGGGAGTCAGATCACTGAGTAGGCAATTATTTGTTCACTCTACATCTTCAAAGCTTAATCGAAAAAGATTTAAATATTTTAAAAGAAAAAAACAGACAATTCGAACGACTCCTCCCAGTACGGATTCGAATTAAGACTTCTGGAGGTTGCGTATTTCTGCGGCGGTTCATCCATCTCGAGGACTACGAATGGCTCAGCGACTGCAGAATCGTATACTTTTATTTACGCATATTTTATTTCATGTAGAAAATAAAAATAAAAAGTTCAACTATAACCGTTGCTATTGAGACCGCCAAGCCGTGCAGCCTTGAGCACGCCAACCCTAAGCTTGTTGATGGAGGAAGACGAGGGCTGGTTGGTCAGCAGCTTGGACTGGTCGCTGAGCTTCTTGAAGACCTCTTGCACCGGCACGTATTGCATCGTCGGACTGTCGAACGGCGAATGCGGAAACGAGCTGCTCGACTGGAATTCGCAGCGAGGTCAATAGGATTTGATTGGCCAACCAATGTATTCTAACATTGCCAAACATTGGACTCATCCGTGGCAGGGACGCGCGGTCGTTGGCCGGCATCACACTCTCCGACAGGTTCACGTTCGTCACTGCCGATAGCAGACAGCGCCGCACGCTGTCCTCCACCATTCCACGGTTCACTTCGATTGTCTGCAAGTGCAGCATATTCTTATTGTTAGACATTTTGTAAACTACAAAATCAAGAATGGTTATCTTCAATTTGTGACTTACATGGTTTGGATCCGTGTTCGTGAGCTCAATCTCCATCTCAGGTCGGCCGTTGAAGCAGCCCATTATGTAGAGCTGGTTGGCGATGCATGCGAGGCGAGCCTCGACCTTCAGATCAATATTTTCTTCAAGTTGGAACCACAGTATACATATATAAGCGTTCAAGTCCGGCTCAGAGGGAAAATACTGCTTCTCACTGTCAAGTATTTCTGCGTCTGCATCTTTTTTTTGCGGACGCTCAGGAAATGTTTGCGATATTTGACAAGTGGACACAGGGGAAAATGCCTCTCCTCAGTACTACAGTACTTTCAAAAACTATTGTGATAATGGAAGATATAATATCATTGAAATCACTGGGAATCTTTTAACCTCTCCGCGAAGATCGATGATCTGCGCGTCGAAGTTGGAGACGATCATGCGTTGCGGAGTCTGCTGTGACGAAACGAGCCTCAGGCGCGCGCACGGTAAATGCACGTTGCTGCGAAGCGTCTGAAAATTACAATGAACGAAAAATGATAACTATTCTCTAGCGTATTACTTTATCTTCAATAGCTAAGACAGATTAAGAAAAAAAACCGTGATACCAGATGATCTCGCGGCCCGTTTTCGAGACGAATATTGCTGAGCTTGGGCGCTTCCATCACCTTCGAATGATCGCCAAAACCCTCGAAGAGAATCTCGCACTTTGTCTAAATTTATAAATTTATTTTGGCTTTTTGAATAAAATACCACGTCACAGAAAAGCAAGAACAAAAAACTGCAAATAATCTGACCGGACTGGTGACTTTCTTTGCTGCTTCGTTTAATGATTTTATCCACGCGTCCAGCGGCTCGGGCACTTTGTGCAGATTGTTGAAAAGCCATTGAGAGATTTCGTTCGCCCATTCTACCCTGAACCAATGTTTCTATCGTTAATTTTTGTTAAGATCAATAGCAGATTATCCATATATTTTTTATTGTGAGGGTAGTGAGGTTCAAACTATGGAAAGAAGAGTGCTCTTTATGAGGCTATCGTCTTAACCATTCTCCTGTCAGAATGGCCCTCAGTGTCGAGAAAGAGAAGCAGAAAAAAAACGAAATGAATGTGCAGGAGATGGGAATAACCTGTAGAAGAAGCAAATGGAACAGTTGCTTTACAAAGAGTCCGCTACCTTCCCATTGTACTGAATTCCATATCGATTTTGTGCTTGAGAAGATAATAAAATAAAGCACAAGGCAGTGAATGGGCAATTATCGAACTCACTGATGAAAGATGTCCTAAAAGTTTAGAGACACCGGCAAAAACAATTGCAGCAAAGTCGTTATTTCGGGCCCTCGTAATATTAGGCCTAGTCAATACACTATTCTCCTATCATTCAGAACGCTACGATAGCGAGAAGCAAAACAAATTATGCAATTGGTAGGTCATATGCTTTGGAATATCAGTCGAGGTATTAACGATGCACGATCGGTGAGAGGTGTGAATATGCCATTGAATTTGTAGCTGAACAGTTGATAGCCGCATGAGTAGGGGAGACGTAGAGAGGAAATTGATATGCAATCTGTCTGTCAATGAGAGTGGCGGCTGTCAAAGAGCAGCCAGCCAATTGTACTACGCATGGCACGCACACTCAGCAGAGGGATCATCGCGATCTTCAGGCATCTTTTTGTACGGCTTTCCTTTTTTGCTCAAGTAGAAGCGCTTGCTTTTGAACAAGATATGCGAGAGAGCTACAGATACAGGAATAGGAGAGCGAGGGGAGAAGGAGAACAAGGAGAACGGAATCACTCTCGATCGTGCATTCGTGATCTCTTGACTGGCAGCGACCGTGAGTGACGCGACCGCATCCACAAGAAAGAGCAGAGATAGAATGAGAACAAAGAAATGGACAAGTGAATATATGAGAGAGTGAGGGAGCGAGCGAGAGAGGAGAGACGCAATGAGGTAAAATAAAGTTTCACTTAAAAAGTCGCTTCGTGATAGTAGCTATGCATTCAGTTCCAGGGATCCATGCAGTTTAAAGTGTGCTTCTCTGCAGTCTAATGATTTACTAAATGGCAATTAAGAGGGGCAGAGCGCGTGGAGAGGAGAGAGAGAAAGCAAATTAGAATTAAGAAAGGAAAAATGGATTTACAGAGTAATGGTAAAAGGGATAGAAAGACAGAAAGAGGGAGAAACGATGCAAACAGCCAATAGAACGCTTTACAGCAGGCATTGCAACGAAGGGGTGGGGGCGAGGTTTGCATGAGAAAGTGAAAGTGGAACCTGTCGCTGCCAACCGCGCCGTTCGCCCCTTCACTCCCGGATGTCTGGCGACGCTTCGCTTCCTCTTCACTCTTAAGGACATAAAAGAAGCTTCAGCCTCAAGTTGGAAAGGAAAGCGCATGTGCAGGCAATTTCCCGAGTGATTAATGTGTACATAAATCGAATTCGATGCGAATGATGATTAAGAGAGCCTCTCTGTATGCCTCCAGTAGGGCGTGCCCCAGATCCAGACGTTGGATTTCGAATGTGAAAACATAGTCGGGCATGGCACTGGGCCCCAGTAACAATATTAAATGGCAAAAATTTTTTTTCAAAAAATATTTTTCCGTGAACAGGTAAAAGTATGGATAATTTCTGAATTGATGTATCTCGCTTCAAACTCAATATTTTTCAATTTTCTTTTTATTAACGGAATCAACGTTGGATTCTGAACAAAATCAGCCCAGATGTCTTTCAGTCAACTATTTTTTTCACATCGAAAAATTACTTTTAATATTTGAATTTGACGGTTAAGCACCTTATACTCATTTGTGTGTGGGTGTTATATCTCAAAATGTAGAGCATTAAAAACTGTATAACATATATTCTTTTCGCTTCGTGTGCACTACCCCTAAGGGGTGGAAAATAGGCTCAAATATGGGTACCTCGGATATGTAGGATTCAAGGAATGCGTAAAAAGAAGTTAAATTCTTGTTGTAACATAAAATGAACCATTTCATTCGATTCAGCACGTGCTTCTATTCAAAAAAGCTCCATATCAAAATTTCATAAAATTATCATCTTCCATGAAAAAAATACATTTTTCGATTTTTCAGCCATTGTCAGAAAATGACCTAAAACTATTCGAATCGCTGTATTTTCAATGTTTTCAGTGAGAACAGAATGCGGATAGTACTATTCAGTACGCGACAAAATTCTCTACAACATAAAAATATTTACATCTGGATATGGCGTCCCTAACAATGACAGTATCGATTATCCTATGGCGGTCGCGTCAAAACTGACAGATCCGCATTTTACAACTTCTCGTGCAATCTTAATGTTTCTTACTCATCCAATGCATCATTCTGCTCCACGAAGCTCACAAAGGTCAGGACCGATGTTTGTTTTACAGATCTCCCGTGGTAAAAGCCCGCAAAAGGGTTTGCACGCGCGCGGCTTCGAACCTGGGACCCATGACTTTCGTGCACAACCAATTGGCTAAAATGACGTTATAAAAATCATTTCAGGAAAGTGACAAAACCAATCTTAAAGGTTGACCTATCAGCCGATAGCTATTTTTGCGCTCTATGGAAATAAATATATCCGCCAAACAGTGTAAATTGACGGTAAGGTCAAATAATTGGCCAAAATATTCGAACCCAAAAAAGTAGATCAATAAAGCTATTCATGATAACGTGATGTATGGGAAAGTTGTTCGTCTGAGCGAAAGCTATAGAATGGCATATAACATGTGGGGACAAGTTCAATCCGCGGGCAATAACAGCCGCGAAAATGTCCCCCTAAAATATTGACTTTTCAACGGACTCCAGGGCACTTTTTAGGTACTCTTACTAATAGAGAGGACATTCTTTATCAGTCACTATTATCTATTCGGCTGGAGTACCGAAAAAGTGCCCTGAAGTCCTTTGAAAAGTAAATTTGTTGGTGATACATTAACGCGGCCTTTATTACTCGCGGATTGAACTTATCCCCACATGTTATATGGCATTCTATAGCTTTCGCTCAGACGAACAACTTTCCCATACATCACGTTATGATGAATAGCTTTTTTGATCTACTTTTTTGGGTTCGAATATTTTGGCCACTTATTTGACCTTACCGTCAATTTACACTGTTTGGCGGATATATTTATTTCGATAGAGCGCAAAAATAGCTATCGGCTGATAGGTCAACCTTTAAGATTGGTTTTGTCATTTTCCAGAAATGAATTTTATAACGTCATTTTAGCCAATTGGTTGTGCACGTCGAAAGTCATGGGTCCCAGGTTCGAAGCCGCGCGCGTGCAAACCCTTTTGCGGGCTTTTACCACGGTAGATCTGTAAAACAAACATCGGTCCTGACCTTTGTGTGCTTTGTGGAACAGAATGATGCATTGGATGAGTAAGAAACATTAAGATTGCACGAGAAGTTGTAAAATGCGGATCTGTCAGTTTTGACGCGACCGCCATAGGATAATCGATACTGTCATTGTTAGGGACGCCATATCCAGATGTAAATATTTTTATGTTGTAGAGAATTTTGTCGCGTACTGAATAGTACTATCCGCATTCTGTTCTCACTGAAAACATTGAAAATACAGCGATTCGAATAGTTTTAGGTCATTTTCTGACAATGGCTGAAAAATCGAAAATGCTTTTTTTCATGGAAGATGATAATTTTATGAAATTTTGATATGGAGCTTTTTTGAAAAGAAGCACGTGCTGAATCGAATGAAATGGTTCATTTTATGTTACAGCAAGAATTTAACTTCTTTTCACGCATTCCTTGAATCCTACATATCCGAGGTACCCATATTTGAGCCTATTTTCCACCCCTTAGGGGTAGTGCACACGAAGCGAAAAGAATATATGTTATACAGTTTTTAATGCTCTACATTTTGAGATATAACACCCACACACAAATGAGTATAAGGTGCTTAACCGTCAAATTCAAATATTAAAAGTAATTTTTCGATGTGAAAAAAATAGTTGACTGAAAGACATCTGGGCTGATTTTGTTCAGAATCCAACGTTGATTCCATTAAAAAAAAGAAAATTGGCAAATATTGATATTAAAGAAAGTTATGGGGACTTCAACTTTTTCCATACATTTGCATGCCCAGACAAGGAAAAAAATTTTATAACAAAATTGACCTTCTAATTTTCTTCATAGTGCGCATGGGTACCCCAAATTAAATTTTGGATAACCAAATCAGAAATTTTTGCCCCGGGGCAGGCTCCCACTGAGGACTGCTTGATCCTAACAGAGAGGCTCTCTTAAACTAATAGAAATAAAACGTAAATAAGAATCCTATAAATAGATGTCATAAACTTTAAGATAACAGTCTGTCATTTGCGATGGCAAAAAAAACCATATTCTAAATTTCGTGATGCGGATTCGACAAAGCCGTTAAAATGGCATGCAGCACCTGTGATGACGATGACTGGCCGAGTCGAGTGAGTGCGAGGTAGCAGATGCCGCCCACGAAGGCCCAAGAGAGCAGCAGCCAGAGAAAGCCGTCCATTCCGGCCAGGCCAACCGCAACTGAAAGGGCAAGGGGATAGAGGGACATCAGGATACATCACACTGTTCACAACGAGGCTCGATCAACGAGGATGTATTAGAGAGGCGAGTATCTGCTCTACGGCTCCGTAATTCTGTCCCGGCGGTAGGAGAACGCATGGGTTGCACAGCTGCCGGCAAGGAGGCAACCAGCTTCCTCTTTCTTTCTTTCTCTTTCTCTCTATTACTTTATCTCTCTCTTTCTCCCTTTCCCTACCTTCGAAACCGCATGCAATCTCATATCCTCCCTTCATCTGCCACCGCCACTTCGCACATGTTCCTTCTCGTTCATGCGCGCAAGAAGAAAGTTCAAAGAGAAAGAGTGCAGCAAAAAGGCTTCACAAAATGTTGTCAGACAACGCTTCTCAAGTGCTCGCTGTGCATGGCAGACGCCTCCAGAGAGAGCTGCTCAATCGCTTCTACATTTCTTCTCTTGCAACTGTTTCTTACTCTCGCGGAATAACACTTGAAGTAATAAAGACAGAGAACACCGGAGAAATAGGTGACGTCAGAAGGAGTAAAACATTCGAGTTGTAATGATGAGCAACGAGAACAGTTCTTCCCAATGTATATACGCAGAATTGCGGGAATTCATATATTCACGCCACATCTAGATATAATTTTTTAAAGAAAAGGGAAGGAAATAGCAACCATGCTGATTTGTCTCTGGTAACTGACGCTGATTGACGGCGGCATTCGTGACACGTACAATGCGGCTGATGATCGCGACAGCAAAGGCGCCGCCGATGGCGACGGATGCCGAGATGATGACCAGGTAGGCCGTCGTTGTCGGCGAGTCCGAGCTCTCCTCGAGCGTCTCGCCAAACTCGCTGAACGCGCCGCGCACATTCTCAAGCAGCAGCTGGAGCGGCGAGTGCGCGACGCGTCGCGGCTGCGTCGCGGTCGAGCTGCCGCTGTACAAGGGACGCCGCGGGGACACGTGCACGCTCCTCTCTTCCGAGGACACGCGACCGCGTCCGACGTACGGCATGGACGGTCTCGGCTGCCGGGGCGGTATGCTCATCAAACGGCTTCCCCCCAAAGGGCGGTGCCTTCTCTCTCCAAGCATCTAGCCAGACGCGCGCGCATCTCCCTCTCTTTCTCTCGCCCTCTCTCTCTCTCTCCATCGCACTCTCTCCCTCTCTGCTTGGGCCAACTCAAGCAATTCAGGGATAAACAGAAGCCGCGCACTCTTTCTTCTTTGGCCTCTCCATGAATCTCCCCCTCTTTCGTGATGCCTTCTCTTCTGTCTTTGCTACAACTCGAACTAAATCGCTGGATTCAATGCAGTCAGATCTATTCTAGCACTTTATCTCTTCCTCTTCTTGACTCTCTTCTTCCCCACTCTATCTCTCTCTCCACAATCACTCCAATTTCGTTGTGTGCTCGCGCACTCCAAGGCACCTCGCGTTCTACGGGTATTTTGATCTATTCCAGGCAGAGATTAGAGGGGCAGCAGGGCCACTCTCACAAGAGCGTCTGCGCATACAGCTCAGAGCTGCTCAGCAGGAAATCCACTATGACCAAGCTGCTTCCTTTGTGTTCGTATCACAGATCTGATCTGTGGTGTCCTGGACTTACATTACGGCATTCGATTAAAAAAATGAGTTCGAAAGAATCAATCGATATTGAAGAACATCGCAAGATTATGCTATTTAGAATACTTGCGATAATGATGGAACGCCTACTCGAGGGAGTAGCTTCAAGCCGAGAAAACAAGATATCAATTCACTTTACAGCACAAGTAGCCATAGCCGCGATTCGTTGTGCACACGGAAGCGTAGAGCAAACAGAACAGCAACGGCTTCAGACTCGGAGAGGGGAAACTTTGCTCTCTTCAATCTGCGCAATTCAATTAGAAGCTACAGACTATTATTAAACGCGTCTCATTTCACAGCCTGTTAATAGTTATGAAACAATATGACTTGGATGGCAAAAAGCAACGTTGCGGTGTCATTATAAGGAAAAATGTTTCGAGAGCCGAATGCATGTCTACCCTTTCTTTTTTATTAAATTTATAATTTATTTATCAGCACTCGCGATTGATTAATGTAAGGCATGCAATAATAACAAAGACCATCAATCTCGATCACGAGAAGACAAGGCTTGGTGCGATGACAAAACAGAAAATTAAATGCTATAAAATCATGATAAGAGATGGGCTATCCAGTACGAAAAACTCACGAGGGCAAATCTGTACGAGCCAAATGAAAGTGTGGGAAGAGACAAAGTTCTTTTGACGCGACTGGAGGCAGTGAAAGGTTTCTCTCTTCTACTCATACCTCTCTCGCTGCTTCACAGGTTGTTGGTGCACCGTTGTCGATGCGCCATATCTCTTTCTTTCTCTCTCACTACTCTCTATCTCTATCCCCAGCAATCACTTTGCTCTCCATCTCTACTACAGCAATCTCCGTCTCTTCATGCTCTTCTCTTCCTATCTATCGCTCTCGTTCCCATATAACTCTCTTTCGCTCTCATTTTCCCTGCGTCCCTCTCCCTCACTCGGTCGTTCTCGCTCAACCTGAGCCTTCTCTCCTTCCACCAATCTTACCCTTACTACATCGGCTAACCCGCTGCCTTGTATCTCTGCCTTCCTCCGGCAGCCCACCTGCTCTCTATTGCCATTCTACAATTGCCTCTCACTTCTCGGCCCTTCTTCCTTCAAGACGGACGACAAAGTCCTGGGTGTAATATTCGAGATCCTTGCGGAGGGAGGAGGAGGCTGTGGAGGGGAGGCAGGTGGAGAATGTGGCTGAGACTTCTCGACCACGCCCCGCTGGCTACTCGTTGAATATTAAGAACTCAGCCTCAATACAAACTCGTAAGAACACCTTATTGTGGTATCCTTGAAAAATAAGACTTCTCATGTTCCTTTTCAGAATCTGAATTGAGAAAAAGAGAATTTTCAGGTTACAAGAAATTTTGCTTATGACCTTTAAAGCGGTAAATAATAAATCACCAGAAAAAGAAGAAACACGAGGAAAATGGCGCCATTATGGTGCCTAAGAGTTCTGTGAAGAAGAGAAGAATGGGATGTGGAAGAGAGTTGTCATGCGAGACAAGATCCTCAGCGGAATTCGCCGCAGCAACCATGACGTTGGAGTGCAGCGGGGCTTATCTGGGAAGGACGGGCAGCAGGAGCTGAATCAGAAGCGATGCCGAAGTGAGCGGTTACAGTAGAGACCGGATGTTGAGTTTCTACATCCGGTCAGCTTGAGATTTAGGTTCTACTTTTCTTAAAATATTAAGACATATACTATGTATCAAATTCGCCTTCTTTTCTTTGATCGCTTTGTTTCTACGATCGTTAAACTTGTTGAAGAATTGCATCCATCAGGCCAGAGATGAGCCGGACTCTGCTCTTCTTGTTCTTGTTTCAACAATACGCAGGCGCCACCGATACACCTCCAAATGACATAACACGCAACTGCACATGCTGTGATGAAAATACCATCCCTTGTCAATATGAAATAGTCGGATCGGTAAGCTTGAGGATAATTAAGAGTGTCCAAAGTACACATGTCCTCTTAATATTGTATCAACTATTGTGACGCACTTTTCTTTTCTAATAAGTCAAATTTTCATCTGAACTTATTCATCATTTAGGGAGAATTGAACTATACATCCGGATGCGAAGATGTTAACAAGGATTACGTCGTCACGGCATTTAGAAATGATAAGTTCGAGTGTGCCTCCACTACAACAGCGGATCCGGGCGCAACGACAGCGGCGCCGACTGCGGGCGCCGGTGGTGGCGGTGCGGAAACCACGTCAACTGTCGCGACCACAACTACCTCAGTCGTAGCCGACTGCACTTGTGATCCAGAAACCGGCAAAGCAAATGCCACCTGCCGGTACACGGTGCGAAGCTTCTGGCGAAAACCTGCAGATATACAACATATATGTTTTTTTTTATATTTACAACAGACATGATAGATATGCGCTCTCCAGGTTGACGGAAGCGGCTACAAGAGTGGCGGGGAGGTGTGCTGCGGTGATCAGAATAAGTTCCCAGTCTACGGCTCAAATAAAGTTGTCTCCTGCTCTGCTACATCGACGACCTCAACTACGACGACTACAGCAACGCCAGTCACGACTGCTTCGTCGGCGCCAACAAGTAGATACAATAGTGATAACAAGCGACCAACACTCATTTGTAACCACAGAGTGCGATGGAAGCGAAGTCGATGGCTTCTGCATGTCTGCGAAGATGAGTTCTTGGCGATGTGAGACGGACGTTTTAACTGGCAACAATTATACTATTTCTAAGGTAGTTATATAATTGATTTGTCAAAACAAACTGTCAACTTCAGCTGCTTTGTTATATTGCATCGATCTGGGTTATCATCTGGTGTATTGCGACAATCATCATAAACATTGTTCACAAGTTTGTTTCCTTTGGAGTTGCAAAGAATGAAAAAAAGGTTTGTAATAATTGAAGGAACAAGGGTCACCATCGTTTCATTCACATGTACGAGGAAATCTTCATCATTCTCCTCTTCATTTTCATTGCCATTCTCAATCTCACCGTTCGCGACTCAGAGGTATATTCGTCGTAGTATTTCAACAGGAAAAGTACATAATTGAAATCTTTCAGGGAATCTGCAGAGTGACGTCCATTCTAAGCCACTTCTTCATGCTCGTAGTCGCTGCCGCTTTCGTAATGGAAGCAGTCTTCGCAGACTCGTGGGTATTCCTCTTTCATTTTTTTTAAATATACAATAGCTATTAAGAAAAAGAGATTTCTCATTTAAGAATGGCCCACGGTAAACCAAAGGCGAACGGAAGAATTCCAGCAGTCTCCAATTACATTCTCCCACTTCTGATCGCCCTGATCCCCACACTTGTGACCTACTTATTCCAGAAGGACTACTACGGCACAACTGGCCTGCAGTACGTCAAGCAATCATTTTATATAGCATAATAAGGACGGAGCGGGCATTCAGCTGCTTCGCGACAGTTCCGCGCAACATCTATTGGGGATTTGTGATTCCGGTGTGGATGCTGACGCTCGTCTCCGGGCTGGTCGCCTCTCTCGGCAATCTCGCGTGCGACAAGACCAACGACACGCAGAATAAAGAGCAAATCTTTTGGGCAAAGTTCGCATATAAATCAACCATAACAGGCAAAAATAAAATTATTTTAATATCTATTACATATGTTTGAAGGTGCAATAAGTAAATTCTAATGAGAAGCGACATGACAGCTGACAGGGAGATGAGTTTGAGATGTTAAACCTAGGAAGTCCTGTAAGTGTCTGATGCTCTTGTCTGTCTTCCTCGTGCTGACCTGGTCTACCAATCTCTTCGGCAGTAGCGAGCAGCGTCTCTGGATCTTCATCATCTTCCTTCTCCAGTCGCTGGTGCTCGGACCGGCAATCTTCATTGCCCATACATATTGCCACAAAAATGTCAGCTTTTATCATTTTGTGCGGTTGAGATCGACTAGATGAGAAAAATTGATGAGTATCACGAGAACGGAATTAGCTTGTTTCCTTAGTCAGCGAAGAAGCTTCTACGTACTGCCTGCGGCTGCTTCTACGCACCTTGCCCTGACCCGGTGGAGCCACCGCCTCCTCCACCACCGAAACCTCTTTCAGAAGACGAAGCCGTTCAGGTACTGCATGCATCAATGCTGGATTTGCTTTCCTGAGCAGTAAACATTTTAGACAGATGAGATGAAGCCGCTGATCGATGAGAAAGAAGACGAGCCGCCGCCTCCACCAATTCGCTCGCCTCCGCCACCTGTCTTCGTGCCACCCATGTATATTCCTCAAACCTCCCAACCACCACCCGGATACCCACCGCCGCAGCAGCCTCCTCCACAGTATCCTTCACAGCCTCCCCCGCAGTATCCTCCCCAGCCACCTCATAATGCACCATCTCAGCAACCGCCGCCGCCACAGCAGCCCCCACCACCAGATGCTTCACCTGAAAAACCGGCCGAGCAGCCTCAGCAGCCAGAAAAAAAGCCGGATGAGCCAAAGGAGCCGGATGATGATGATGAGGTTTGTGATATTTACAGAATTCAAGACAATCCATAAGCGCTCCTCCAAAAATAGGGCTGTAAATGCAAGTAAAGTTTCGTAGTTAAAATATATACGATCAAAATCGAAATACGTTCTGAGGTTTTTTTGGGAAACGCTGTAAGTTTGGCGTTGTGTACAACAATTTAGCTCGGCGAAGTGTGCAGTTGGCCAATTATTGAATGACGGATTTTGACAGTTGCCATAAAAAAAACATGCATAGAAGCCATTAATGTTATAAATTTTATTTTAGGCTCCTCTAAAACCTTGGCAGCCGCACACTCGTGCAAACGACTTCTACAGCTGGGCCACGAATAAGAAAAACAGTGGCAATGCGAGTGATGTCCTTTTTCCGCCGAGGATTCAATGAGTCTCCCCAAGCTACTATTTTAGTCTAGCCCTTAATTATTCCTGAATCATCAAAGTTCAAATATTAATTTTAAGTACAAATGCACACGTGCACACACACGAGGTTCGTAGTGGAATTTTTAAATTGAAATGTAATTATGGTGTATCTATGATGATTGTAAATGAGCGTGTTGGCAACAAGGCGTCAAATAAAGACGATTTCAGTTATTTATGTTGTTGATATACAATCGCAGTGACCTTTCAAATTTGCAAGATGACCCTGATCATTATTGCTACGAAGGCAAATCAAGAAGGAGCAATTTTTCCTCTTAATTTGTGGTAGACAGATAAATACATTGTTTAAATCTTATTTGAAGGTATAAAAGAAGTCTATGATGAATCTATATGCTATATATTTTAATAACATTCTTATTTTGTACTTGAAAACATCACTATTAACATGTTTCCTCATTACATCATGTTGAGTAAGTTTCGAGCGAGATACCGTACATCTTTTTGCTTTTATGGCTTAAGGTGAGGTGGCAGATGGTGACATGGGACGAAAATGCATTGACAGAAAATGGCTGAGCTTCTTCTTGCCTATTGTCTTGCCGCTTCTCGACCGACAGGATTGCCGTGGTGATGGTGCCAGAGGGCAGGGCAGGCAAGCACTCCGACCAGTCTATTCTTCCTTTCATTTACTTCAACCAGCCGCGCAAAAAGAGGTTGAGGTTAGCTCGTTGGCTTGGTTGAGGGGAGAACGAAAGAAGTTTTCTCAGATATGCTGCCGCCAGATAAGTTCGGCTTGCTGCTGGTATTTGTTCTACTCCTAAGTCGATATGCGTCGTGCACCGGCTTGGGGGTAGTCACCGAAGTCGACTGCACTTGTTGCGATGGCTCGAACGGCACCTGCCAATATGATCCGAAAGCGGTTTATTTTCTTTTGCACCTCTCCGATGTTCTTGAACCACTCTGATTTAACCTTCTACTTCTCTAAAGGGCATGTGGACGTCCAACGACTGTCCTGCTTCGCCCGAGCCGTATACTTGCATTTATAATGGCAACCCAATGGGACCACTCGTTGGCGAAAATATGACAACGACTGAATCGACAACAAGTCTGTCAATTTTTTTAAAAGTTCTCTTCACCCGTTATCTTTTTTCTCCAGCCTTCATAGTCGAATTCTCTCTTGGTTTGTTAAACGAAATAGTGTTCAGCGGTCTCGACAACTACCACGCCGTACACCGGACCTGAGACGACTTCAACAACAACTCAGAAAACCACCACAACTCCTTACACGGGATCACCGACTAGCTCTACCACAGCCGAAACAACGACGTCTGCACTGTATACTGGGCCCCTGACGACTTCAACCACGGCTGAAACGACCACTACAACTCCATACACGGGCAGCCCGACGAGCTCAATAACGGCTGAAACGACGACTTCAACACTTTACACCGGACCGCCGACAACGACCACTCCATACACCGGCCCACCCACGACGTCAACCACCAGTACAACCCCGACGACTCCCACGAGCACCACAACGACAAGCACGACGACGACGACGACTACGACTCTTATCAAGAGTTGTTCATGCGTGGGAGTCGCAGATAAGCCATGCCAGTACACTGTCAGTTGAAAATTTTTCGGATGTGATTAATTTTTATTAAAAATAGCTAGTCAACATTATTTGCCAATAATTTTTCGGTAAACTTTTTCTGTGTCCCAAATTTCACTTTTTTTTGCCCCAAATTATTTTCGTGTCCCTAATTTACTTTTTTTTGCCCCAAATTTTTTTCTGTCCTTAAATTTACTTTTTTTTGCCCCAAAATATTTTCTGTCCCAAATTTTACTTCTTTTTGCCACATAAATTTTCGCCCTCATTCTTTCTCCTTTTTGCTGTCAATATTATAAATGATGTTATATAGGTCTCAATTTGCTGTGCTAGAATGTATGTTGGTGTTCCTATAGGTGTTACTCTCCCCCCCCCCCCACCCCCATCCCCCTCCCCCCACCTACAGGCTTGTCCCGGACGGTGATTCCCCCCAGCTACGGGTTCGTCCCGGACGGTGGCCCCTCCCTCTCCCTCTGCCTGTCTGGATCGTCGCGGCCGCTCGTTCTCGCGTCGACCCGCCCTCTCTCTGCCGTCGCGGACCGTCTACATCGCCGCCGCCCGTTGTCGTCAAGCCAATTGGAGTAAGGTATACCTCCCCTTGTCGGTCTCTCCTCCCCGTATCGCTTGCTCTGTCGCTCTTCAGCTGCGACTCTTGCTCTGCCACCGGTTAGCAATGGTTTCCCGGAGTTTGCTCGTCATCCCCTGGTGGGAGAGCGACCGCTTCGCGTGTGAGCCTTGTATGTAGATCGGCAGCGCAACCCACCCACCGAGACTACGCGTCTCAGGGAGGGCTTGCCAGGTATCTAAAGCATGAGCACGGTATTGGCCTTTCTTTCAAGTGCCGCTTTTGCGCAGCGGAGAAAGAGGACTTGCGTCCGCTCATGTGCGTTCTGCGCATGGGGATGCACTCGCTGCCTTCCAACAGCAGAGTGTAGGGCCCGCACCACCGGCGAACCTCCCAGTGAGGCGACCCAGGATGGCCAGAGTCCCTCCCCAAGGTCAACGTTGCGACGCTCACCCGCTGCTGCTCAGCAGCAAGGTCAGCAACAGAGACTGAGAGTGCCGGCCGCTGGAGCATCGCAGCTCCTCTGGAGTCAGCGATTTTTCGCGGTCTCTACACCGGCGGAGCTGAAGGCCGCTCTCGAGCGGCTCGTTAAGGAGTGCAGGGAGGCTACCGGGACCAGGCTGCCCAAGCCGCCCGGTGGTTCGTCGTCGGCAGCTCGTCTACAAGGTGCGGGGAGGTGTCAAAGCATGTTCGCTCTTGTGTCCGATTGGGGTGTAGCGGAAGCCGCGCATAATGATGATGCTTTATTCTTCAGTTACAGATGCTATACATACATAGCGGCGTCCCCACCGGCTACTCCCACCGCCCGTCAGCCGTGGACGCCGTCGCCGACGCCAGCCGCTGTCTGAAGATCATCGACAACTCCCTCTTATGATGGGAAAATATTAAATTTATAGCAAACAGAAATTTGTGGCAAAAAGAAGTAAAATTTGGGACAAAAAATATTTTCGGGCAAAAAAAGTAAATTTAAGGACCGAAAAAAATTTGGAGCAAAAAAAGTAAATTAGGGACACGAAAATAATTTGGGGCAAAAAAAAGTGAAATTTGGGACAAAAAAAAGGTACTCGCATAATTGTTTTGTATGTACGAGGTCAGAAGCGAAATAATCAATATCAGAAACGGTTCCATGAGGGAACCATCTCGGTTGAATCTGTGTGTAAAAGTGTCCAATTCTCACTCTCTTCTCCATTTCTTCCATAATGCACTCTGATTCAACGCTTTCCATTGAATAGACATTCTTCTCATACATCGGAAACGAAATACTTTGTCCATACCAAGTTCAAAAGTGCATATACATATATGTACTCATGTAGATACAACAAAGGAGAAGGAAGTGATCAGCTTTTTACTTTAAATGCGTGGTCACTTCTTTCCCATTTGTTTTTCTATTTTTCAAAATTAGACATCACAAGTGACACCAAACTCTCACCCAATGAACAGATTCAGATCACTCCTAGGAAAGCTACTACTAGCTGTGTTCATCCTAACTCGATTAGAATTCGAATCACTCAGAGAGTTAGTATGTATATCCTAATAAGCTCAGGATCACGGCAACAACTGGTACACGGGCGGCGAAGCTGCTTGCTGCGAAGCAGGGCAGACTGCAGTGTACACAGTCAAGCCGGATATCACTGACATCACTTGCTCCGGCACGTCGACGACTTCAACGACGACAACGACAACGACAACTCCGTCAACAACGACGACTTCCACTACCACCCCCACAACCACGACTACCAGCATTCAGACCTGCACTTGTGTCGACTCACCAGGGACGCTGTGTCAATACACTGTCAGTTTATAATTGTAAAGAGCAGCCGCGCGATTATTCTTACGTTCTGTCAATGACATGTCGTCGACAGACAGTCACGACCGTTTTTAGTCATGACCACGTCGAGGACAGGTCGTGATTTCTCGGTTTTGTAATCCATGAACAACAACTTATTGATACCGCTAGGAGAGGCAGAGAGAGAGAGAGAGAGAGAGAGAGAGAGAGAGAGAGAGAAAGAGAGAGAGAGGGTGAGAGAGCGAGAGAGAGACAGAGAGAGACAGAGACAGAGAGAAAGAGAGGAAGCGACAGCGATAGAGAGAGAGAGACAGATAGAGAGAGAGAAAGAGAGAGAAAGAGAGAGAATGATGAAGACTTGACACCCTGCACGTTTCTAATCATGCTCCAAACAGTCTTCACGAATGCACCGCAGTCTTAATAGCTGGCTTGCTTGGCTGCTGCCAATCTACTGTCGCAAACATTCCGGACAATAGAAGGAATGCAGTCTCTCTGGGATTTTCAGGTCTTCTTCCCACTGTCAGCGGTGCTGCATCGGCTTTGGCAGGCGTTCTCGTTTTGGAAGCAAGTCATTAAGGAATAAGAAATTTATTCAATTAACAAACATGAGATTAACCAACTAGTAATAACAAGCATTAGGTAACAAGAGAAGCTTTACGATCAAAACTACAGTACCCATCTCTAGTCAGTTAACACAAACATTATCGATGTGATCGGTTCTATGGACGGAGCGCTCTCTCTCTCTCTCCCATCAACAAATTCAACACATTTGAAGAACGTGAGAGAAAATAAACTCAATTCATGGAGAAATGATTTAATGAAACAAAGAATGGGTACGGTATAGCCAGCTTAGTGTACGGTAGAATAAATAAAAAAATATATAATAACCTACGGATACTTTGAAAACAAAAGCAGTTTTATACTATGGAATATTCAATCATAAGAGCAACTATGGATACTTAAAAAAAGTAGACTAAGTGTTCTAATCAATAGACAGCAAGGAGAAGTAGATTGTAGTAGACCATGAATCGAATAGGTCGATATCAATTAATATTTAGCAGTACCGATCAGACTTCATCTTCTTCCGCCTTTCCAGCAACACCTCATGCAGATTTAAAAAAGTTTTAAAAAAGAGAACAAAAAATAAGCCATGTAATATTGTTTTAATTACAAGTAAACCTGGGCACATTGTAAAGTGCACCTTATTATCCTGCGGGCGCGACAGCAGCCCCTGCTCTTCCTGGCGCTGGCGCCAAGCATCTTGCCGCGCCATCGAAGCAGTTTACCTTGACTCCTCGTGAATGTCGAGTCGGACACTCCAATCACAAGCTGAACAGACATATGAATACAGCATGTTGAAATATTGCAAACATTTCTTTTGATAATCATGAAGCATAAAAAGCTAAAATTTTCATTGACCGTAAACTATTCCGCCATAATGCAAAACCAAATTTGTACCTAAGTTTAGCACTGAATTGTGGCTTTAACGAAAGTAAATCTAATAGCATAGTGCATACCTGAACAATGCGCTCTTCGCGCCGAATGCTTAGTTAGCGTCCGGAGCACTTGAATCCTCATCGCGAGTCCACCCGCACCGCATTAGTCAACATAACGCACTCCTTTCGTGATGTTCGGCTTCCAGACCTCGCTGAGGAAGCCCTGAAGCAGGGACAACTTATGCCCTGGAGCAGGGACAACCACAAATTGTGGGAGATTAACCAACTAAAAATTGCTTTGCCTAGCACAATTAAACTTCAACGGAAGAGCATTTTGTCTTAAATTTTTTCGGGATTTCATTTTCTTGACCAATGGTTAAAGCCTTGATGAAAATTTGCATGGCAACGAAACATAAGATAAACAAATTCTATAGAATTTTTCCTTTTTTGCAACAATAATAAAAAGTGAAGAATCACACTCGCCTGCCCTCCCTCCTTCTCATCGTAGCCAGCAACAATGAGCTATCCGCTGAGCGACTGGCGGTATTCGTCGAAGAACTGAGATCTGCGTCGAGCGGAACACGGACAGTGGCGTACCCTGCTTAACCTGGATTTTTTGGCAGTCGCAGCGGGCGCCGATTCAGAATTTCGCGGAGCAATTCTGATTGTTGCTCGCTAAAGAGTGCGGGTGACGACATCTTGTTCAAATGAAATACAAATAACTAGGTGATAACAGAAATTAAGCAACAAAACAACAACAATCAAGAACTTTTAAGATTGAAAGCTGGCTGACAAATGAAAATCATCCCGCGCAATGCGGTTTTAAAAATTACGGTATAAAGTGTACATTGGGTCACACATTCAGTTGAACTGATGAATTTGGTCATGACTCACGGTCATATCCATCAGCGTGTCGCTCTGCATCTCTCACTAAAGTGTACTATCTCGCTTTGGTCATGACCATGGGTGTCAACCGAGTGGACATGACCGCCAAATTATTGCCCTGCGGTCATGACCGTGTCAATGACACATGCTGGACAGGTCGCGACCCATGTGAATTAAGATAGGCGGTTTTGTTTTCTGTCATTGACCGGTGTCAATGACATACAAATTGGTCATAACTGTGTGTCGACGACTTGTCATTGACACAAAGTAAGATTAATCGCGCGGCAGACGCGATTAATCGGTATAACAAATATTTCTAGGGGCAAAAGGTAGTCGACCCGGCATGTGCTAATGACAATGCCTTGCTTAACCTCCTTGCACAACCAGAGTAACGGTGCTGGCTGGTACACCGGCGGAGAAGTGTGCTGCGCGAGAAATACTGCGGCACCGAATCCCGTCTACAACGGAAACCAGGTGAGCTGCTCTGCCACGTCGACGACCTCGACCACCACGACCACAACGAGCACCCCGAGCACCACTACGACAACTACAATCCTCCCATGCACTTGCGTCGACCAGCCAACGAGAACTGGCTGCACTTATACGGTGAGAGCTAGTTCGCAAGATACCTTTTTTACAGCAGAAAATATGAAATTACAGCTAGTTAAGAAACTCTTCAACCATGATAGTAAACTGTGCAGAGCAACGGCAATGGCTGGTACACGGGCGGAGAGTACTGCTGCGTCAATACGACCGCGCCATTTCCTGTGTATGAAGGCTCTAATGTGAAGTGCTCGGCCACATCGACCACTTCGACCACGACGACGACAATGAGCTCAACCACCACCAAAGCTCGTAAGTAGTAGAAACCACTCTGTTCACCTGAATATGATTTACAAAAGAAGTGATCGATTGCAGCGTGCTATACTGAAGAAGTGGAAGGATATTGCCTAAACAACACTCAAATTGGCTGGAGATGCGACACAAAGATTCTACGCGACAATAATCTAAAAATTGCCAGGGTATTCAATTTTATTTCCCGCATACAACGTATGGATTTATAAAATGTGCCTGGCTTCAGTACATGTGGTGGGCGGCAGCCGCGTGGATTATCATCTGGATCATCATTACAATCATCGCGAACATTGTTTACAAGTTAGCACTACGAAATACTTGTTGTGTAATTAAAAAGAGCAAAATTATATTTGAGAAACTGGGGACATCATCGGCTGATTCATCTGTTCGAGGAGATTTGCATGATTCTTCTCTTCATCGATATTGCTGTGCTGAATATGTACAAGTGGTTCCGCGAGCGACAGGTTGTACATAAAAATGAAAACAAATTAATTCAATATAAGTTCCCGTTGAAACTTGTTCTAGCTTGCCTGTCAAATCGTCTCGATGTGCGCCCAATTCATCATGGTTCTGCTCTCTGCAGCCTTTCTGATGGAAGCAATCTTTGCACGCTCGTCAGTTGCAATTCTTGCTAATAAATAGCCATGCTTTATTAATTATTTCAACTCAGCCTTAGAGGCAGCTACTTGCAGGATGGTTCACGGGCGACCGAAAATGAACGGATCGGTTCCTGCTATCCTGAACTACATCATTCCATTCCTCCCAGCCTGTATCACTACCGGACTCACGTATTACTGGCTACGAGGCTACTACGGAACCTCTGGATTGCAGTGCGTATACACGAACTTGCGAAATATTTTATGCATTTATTGTCTCGCTATGTTGCTGAAAATTAACGGTGCATTCTTCTAGTCTTGCTTCTTCTGTTTTCTAGTTGCTTCGCAACCGTGACGGAAGACCTCTTCTGGGCATTTGTCGGGCCGGTTTGGCTGCTGCTTCTGCTCGCCGGCTTTGTCGCGTCGCTCGGCAACCTGGCATGTGACATGACGAACCCGTGGCAGGACCAGGAACAGACCTTCTGGGCAAAGTCAGCGAGTGGAAGGAAACATCAGCAGAGATCTTTCAGACACATACAATGCGAAACAACTAAATAAGAAGAAGAAGATTCAAGAGACATTAAATAAGAAATACCTTTTTGAGAAAAGCATGCAAATGCCTGATGTACTTCTCCTTCTACATAATGATGATGTGGCTGACGAACATGTTCGCCAGCTCGGAGCAGAACATATGGATCTTTGGCCTCTTCTGCGTCCAAGCCATCTTCTTCGGCCCGATGGTCTTCGTCTATCACACCTACTGCCATCGAAATGTCAGCCATATTTTAGGATACAGCTTACTGCAAAAGTGTCAGCGTGCATTCTGAAACTTCCATACCTAAGAAAACGCACTCGTAAGATGTATTTTTCGAAATTCAGTCTGCAATGAAGCTGTACAAGAGCTGCTGCGGCAGCTTCTACACGCCATGCAAGCCTCCTCCGCCTCCGCCACTCCCGCCGAAAAAGATTGAGGAGGAACCAGACTACGATGATGATGCAAGCGCGACTATTGAGAAAGAGAGACTAGAAAGAGGATAAGAGAAAGCGCGATAGCGAAAGAGAGACAGATAGAAAGAGAAGATGAAGGAATAACTTCTACAGGGAGACACTCCCCCTCCTCCCGCTCCGATGCCCGTTCCACCTCGCCGTCCTCCGCCACGCCAGCCGCCTCCGTACTACTACCCGCCGCAGCCTCGTCCTCCTCCAAAGCCACGCCCTCGTCCGCCTCCACCGAAGCCACAGGTATTTTCATCTTAGGCATCCTTTTTTAAGCATGCTACTTTCATTTCAGGAGGTGCACACCCGCTCGGAGGATCTGTACGGCTGGGCAATCAGCGGCGGAAAGAGCGGAAACTCCGCGAACGACGTCCTCTTCGGGCCACGCGTCCAGTGATCCCCCCTCCACCCGCCACCAAGCAAAAGATATGTTCGAGACCAGCCTCACTCACCATGAATTTGCTTCCTTCCTCTCAACAATTATGTACTACACTTTGTGTTCATATTCAGTGTTCCAATTAACTCATAGTAGCAAAAAATATCACAATACAAGCACTTAATCTACTTATGAGACATAGCACAAAATATTAAAGTTATGAGACTACGTGATATGACATTGCATGAATCCTTAAAAAGTAAAAGTGGAATCGGTAAAACTTTATACTAATACAGAAAGATCCATCTTTTCTTCTTCTTGATTGCGATACACCTTATCATAATATTCATGTACACACACACAAACAAGAGATCAATAAGTCAGAGCTCGGTGACAGTTAGTGTAACTGGCTTAGGATGTGTGGACAGTGCTTGTAGGGTCGCCTTGCTTTTGAGGTGAAGAAATACGGCCACTTGCTTCCTAAAATTAACAATTACGGAATCATGACGCGCCTCTTGATTCTGCTTCTTATGTCTAGCTGAAATGATTGTCTTGTACTGAGTGATTGATTATCCGCTTGAATCGACCAGACCAGCCTTGCCTAAGAGTGGGCGAGAAGAGAAGAAGAAGCGGAGCGTGCGCGGCCGAGTTGGTGAAGAGAACAAAGCAAATGAACCAGCCGAACCACTTGCCGCTCCCGCCGACGTTGAAGACCATCTCGCCTGCCGTGAAGAGTATCACATCCACTATACATGGGAACAGCAGCCTGGAAAGCAGAACCTTGGAAACTTCGCGAATGTTTTTCCTTACCTGGACATACCTTTTTTCTGCAGAACTCTGCCTCTTGTACGATGCATTCGTACGTGATCTTCTCAGCATAATTAATGTGCCGCTGAAATACATTGAGAATACTCATCTAGACTAGTTTTTCTTTAATTTGATGTTAACGTATAAAGTGACGCGCCTGTAGAAGAAGGCGGAACCGCCAACCGCGATGATGTCCACAATTCGAAACATGAGATTTTGGCCGCTTGATTGGTACTTGGGAAAGTCATTGGTCACCACGCCATACTGCGCGGGATCGTAGTAGAATATTACGTGCCATGACGTGAATGTGACACTCAAAATCTGGAATGTCTGGTGTTATTCTGCGGTCTTCTTTTTATTATACAACTGTTTCACCCGATATGAACAACATAAAATGTCTAGCGTACGGCATATGCGTACCAGTCCGTAGCCTGCAATGAAGGGAAGCAGACAGATGGCATATGAAGTCAATCGGGTCTGCGAGCGAAAGAATGTGGGATACATGACAGCGGTGAAGCGACTCCATGCAATGACGGGGTAGTGAAAGCAGAGAGAGAACCACGTGCTGTCCATAAATATCTATAAAGTTAGTTTCCAAGTAATAGTCAAACGGCCAGAATCTCTTGTTTCTCACTCAAATCACATTAATCATTTTGAACGACCTGTAGAATTCCTCGACCTCCAACACCAACGAAACGAGTCTTGAAGATGATTGCCGTACCATTTGCTAAGCCATACATAGTCATGCATCCGAGGTCATTGAGTGCAAAACTGACGAGATATCGGTAGCCGAATATCTCCTAAACAATTTGAATATTATTAAATGGTTTGCTTTGAACATTTTCTGATAAAATTAAAGGAAAACAATGTCTCATAGGCTATTTGAATACATTTGAAGGGATCGCTTTAAAATTCCTGGCTAAAATATAAAGGAGAACAAAAACTGATCTGACATTGTCATGTTTCAACATAACGGCAATTACTGTCGAAGTGATCGGAAAACAGATCGCCGAAAGGAGAAGAAGGCCGCCTGTAATCGTTCTCATGTAAATGGATAACATGACAGGCGAACCAACCTCCTGCAAGAATGTCTTCAGAAGTGAGAGGCTCGTAGAACCACGCAGAAAACTCGGAGCTGTTGGCAGCCATTTGCAGCAACTAAAATGAAAGACAATTAAGTCCTTTTAAGAGAGCATGTCAGTAAGCTTTGAGCGGTGTCTGCCCCGGGAAAATTGTATTCGATGTCTTACCAGAAATAATTTTTCCTACACAACTTCACCCGCTCTATTTAATGAGGCCAATTTCATCATTAACCTATTTTTCCCATATTTTTCCCAAAAATTCATTGAGACATAAAAGGCGCTTCAAATTTCATCTGGAAATATGTTTTGTTAATATTTCTTTTTTTGGTCGAGAAAATAGGCTTTAAATAATTTGAAGGGATAGCATACCACTTTATGATTATTTCCACTACTCTGGAACTTAGACAGAAAGAAATAGCGTTATATTTGTTGCAAAATAACAACCATTCAAGAAAAATTAAAGAGTACGATTTTTTCGATATGCGCGAGAGTCAGTCAAAATGGCGCCTTTGCGGTCGCAGAGACACAGCTCAAGCGTATTCATCGATCCATAACTACGTTCAATCTTAATATTACTAAATCGTAAGTGTATCATCTTAGGGCTGTCATGGAGGACATCAAAGTTTGCATACATACTTTATTTCAAAAGTTTCGCTTTATGTGGGAAATTTCGTTCTGTACAATTAGATGGCTTAAAAAAAACTACTTCCAAGGCAAGTGCAAACATCACAAAGGGATGAAATTTGGTACAACGTGAACCTCTTTCAATGAAATTCCAAATAAAAGATGCATTATTAAATGTAAGTCATAAAAGTAGGGCCAGTAGAGTCACTGACATTCCGCTCAAGAATTCATTGTTAAGGTTATTCGAATTAGAATATTCTATTCCTTTTATTAGAGTTTTCCATGAGGCATTGTTACAATTAGTTATGAGGTACTCTTATGATTTATAATAAAGCATATTGTACTTGGAATTTCATTGAAAGGGTTCATTTTGTACCAAATGTCATTCTCTTTCTTTTGCTGTAAGTTTGGACACGCGGAAGTGTTTTTGACGTAGTTTTTTAAGCCTTCAAATTGTACAGAACAAAATTTCCCTTATAAATCGAAACTTTTCAATAAAAGTGTTTATGTAAAATTTGAACTCCACCGTGAGAGCTCTAAGGTGATATGCAGTTTGTAATATTAAGATTGAGCGTAGTTATGGTTCGACGAATGCGCTAGCACTGTGTCTCGGCCAGAGATGGTAAATGGCCCAAAAATTTTGGGCCGGCCCGGCCCGTACCATTTCCGGGCCCTAGAATTTTGGGCCCGGCCCGGCATGTGGGCCCGTTTGAGCCCGATTTTCAAAAAAATTCTGGGAAAAAAAGTCCCACGAGTTACAAAGTGTTTTGAAATTCAGAATTTTTCATGCTCGGGCTACGAACATTCATTTTAATGTATATAAAAAAGACTTTTAGGGGGAAAAATAAACAAATGAAGAAAGTTTTGCTCTTAACAATGCCACCAGTCGTCCAGACTGGACGACATTGTGTGCTAATCGGGCCCAATCGGGCTCACGGGCCCGTCCAACTTTTTTGGGCCCGGCCGGCCCGGCCCGGGGCCCTGGGAAATTGGGCCGGACCGGCCCGCGGGCTCGCCAGGGCCGGGCCGGGCCGTTACCATCTCTGGTCTCGGCGACCGAAATTGCGCTATGCTGACCGAATCGCGCGCATTTTCGCGTGATCTCGAAAACCTCGTACGCTTTTATTTTTCTTGAATGGTGGTTATTTTGCAGCAAATTTAACTTTCTTTTTTATTGTACAGGTTCCAGAGTGGGGAAATGATCATAAAGTGGTATGCACCCCTTGAAATTATATTAATCCAATTTTCTCCTCGAAAAAAAGTGAAATATTAACAAAATATATACCTAGATGAAATTTGAAGCGCTTTCGAAATGCTATTGAATGATATGTTCTTGGTAACTCAAAATAGGTTTAGGATGGATTTACGGCTCAATGAATTTTCAGGACTAGAGTGGTGTATCCCGGAGGAAAAAAAACCCGATCGGATGATGATGAAACTAGGCTCATTAAATAGAGCGCATCGAGTTGTATGAATAAGAAAAAATGATTTCGGTTAATGACTTCGAAAACAGGGGCAGGCTGCCTTAAGCAAATGCTCGACTCTTACAGAGAGGCTCTCGAAAATTTCACTCTTCATCAGCTGACCTTGTGAAAATTTTCTTCTCTGCGTTATGATTTGCCGGCTCGGGAATCTAGTCTTTTTCCATTACTATTTTCGTAAAATACTCCAGCCATTTCCGAGAATGACTTGTATCAGAAGTTCAACGACTCTCTCAAGGAACATTAGAAAGAAATACGGACTCTGGACATTGTGTGATGAATCTCACGCTCTTTATCTGATATTCCTACCTTTGCAGATGAAAATAATGTTGCCATTTGTAGAAAGATCAGATTGTTTTAGGTTGTTGCATGTTCTTAAGCATTTAATGGTTTATATCTTTCGTGATTACTATTTTCGACTAATCCGCTAGTTCATATAAGTTCGAATAACTATATATCTTAAACAGCCTCGATCTTCACAATGATGAAATCAGCAGCTACGCTGAGTATACTATTAGCAGATGTACATATGTTTAAGATATCGATAAAATCAAGGAGTGGAAACTTTCTAAATTGCATCTGCACATCATATCCGAATGGGCTCTGATCGGGCGTTTGAAATTCTTTGATGAGAAGAATGCGAATGATGCTTCACACGATTTCGGAAACAAATTCCAGCAGCCACTTGCTTCCTGGAACCACTTATGTTAATTATTGGTAATTTCCTAGACGTTTTAGAAAATTGTACTTCACGCTAATTTGTGGTATTTACATTACTTTTGTAACTGTTAATCATGATTTAATTAAGGATCGTCTAACAAATCATCAAACCAGTTGCACGCTTACGGAACATTGTTTTTTTCATCTTGCTAATGATTATTTCATATTAAGAAGGAAGGAAGTTTCCCTTAGAGTAGAGGAGAAGAGTAGAAGCAGAGGAGCATGGGCTGCCGAATTGAGGAAGAGTGAGAAGCAGATGAACCAGCCCCACCAGCGGCCACTCACACTGACGACAAAGACAACCTCTCCAACCGCGAAGAGAATGGCGTCCACGACACAGGGGATTAGAAGCCTGCCAAGTGAAGCAATTGCTATAATCTCTTAGTTAGAAGATCTATGATCATGCCGTCTCTCCGCAGTGCTTGGCTTGTTGCCTGATTGTGAAGAGTCCGAGCGATTTCGCTTTAGTAGAATAATAACGCCACTGAAATTGGTGTATGTACATTACTCAGTTATGGAAAGCATTCAAACAGAACCTGTAGAATAGAGCCGGGCCGCCAATGGAAATGACATCCACCAGACGAAACATGACATTCAGACCGCTCGAAAGATATTTGGCAAAATCGTCCGTTGTCATGCCGTATTGAGATGGCTCGTAATAGAAAATGACGTGCCAGGGCATAAAGCTGACGATCACCGTCTGAAACAGTCGAATTTGTCTCTCTTTTTCGCTTTCGAAACACGAAGTACCAATCCAAATCCTGCCAGGTATGGAATTGAGCAGATGAGATATGATGTGGCGCGTGGTTGCGTGCGAAAGAAGACGGGAAACTTGACAGCGGTGAAGCGACTCCATGCAATCACCGGGTAGTGAAAACATAGCGAAATGCGAATTCCGTCAAGAAATATCTTTAAAAAAAAATGCACATAATACTTTTCTCGAACATGTCTCTTCGCATTTATGCGGATATCTTTCATGTGCTTAGCAATTTTACCTGCATTGGCACCCGGCCGGCAATGCCAACAAGGCGGTTCTTGAAGAGGATTGCAACCCCGTTAAGGGGTCCATAAATTAGCATGCATCCAAGATCTGCGATCGCAGAGCTTATTAGATATCGATAGCATACGATCTCCTTAAATTTCTGCTGTTTTCTTGCCTTCATGCTAGAATACTGCTAATATTTTAATGATACCTTGTCGTGCTTCCCCATAACGACAATAACCATCATTGTTAGCGGAAACAGAGGGATTGATAGTATAAGGAGGCTTCCTACAATGGCAGTAGCATAGAATGATACATTGAGCAGCCGAAGTCTTCTAACCTCCAGCAAGAGCATCTTCCAGAGTCAGGTGCTCGAAGTACCAGGGAGGGAATTCGGAGCTATTCGCTATCATTGTAGAGACATGAATGAGATCCGCTTAATCACACATTACATTTCTTCAACTTGTGGGATTTTATTTGTATCACAAAATGCAAAATGCTACATCTGCATTAATGAAGCAGACTGGACTCTGTTCTCCGCGATACAATGAAAATGGAAGATCTAGCATTTATAGAATTCTGCACCAAGACATCAAACATTAATAATATTAAGAGGATACAATGTCACGCACACTTCTAGTGATCGTGAGCCAGTTGTTTATGCGTGACTAACTGCAAGATTTGATGTCTCGGGTCTTACAATTAGAGCTAAATCAAGTACTATTTGCTCTACAAATTTAAACACTTGGACTAGTGCCGCACTCAGGTATAGTAACAAAAATGCTCATTGTCAGCATTATTTTTGACATTGTGTGCACATGTTTATTGTTATTGTCAAAATATTTATATTATGTATTTATTAGCGTGTTAACACATGGAATTAACATTTATCACAATACAAAGGTAGTACCATGAAGAAGTGTGTGTGCATTTTGGTAATTTTTTCAAACGCTTGTCAAAGATGGTATTTCATGAGACAATTTGTGACTAATTGTGCCTTTAGCATTGTAATTATTTTTCTTGAATATTTAACAACTTACATTAGTACGTTGGATTTCACTGATTTAGGTGCCTCTTTTCAAGAGCGAAAGGTAAGTTCAATAGCTTATTTCATGTTCGCTGTTGTTGACATGGCACAATGAACTTTATTCTTCAATACTAATTCTAATTGTTAAATTTTTTTCCGATGAATTTGAATGTTCGGTAAATTGTCCAGTCCCAACGAAAATGGACTCTGTTCAATGCCAGTTGGGTCTCATGGGCTATATCAGAAATCGACAATATAGAATATAATATTATTAATTTTAATTGCTTATTCTCTTCCTAACGACCCTGAGCGAATGCCCGATGCCATTTGCCTGGCGGAAAGTGAATATTTAACCCGATTACGGAGACTAACAATATCGGTCACCTGCTTCCTGAAAGTACAAAGGAAGTAAATAACGAACAATTTCAAGGTTTATCAATGCTATACCACACATGAAACTCGCTTTCCTTAAAGTGGACGAGAAAAGCAGAAGAAGAGGAACGTGGAATGCAGACGTGAAGAAGACTAAGAGGCAGAAGAGCCAAGTGCCCCATCGGCCACTCAGACTGAGCAAGAATACCATTTCTCCTGCCGCGAAGATCGTGGCATGCAGAACACACGGAGAAGGTAGCAGGCACTCCAATTGCGATGACATCAAGTATACGGTACATGAGATCTATCCCACTGGCGATATATTTAGCAACATCTTCCAAAGCCAAGCCGTATTGTGAAGGCTCAAAATAGTATGAAACTTGACCCTGCTGAGTGTAGACAATCACGGTCTGAAAAAGTTAATTATTTCGTCGAATTCAGAAGCTCCCTCTACTGGTTTCTCTTTACGGAAATAATTTTAAGCAATAACATCTGATGAAGTATCAAATGGCTGACAGATCAGTGGGGAGCGTATATTAGCAACAATAAACATCTGTAAGAATATTTGGATTTCGTATCCTACCACTCCAAATCCAGTGATATAGGAAATTGTGCAGATGAGATAGGATGTAGCTCGTGATTGCGTGCGGAAAAAGACCGGAAATCTGACTGCAGTGAAGCGGCTCCATGCAATGATCGGATAGTGAAAGAATAACGTCATACGACATCCGAAAAGAAATATCTAAAATACAGAAAGGCATTTCGTTCGTAAGTTGCAATCTGTAAAGCAAAACCTGCATTGGCAGGCGTCCTTCTACTCTAACAATGCGTGTCTTGAAGAGTATTGCAACTCCCAATACGAATCCGCATATTAACATTAACACCATATCCACAATTGAACAACTCACGAGATATAGATAGCCCGCAGTATCCTTAAATTAATTGATAACATGTGTTCGTTTAAAATCATTATTGATATGACACATATTGGTGCTTCCACATAATGAATGATACAGTCGCTGTTAAAGGGAGCATTGTTATGGACAAGAGAAGAAGGCTTCCTGCAATTCCAATGTGTGTTGGTATGAGAATATGATCTCTGCCAGAATCTAACCTCCAGCAAGTGCATCTTCCAGTGTCAAGGGCTCGAAGAACCATTCAGGGAATTCCGAGCTGTTAGTTGCCATTGTTGAACAATAAAGAATACATTTCAAATTTTCTCCTGCCATAGTTGTAGCTTCTGTTTTGATGCCTTTATCTTAACATCATCTCTTGTTTGATCAAGTTCATGGGAACTGGCACGCGCAGTGCATATCTTTACACATACATACATACATTTGCAGCCGACGGTTCCAGACTCCATTGCCTGGCAATATGACTACTGACCATGAGTTGTATAGCGATTTCCTCTATAAAAAGTACATAGAGTCGAAACGGCTTCTTGAACAAAACAACGATTGTCGTTTTCTGAGAATGAAAACAACCTAAAAGGTTTCTCGAGGTTTTGTTGTAAACCCACGACATTTAAAGACTAAATAAGTCTGCGATTTCGGTATAAAAAACCTTTTGTTTGTCACAACCCACTCTAAACCAAGTGCAAAAAATGACTAAACTACAAAGTGTGGGAATTTTCCAGTGAAGGAGATACTTTCGGTCTTCGCTCTGTAAAATGCCTAAGAGGCATGCAATACCACTTTACAGCAGTTCATTAAACACTTTCAAGTACACTCATTGACGTTATGACATTTATAAAGTATCTTGCAAAGTTTTTTTTATCGTTTCCTTCATATTTCTCAGAGTGATCAACTAAACTCTAAAAATAATTACAAATGTGATGAGAATATATCACTGAAATAAGCTAAAGTAAAAAAAATCGCAGCAATATAGCGAAAAAAATACTCATTGTCAGTGAACAATGCGGAACATTGTTCACTGACAATGAGTATGCTGAATGTGGAAATAGAAGTACAGGGAACAGTAATTTCGTGAAGGACCATTAGCGTTAGGGATCGTTGGCAGAAAAGATACTAGAAATGGTTTGCGGGGCCGAAAGTGCCTGAGCATTGACACGATTACGGATACAAAGAACATCGGCCACTTGCTTCCTGAAACCGCATAAAATTAACAATAAGTAAAATCACTGTAAAAATACTAAAATATAACGCCATTAATCTTAACTGTGATTGGTCTGTTTTCCAAAAAAAAAATGTTATTTGCATACTAGAATTAGACACTCCTCCCTTAAAGTTGACGAGAAGAGAAGAAGAAAAGGGGCATGGGCTGCTGAATTGAGGAAGAGTGAGAAGCAGATGAACCAGCCCCACCAACGGCCACTCACGCTGACATTGAACACCATCTCTCCTGCCGCGAACACCACGGCATCAACTACACATGGTATCAGCAACCTGATAATATGCACCATTTATTACTAATCTAAATTTAATTTATTAACTATCACATGAGAGAGGTCCTATAGTTGTTATTTTCCACCATAACGAGATGGAGAAATAAGGAAAACGAAGAACTAAATGACTTACCGTTTCTCAGCAGAACTCTGCTTATTGTATAATGCGTCCGAACGACTTCGCTTGAGGAGAATAATTGCACCGCTTCAAAAAGCAAAAATATATAGATATATAATATGAATTCCAATTATAACCAGTAGAAGATTGCAGGCCCTCCAATGGTAACGACATCAATAATGCGAAACATGGTATTTTGTCCGCTAGCCAGATATTTCGCAAAATCGTCAGTCACCATGCCGTATTGCGAGGGTTCGTAATAGAAGGTCACATGCCATGGCATATAATACACAACCATAGTCTGGAACAGTATGCTTTTGTGTGTACCAGAGTTTGTTTTACTTTTCTTTAGCATCAAAATCATATATTAGTCTTAACTTACCAGTCCAAAACCAGCGAAATATGGAATCGTGCATATCAGATAGGATGTCACTCGACTCTGAGTGCGAAAAAAGATTGGAAGCTTAATAGCCGTGAAGCGGCTCCATGCTATGACCGGGTAGTGAAAGCAGAGAGAAATGCGGATGCCATCGAGAAATATCTTGAAATAGCTTTTGAAATTATCACAGATGGTGCTTCCGAAACAACCTATTTGTTCACCGATAATACCTGCATTGGCCCGCGGCCTCCGACTCCAACAAGGCGAGTTTTGAACAGAATTGCAATACCGTTGAAGACGCCATAAATTAGCATGCATCCAAGATCGGCGACAGCAAAGCTTATTAAATATCGATAGCCAACTGTTTCCTTAATAAACTTATATCACCATTTTCTTCGTTCAAACCAGTGAGCATTATGTTTAATTTGTAAAAAAAAATACGCACAAAGTCGTGCTTTCGCATAATCGCAATTACGGTGATTGTTAACGGAAACAGAGGAAGAGAAAGTAGTAGAAGGCTTCCTGCAATTAATAAACCAAGCAAAATTATTTGTAATAACGAACTCCAATGACCTCCGGCAAGAGCATCTTCCAAAGTCAACGGCTCGAAGTACCATGGAGGGAAATCGGAGCTATTCGACGTCATTACGGAAGACTTGAATGAAGTCGAATTGGTCGCAGATTCACTTCATCCAGCATGCGACACTTTCTTGCAGCATGCCTGGTTCGTGGGAAGTTTTTGTTACAATGAACTCTTCTATTGCATTTTAATAGCAGCGGCAGATTTTACTTTATAAAAACCATAATAGGCAAAGCAAATGTATTGCTTTCTACTAAGAACAAGCGGACTCTGGACATTGTGCACAAAAGCTGCGATTCCCGTGATCTTTTCATTCTCTGTGATGTTTAGTTGCATATGAAATCTATTCAGCTGCCTAGTAGATAGTTGGGTATTGCTTTAAGAATTGTCATTGAATTGTCATCTTTATCAAACAGTAATAAGCTACGCGTATGCATTGACCAACTTATCTTATGAAGCAGAGTTCTGAGAAATAACCACTAAACAAGTCGCTCTTGTTAATGCTCACATTCAGTTGAAAAGCGGCCCGCCAGTCTCCTACTTGCGGGTTCCCCTCTTCTTGGCTGCCTCGATCATTTCGTCTTGCAGCGTCTCCATGATCTCGAGGCGTCGATGCGTCGCGGTCAAATCTTTGTTTGGGAAAACGTGATATCCATAAATTAGAAACACTTTAATTATTTCATTTGAATAAAGAATAGCAAACAAGTCAAGCTAACAAGAGAGTTGGCATCTGGTGGTATTGGTTGCGAATTCGGGTCCAGTCCCATGGAGCTTCGTCTTTCGCTGAAACCATTGTAAACAAGTCTAACAAATGCATTCGACGGATAATTCACACGTTCTTGAACGAATATTGCAACAAAAAACAAGCACGAGTTAAAACTGACATCGGTCCAGCCATATCTCGACCTTCCCGAAGCTGTAGTAGGCCGTTACGCAGAAAATGGAGAACCAGAAGGCCACGAGGAAGAAGAGTGGATAGATCTCGTACGCATGCCCAAGGCGGCGCACCAGGAATCTGAGAAAAAGAGAAAATTATTTTTTACGCAGTCAAGGAAAGCTACTGAAGATTTAAGAAGCACTTCTGTTGCATTTTGCTAGCAGTTGCGGCCTAAAATGTGACATCTCTGGTCATCAACTCAAATCATGAACCGCTGCGCAAAACTGCTGGATCTCAATGTTCAGTAGCTGGCACAAAAACAATGCCCACCTCGTAAACATATTTCGTAACTATGTCATGCCTGCAGACCATGCTTTGTTTGAATATACGATTTGTGACTTCCTCGTCACAAGTGCAGCCGGAGCATTTCCGTTGTTAAGATTAGACGAAATTATTTTTTTTTGAAAAATGAAACATTAACATTCATGATAGATAAAAGAAGCCTGTGATAATTACAGAACACTGATGCATGAAAGATAAACAGATTTTGAAAGAGATGTCAACATTGCAAATTTCTTTTGTATCCTTCATTAAACACCGAAATAAAACTAGAGTGTACTTTTAGTTTAAATAAAGACGGCATACTTTAGTGTCTCAAAAGTGAAATAATCTCTAGTTCCAATGTTTCGTGGGAAGATAAAAATGATCTGGCATCAAAGGCCAGCCCGACCGATAGGGCGTGTCGCCGAGTTGGGACGCCTGGCTCGTGTCGTACTTGTTGTCGCGAGACAACAAGTACGTAGCTGAAGAAGCCATCACCGGAGGGGGGAGGAAGCTGCTTCTGGGCAGGCAGAGGAAGACGGGCTGCGGCAGTAGAGGCAGAACGGGAAAGAGAGAGGAAGAAGACGAGCGAAGGGGACAGCGGACGGAGAGAGGGCATCTTCGACAGAGACATCTTCTGCAATTACGTAGTCTATTTCCAGACTGATCTCTTTTGCTCTCTCTCTCTCACTCTCTCTCTCTCATTGCTCAAAACCACGAACAAAGTGATTACATCATGCTGATTTTATTTTTGTATGCATTCAGGCTACTAAGATTTCGCAACAAGAAAAGGCCGAGGGCGCCATTCCGCGATATGCGCATCGATTTTTGGGCTACTTCGAGTTAGAACAAGGAAGTAAACATGGGCCATGGCTGTGACTTGTGCACAAAGGTTCACATGGACATGATACAGAATTACATGCTTCCGCTGAAATGATATTTTCTGCGCAGCCCGTTAAGCGTTCTATTGGCTTGATTGCAACGAGATATCGTGCGAGACTTGCCGTTTGGAAGGAAACCAGCCGGCTTGAATTGCATCCAACTACTCATGCCTAGGGAACATTCATGTACATTGTATATATGTATAAGCAAATTTGAAAAACAAAACTTCTTCTTTCTGTTAAAAAGAGAAGAAGAGATGAAGTGTTCTTTTGGCGGGAAGCACTGAGGGAGGAAGGCCGGCTTCTGCCCCTTATAGTGTGTCCTGTTCCGTCCGCCGTCACACTCCTTATCCCTCCTTCACAACTTCCGCAATCCCCTCCCGGCTTCTCGCTCTTCATGCACGCTGCGTGCCCAAACGCACGTATCGAAGAGGAGTACGCGATTCAGCACCATTCTGTGTGGCAGAGAGACTGAGAGAGGCAAGGAACGGCGGAGACGGATAGCAGTAGTAGAGAACACGGCAGAGAGAGAGAGAGAAGAGAGATTGATGAAGCGAGAAGGACTGCAAGACAACAACGCGGATATTTCCCGAAATCTCTGTCTCTCTCTCTCTCGCTCTCGCTCTGTCTCTCTCGCACAATCGCTTTCCACTTCCTTCACTGCGCGAAGACAACAAGGATGGCTCGACGTGCCTTTTGGCAAGAAGGCATATATTTTGAGGGTGGGTGGCTCTCTGTGCCTTCCTCACCACAGAACTCTTGGTTTTCCGGGAAGGCGGTTCTTGTTGTAGGGCGTCCAGATGGTAGTTGCGCGAGTCCATTTCTCCGTATCCATTTCTCGCACTTTGAGTGCCCAGCGCGCTTTTCGTTTCAGTCCTTCTTGGACCCAGTCGCGCAGCTTGGTGATCTGCCGTACGCGTTCGTTTCTCCAACGATCTCTCAGTGCAACTCCGATCATTTTCCTTTCCATTTTCCTTTGGGTCACGCTTATTCGCTCCTTGTCACTCGATCGAAGTGCCCACACTTCACATCCGTAGAGAACGGTCGCGGTGATGCAGCTCTCAAAGAGTCTTCTTCTGGTCTTCATAGGAAGTAGACGGGATGAGAGGAGATTGGACAACTTGCTCCATGCAAACCAACCAAGCCTGATCCTGTGTTCAATCTCGTCAGTGTGGTCAAGGGGGAGGGATATTCTTCCTCCAAGGTACGTGGCTGATTGGACGAAAGCTAGTGATAATCAATAAAATGTTCATTTTAGGGGATTTTTCCAGGATTTCGGAAAAAAAAATCCGTTTGGAGATTTTAATTATTATTTTCGTTATCTCCTCGACGAG
The DNA here is from genome assembly GCA_945643635.1 of Allodiplogaster sudhausi. Taxonomy (NCBI): domain Eukaryota; kingdom Metazoa; phylum Nematoda; class Chromadorea; order Rhabditida; family Diplogasteridae; genus Allodiplogaster; species Allodiplogaster sudhausi. Next base: position 5,310,808 of record CALZFC010000009.1, read on the forward strand.
AGCTTTCGGATGGTATATAACTTATTTCATAACTTCGTGGGAAACCCAGACCATTCCCTTGTTATGCAAGCGCCAGATATCGACGAGACGGCCTCGGCAGTAACCTCTTTGCTGTATCTCTCACGAGTCCTCCAGGACTCTTTTTTCTCTCGCCTATCATTCTCCAATCTCTGGCCGCACTCCTTTCCAATCCTTCTTCTTTATCTACACTCCTCGATCCAAACACCGCCGGAACCTGCAAGGAGGGACAGAGGACGACCAGACGCAGAGACACGTGTAGCGGAACGAACATCTTTATTCACGGGTAGAAGGAGGTTTATATAAGCATGGAAAGTGTAGCACTTTGCGGACTTCGGGATGCACTCCGGGCAAGAAAAGTGCAGATATAATTATTCCTAATTCCCTTGTGTCCCCAGGTTACGTCTTCCATTGATATGTACATAACTCCACAACAAGCTTAACCAAACGTTAAGAAAATGTTCATATACATATATATGCTTATGAAGCGCATATTTCACAAAGACTTTCTTACCATCGTTAACAACAACCACATAATTTTAAAAAGCGCTTCAAGATTCATTGAATAATTATAAAAAAATATTACAGTCGTTTATAACAGCTATAAACCCGCGAAATAACAGGAGAACAAACTCTATAATTATGCGATATCATAACTTTATATAAATAATTAGCAAAGAAATCCTCCCAGAAACTTCCCTAGCATTTTCTTATGTGAGCTTGCCGAGCTCGTGCTTCTTCCACATCTCAGAGAGTGTGAAGAAGAAAGAGTCAATGATTCCGGCAACGGTGAAAGTGCCGCCCACCACCGCACAAATCTAGAAATTTGCGATTATTGGAATTTATTTCAAGTTTACTACACCACTAGTAAGTTTAACAGAATTGCGAAATGCCGAATTCTATTTAGATAATTAATCACGCATACCGAAGTTAGGAAGGCGTAGAAAGATTGCCTCGTTTCTGTCATCTTCACAGTGATCGGTTGCAACTCGTATTTAAACCTGCAAAAGGAGTCTAACTTTTAAACTAAACATAATATTTTGTAGTACTCATATTTTGATGATGCTACTCGAAAACTATTAGAAACAGATTATTCTTAAAAAGTCTAACCAAACAGCTGGGATGATTTTTCCGCTGTGATGATAGGCCATATACTCACGCGAGCCGTACGTGTACTGGTAGCTTGTTCTGACCTCTCCGTTGATGCTCTCGTAGACAGAAGGGACAATCTTAATGGATGAGAGCTCGAGAAGGTGTTGTCTAATTTGCCAATTGTATTATAGGATAACAACTTTAACGATAACGACAGCGCTCTCCAACCTTGAGAATGTACTCATGCGTGCTGAGTGGTTGTGATCCTGTCGTGTCGCGGCTGGCGAGAGGATCAAAGCTTCCTTTCAAGTTGTAGCTCTTCTTAATTCAAGAATGTAACTGTAAGTTAAAGGTACGTTATAATACTGTAGAAAGGAACTAGAAAGGAACTAGAAGGCACGTCTTACAATGACTTCATCTCCAAACTTGATCGAGTGAATAACGTGACGCATATCGGGTGCCTCTGGTTGCGACTTTGCTGAATGTGTGCTTAGATGGAAGTTGCCAGGCACCTGTAAAGTGCGTCATGGTTGGATTATGATATAGGAATGACACGAAGGAAAAAGTTCCATCGCTTATTTTTTTTCTAAAAGAGAAATATGCTATTTCGGGAATAAATAAAGATAACCTTCAAACCTTATTAATCTCAAATTTGCTCTCAAATCTGCAACCAGCGCCACTTTCAATCACAATCTTCTCGGTATGGCCCACGAAGCCAACCTCATGACGTCCATTTTCATCTTGTATATCGACGCCAATGTCTGAAGTCAATTAATTTTTTAATCACGTTCGTGTTAAGTAAAAAAAAGATAAACTGACATTCGCACGTTAGATAGGGAAAGGTTACATTAACGGAGACATCAATCTTGCCTTGTCGGCCCGGATCATCAACGAAAAGCTCGCTCTTCCTGTAAGAGCTTTGTTTTCATTATTAAATGGCAAGCAAAAATTAGAACACTTACACATCAATGTAAATGTAGGCCAAGAGGTCATTGAAGATCATAAAGGAGATGAAGAGTGCGCAGCAAATAGAAATAACTGCACCGGCAGTCGTCGGCTGAGTCAGATCTTTCGGGACTTTGCGGTAGATGTCAAATCTGAAGCAGGTGAAAACTAATGTCTCTAGTTAATCAGATTATTTTAGTGACCCTTATTTCATTGAGCATTTTTTGACGACTATTTAAGATTTTCGCCGTCTCACAATTAGACATGTGACATATAAAAAACTTTTAAACAAAAACGCTTAAAAAAATGTCGATTTTAAACTCAAAAATAGAAAATACAAATTGTTGCGTTTATTAGTTGTAATGTAATTTTATATGCATATACACTCTTTCAAACATATGTAAGATCGCGAGGAAAGTCTTTCATTATTGAATTTTCGATGAAGTTTTGGAGTTCAACTAAATAAAATTTGATGAGCCGGAAAATTCATACTTTTTAGTTTATTTCAATAAAAAAAATGTAAAATCCAAAGAAAAGACTGAAAATGAGAAAGAACAGATGTTAGTCATTCATTTTCTGCAGTAAGCTCACAACAAGCTCGCATGAAACTTCCCCCTTATACATAAGCTCTCACAATCCCAGTACACGGCGAATAATCCTGATTTGGGGAGAACGGAACACCGAGATATGTGTCGCCTTTCATTTGCTAAACGTATGTATACAACAATTATATTTATGCTTGCTGAAAAGCCAACCTTCGGATGTCGAACATGGCTTATCGTTTGTTGAGAAGGGTGAAGTTGAAAAAGTGTCGGTAGAGTTGAGAGAGTTGATTTATCCTCTGCTGACGCGTCTTATGACAGAGAAAGGCAGAAGAAGGAGGCGGAAGGAGAGAGAGAAGGAGAGATGGAGTGTGGGGGAAGTTAGAGAGACTACTTACTATGTAATGAACGGGGGTCACTCCGAACAGACACGGGGGGGGGGGAGGCGATCAATGCCAGTCACTGTTTAGTGAGTTACTATTTCTATGCGAGTCCAGCCGAGAGTGTGGCTGCTCAAGCCAAGGAGTAGGAGGGGGCCAAGTTTGTTCGTATTTGCGAATGGAAGTCAACGTGCGGAATAATATAAAGAGAGGAGGAAGAGAGGAGAGTGATTGTGAATGTGTGACTAGTATTCAGGGAGTACTCCGATAGGCGCCTGGCAGGTTGTAAACCGAGACAACCTGGAATGTCAAAAGATAATCAAGAATGCAGTTGGAGAAAACAAGGAAACGAAATATAAACGTTCTCGAGGATTGCAAATTTACATGCGGGCTAAACGAGTGGAAGAGAAATCGAAGACCTTTCTTCCCGTCGCCAAAAGCAACCGGTCGAAGACTAATGCACTCTTGGAAAGCAAGGGAGGAAAGGGAAGAAGAATGAAAAAAGTGGCTCGTTGATGGGCTTGTCACTTGAAGGAAGAAGAGAGAAGACTATGCCACGTCGACATATGAATTCAATACGCCAAGCATTAGCCACACCGCCACTTGTTGACTGTTTAAGTGCCCATTTATTCTGTGGCAGCGAGACAGATATAAAACAGAATGTGCATAAGTGGAGAAAGGGAAGATGAAGAAGCAATCAAAGAGAAAGAGGATGAAAGATAGACAATCAAAGAGAAAGAGGATGAAAGATAGAGAGAGGGAGAGAGAGAGAGAGAGCGAAAGAGTAAGGGAGGGTGAGAGAGAGAGAATGGACAGACACGTGTGGGATTATTAGGCCTCAACGAAAGTGCAAGCGAACGATGGATGGGGGCTCACACGGGAAAGCGAATATCAAAAATATATACATTCAAGGAATTCGCATGTTCAGGGAAGGCCGAATTGAATAAGAACGGTAAAAGAAGAGCGCGTCGGCTAGATATAACCATGTCAGGCCTGTCCACCTGAGGTCAAGGCGTTTTCTCTCTGCTCTTCCAAATTGCTTTTCTCTTTCTTTTTTTCTCACGTTCCCTTTCTCTCTCTCCCCCTCTGCTATTTTCCTTACCACCGCTCGATGGTCCATACTCTCTCAAGTCTTACCTTCGATTCTTCCTCCCCCAACCATATTCCTTCATCTAATATCTGACACACTTTCTAACCATCCATTCCCAGTAACTACTCGGTTTATTCGGTTTTTCCTTGTCGATTGAAATTGGTTAACTGGTGTTAACGTCTTTAACGCCTTGTAGTGTAAAAAGAGACAGTTGCATGGCTATTGCAGTTGCTAATAGGCGAGTGTTGCTGCTACATTTCTTTTAATTCGCGAAAATAGCTCCTCAGATGTATTAGCGACAATTTTCAAAAATTAACTGACGTTGTCAAATGGTAATCATTGATGTCGTGTTTTCTTTCCGACTATACAACAAGGAATTCAATAAAACTTTAAAGGAGGGCGATCACTGAAAAATTATATGATATTTCAAATTGCCGCCGCCCTTCGCACTCTCATTCGCGCGTGTTATTTTCACGCAGCGGGTTTGTGCGACCTGCGAAATATCACAGTGCAGACGCGACAATTCGAACCTGCATTGAATATTTTTAACTGATCGCCCTCCTTTAAGTATTTTATAATTGTATGTATCGCACAATGCGAACATATGCATATACAATGCTCATACACAAGAATATTATGTACATACATATGTACTCTATTAGCTGAATTAGCGTTGCATAACAAATAACAGAAGTATTAATCAGAGAATATAATTAGCGAAGAGGATCAAGCTCGACTTCCCTTCCCTTATTCGTGTCAAGTGGAACGATGTCAATGCTGCCACCCAGATCCTTATTCGGCTCTTGTGGGGGAAGGGTTGGCGTTTCCACCGGATGGTGAAAGACGTCCTGTGGCTTCTCGCCGCTATGACAGAGGTATATGAACACGCAGACGTCGTGGACGTTCAGGCCTCGATGGATGCCTTCGACAATATTGTCTACCTGCTGAAAGTTTAACAATCTTTTCCTTTTTTTGTCAAATATTTCAAAGCTTCAAGGTAGCAGTTTGCTAACACTTCTCATAAGATCGCGACAGCTTCCCGTGAAGGCGGGCAGCGTATCACAGCCAGTGTGCACGACTCCTTCAACTGTTGAGCGCACCACATTCCTCTTGAACTCATCAAGCGGCTAGAAAGGGGAGACAACCGTATACAGGGATGAATCAGGGGCGAAATGAAGTTTAAGTTTTAAATGTCAGCTGACACCAAGCGCCTCAACGCAAATCGGGCAAGTGTAGTCTCGAAGAGAACGAATCACTCTTATGGCTGATGCTTCTTTTGTCACGGCGTAAGCACATGCGATTAGCAAAGTAAGAATTCGCATTTTGGTCTGAATTTAATAATATCAACCCATATTATGACGCTATATAAAACATTATAACGGAGTACATAGCAGATAAGAATGCCTAATTGCAAGCAGTAGTCATACCAAACTTCCGCGCTCTCTAAATGGCGGTGGAAACAGTCAGCGGGTGGTGAATCACTTTCTAATCATTTTCATTTCAAGTAATGTTTTGCGTCGTCATGCTCCGCCTGAGTTGAGAATGAAATGTCTTGTTCGATTAAGATCTTCAGCAAACAGGCGAATCCGCTCAATAATATGACGCGAGATGGGTTCTCATGCGCTCCACTGTTTTCAAGATATTTTAGGTGTGTGTTAGGCTGAGAGAACGAGAGGGAGAGAGAAGGAAAACGAGATAGAGGATAGAGCGAGCTAGTGAACACTTTACGAAGCAGTCATTCATTACTCGTGGTAGTACAGTGCGTGTGGTGTCACTTTTAGATGTACTAATCAATGCGAAAAATTACCTTGAAATTGTTTGCATATACATACATGCATTTGTTCATTTTTATTAGAACCAGATGTAAACGAATGCACGAATTAGCTAGGAGGATAAATCTCGATTTCGCGGCCTTTGTTTGGATCGGCTGGACCTATTTCAATGACTCCGCCGAGATCCTTATTCGGTTGTGTCGGCTTGGTCACCGGATGATGGAAGATATCCTCCGGCTTCTCGCCGCTCATGCAAAGGGAGATGAGCTCGCAGACGTCGCGGACGTTCAGTCCGTGATGGACACCTTCAACAATCTCCTCGATTTGCTGAAATAATGAAACTTATTTGAAGGAAAATAATAACATGTTCTAGTTGCCATGTCCCATTCTCATTCTACTTTATTTTGGATGCCGTAGAAACTCGCATGTGAGAATGAACGGACAACAGTCGTTCGCAATATCACTATCCTTCATTTCCTCTATAAAAATAGGTATGTTTCCTCCTATTTTCCTTAAAGAAGACCTACCATCTATCCTCTATTTCTTCATGCTCTTTCGCTATCCGTTGAACCCGTTTCCAAAAAAGAGCATAAGAAAACGTACGGTTAGAAGAAACATGAGAGGGCAAAAAATAATTTTTGGTCACTATCCAACTTCAATTGCTAACCGATTTCATGAGATCGCGACATGTGTCAGTGAATACAGGCAGTGCTCCACACCCAGTATCCACAACAGTTTCCACGGTCGAGCGCACCACGGTCTTCTTGAGCTCGTCAAGTGGCTACAAATATAAGACAACCTCAGTCCATTAAGAAACAAGGAGAAAATGAGATAAATTTATTTTAAGAGGAATTAAATCGACTGACTGCAAGCGCCTCAAGGCAAATTGGACATGTTTTATCGCGAACCCAACGAATCACATTCGCGTCAGACACATGAATTACTGCCAAAACAGCTACGATCAACATCGAAAGTTCATGCATTTTAGCCTGAATTCAGCAAGAAATCATCTGTTTTTCGAACATGTCATAACTATTTTCCCCATGATAACAAGCCCGCCCTCCAAAATAATCAGAAGAAACCATTCAGATTCCTTTAATTTCCAACGGCAACCATGAAAATGATGACGAATCATTTCTTTTATTGCTGTCATTCCGTGAAAGGTTTAAGCATCGTCATGCTCCGCAATATGGTGAGTCGAGGGGAAAATTCGATAATGTTTAATGTTACTCATCATCGATAACGCATATAAGGATATTGGAAGTCCCCATTGATTAATTTTTTCAATATATTCTAAGTAATTGTGATAGAAATATCATGTAAGCCAAAAAATCTTTATTGTCTAGCATACAGAGTTATTTTTTGACAAAATGAACAAGGCGATTGTTGAAGTTCGTCTCCTCTTGCTAAATTCCACAGCGAGGATAGCGCCTGAAAAACAAGTATGTATCCCAAGTATGTTTTTAAGGCATAAAGCGCTAGACTATTAGAAATTGGGTAATAATAAAAGCTACTAGCAAATAGGCTTGCGCTTTATGTATTAAAAAAAACTTACGAGCAATGAATCATGTGTAGGAAGTTAGAGGCGTCCGTGTACAGGTTGTTGAGTGTTTTCACGAAGAAGCGGCAGTCCTCGTTGACCAGCGAAAGAAGCTTTTGCGAAGGTTGCTGTTAAAATTCAAAATTCAAAATAATAAAAAAGAAAAAAAAGAATAGCATGGTAACATTACGAATGTCTTATTTATATTACTTGTTAAACTATTTCACATTAAAATTCATATTTATTAGCCAGAATAAATCACCCTTATATTCAGGCCGATGACTGAGAACCCAGCTAAGCCGTCATCTCGAAGAGAGAGAACAGCATTCGCGGGGTCAACATCCGTTGGACTGGAAGTGTTCAGGTTATTGAAGAAGAAATACAAAATTCATTCTACAAATTATTATAATTTTCGAAATTCTTCAACCTTGCATTGGCCGTCACAAAGACGACGTGATGCTTGACGGAGTTGTCAACGCGGTAGCCAGCGCCCTTGATCAGGAACTCGTTACGAAGTGTTTCGATTGCCCTTGAACGAATAAAAGACCTGACATTGATAGACAAGAAACACGTATGAAAAGAAGAAAATAAATCTAACAAAGTTAAGTTTTGCCCTTCGCCTCCATCGTGGCTCAGCGTGTCGAGGAGGTCGCCAAAGTTATCTTCCTGAAAAGAAGATTCTTTTCTCACTATTTATTGCTAATCGAAGATGCGTCGTACGGTGGCCTGATTGAGCAAGAAGAAGCCGCCCTTCTTTGGCTGATCCGACAGAGTCATAATGGCCACCTGCGTTTCGGGTGCGCCAATCTGGTGCCGAATCGACCAGAGGTACACGAAGAGCTTGACCTGACGAAAAGAACGATTGCGTCATCTCTTCACTCCACAATGACCCACTTCACTGAATCGGACGCCGCTGTCGTTGAGTGCCTTGCTAGTGTCGAGAATGTAGAGGATGTCGCCACGGAATGTCGTCAGATCACATGATGCCGGTGGTGCTGAAAGAGACATTGAAAGCTTGGGCTTTTCCTTTTTGATTCACTGAAAGGGATGGGGAAAGATGAGAGATGCATACGTGGAAGCGGTGGCCGGTCGCTGACGCAATGCGTGTAGAAGTTGCGATGGAACTGCTGGCCGTGGTTGTCGACTCCGTAGATTATGACTTCGTACACCTTAACATTCCTAATTCCATTGCTGTTTCATTCTAGAAATTGAAGCATCATTAGAAGGTACTCTTGAACAGTTCGCCACACCATGTAGTTGCACTCGAAGGCCTGGTCGGCGTAGTAAGTATACGTGCATTGGGAGTCTCGGCGAACGAGATTGGCCACCATCTCGGATTCGCGGTTTGGCGCCACCACCTAAAGAGTACTAATCTATATAGCTGATTTTTTTCTGAAATGTAATAAAAATGAAAATAATGAATGAGCATCGAACAATCGCCGTCTCCAAGCGTCCTCCAGTCAGCCCTTCCGCATGCACAATCAACACGTTCTTGCCAGCTGAACACCAGTTCTTTAGACCAGCAATATCCTTTTGAGATCAAGCATTAAATCAACTTAAAAGTATCAAAACTAACAATTAAGTGGTGCAAAGTGAGCGTCGTCCTGAGTCGCGCCTTTAAATTGGTCATGGACCTACAAGTATAAGCAGGTTGGCACTGAATGTTAGATGATTCTCTTCAGATGGCAATCATCCGGTACCTGAATGTATCCAGGGATGATCTGGATGGACGTGCTTGCTCGCACGTTCAGTGCACACACAGAACCACTTGATTCTGAACGGACGACGTAAGTGCCAGGCACGATCTCGCTCTGGTCGATCTACAAATCAGGTCCTTTCATTGTCTTGTCAAATTAAGTTCATTCAAGACGCTGCCATATGTTCACTGAGGCGTTAATGATTTTAGTTTCGTAACCAACTTCAAATACAGCGATGTAGTCGCTTGAACTCTGCATGATTAGTGGTGGAAGCTTCTGAATCAACCCTGAAATAACATGAGTCAGCTAATTCAATTCCCACGCAAAGATGATCCCGTACCCTTGGGCCCGATCACATCTAGGGATTCAACATTTTCGGCGTAGTGCTCGACAATGAACGCGGTTGTCCCGTAGTCAATCTAGATAAACGCTTATTATAGCTACAAGTTAATTAATATTGGCTCATTACAAGACACTGGCACACAGCAAACACAGGCAGAAGCTGACCTGGAAGACAAACTCAGCATTGGCGCAGTTGCGAATGCCTCGATTGACGGTTAGAGACACCATCTGCTGCTTGTGGAGTGCGGGGAGATATTTGTAGAAGAAGCCGGTGATCAGATCGAGAGGCACCATCTGGGAAAATGTGCACATTTCTTTGCATCAACCTGATGATCTTTTCTAGATCAGGCGATGCCTACCGTAAAGACATTTCCATTGGTAATGGATGCATAGAATTGCATGGCTGCAGTCGCCGGATTGTTCCAGCCGAGATTGCACGGCGTTGGCGCATCGATTAGTGTGAAGAAGATCTCAAGTGTATCGTGATATCTTTCTGCTTAGTCACCTAATCCAATAAGTCTACCTGTGGTTTTTTCTCTTGGATAATCGGCACTAGTTCAGATTGTAGGCCGTAGTCTTCGACTGCCGAGTGTGTAATGACTATGATGGTTGCTTCTGGATACTCGACGTAGGGCGAGGTGAGTATGTCCTTCAGTACGAATGAGATCGGCCGAGGGCAGACTGCAAAGCAATAAAATGATTGCGAAGAAAATACCTACAAACAAAAGTTATCGATAATTAAGAGAGCTTCTCCGTAAGAGTCAAGCATGCGCTTAAGGCAGCCTGCCCCAGGAAAATTGTTTTCTAATTCATTAACGGAAAACACTTTCCTTATACAACTCGACCCGCTCTATTTAATGAGACTAATTTCATCATCATCCGATTTTTTCAATTCGGGATACACTACCGTAACCCTGAAAATTCATTGAGCCATAAATCCGTCCAAAGTCTGTTTTGAGAAACCATCTACATATCATTCAATAGCATTTCGAAAGCTCTTCAAATTTCATCTAGGAACATGTTTTACGAAAATTTTATTTTGGCCGAGAAAATTGGCGTTTAATTATTTGGAGGGTCGACACACCACATTCTGCTCATTTCGACAACCTAGATAGAAAGAAAGAGCGTGAAAGTTGCTATCAAATAATCACCATTCAAGAAAAATCAGAGCGTACTAATTTTTGCTATGGCGCGAGCAATGCGCGCGAGTCGGTCAAAATGGCACATTTTCGGCCGCTGAGGCACCGTGCAAGCGCATTCATCGATCCAGAACTACGCTCAATGTTAATATTACAAAATCGTTAGCATATCATCTAAGATCTCTCACAGAGATCTTCAAATGCTACATACATACTTTTATTGAAATATTTATATTTCTATGGAATATTTCGTTCTGTACTTTTAGAACGCTTAAAAAAACTACTTTACAAACATTTTAGCATTTCAAAACATACATCATTAGAAAGAGCGTGAAATTTGCTACAAGATGAACCCATTTCAATAAAGTTTTAAGTCTATAATGTTTTGGTATAAGTTATAAGAATGGGGCATCACCTTAACACAATTCTTCAACGTAAAAAAATTATTGGAATATTCTAATTCGAATAACCTAAACAATGAAATTCTAGGGCTAATGGATAGCGACGCTACTTTACCTATTCTTATGACTTATAACAAAACATTATAGATATCTAAATGGGTTCATCTTGAAGCAAATTTCACGCTCTTTCTAATTATGTATGGTTTGAAATGCTAAAATGTTTGTAAAGTAGTTTTTTAAGCGTTCTAATAGTACAGAACGAAATTTTCCATAGAAATATAAATATTTCAATAAAATTATGTATGTAGCATTTGAAGATCTCTGTGAGAGCTCTTAGATGATATGCTAACGATTTTGTAATATTAACATTGAGTGTAGTTATGGATCGATGAATGCGCTTGCACGGTGCCTCAGCGGCCGAAAATGTGCCATTTTGACCGACTCGCGCGCATTGCTCGCGTCATAGCAAAAATTGATATGCTCGGATTTTTCTTGAATGGTGATTATTTGATAGCAAATTTCACGCTCTTTCTTTCTATCTAGGTTGTAGAAATGAGGAGAAAGTGGTGTGTCGACCCTCCAAATAATTTAACGCCAATTTTCTCGGCCAAAATAAAATTTTCGTAAAACATGTCCCTAGATGAAATTTGAAGAGCTTTCGAAATGCTATTGAATGATATGTAGATGGTTTCTCAAAACAGACTTTGGACGGCTTATGGCTCAATGAATTTTCAGGGTTACGGTAGTGTATCCCGAAGGGAAAAAATCGGATGATGATGAAATTAGTCTCATTAAATAGAGCGGGTCGAGTTGTATAAGCAAAATGTTTTCCATTAATGAATTCGAAAAAAATTTTCCCGGGGCAGGCTGCGCTCGAAGCTTACGGACATGCTCTCTTAATTATTACATTCGTCAATAAATTACCGTCACTCGAAAGCAGCTCATCGATTACGATACTGCGGATAGCCTTGTCGATGTCGTCGAGATTGTATGTCTCCACCTTCTTCGGCCAGCTGTCCTTGTCTGCGGCTGAAGCGTATTAAAGAAGCAAATAGAACCTGTGCATTGAAACAGAAAGTTCGTCTTGATCGAACATGAACACCTGTCTTCGCGGAATGTCGAAAGGGCCCAACCTGTGTTGAAGGGATAGAAGACATAGCGGGTGAACCAAGACGGATTCAGCTGCTTGTTCTTCTTGAGCGCATCGGTGAGATTCTTCCTGAGGAAGAAGATGGCTGTCTGCATCTCGAATGAGGTCTCGAGTGCGATGATGAGGGTGCGTCCCTCGGTCGGGAAGTTGCCCGGGTACGGCGGATCACATGCGACTGTGATGTATTTCAATTTTGAAATCAGTGTACTTTTATATGATGTTATGACTAATTTAACAAGGAAAAAAAAGATAAAAACTAGTAAAATATCGACAATGAACTTACCATGCTGGCAGAATTTGCCGGTGTACACGGCAGGACAGACGCAAGAGCCATCCAGCTTGGACTTGCCGCCGTTCTGGCAGACGGGGACTCGGCAGTCCACGCCCGAGTAGTCGCGCGGGCACACGCATACGCCATTGTGCGCGAAGCCGCCGTTGTAGCAACGAGTGACTGAAGAGCGATGACGTCATCATGCAGTAATCTTGAAGTAATTGAGCCTACTGTATTTGTCGCATCGGGACGACATGAATCGCTGGAAGGGAAAGCCGAACTGATCGATTCCGGTGAACTGGAACATAATGAGCCGTTATTTACACGTAGCGCTTACGGTTGGGGAGTAGTCAAGCAGGCGCGTGTTTTCTTTCGTAGTTAACAACTATAAAAAAAAGCTATGAAATACCTTGAGGGCCACAGGGTCAAGAAGGCTGCCCAGATTGCCATCGCTGATTGGCGGACACTTGAAGGGCGTTGACAGTGAGTCGAAGGTGCACTCGGCGCGTGGCGAGAAGGGAAGAGGAAGAATCCCCATTGGTTCCTTGCTCCTATTAATCCTTTTTTTTAGTAAACTTTTTCACACTTATCAACAATTTATCTTGTCTACTTCATTTATATTACAAACAATTTGAATTATATTCTGTGAAACTGACGAAAAGTCGCCAAATGCGAAGACGTAGTCGAGCTTGCCCTTGTTGGTTGGGCCAGGACGAGGATTGAATGAGCCGAGCCCAGTTGCCGTTGCCACAACGTAGTTGTTCGCTTCAACGATAAATGACGATTTTTTTATAAGTAAGTGCTGTTGAAGAACATTAAATATTGTGCCAGTAAATGGTTTGTTCTAATGTAAATAAGATGGCTTTACCGGAGTCAACGTTGGCTGTGTCTCGAACAAAGTCATTATGTGGATCTTGCACGAAACCGTAATAGACCTGAAGCGGGGTTGACTTGTCACAGAAAAGTGAGTAGCAAATTGATCAGACTAGAAAGGAGAGCAGACTGCATACCTGAACGGGACTCTGCATTCGAATTTCCATGGAGCAGAAATCGGATTGTCCTGTGACCTTGGCGCGCCAGAAGCCAGCAGGGAGCGGGGCTGAATTCAAACTTTCAGAATATGTAATCATTCTTGAGAATGGTTTTGTGCAACTTACTGTCCATCGTAGTTGGTTCAAATCCTTTGCCGTCTGAAACATAAATACTTTTCGATGACGTCTTTTAAGAATGCATTCGGAACACTTTTGAAATTCGGCATAATTTCAACTGAGTTAGCGAACATCGTGGCATCTGGCACACGAAGGCGTTCGTGGCCGCGAGAGGCGCGAGATACCACTTGCCATCGCCGCCGTCCATGTACACGTGCAGAAGCTCTGGATTCGCAAAGTCCTGATTCGGCGCCCAGAAGTCCTTTGCGAATGTCGAATTCTAAAGAAAATGACACTTTTGAGAGAAGAAATAGTTTGAGGATTTAAATTATGGAAAAGAGCTAACTAGAGGAATATTTTCTCCGTTCGGCTGGTAGAAATAAAAGTCGTTGGAAGTTGTTCCATTCTTGACAAGTCCAAGCCAGATTTTGAAGTTGAAAATTTCGCCTGATATGTTTTTGAAAGGATTACATGTGCGAAGTATTTGAGTAAATTCGAAGTCTGCTTGCCTTTCAAGAAGTCGTACTGCTGTTGCGCGAGAATGTCGACCAGGAATGCATTCGGGTTTGCATCGGCGCACTGCACGAAGGCTTGCGTCCATGATATCTCGGCAGTTCTGAAGTGAAAGCTTACTTTCCAATCCATTTCTTTCTAAGCAACAGATCACATCTGCATTGTTAGGGTAACATTTAATAGTAAAAAAGTACCCGAATTGGTGACAGTACTGGCCATTCGCATCCCAGCTCTGCTCGCATGCTAAAGTATTCGTATAGAAAAACAGAATACAATTAAACTTTTTGAGTATAATGTACCCGGAATATACTGATGGATGACGGTGCGAGGCTCATCGATGATAGGGTTGTTGTAGAGGCCGGGATTGTTGTCAGGCGGAATGATTTCGAGCTGTGCACACATTATAAGTTCTTTTTTCGCTTTTTTAAAAGAAAAAACAGTATCTTAAAAATTGGCCTTGAGCATATTTTTCCCATCGTAACAATGCATCCACCTTTGTATTCGAGCCGGCGACAACAACTGTGAAGGCCTTGGCCTGTGCATCCACCGGGAAGTAGAAATCGATGCCGGTCGTCGTGCAATTGTTGCTCACTCGTCCGGTCACGAGGCCAGAGTTGTAGAACGTCAGAATGTACATGAGCAACTGCGATCAAATACATATTACTGAATATAAATTATAACATATATTTATATTTCTTGAACTGCCATTGCTTGTTTTTTGACGAACCACTTTGGGTTGCTGCGAAAAGACGACTTGGCCACCCGTCCACTCGGCGAGAATGAGCTCGTGATCGCCGAAGCTGCCGTTAGTATTGCACATGTTCGGGTCGAGGCCGTAGAAGTGGATCTGAACATCGATCCGTCAAGTATTCAATCAATCAATACTGATGATATTAAGCAGCTCAGAAGATAAATAATAGCTTTTTCAGCACACCGGGACATGAAGCATATCGGCTACGTCGAGAATGTTCACGAGAGTTGTGATGTTGACATTCGAAGAGGGAGAGTCGGCAAAGACGAAGATAGGCGAGTACTCGAAGGAGTAAAGAAGGGCGAGATTGATTCCGTCGTTTATCATCACCGGGCAGTCCTGTTTTCGAATGTGGCATGTGGAAAAACAGTGAAAGTCGGAACAACGTCCGCAAACGGCTGACATTGTTGTTCTCGTCCGTGTATTGATCAAAGTTCTGGCTAATTTTCTTGAGAGCTTCGGCGAACTCGCGCGCGCTACTCGCGGTCACAAGCGAGACGTCTGATAAATGTCAGATTTATGTATATGTCCCCTTCTTAAAGTGAACGAACTTGTCTGGCTGACGAGAACAATATTGAAGGTGAAGAACCATGCCGGGCTGTTCGAGTAGTAGTCTCGGGCAAACTCGTCAACCTGACATATTGAACAATGATAGCAATGAGTAAGAAATAAGCAGAAAAAATCAATAGTAAGAATAAGTTTGAGCATATAAAAATGAATATAAACGAACCTGTTCGGCGAGAGCCTTGACATTGTTGCGCATTGACTTGCGAGTGGACAAGACCATCGAGAAGGACTGTTGGTCGGGAGAGATGTGTGCGATCAGATTCTGCACAGGGCAGCTCACTGAAAAGTTTCTCATGCAAGAATATCATGAAGCATAAACATAAATAAATTAAAGCATAGCTCTTGGTCAACTATATGTTTTCTTGTGCACACGATTAGAAAGAAAGAAGTTTTACTAACTGATCTCGCAGTAACGTCCAGTGAGACCATACGGGCAGATGCATCGTTCTCCGTAAGGAGTGCCTCCGTTCTGGCATTCGATCTGCTCGCATCTGAAAGTATTTTTATTATATTTTGCAGCATTTTGCCTCATCGTGACCTCGTTCCAGTAAAGTGAGCCGGGCAAAGACAGAAGGTCGAGTTGAATGCAACGCCGCCGTGCTGGCAGGAGTCAGGTGAAGGAGTTGGTATCACTGGCTCTAGAATTTCGTTATTATTACACAGACTTTTAAAAAAGATTAATGTTATTTTATTTTGGGATTTTTTTAACAGAAAGATCTCCCTCAACACTAAATAAGGGCAAGCACAACATCGTACTTGGATTGCAGTAGCCGACGGTGGAGCGTTGTACAGTGTAGCCGAATCGGTCATCGACAAAGACAGTCGCATAGAATGGCTGGTCATCGTATTGGCAGAAGTCGGCGATGCCAAAGTAGAGATGGAAGCCGCAGGAAGAGCGCCACACGCCTGGATTTATTTTCCTTTATCAATATTTTTTAATAGTGTTCATTGCGTTGATCACTTTTTATTCAAATAACGAGTTCTTATCCTATGAGTCATGCAATGTTGGTTTACCCGACAACTTACAGATGACTGAACCTGTGCAGTTTAAAAAAACAGAATTCAATGCCGATTTGATTGAAAACCGTTGGAGTAGTAGGCAGGGACGAGCTGGCCGCGGTCGTCGATCACCGTGATGAGAATCTCGGCGAAGAGGCGTAACTCATCGTGGACGTAGCCGCCATAGAAGCCGTTCAGCTGTGCGACGATGTGCGTCGGAATGCCTACAATGATGTGCTGCCATATCATTTACATATCCATCTGTTTCTCTCTTCCTCTTACAACCTCTCTGTCTTTCACCCTATACCGCTTCGCTGCCCAAAAAGAATATAACACTTCATTACTCAGACTCACCGACTGTCGGCTCCTCGCTTATCATGTCGGTGTCCAACTTGTTCGTGGTCGCGATTAAGAAGTCAAAGTCAGACTGCGTGAACATGCGGTAGGAGCATCCGGAAGATTTCTGAGCTGTGTCATTAGTCACGGTTGAAGCACTCTATCAGACGGTATATTATCAGGAACTTGAAGCCGGTAGATTTTGCAGTGATAAAGAATACTCACGTCCGTCGTAGAGTAAAAGTCGTAGAGGAATTCGCCAGGTCTCTGTAGATATTTTCGAGGGATCTCGAAGAAGTACGAACGCTCGTCATGGAAGACCGGCTTTATTTCTTGTGTGAACCACCTCGGGTCAGTAACGATAAATTTTAGATCCTCTGAAAAAATCGTGTTCGACATCAAATATATCTATATAAAAATCTATATGTGTTCAAACATACAGTCCCGCCCAACATTTCAGGTACATAGATTAATCAGATTAATTAGATTAATCTAAATAATCTCAATTGATTTTTCAGCGCTCAGGGAGCATTTCAAAAGTGTTCTCAATTCAAACTAGACTAATTCAACGCTGCTAAATACGTTGGTCACGTTATTTTCTTAAAACAAGTTGACACTAACGAGAAAATTCATATTTTGTGCACAAACCCGTTTGAAAATAGTGCGCAATGTGCTGCATTACATGCGCAATGCGCTGCATTTTTAAACGGGATTTCGGGCTAAAATATCAATTTTCTCGTTAGTGTCAACTTGTTTTAAGAAAATAACATTACCAACGTATTTAGAAGCGTCGAATTAGTCTACATTGACCTGAAAACTCTATTGAAATGCGTCCTGAGCGCAGAAAAATCAATTGAGATTATTTAGATTAATCTAATTAATCTAATTAATCTATGTACCTGAAATGTTGGGCGGGACTGTATATATAGAGTACATATATATATATATATATATATATATATATATATATATATATATATATATATATATATATATATATATATATATATATACAGTGCTGGTAAAAAGTCTATTAACCTTTAGTTTTTCATTCATAACTTCCTTCAAAGTTAATGAAAGTCAATGAAATTTTCAGGATTGCTTTTTTTATGCTGTTAGACTTATAGTCACAGAGTATTGGAGTATTGGTTTCATTGATCTACTATGAAGCCAGAAAAAAATCAATAACTCAAATCATCCGGGTTGCACATTTAGGCATGCCCAACCAAATGGGTTACTTCTTTGAT
Source organism: Allodiplogaster sudhausi (assembly GCA_945643635.1). Lineage (NCBI taxonomy): Eukaryota > Metazoa > Nematoda > Chromadorea > Rhabditida > Diplogasteridae > Allodiplogaster > Allodiplogaster sudhausi. The sequence goes on from CALZFC010000009.1 coordinate 5,328,748, forward strand.
ATTTGGGTAGATTGTATTGGATTAATGATTTAGTTGTATTCTAGAACATCTCTGCAATAATTTTTTGTCTAATGGCTATTTAATCATATGCTGTTACATGCTGCCAGCTTTCAGTTCGCGATCCATGCACTCAGCCAGAGATGCAGAAGGTTCAGAAGCATACAATCGATCATTTACCACTATGCCTATAGCGATAATGATTTTAAAATATTCAAAACTCATCATTAGACTAATTCAGCTGGTTACTTGAGCTGTGAAAATTAGGTGCTAACTATTTGTGCACATTTTGAACACAACGGTCAACATTGGTCCGCAGTGCAGACGTGCAAAAAGTGATGTTGTGTTGGGGTCCGTTTTTCAAAAGGGATTTTGCCTATCTAAAATAATAGCTAATAGGATTTTAAATCTTTAGAAGTCCTGTTTCATCCCTGACTTCATGAACCCACAAGATACAGTAGATCGTTTGAATGTACCCCTGGCATAGAGTAGTACGGTGACATTTTAGCCAAGAAAGTAAACCCGAAAATGCTTTGATCGAGACAAAAATTACTTTAACCGATACAGCAGTGTTCCTCAATATTCTTAATCTCAATTTTCTAATTTAAAGTTGTGATAGATCTAGAACAGACAGCCGTCAATACACCGAACAACTCAATGCCAGTGGTACATTCAAACGATCTACTGTATCTTGTGGGTTCATGAAGTCAGGGATGAAATAGGACTTCTAAAGATTTTAAAGTCCATTAGCGAATATTTTAGAAAGGCAAAATAGTTAGCACCTAATTTTCACAACTCAAGTAACCAGCTTAATTAATCTTATGATGAGTTTTGAATATTTTAAAATCATTATCGCTATAGGCATAGTGATAAATGATCGATTGTATGCTTCTGAACCTTTTGCATCTCTGGCTCAGTGCATGGATCGCGAACTGAAAGCTGGCAGCATGTAACAGCATATGATTATATAGCGATTGGACAAAAAACTTATCGCAGAGATGTTCTAGAATACAACTAAATCATTAGCAATACAATCTACCCAAATATTAATGAAGCAACCCATTTGGTTCGGCATGCCTAAATGTGCAACCCGGATGATTTGAGTTATTGATTTTTTCTGGCTTCATAGTAGATCAATGAAACAAATACTCTGTGACTATAAGTCTTACAGCATAGAAAAGCAATCCTGAAAATTTCATTGACTTTCATTAACTTTGAAGGAAGTTATGAATGAAAAACTAAGAGTTAATAGACTTTTGACCAGTACTGTATATATATATATATATATATATATATATATTATAATAATACAATGGATTTTGCTCTATTTCTGTGTGAAGCTCGCATACTTCCCCGAGCCATGACGAGGAAGAATTCAGTGGATGAATCGACGAGGAAGGTCTTCTGCCGGACGTCGCACTGGTCAATATCGGCTGTCTCCACCAGATTCATTCGATAAGTAAAGCCACGCATGGCCAGCATGAAGATCTGATAGGCGACTGGTGTCAGTTCTTCCGAGTCAAATTACCTATCCAGGCAGGCTAACCAATCTGAGATTCTCCATCTCTGGTGTATGCGTAAGGCCGCCGCTGTAGATGGCGAGGTACTTGAGCGCGGTGAAGCGGCGGTCGTTGTAGTCCACATCGCATGCAGTCGTCGTTGTCGTGTTCAGGAGGATTATTGGAACGATCTCAAATAAATATAGTTTTCTTATTTTTTATTAATTTTTTTAAAGGATTGCTTGCTGACCGGTTGCTTGCGGACGGCGTTGAGCTGTGCAATGTGCTGCCAGTGCGCGTCATCAGAGTCATTAGGCGGGACGTCAGTGAAGACGAAAATTGGCGACTTGAGTGACTCGTGCTGAGAGAGAGGCAGAGATGTTAGAGCGCATAGAGACTTTACAGAGCAAAGCGAGCTCAACATCTTGCAATGTTTCACTTCCGGCAACAAACCTTGAAGAAGGCGGCCCTCAGCGCCGTCATCACGTTGTCGGTACAGTTGCTCGTCTTCGTGCTGTCCTTGAGTGCTGTGAGGTCGGCGATGAACGCGGATAACTGGTTCGTCATGTATGACTGTGCGGTCAGGTCTGAAAGAATGAAACGTATTTTCTTCCCAAAACAGGGATATATAAGAATTCCATCGGAAACCCTGACATTCTCCGTTATAAGTGACAAGAACGAAGCCGTTATACGCATCGCGGCCGTCAAAGTCGTGAAAGAAGAGCTCGTCTTCTATCGCGCCGACGATGCTCTATATGTATGTGAAATACTTGGCAAATTGTTCGTTATTCCTGGAGTCTACAGGCAACTATTATCTCTACTGTATTCTCCTGGCACCGTACAGGAATGGCAGCCGCCATGCTGGCCGAGTCGCGCACCACCACGACGAGCTGCTTCTCGTCCGTCAGCAGCGGCCCGACATTTCGGTTGCAGATCACTCAAAATCATTCATTCATTTTTTAACACTTTGGAAAGATTTAATCGATAAATCATTGATTAGCAATAACTGCTTACCGCTGTCGCAGTTCTGGCCGACGAATCCGCCGGTGTTCGAGCAGTCGCATTGGAAGGGGTCGCTGGGCACTTGGTATCCACCGTTCATGCACAGCGCCTGAAATTGCGTCGACGTTGAGGGACAACCATCGGTTTCGACTCATTCGTGTTAGGTAAAGAAGTCTTAGAACTCTAATAGCAGAACCTCGTCGCATTGTCTGCCCGTGAAGAGCTCACGACAGAAGCAGTAGGGCGTTCCGGTGTTGTTGATGAAGGTTCCGCCATTCCTGCAGTCGGCAACCGGGTAAGGCGTGGTCAGTGGCGGCTGTCGTGTCGGCTCCTTCGCTGCAATTACGCTTTCTCATCGCCTTACTCTTTTGAAATGCCGTCATTTTAATCTTCAGCATCTATGTAGTTTGTTTACACGTAATATTCCTAACAGAAGCAAGCGAACGGATGCGATCGTCGGAAAGCAAATCCCTTGTCATCGACCCCGTCAATCTAAAGAGTTGTTCTGACACTCTGTTCACTGCCTCTCTCAATCTTTTCTCTCTTACAATATAGATGTATTGATGTCCGGATTGGCAAGTGAATTCTCCTGCGTAGTACTCGTATGCACAGTCATAGCGACGCGTCAGCAGCGAACGGTACATTGGCTGCAGGTACTCGACGTTCCTGATCGTCACCGTCCGTATCTCTGCAAATACAATATCGATCACATTCTTCGCAAGAGATTCCTCGCTATCCGCCTCACAGAACTATGGCTCTCACCCGAAGGAGAAGCGAGATTGAATGGATGGGCGACAAAGTAGGCAGGCAGATCGACCTCCGAGCTCTCTCCATAGGGAGGCCTGTCGCCGTACGGGCTGAAGACGAATCCAGTATCGAACGTTACTTTAGAACGAGCCTTAATAAATGCATTCTTTCAATCTGAGTCTGAGCAATACCATCAAATTCCTCTTTTCTCTCCTAAATAAAACACTTATAAAATGAGCTTTATGCTTGCTTCATCCATAAAATGGATGAAGTAATTAATGCGCTCTGACAATTATTCTTAATGTCGTTAAGTGACTGGCAGAGACAGAAAGTGCATTGTTTGCAGAGCGTGAGGCGAGTTTTTATGACACTTCAAGACAGGTGTGAGGTTTGCTTATCGAAGCAGTTAAATGCGCACCTTATATGTGGATTGCCCACATATTCTGATAAAGGATTTTTTGTAAACGAAATAATGAGGCATTGAAAGTGATCACCAAACATTACAGGAGCGTTTTTTGTAAAAGGAAAACAATATGCAAATATTTTCAAGTGAAATCATTGGGTGAATAAGGCTAGCAAAAGTCTAACCGCAATGTGGACGATGCAAACTTGCGTCGGAACACTGGCGAGTTCGATGGCGAAGGAGTACGGGCCCGGTCTTGCGCGATAGCGCGCGATTCCGTGTCCATCGTTGGCTGTCTGCTCGTACGCCGGAATCATAGTTCCTGAATATACATACATGCTGAACATACTTTATAGTTATTTGCCATTGAGGAACAAAATGACAAATACGCTCCCTCAAAGGAATGTAATAAACCTTGCGAGTCAGTGAGGTTGACGATGGGGCGGCCGCGATTGGTGGTTACGGTAATTGTGAGCTCCTCAGTCGTCGAATCGTATGGGACGTAGTAGCTTCCGGCGCAATTCTCCGGCAAGTAAAGCGTATCCACCATCTGTACGAAATTGACTCTGTAGAGATACGCTAATTTTGTAATTTCACTGAAATATAAAAAAAAAACCAAATCAATTAAAATTTAAAAAAAATTTAACTTTATGTGTTAAATGCCCAATAGACCTTATCCATGTCAGTTTCGAACGGCGTTAGCGAAGGACTGCGGTCGACGCAAATAGCTAAGAAATATCTTTGTTATTTTTTTATTGAAAAGAATAAAGAGATAAAAAATTCTGACGATGCTCGCAGAACTGGCCGGTCCATCCGGGCGCGCACGGAGTGGCGTAGCCGACGGCAGCCAGGAAGGCGCGCTTGGCGCGGCGGTGAAGGGGCACCGAGGCCATCTCCGAGCCATCTCCGTAGTAGTTCGCGGCGAGCTTATGCTCTTCTGACAAGTTAGAATCACGATCGTGTATAGCCAGTGTATTCTCTAGAGCAATATATGCAATAAAAGTATATTTAACTATGCAAAAATATAGAATATTGTGAAGAATATGATTGTACCCTGGCGGAAGAAGGAAGCGTCAGAATTGTGTAGAAGCAGCAGCAGAAGCGCAGCCGCGACCGTCCTCATGGCCGACACACTCTCGGAGTACTTTCTACCCTTCTGCCTTCTTCTGCTCCCTCCCCTCGCAGCTTCTGCCTTCTCTCCCTCTCCTGACATCATGTTCTGGCGGCACTCCTTTATCTTTATCACTTGCGACAGTCATTAACGCCTCAGCATTGGCATCCGCTGCAAACGACTCTCTTGGAGTGTCGCGGAAAGAATTCGAATTCTTTATTAATGGCTCGCCTGTCACTCGATGAGTTTCTTAGCAGCGGCCAGAACAAGAACATACACAATAAAGATATAACTGAGAATGAGGGTATGTGTAGTTTGGAATTCATATGTGTACACAAAACCACTGTATGTAACGTTTGTAACATCAGTTAATTCGCGCTGTCCTCGCAGAACATGCAAGATGAATAAACCATAAAAAGCTAGCAGCGATCTTCCATTCCCTTTGCAAAACCACCTGCATCGGCATAGAACTGCAGCTTGGTCTCGCAGTCTTTTCAGTTCTTCCCTTCATACATTTCATAGAACGAGAACTTGAGAACTTCTGCGGAATCTCGGATAAAATGAGGCTGCACTTGCTCAACTAATTTAGGAACATCCAAAATGTCTGTTACCGTGCAGGAATTTTGTCCGTCCGATATCACCCACTATTGGAGACTCTTCATGGGGTTTTCGTTCATGTCGTTGCCGTGGTCTCTCTGCTTCTATCCATATTTTTGCTCTACGCCATCATCTTGCATACGCCCAAGCAAGCCGCAGCCTCCGCAAGTACATCCTCTTTATCCAGGTTCTTTTGGTTTGAGAAAGACTTGCCCATTCATAGCCCAAAGTTCTCAGGTGTCGTCAACTGTTATTGATGTCCATATCTCCATTCTATGTTGTCCATACCCTCTCTTTCCTGTCAGTTGCTTTGCAAGGCATGGATTTAGTCTAAAGCATAAGTTTGTCGCTTTATCTATGTATTTGTTATTTAAATTAAGTAGAATTATGTAGCACAATATGTATATAGAGATACTGATACTCTTCCAGGTTCTCGGATCGTATTGTACAGGCATTCTGTGTCCACATCCATCTTTTTGCACAAATGGTATGCACGAAACGATTAGCTCAATTATAGATTGTAATGCGGTCAGGTCGCGTTGTTCACGATGATCAGCCTGAACGGGGCCAGTCTCATCCTCTGCGTCTTCCATCAACATCAGTGCATCCTTCCGCCCAACCATCCGATCAAACTCGAAAAGGTCAATTCAAGAGCATTAAAAAAATGGCCTTTTCTACTTTCATTTCGTGTGCATCCAAATAAGATTTAGTAAGAATTATTATCTTTAGCGTGCTTATACGCTCGCAGCAGTCACCATTGCTTCGTACTACGGGTTCGTGGGCGTTCTAACGGGCTTAGTTTTCCTCGAACGCAGGGATCCGCTGCATTATATCGCTGCGATTAGCGCTAAGCATCAGCGAAATACATCAAGAAACCGATAATTCTTTGTCAAAATAATGCTGTGAGGCTAAAATTGTATGATGACCCTCTCGAGCCATACAGGTCTGACATCGGTAACCTGTTTGTTTGTTTGCAGCATTTCCCTGAGATGCTGTCACTTTCCCGAGCAGCGCCTGAAGTGTTTGTCCTCGACGCCCACCACGACGGCGTCTCCTTCGCCACCATCAACGTCTACTATCTCGGAGGCGTAAATCCGTCTAGTTCACTTTTCATACCATTTTTGGGCAATGCGTCATGATAATATGTGAAGCAAACAGCTTGTGAATAATAAGAGAAAATAAATGCATAAGACATTTTAAAATGTCGGTGCTTTTTGAACAGCTGATGCTGTCGTCGGCCGCCTTCTTCGCACTCGTTCCCGCGCATATTCTCTACACTCTTCGCCTGCCGACGACGAGAATGAGCGAGAGAACCCGCTTCTTCTATCGCCACATGACAATTTCCATCTTCTTTCAGGCTATTTGAAGAGTTCCCTTGACAGTCAAACGTATTCCTAATGAGCGCAATAATCATACAAAAAAAAAAACATTTGCTGCGAAGCTTTAAACAAGCACCTATTGCAGGCGGTCATTCCATCTACACTGATCATTATACCAGTAATCACACTTTTTATCTGTACTGCCTTCTCAATACGAATGACAGGTGGCTTAAGCATGCACTAATCAATTATATCCATGCCCTTCTGTTTAAGCATTTGTATGGCTCTCGATATGTGTTCTATCCACCCATTCGTTGGTGAACTCGCTTGTTCTTCTTTGGAGAGTTAGTGACTCCTTGAGCGGGCGTGTAATGCGTGACTTTTCAATAGGGCCCTTGTAAGGAAGGTGATCCTGCGATTTATGGCAACACTTTGTTCCACAATGCCATTTTCGACAGCAGCTCCGCCGGCACTCGCCTCAAATGCTCTAATGAAGCCACCGTTTGGCTATGGGCATTCAAGGCGATCCTAAGTGCGGCCCTCGAACAGCAACATATAGCGTCTACATCGCATGCTGAAATATAAAAACAGTGATAAAAAAGAGGCTGATGCCCTAGATGATGATTTATCTAAATCTGTTTGTATATATGTGTTTATTTAGACACCACGAGGGTCAAAGCTTTCGATTTCGGAGGAGGGGCTGCGTCTTTTCTTTCGATTCTTTAATGGTAGAATGCTTTATACAAACATAAATTCAATATAAAATAACATATGGCATGAAATTCATCGACTGAATTCTCAAAGGATTCTGCTTAGGATCACGAGAAGATCACGATGAGATATCGAGAGGGTTAGAGAAGGAGAAAGATAGAGCAATGGAAAACATCATGGAAATGGGCCGAAGCGTAATACGAGCGAAAAGTTAAAGGTCACCTGTCATTGACACCGCCCACTCTTACCATCACCCAAACTACGGATATATCCAAATGGAGATAGAAGCACGTACAAACCGTGCTTTAAAAATCCGCTAGTGGTAAGATGTTTTTCTGCGTGTATTCTGTATGTTGCATGACCTTCCCCTGAAATTGTTGTTTTTTTGTCTGCACAACATCACTAACCTTGTAATCGCTGAACTCATATGTAGTTGTGGAAACGCAAATAATGACGAGAATTACACTATTACTAAGAAATGCATTTACAAAAATAAGTTAAACCAGTGCGGAAAACGCAGGGTAACCAGGAAATCAAAAGTGGGCACGTGACTTAATTCAGTCGGTAAATATGCACACGAGAAGGAAATATGTAACAACGTTGTGAGATAGATAGTTCGAACATACTATGAATATGTGTAAACGAAGGTGTTGCTTTGAATGAAATCTTAAAGATATCAAACACTCTACGCATGATGATTTCAATTCTACATAGAATGTTCAGACAGCAATGGCGACTGAATTCTTACTACTAACGTCTACCATCTATGCCTGTTGGAAGAATTCATAAAAATTAACTCTATTCGCACTATATTATCTTACTGCTGTCGAAAAAACTTCCTCTTTGATGGTTCGTCAAATATTATTCATGGCGACATTTCATCGTACATACATATGCAGTAATTTACCGCGAAGTAGATGCATTAGAAACTTTCTTTCAACGTGTTAGATTTGCAGGAGACACCTTAAATAGTGGGCTGATTCACTGAGGAAGCGGGCCATTGCGAGAGGCGCTGACCGTCTGGATGTCACGGACATGGAAATGCTCACTGGCAAAGACTGGAGAGCGGCGGGCAAAGAGCCAGGGGAGAGTGGAGCGGCGTAGCTTGTGAGAAAAGGCCATTAGGCACCTGTAAAAAAAAATCAACTGTTATTTAAATTCAAGCTTGATCAATATTGCGTTACCTTTCAATTCAATAGTAATCAAATCACTCACCAAAACGGCGTAACACAGGTAATGGTGACCAGTAATGGCAGATATTCGAAAAGTGAACCTACGTCTCAAGGGACTGAATGTATGTTCATATATGAACAATGCCATTAACGAGAAAGTAGCAGAACAGTTATTGCTTTAACTCACAAAACAAACGTCGTATGCCATGTAGAAGCAGAAGCTGGCTACCGAAGTAGCCAGCAGTCCCTGATCTGGTCGAATTCCTCTCCGAGTTGTCTAAACGCAGAAGGTTGAAACAGATTGGCCAGCATTTACTTGACTCTTCCGATTGTAGTAGACAATTACAACGAGAGCTGCGTTGAAGAGGAATGTGATTATGGCGGAGACACCAAAGTAGCCAATCATGATGTCGCGGGACAACTGCAAGTGCTCCTTTTCTTTCATTTCTCTGCATCCTTAGCCAACCCCTCCGACGAAAGAAGGAAACACAGAGAATTTTCCATTGGGCATCATGATAATAAAATAGCGAAAGCCGCGAAAGCAGTTTGGCAGAACGAAGAAGAGAGGAATTAGAAAGGTCGTTCCCAGCAATGCTATGAAGATTTGTGTTGAATACTGCAAGAAAAAAACAGTGAATTGAGCAAATGAGCCTCAAACGTATGTTTATATGTACCGAAGTTATGAATGCAGGCCAGGAAATGGTAAGCAAGCGATTGAAGGCGAGTGCAAAGGAGATTTGCAGATGCATTCATTGGGAGTAGCGGTAGATGAACTCGCCCCACTTCGACAGATCAGCAGCGTTTAAAAACTTATAGCTAAATTATTAATTGTTGAACATAAATTGTTTCACAACAGTATCTCACTTAAGGACAATTTAGTAAACAAGTATTTTAATACATAAGTAAATTTACACATGTTAGCTCAACTGACAATCCAAGAAAGGCTGGGTCGCTTGGCAATCTGATTATGAAAAGATTGGAGAAGTAGACTGTGATGTCCTATACATGGAAACATTTTCTACTTTTCAGAAATCTACCATTTTCAATTTGGAAGTGGCTGGGTGTACAAAATTGCCGACCAGTAATCCATGTATAATAACAATTTTGAAGATGTAGTTGTTGAAGAAGACAGGCAAGCGTGTGATCCGAAAGTAGACGAAAAGTGCAGGAGGAAATGAGACGGCGCCCATGGCGGCAATCGCAAGTGTCGATATCCGCTGCTGCGTGGCCATGTCCATATGCTCGAGTTGACCGACAAAAATGGAAAATGTCAAAACAAAAAAGGGAAATATTACGCGTATAAATTTCATTAACAATAAGTGAAGTGAAAATTGAAAGCGAGTGCAATGTGTTAAAAGGGCAGCCTTCTAGGATCAGATTTATTGTTACTTTTTACCGCTGAACTAACATTTAGTTATGGAAACGCAAATAGTAGCGAGAATTATGCCGAGCTTTCTTGAATGTTGTAAGGCTAATCCTTTTCTTAATTCATACACGCAAATGATCGTGTCGTACTGACACTTAACAATGACTCACAATGAGTCTTCCTTTTGGGCACATTTTTCAATCGTTTTATTCTACCTGGTGATCTAAGCAGTCTGTGAATCTGTATCTTGTTGTGGTTTCGTTAGTCCTCTTTTATGAAAGTTCTTAGGTTGCTTATTGCTCAAAATAAACCATGATCGCATGCATATTTACGGTCAAATATAATGATGATGAGGAAAGCTTTAAGAAAAAGTTGTTAATATATACTATAGTTCTATTTCGAATCAGGATGGAAGGAGATCTCAGGTCACAATCTCCTTAGCTGATCTGAAGAGAGCCACAAATGCCGGCAAGTTGCCTGAAAAAGGAAGCACGACAATATGATATAGTCTTGCAAGTTAATCTGCAGGGGCGGGACAGGCACAAAGGTGAGACTTAGGGAAGAAGAGAACTGACTTGACTCCTGCGCCGACGAGGCAGTTACAGATGCTCTGGATGGCAGGCGTGTTGAAGCCGGCCTGGATGAGACACGTTTTCGCTGACAAAACGATGACATTGTCTAGCGGGAGAGCGAGGGAGCAACTGCAGACAGAGAGAGAGAAAGAGAGAGAGAGAGAGAGAGAGAGAGAGAGAGAGAGAGAGAGAATAGAGAGAGAAAGGATTAAGTAAGTGAAAATAGAAGGAAGAGAATTTATAAAAAAAAAAATGGTTAATGATAAAAGAGAGAGGGAGAGAAAGAGAGATAACTGCTGCCTTACCCTCCGTGGAGACAGCCGTAGACATGATTCTGTGTGCACTTGACGATGCAGCCAGCCGCCTGACGGCCGACCTGCATGACTGCTCCGGCCTGGCTGGCGACACCTGACCGGGAGAGCATGCCTTGGATGTCGCGGAAGGCCGTCAGCTGGATCGTTTCCGCGTATCGCTTGGGCACCATCTGGCCGGGAGTGTTGGAACATCTGTAATTGAGAGCAATCTAGAATGAAAAGTCTGAGGATACATGACTCTCTCTCTCTCTATCCCTCTCTCTCCATCTCTCTGATATTCAAAGACAATCTGACATCTGGCCAAATGACTGGCGTAGACATGAGAATGCCCCGTTGACCTGGCCCATGTGCTGGACGATGCACTGGCGGGCGGCCTGGTAGTTGGCGCCGATCGCGGCGAAGCTGCGCTGACACGAATCGGCGCAGGTCAAGATCGAGGAGGACAGCTGGCCGGCGCATTGGTTGTAGTTGGAGCACGTGCATTCGGGCGCCATCTGGCCAGTCGCCAGGCCATTCAAAGCGGCACCGATGAACAAGACGAAGGGAAGCATGACACGGGCAGTTAGTGGAGAAGTGGAGGCAGACGATGGCTGTTATAAGATGACCGTGCTCCTATTTATGCGTCCTCTTGACCATTTTCAGTGACGCCGCCCATTGGCCAGGATGACCACAACGAGATGATTTATGAGCGAGAGAAGGGCGATACTCCAAAACTTTTCCTTCTCCCGCATTTACTGTCACAACTGTATCTCTATTTCGATTTGTCTATTTCTTCCTGCCGATCAATCTCTCTCTCTTTATTTCTTCCTGCCGATCTCTCTCTCTCTTTCTCTTTCTCTTTCTCTCTCTCTCTCTCTCTCTCTTCGTTCATCTCTACTTTTAGTAAGCATCAAAACATCTGCAGCCGCCAAGTCCGATTCTCGAACTTTGCTCCCGATCGGCGCTTCTCGGGGATGTCATCTTCCTCTTTTGATGTTTGTGACGTTGGATGGGGAAGTATTATCCGTTGCTTCAATTTGTGAATCGCGACAAGGGAAACAGGAGAAGACAATGGCACTATTCATGCAGATTTTCGACTCAATTCGTCTTTAATGGTCAACAGAATGGAGTGTTTTTAAAATAACAAGTATCAGCCAAAGTCCGTTGTATTTTTAAAATAACGAGTATCAGCCAAAGTCCGTTGTAATATTGTATCTTAAAATAGCGTCATCTCACATCATATTTTTAAACAGTGCTTTATGGACCCGTGTTTTCTTCGTCTAGAACTACATATCTATTCGAGCATATAGGACCTGGTGGTTAACGTGGGAAAATTGCGCGCGGGGGGTGGTGGTTCGGGTCCGGTCAGGAGCAAAATGTCTTTCTCTCTCTCTCTCTGTCTACTTCTAGGTTCAAGCGACGACAACGACTCCCTACATCGCAACGGATAACAGGTTAGCTAATTAATCGACTTTTGCGAACTTTATTTTAGTTTTATTCTATTTAACTGTTGTTTTGGTCACAGAAGGGCCGAAAACAGTTAAATATGCTGTTCGCAAAAGTGAGATAATTAGCAAAACCTGATCCGGAGGATGGTGGAGGCAGAGACGATAGAAGAGAGAGATAGAGAGAGAGGGAGAGAGAGAGAGATAGAGAGAGAGTGATAAATGAGCGAGAATTAGGCGGTGGACGGTGCAGGTGCGATGATGAGACGAAAGCGTTAGTCTCAACGCTTTGCCCTCGCCGAGGGCTTCTAACGCTTTCTTACTCAACGCTTTCAAACCAACGCTTTGAAATGACCCGATTCCTACGGTCCTAACCGTAAGAATTTTCTATGACGATTCAAACCGTAGCCAAAAGCGTAGTTTTCAACGCTTTCTTTTCTTGTGTGTAGTTGTCTGAATATCGTGCACATGAGAGACATATCTACAAAATTCAAGATATATTTTTTATATTACGAATAAATGACGTGCTTCCTTCAGGACGCTACGTCCCCCATTTTTGGAAGAATCATAATTCGTAACATGTACCAAATGTGCCTGCAATGGAATTGACCACCAGGCGTTACTTTCGCAAGAACTTCTTCTCCCAGTGACTGATAGTGAAATCGAGTTCTGGCAGAAGAGGAAAAAGAGTGTAAATAGAAAGTGTAATTGATTTATGCAGTGGCCGCGAGATCCCTCGGCGTTCGCGCCATGTGATAACAAGTGCACGCCACGTGCGGAGTGGAGACGCGCATCCTCAATTACCACCACATCACCAATGCTAGCATACGTACAATTCGGTTGCTCGCTCCTACATTTCAGAAATGGTGCTAGAGTTACGTATCGATTTTTCGCCATCTTTAATACTTTTAAATATTGAATCTTTCAGATTTTTTTTTTCATTCTTGAAAAAAAAACTTCGATAGTGAACAAATTAAATTCCGTCTTTATGCCACACAAAAAACATTGTTTGATATATCAAACAATTTCATACAAACAATTTGTTCCTTATCTGCGCCAAAACAATGCTGTTCCATATAGCCAACAATCATTGTTTGTTGCGCGATTGTTTGGCATATCAAACAATTTGTTTCAACGAAATTGTTTGACATACCAAACAATCACAGCGCAGCCGTGTTGGCTCCGCCCCTTTCTGCTTGCGCACCCATTTTTCATTGAATTTTAGCAGTTTTCTTATATTCTCCGATAAGTTTCGATGCTAATTACCAAACTTTTTCGATATCTAATTAGCTAACCCTCTTACACACCCTCTCCTACATTCTCTCCGTCTCTCTCTCTCTCTGTGCTATCAGGAATCTCAAACACGACCCACAAACTAGCCAGTTAATCGTCTTTTGCAGCTATTATTGCGGTTTTCGCTATAAAACAGTTTAAACTGTAGGTAAATCATGAGAACAAAAGCTGCAAACGTTGAAAAACTAGCTAACCTGGTTTGTAGAGAAGTGTTGGCGCCGTCATCGTTGTATCTGGAATTATTATCAGAATTCTGCTCCCGACCGGACCCGAGCCACCACCCCACGCATCCCATACAAAAGCGACTACCACTGCACTACCCGCGCTAGCGATCTGAATGTTGAAGAACTAATCCAGAAGAAAAGAGAGAACGTTGAGAAGAGAATGGAGAAAGAGAGACAGAAAGAGGAAAGAGGCAGAGTAAAAGAGAAAGAGAGGGAGAGAGAGAACTCTACGAACTCGGTCTCGCCATCTGTGCCAATTTTGCTAAGAGCCAAAAGGTTTTTTTCGAGAGTTTTGCTGCTCAACGTGACTTATGTTGATTCTCTCTCAATCCTACATTTTTCTACAGAAAAAGGCGATTCTTTTGAGCTATTTAATATTGTATAAAAGTAAGTCTGAACGATTTCCGCACTCGAGGTCAGAGGAATAAAATATGCCCGTTTTTGTGTTTCTTTTGAGAAAATCATTTAGAGGGAGCCCATAAGTTGCGTCTCTCTCTATCCTACATTGTTCTACAGAAAGAGGCGATTCTTTTAAGCTATTTAATGTTGTATAAAAGTAATTCTGAACCTCATCCGAGGTCTGAGAACATATATGTGAACACTGTTCGTGATGTCATGAGTTGGCCGTGTTCCTCGCTCTTGTGCGCAAACTTGTAAGTGTAAGAACAACACTCAACGTGAATTTTACACATCTCTCTGTACCTCATTAGAACCGCCTTTCTGTGTAGAATCTAATGACATAGAGAGAGAGTGACCTTTCCGTCTCTTTATAGCAATCACAGCAAAAGAAACACACAAACTCACAAATCTCAGAAACAGTCGTTTCTGAGATTTGTTAGTTTAGTAGAGAGAGAGAGAGAGAGAGAGAGAGAGAGAGAGAGGGGAGAGAGAGACCATATTGATTGATAATTGAGCGCAGAAACGACTGCGTGTGAGATTTGTGAGTTTTTGTGTTTCTTTTAATGTGAAGGTTATAAAGAGACGGAAAGGTCACTCTCTCTCTCTCTATGTCATTACATTCTACACAGAAAGGTGGTTCTAGTGAGGTACAGAGAGACGCGAATAAGTAAAGTTGAGCGGTTTGATTACACGCACAAATGCGAGGGATCCAACTTTTGCAACACGGCCAATTCCTGGTTCACTTATAAAGAGAAAGAGAATATGTTGACTAATGGTACCCAATTGAACGGCGTACTGTCGGTTTTTATGAAAGATAAAACGGGCAAAACATGTTGGGAAAACATTGGCCACAAATGGGTTTGAACCCTTGTGCCGCTGCTCGACGTTGCCTAACTCGCCAGATCGGACGTGATCGCTACTTCGCCATCGCGGCTGCGCTGCTGTTGTTTGATATATCAAACAATTTCCATGAAACAATCCAAACAATTGCCTCGGGATGGATAGCGTGCAAATCGGTAAAACAAATTGTTTGATATGCCAAACAATTTTTTTGAAACAATTGTTGTTTCAAACAATTCATAAAACAATCGTGCACCAAACAATGTTGTTTCAAACAATTTTTTTTTTGTGTGGCACATTCAAACAATTACAATTGTAAACCGTGGGTTTAAATTAGCTATGTCTGAAAATAGAGAACAAGCAAGCCGAATTACAACTACATATTAATGCAATATTGATTGGCCATTGTGATTTATTCAGAAGTATAATATATGTAGTGTGTTTATGTACATATTTTATTAAACTCCTCGCCCAACGTGGAGATATGCAATCAAAGCTTTCTTTCAACGTGTGTAGGTAGCAGGTGACATCTTAAACGATTAGCATTTCAGGATCGAGTATTTGAGGAGGTTGCAGTGCGAGAGATGCTGACTGTCTGGACGTGGATATGTTCACTTGCACGGACTAGAGAGCGGCGGTCGAAGAGCCAGGGGAGAGCGGAGCGGCGGAGCATGTGAGAGAAGAACAAAAGGCACCTGATGCGGACAACATCTACTTTCATTATCATGAATAATATTCAACAGATAACTATTATATCTATATTAATATTTAGTGAAATCTGAATTTAAACCTCTTCTTATTATACCAGAAAAGGTCAGCAAGATGTATCTCAATGCACTCACCAAAACGGCGAAACGCATGAAATAGTGACGAGCACAGGGAGGTAATCGTAAAACTCAGTCATTCCGAAATAAGTTGCAAGAGACTGAATGGGAGTCATAAGATCATGTAAATAGAGTGCCAACACAGATTTTGACAATTTAGATGCATCGACTCACAAAGCAAACGTCATAGGCCATATAGGCCGAGAAGCTTGCTACCGATGTGGCAAGGAGTCCCTGATCCGGTCGAATTCCCTTTCGGATGGTCTAAACATGAGAAGATTGCGACAAATCGGTAAGGCCAGAATTTCTTCTAGAATTTCGAACATGTTTACTTGACTCTTTCGCTTGCAGTAAACAATCACAACGAGAGAGGCGTTGAGAAAGAAAGTGACAATGGCAGCGACTCCAAAGTACGCAAACATGATGTTAAGGGACAACTGCAAGTTCATGTGTCATTCGTCATCATTTGTTGCTTCAAAACTTTTCCTTATTGTTAGCTAACCCCTCCGAGGTAAGCTGGAAACACGATGGAATTGCCGTCAGGTAATATTATTATTCCAAAACTAAAGCCTTTAAAGGAATTGGGGAGAACGAAGCAAAGTGGAATGAGAAAAGTCGTTCCAAGTAGCGCAGCAAATATTTTTGTTGAGTGCTGAAAAAATTTTTTTTGAGAAAGTTGTAACGGTGCCAGTATGTTGACCAAAGTTATGAATGCAGGCCAGGAAATGGTAAGCAAACGATTGAAGGCGAGTGCAAAGGAGATTTGGAGATGCATGCCCTGGGAGTAGCGGTAGATGAACTCTCCCCACTCCGACAAATTCGTATCGTTGAGAAATTTATAGCTGAAATTATATACATAGCTTCGTGGGCCATTTAAGTACCTTTTGTAATGAAATAATATTTTCTAGTTCAGTGTACTAACCATGAAGTTTCGAACCAATGATTAAAATAAGAAAGTGGATAGGTGGAGAACTGAAAAGTCAGCTAACAGTCCAAGGAAGTATTTTTCGCTTGGCAATTTGTTTATGATGAGAGCAGAGAAATAGACAGCGATGTCCTGTAAAACTAAATATTGTGTACCACAAAGCCCATTTTAATGGAAAAGAACATACAACTAAAATATGTTTTCCTGACCAGAATTCCGTGTATTATAACAATTTTGAAGATGTAGTTATTGAAGAAGACTGGCAATCGAACGATCCGAATGTAGACGAAGATTGCTGGAGGAAAGGTAAGAAATCCCATGACACACATGATAATGGTCGTTATTCGCTGCACGGTCCAGGTCTCAGCATCCATTCGTCTAAGAAGAGTTGCAAATCAGGCCTTAAATCGCGAAATCTTTAAGCATGGTCTTATGGAGTACAATGCATCGGGCTTACGCTACTTCTTAGAAATAAAATGTAAATATGTAACAGGGCTTCTATTTGAAAACTTCCACGATTCTTTCCAATAGGAGGTATTCGGCCAATATACAATGCCAGGCTTTGTCAGCTTCTCGGAAAGTAATCACCCAAAAATACAACAGAAGTTCTCTCAAATTATACTTAAAGGAGGTATCCGGGGAATAAATATGTAACCTAAGTTTTTTTCTATATGAAGATGTTCATCTTGGCTTAAAACATGCTTTAAGACCTTATAATCATAAAATTCTCATCAACATGTTATGTACTCGTCTTGTACTGGAACAACACTTTTTGAACTCCGCTAGAGATATTACGTTGATTCTAGGCATTTATCGTGATCAAAATAATTTAATCACACGAAGAACAAAGTTGAGGAAATGGGAATTATGCATTGCGGATTTAAAAAGTTTATACGAGGTTGCCGCCCATTAAAGGTACCTATTGTTTAAGACAAAAGCATACTATAGGAGATTAAGAAGAATAAAAATTTGGTGAAGAATATATTCTTCGAAATAACAATTTTTTGTTGACATACATATTGTATGTTTATAAGGCAATTCATTTGATATTCACCCCATGTTTGCACAAGATGCTTCATTTCTTAGTTTTAAAATATGGCACTAGTTTTAAATTTTTTAAATGATAGCTATGAGGATACAAGGTACAAGTTTTTTGCGGTCACGTTCATTGTTATATGTCAGTTGCTATAGACAATATATTTGATGTCCATACGAGGTACGACAGGCAATGAGAGGGAGAATGATTATTGCGAAAGAGATTGAGAGAGAGCGAGAGTGAGGCGGAAGATATAAATATTTTGAAGAGACAAAAAGGTTGTCTTAAGGAAAATATTTAACAGCGGCACACTATTATTAAGAAATCATTTACAAAAATAAGTTATGAGATTACCAGTGCTGAAAACGCAGGGCAACCATGAAAGCAACAGTGGGCACGTGACTAAATTCAGTCGAAAATATATGCATTCGAGAAGGAAATATGTAATGACAATGTGAGATGCATAGTCGAACATACTATGAATGTGTGTAAATGAACGTGTTGCTTTGAATGAAATCTTAAAGATAACAAACACTCTACGCATGATGATTTCAAGGCTAGAATGCACACGCAGCAAAGGGGGCGACTGCATTCTTATTACTAACGTCTTCCGTCTATGCCTGCTGAATGAATTCATAAAAATTAACTCTATTCACACTATATTTTCCTACTCCTGTCGAAAACAACTTCCTCTATGACGGTTCGTCAAATATTATTCATTGCGACATTTCATCATACATGCATACATAAGCAGTAATTTAACGTAGTAGACGCATTACAAGCTTTCTTTCACCGTGTGAGATTTGCTGGAGACACCTTAAATAATGGGCTGATTCACTGAGGAAGTGGGCCTGTGCGAGAGGCGCTGACCGTCTGGATGTCACGGACATGGACATGTTCACTGGCACGGACTGGAGACCGGCGTGCAAATAGCCAAGGGAGAGTGGAGCGGCGGAGCATGTGAGAAAAGGCCATTAGGCACCTAAAAATTTATTTTTTATATCAACTTTATCTAAATTCATAATTGGTCAAAATATAGCCAAAATTTCGCTATTTATCAATTCAATAGTCATCAAACCACTCACCAAAACGGCGTTACACAGGTAATAGTGACCAGTAATGGCAGATATTCGTACAGTGAGTCCACTCCAAAATACGTCGCAAGGGACTGAATGAACATATGTATATATATACATATGCATACATACATATTATATATATGCATATGTAGGAGGTTAACTCACAAAACAAACGTCGTATGCCATGTAGAAGGAGAAGCTGGCTACCGAAGTTGCCAGCAGTCCCTGATCCGGTCGAATTCCTCTCCGAGTTGTCTAAACGCAGAAGGTTGAAACAGATTGGCTAAGAATATTATTTTCCAGCATTTACTTGGCTCTTCCGATTGTAGTAGACAATTACAACGAGAGCTGCGTTGAAGAGGAATGTGATTATGGCGGAGACACCAAAGTAGCCAATCATGATGTCGCGGGACAACTGCAAGTGCTTCTTTTCTTTCAATTCTCTGCTTCCTTAACCAACCCCTCCGACGAAAGAAGGAAACACAGAGAATTTTCCATCGGGCATCATGATAATAAAATAGCGAAAGCCGCGAAAGCAGTTTGGCAGAACGAAGAAGAGAGGAATTAGAAAGGTCGTTCCCAGCAATGCTATGAAGATTTGTGTTGAATACTGCAAGAAAAAAACAGTGAATTGAGCAAATGAGCTTCAAACGTATGTTTATATGTACCGTAGTTATGAATGCAGGCCAGGAAATGGTAAGCAAGCGATTGAAGGCGAGTGCAAAGGAGATTTGCAGATGCATTCCCTGGGAGTAGCGGTAGATGAACTCGCCCCACTTCGACAGATCAGCATCGTTTAAAAACTTATAGCTAAATTATTAATAGTTGAACATAAATTGTTTCACAACAGTATCTCACTTAAGAAAAATTTAGCTCAACTGACAATCCAATAAAGGATGGGTCGCTTGGCAATCTGATTATGAAAAGATTGGAGAAGTAGACTGTGATGTCCTATACATGGAAAAATTTTCTACTTTTTAGAAATCTACCATTTTCAATTTGGAAATATCTGGGAGTATAAAATTGCCGACCAGTAATCCGTGTATAATAACAATCTTGAAGATGTAGTTGTTGAAGAAGACGGGCAAGCGTGTGATCCGAAAGTAGACGAAAAGTGCAGGAGGAAATGTGACGGCGCCCATAGCGGCAATGGCAAGTGTCGATATCCGCTGCAGCGTGGCCATGTCCATCTACTCAAGCAGTCCCACAAAAATGGAAAATGTCAGAACAAAAAAGAAAATTTTTAAATATCACGCGCATAAATTTCATTAACTGAAGTGAAAATTGAAAGCGAATCGAAAGTCTTAAAAGGGCAGCCTTCTAGGATAAGATTTATTGTTACTTTTTGCAGCGCCGCAACGTTTAAAACGAGGCTATTGTTCAGAATCAGTAAATGCCTTGAATAGAATCAGTGAATGCATTGGAAAGCTGAATATTTGAAAGACCATTTCTCCTTTTTTGCAAAAATGTCTTCAGTCATGTATGATCTTCAGAGAAGACATCTAGGCAAAGTTCATACATATCTGCTTCGAAATGTAGTGTACACATTTTTCTAATTCCTAACTTAAATTGATACATATGTAACTGCTATATCAAAGCTATCCGTGAACTGTTAGCGTCAGTATAAACACACATATGTGACTTTTTGGCTGCATTATTGTAGTCAATAAAAATTATAACATAACATACACTTTGTGAATGCCGTTGTTATTTAAATGAAAGAAGGAGAAATTAACACAAAGGTTTGTTTATCATTTAAAATACAGACGATGAAAAGGAGCTTCTTAAAGACATTTCACTCCGGATGCTCTAAAGATATTGATGCTCATGAACTTGTACTTTATTTCGATATATGCATACACCATACATCACCAGTCATGTTTTTTAACCTTGATGCTGTGAATAAAACATATCAGACAACATTTGAAGTTTTCAGATTTTGCAGTGTTATCGATACGTTAATGCCACTTCCATTGAATTAGAAAAATTTAGCTCTATTCATGACCTATTTCCTGCAAACTATCGAGGTACAAACAGATTCAAAGTATGAATAGTGATGGCAGACCTACAACAAACTAAGATGAAAACATGTTGCAAGTAACGTGGAAAATCCTTTTTTTGAAAATGTTGGCATGAATTGCAAAACATCTACGTTGATTTATTTAAATTTGTGTTAATAGATGTTGCCGTGACGTAGTGGCCAGTGACAGGAAATAATGGTTTCAAAGAGGGATGAAGTGTGATCTGTGCTACTCCTTCGGACTTTCGGTCATGCGCCGCTTCAAAGGGAACATTTTCAGAACTCAATTGTCTGCGCAAACATCTTTGTGAAACTGAATGATGAGATATCAAAAGTCTCGAATTCGCTAAATCGAATGCTGAAAATATCGTTGTTTCATTGGATTTCATAATAGTTATTTTTCGCATGTCATTGAGATCACATGCTCTCATGCTCTTGCGAGAGCATTACTACATAGTTGTGAATTTTATTATCAGTTTAATGGGGGATACATTCACTTCCCGGTGAAAATTTCATTTTTCTCTGGTTATCTGAGAAAGAAATGCATGTATTCTGCTCGTTCTTATTCAGAATTCACTTTATTTAAGTTCACGTATTTCTTTTTTTCCTTTGGTGGCATTGCTCATTCTAATGTGGAATATTCAAATCCCGAGTCTCGACAATAGAACATTTGATTGACTTTAGAAAAGCTCTAAAACGAATTCAGCAAAATAATTATAGGAATTGATATAATTAAATGGCACTAGCGTTTTCAAAGTGAGGATGAGAAAAGTGTCGGGAAGGGACAGTTGCAGCAATGTTTGGACGGGGTGGTCTGCGAGGAAAGCAGCGAGATAGCCAAGGCAGGGTGGACTGGCGAAGTTTATGCGAGAAGATGATGAGGCACCTGAAGACGAGATGGATGAAGTTCACTCATCATGAACTATAAAGATCTGTGTGCATATGAATTCATTAATGAGTTCGCACCAGAACTGCGACACTGATGAAATTGCGATGAGAATGAGCACAAATTCTAGGGCACCTCTAGCGATGCCGTACCATCCAATTGCCTAAAGAAAATTCAATGGTTGAATGTATGTAAGTAGCTGAGCAAGTTGGCTACCACAATTTGAGAAAACGAATGGAAAGTTTGACACAGTGGGATAATAATGCTTCTTTTTTACAAGTAATTGCAATTTTTAACATAGAAGCCTTGAAGATTTCAGCATAACTTATACTTATCTAAAAAAAATTAGCCAAGTCATATTAGGATATTTTATGGCCAAGGTAGGTACATAATATCTTTTTTCTCTAGTTTGTGGTCGGAAGTTTCTTATCTTACATGTTATTGATCGAATTTTTTTTTTACGATTTTGCATAGACTCATTGAAAACTTGTTGACTTACGACTACGACGTCATACAGCATATGGAAGGAAAAGCTGATGATCGAAGTTGTGAGGAGTCCCTGGTCTGGACGGGAATTTCTTACATTTCTCGTTAGAGGCGATAGCTGGAAGGAGTACGTACTTTTTTGGATACTATGAATGACTGTCAGGTTTTTTTGCCAGCGTTCTGATACTACTATGAACGACTGTCATTTTATCTCTCATGAAGTAAACGAACTCACTCGATTATTCCGCTGGAAGTAAACAAGAAATACGAGCACGATGTTCACAGAGAACGTGACGATGGCAATGAGAGAAAAATATGTAAGTAGCATGTACTTTGGAAGCTAAAAAATCAATTTCATAATACATAGCTTATTTGAAGACGATTAAGCTGACTCCGTCGGGAATGAAGGGCTTCGCTATCGTATGCCCTCTAGCCAGTGGAATTTCCACATAGTGAAACCCGTGAAACGTGCTGGGCAGAACAAAGGCTAATGGGAAGAGCACAATTGTTGCAAGCAATAGAATGAAGATTTGGCTCGCCCTCTAAATATGAAAGAATATTGTCATGGTTTAAATGAACGCTTAAATTTTTATGTTAATCATCACGGCGCCATTGAAGATTGGAAATGCTAGCGAGCAGAGGCGATTAATAGCGAGTGCCAGCGCCGACTGAAGCTGCATTTCTTGAGAGAATCGGAAGATGAACTCGCACCATTCAGCCAGCTGGTTCTCGCTAAGAAAGCGAACCCTAAAGGTAGCATTCCCCGTTCTTAAAGAATCA
Organism: Allodiplogaster sudhausi; assembly: GCA_945643635.1. NCBI lineage: Eukaryota > Metazoa > Nematoda > Chromadorea > Rhabditida > Diplogasteridae > Allodiplogaster > Allodiplogaster sudhausi. The sequence goes on from CALZFC010000009.1 coordinate 5,351,774, forward strand.
ACCGAACATTCAAAATTTACCAGCTAATATAGAATGGACATTTGATGAGTTGAATCACGAAAAGCGCCCTTAAAAAGACATTCAAATCCTTTAATAAAACAATTATGCTTCAAGATTTTGGCAACAGGCATATGCTAACCACAATCCCATGAATGATGACAATCTTGAAGATATAGTTCTTCGTGAAGAGACTAATCTGCGTCATGCGGTAGTAGGTGAAGAGGGCAAGAGGGAAAGTAGCGAGGCCCAGTAAGATTATCAGGAAGGTGATGATTACTTGCCAAATCTCGTCTGCCATCAGAATGTGAATGATTTGTGACAAGCGTGAGCAGCTCCTATGGCTGTCAAAAGATTTGTTTAAATGAGCTCCCCATCCCTTTAGGAACGGCTTGTACCCGCATGGATGATTTTATTGTCTTTGTGAAAAGCCATCTTGAAATTCATCATAGGCCTGAAAGATTCCCGTTTCAAGTTTCCTTTGTTCTAAGGCCTGTAAAGCACAACAATAATTGACAAAAAGGCTGTGCATTTCCTATGAATTTATGATCATTTTTTTTAGAAGGCATGTTTTTGTTTTTTTTCCCAAAGTAATTTCGTATCATTGCATTCAAAAGCTGTTTGAACAAAATTAACGCTGACTAGCTGTATTTATGGTTTTTTTTAATAACTCGAATTTCCGAGCATGAAGCTTTGTGATGAAAATTCGGTTAAAACTTTATCATCATATTTGAATGAATTCACGAATTTCGGCAACAATGATGGAAGACCGACCTTTTTGCATCCGTCGGTATACAATTTTGAACACTTGAATAGTATTGTGAAACACATTATCTAGCTATTTTATCGTGTGTTCGTAGCGAACGAACAAGTGCATTTGAAAGGAATGATTCAAAAGATGAAGCAACCACAGAAAGAAGGATAGAGAATGAGAGAGAGAAAGCGAGAGAAAGATAATGAGAGAGAGCGCGCGAGATAGAGAGGTAGCGCGACCTAGAGAGAGATAGAGAGAGAGAGAAAGAAAGAAGGAGAGAAAGTGAGGGCGCCGGCTTGAAATGGCCACACGTGCCCGCTCGCATTCCCCCTGCACAGCTGTCAGCTTGTGTTCTTCATTTTCTATTTACACTCTTTCTCAATTCTTCTTCTTCCTCCAAGTCTCATGGAATCACTATCGAGTATTGTGCAGTGTCGGAAGATGTGTTTTTATGCATTGAAAACCCGAAAGCGAAGGCCGAACGAACCCTTCACAACCACAGATATTTGTCGTGGTTTCAGAGTGGCTCTCATATTTGGTCAATTTCGATGCCAATAGTAAATATCTGCAATTGCTTAAGAATGGGCGAGAAGGATTGACATTCTGATAAGTGATCTCTAAAGAACCTTTATCATCGCAGTCGTTCCTCCGAATTCTTTCCCTCCTAATAATTTTGTTTTACTTTCCTTTCTCTATGCCTGTCAACTGTTTGCTATTCTCAGTTCATACCTTTATCTTTCCCTGCCTGTCTCCCTCACTTTTCTAATCTCTCTATCGCCCAGACCCACACATGTAGCAGGGCTGTTTCTAATACACTTTTCAACCACAGATCACACCATTCTGCTCAATCTCCATCTTTAATCATCTTTACTACATTTCACACATTTCACTTACTCCCTCTCTCTGTCTCAATCTTTTAGTCACCCTCTCTTCTTGATCCACACTTGATAATGCGCAGTCTCTCTTCCTCTCTCCTCTATCTTTTTCAATCCACCATATCAGTGGGAGCGGAGCGAGTGAGCCCTCGCTTTCTCCGGGAAACCCGTTTCAGTGTCGTCCAAGACCTTGCGCTTTGGCGGCTGGTTAGCGCTGTTCTTTCTCTTTTCTCCTCTCTCTCTCTCTCTCTCCCTATATATATATATATATCTCTTTTTCTTCTCTTTCTCTCTTTCCCTTCACAACTCTCCCACTCTTTTTTGCCCTTTTCATTAACTCGTTGCTCTTTCTGAATCGAGTCACGTGGTCATCCAAAGGCGCAACAAAAAGTTGATCTTTCATTGCGTCATGCTCCGTTCTCTCCATGCCAATTCGCCTATCTCTTCTTTTCTTTTCTTAACTGCAAGTGAATTTTGCGAATTCAACGACAAGAGGGAAGAGAAAAGAGAAATTGTGAAAGAGCGCGAGAAAGAGAGGAAAAGGAGAATCAAGTGAGAGGCGTTGATTGGAAGACGTTGTCATGATTTGTACGTAGAATACATTCTGTATGCGGTTGCTGCCTACCTTAGCGAGCCTGTCTTTAAATGAAGAATCGTAGTTGATATTTGTTATTTAGATAATGAAATTCTACATGAATTTGCACTATGTATGTATATTGGCTGATATTGACTCTGTGAGTTAAGCAATAATACATTGTAATTTTTTTTCTAATGGCTACGTGACTCGTTTCGTCTCTTAGCTTTCATGAGTCACGTATTTACGCTATTGTCATAATTATTATACGAATATACGTGAGTCTCGCCCATTCCACTATGCTGATAAGCGTCTAACGGGCAATCATACTTCACATTGTTCCCTGTCTGACTGTTCCAGCGGTGGTCGGTTTTCTTCCTCTCTCACTCTCGCCTCTCTTCGTCTTTATTTATTCATTCCCTCTCCATTGCTTCTAGAATGACACATCAACTATAAATGTTGTTTAAGGAAATAGAAGAGAATCTAAAATGTACCGTTCCCTCGTCCGATGTGCGCGTGCGGCCAAGGAAATGCCAGCGTCGTCCGCGTCTCTCACCTCCTCGCAAGAGATCTTCGACCGCGAGTACAAGTTCGGCTGCCACAACTACAAGCCCGTCCCCGTCGCCATCTCCAAGGGCAAAGGTTTGACACGTGACCAGAGAGTACAAGGAAATCAGACATCTTCAAAGGCCACCTTCTCTTGATAAGGCACAAGCCGTGGTTAGGATGATCTTCTCTTATCAAGTCACCAAATCATTGCACTGCAAGTGTTCCGATGCCATTATCATTAAGTTGTCTTGCCCGTGCAAATCTTTACAAATACTTGGAAAAGTAGTTTGCTAATATGTCGCATTAATTTTGAGGTCCTTTTGTCTGGGATGTCGAAGGCAAGCGTTATTTCGACTTTCTCAGTGCGTATTCTGCAGTCAACCAAGGGCATTGCCACCCCAAGCTCGTCAAGGTTATGCATCTGACTATTTTAATATTGAAGATACATGTGTAATAGTTTAGCATTTATTTTATACTTGTTAAGTATTCATGCTCTTTTGCTACTGCAGGTGATGCAGCAGCAGGCGGAGGTGCTGACCCTGACGTCTCGAGCATTTTATAACAACGTTCTCGGCGAGTACGAACAGTACATCACCAAGCTCTTCAAATACGACAAAGTTCTGCCGATGAACTCGGGTACATTCATTTGATTGCATTAGTCCATTTGCGCATCCACAACTAGGTAATGTAAATATCACTCTACGAGGGAAAAGGATGAGAGACAAGGAGTCCGAGAGTTTACTGTAGGCCTCTCCATGTTGACCATTCCTTGTTTGAGGTGTTGAGGCGTGCGACTCCGCAGTGAAATTGGCCCGTCGCTGGGCCTACGATGTCAAAGGAGTGCCGCAGAATAAGGCCAAGGTACGCCGCAAAGCATCTATAAAATTATCCAAACATCCAGATATAATGGCCAATAAAACATTAGGCAACCTTTAACTATCAGAGCACAATGTGCTCTGATAGTTAAAATCACATTAAAAAAAAAGATAAGATGTCATTATTTCACACCTACCTTCTTAACGATCGACCTCAATCACAATGTTGATAGTTAAGAGAAAGTAGACTGCCGAATTTGTTCCTTGGTAAGAGCACACAAACAAGAGGGTCTCTCTGTGTACAAAACAGGTTCATTTCGGCGATCTTTGTTCTGGGGCAATGAAATCATTGGTCAGGTGTGAAAGACTGCTATTTCGTTTCTTTTTCCCTTCAAGCGCTAAGTGGCTTACTTAATAATCAGGTCGTCTTCGCCCGCGATAACTTCTGGGGCCGCTCCATCGCTGCGATCTCCGCCTCGAATGATCCGGACTCATACGCTGGCTTCGGTCCCTTCGTGCCGGGCTTCGAGTCCGTCAACTACGACAACCTTAACGAGCTAGAGGTTTGCGTTGTTAACTGGAACAATAAAAAAAAACTTGTACAATAAAAAAATTGCTGCATGTTTTACCGTCCAGTTTAATTTATAACCGAATTTTTGTTTTAATATCTGCAGTCTGCGATCTCGGACCCGCACACCGCTGCCTTCATGGTTGAGCCGATCCAGGGCGAAGCTGGCGTTGTCGTTCCATCACATGAGTATCTACAGGCGAGCCGTTTCATAGTGTTCTTCTATTTTATCTCGTTTATACAGTCTGAATGCACTGATAAGACCTTTGCAGACTATGACGGTGTATTTAACTGTTGTCTTATTCCAGAAAGCGGCAGCTCTTTGCAAGAAGTACAACGTTCTCTTCATCACGGACGAAGTGCAAACCGGACTCGGCCGAACTGGAAAGTCAGCCATTCAGAACCGACTAGAACAAAAAAGCAAACGGCCATCATGGTTGGAGTCAAGAAGATAAGGCTGCCCCTTTCAATGACATTACTCTCCATCGCGCATTCTTCTCTATTCGTGCTTGTGCTGTCTCGCTCTTCACTTTGTATCGAAATGATATGCACTTTTTACAACGCGTCGGACAACTTGAAACCGTTGTTCTCTTCTGTAGTCAAGGGAATATCAATTAATCCTATCAGAACTTTAAGAAACGAAGTAATGAAGCACACAAAGATCAGCGTGCAACAAAGACTCCAAATGGTGCAAATTGTTCAGAATGCTCGCACATTACCACGAGAAGGTTCGCCCGGACATTGTCGTGCTGGGAAAGGCACTCTCGGGCGGCATGTATCCAGTCCGTTCCTGTTCCCAATTCACACTCACTTCTAGGAATCTTCGATGGGAATATTGCGTATTGTGGCGCTACGTATTTATTGAGCGATCAACACATTAAAGGTGTCCGCTGTGCTGGCGGATGACGAGGTCATGCTGAACATCCGGCCGGGCCAGCACGGCTCGACCTACGGCGGCAACCCTCTCGCGTGTCGACTCGCGATTGCCGCCCTTGATGTCAGGCATTTCATGACAATTTTTTGAGATGTTGACTTTCATGCATTGCTAATAATGTATTTTTCCTAAATGATTATTGTAAGACAATTCCTCACAACGTCCAGAGCACAATCTCTTTGTAGGTGATCCAAGAGGAGCGCCTCTGCGAGAACTCGGCCGCGATGGGCGAGATTCTCATGGCCAAGCTGCGCACCGCCAACTCGCGCGTCGTCAAGCTCGTGCGCGGTCGCGGTCTCTTCTGTGCCGTGGTCATTGATCCGAGTTAGATTTCATGGAACCATTACAAAAATCCCTTTCAGTAGCATTTTTTTTAATGCATTAATCTATTTTGAATATAATATTTATCCTTCAAGTGTTCGAAATTCTCCAGAATACGACGCGTGGAGCGTCTGCCTGCGTTTGAAGGAGAACGGCCTGCTGGCGAAGAACACGCATGGTGACATCATCCGATTCGCGCCTCCCCTTGTCATCAACAAAGACCAGGCAAGGCAGTTACAAAAAAAGGAATATTTGCTGGACCTTTCCCGGAATAATTCAAAATGTTATAAAAAATATATATTTGCGCAAAACTGCCGTAAACACACTTTTCCATCTTTTGTTCTCAATTATTCGTGCATAATATTATAATAAAGACGAAAGCTCTATTCAGTGCCTTATTAAGACTGCATTGTTTCAGGTCGAAGAAGCATCGGACATCATTATTCGAACCGTCCAAGTATTCGCTGATTTAGCGTAAACATGCACATATCTTCTTTTTTGCTTTAAATATTGTTCACTTATGCATTCATTTATAAACTATGAATATGGATGTAGTCATGTGTAAGCAGCAACATCATACTGTCTCAATTTCATATTCGCAATCAGACTGAAGATGGGAATTATAAGAAGTGGGATATTTGTGAGTGACGTAGACTGGAATATGCTTGTTCAGACACTGCATCTTGGGAAACGCCTGAAAATAACATGTTAAAACATTGATCGTGTCAAACATACAAACAAGCCCCGAAAAGCTGCCTCTAAACTTTGTAGCACCCCGTTGCCTGCTCAAAAACATACGCGCAGTGAATGTTGTTGATGAAGTTGGCAGTATCGAAGAAGAGTTGGCTCGGGTTTTCCGAGCTGACGAAAAGGCGACAGTCATCGCTGGCGAGTGCGAGCAGTTTATCGGAGGGCTTCTGAAAAAGAAGAGATATTATATCTAGATCTGATTGTAACCCTCAAGGTCGCACATCGATGTTAATGCCAATGAGGGAGAAGCCGGTGATTCCGTTGGACTTCAGCGCCAAGATTGCATTTGCCGGATCCGGGTCTGTCGGCCTGAGATTGCTCTCATTCATTTTTCCGCTAGCCAACATTACTTATTCGTGCATTACTTATATACATGAGACGTACATATACCTAATTAAATTAACACTACTAACGCAGGACTGGCCGTGATGTAGACAAGATGATGCTTTACAGACTTGTCCGTGCGGTAGCCATTAGCTTTCGTGAAGAAATCGGCCATTAGAGATTCGACGCCCCTAATGATTCCATTATTGCCTATATGCATATGTATGAATTTCGACAAAAACGTGTACTTACAGAGTGATATCCTGTCCCTGTCCACCATCGAGAGTGATGTTCTCGAGCAGCGTAATCAAGCTCTGGTCCTGCAATGTCAAAGCAAATCGTTACGGTGACCAATATAACACAAGCACTGACATTCGATTGGGCTAGGTTGAAGTAGCCGCCCTTTTCTGGTTTGTCGGAGAGAGACATCACAGCGACTTGCGCATACGGCGCTCCGATCGTGTAGTACATCGACGCAGAGTACACCATGAAGGTCAGCTGCAGTCAGCAAGAGTCATGCTACATACTTTGATAAAGGTTCTTCTACTTTAAAGAAAAAATATGCTTGAAAATTACTGCACGATACAGTGTATGCTTGATCATATATACCCTTATGACAAAAAAAATCAATAATGGAACAATTGATCAAACACAAAACCTGTGCAAGCGTTGCACCGTGCTCCTTCATAACACTACTCGTATCGATCATGAAGACGAGATCAGTCCGAAGCGTTTCGAGGTCGCAGGAAGGCTTTGGGGCTAAACGAAATTGCGTCATTCAATTAGCCATGAAATATGAAAATAGATATTTAAAGAAAAGGATACGTGGTGGCTTCGGCCGATTGTCGACGCACGGCGTGTAGTAGTTGCGATGAAATGGCTGGCCGTGGTTATCGATACCAAAGATGATCACTTCATAACTCTGGATATATTTAATATATTTAAAATACTTTAATAGACACAAGACAAATGATGTGTTCGACTTCAATAAAACTTCCATGCCTGGTAAGTGCACTCGAAGCTGTCGTCCGAGTAGTACGTGTACGTGCAGCCGCTGTCGCGACGGATGAGATGCGCCGTCATCTCGGCCACTCCCCACGGCGTGATCACCTTTCGTGGAAAGAGAATAATAATATTATGAAATACCACGAAACAGCATTGGTCTCACCTGCACCATCTCGAGTCGACCATGCGAAAGGCCTTCGGCGTGCACGACGATTACGTTTTTGTCAGCTGAATGTGTTCGCTGTTCTTTGCATACTTAACTAGTAATCTTCACATAAAGAATATAAAAAGAATGGATAATCACGTACTGTTCAGTGGCGCAAAGTGGGCGTCGTCTTGTGTTGCGCCACGGAAGTAGTCGTGAACCTGTGAAGAATCATAATTGATTCACACCAAGTAGAATTATGTATTCTATGAAAGAACTCTAAGTATAAGAATTAAAGTTTCATTGAAATTTTTTTTTTTTTACAAATCATGCATTAATATAATTATTTAATAAGATAAGTTTTAAGAAGATCAGTGCAGCTCGAGACACCTGGATGTAGCCGGGCGTAATCTGAATTGAGGACGACGCTCGGACATTGAGGCTACAGGTAAGCCCATCGGAAGACGATCGCAACAAATATGTACCCGGGATGACATCCGAACTGTCGATCTGTATTAGCCACAATATATTATTTCTTTTCATTTGCCTACTGCAAAATAATGCTAAACCTCAAAGACGGCAATGAAGTTGTCTGAGCTTTGCATAATCAATGGCGGAAGTGTGAGATTCTTACCTGCAATCAGTCTCGATGACAAATTACGACAACATGTGTCTAATGTTTTTCCAGACTGGTTAACAAACCATTTGGCCCGAACACTTCGAGCGACTTAACATTGTCGCCGCTGTGGTCAACGATGAATTGCTTGGTGCCGTGATCTATCTTAAAGGAATCATGTCCGGAATGATTCTAAAGTACCAGATCAAGGACATTACTCTAATACATGCGATATTAATTTATTTTATTGCTCTAGGCGAATTTATCCATAAGTAATGATTCTTCCTACCTGGAACATGAACTCGGCGTTTGCGCACTCCTTCGAATTCCGATTGGCCGCAACGGAGACCAGCTGCTGGTCGTGCAGTGCGGGGAGGTAGACTCCGAAGAAGCCTGACGTCAAGTCGGTCGGAATCAGCTGCAATGGTGTGTATATTTTATGTAATGAAGAAAGGCGAGCTCAATCTCACGGAATTTATTGATCCGGATGTGAAAGAAGAGACGAATTGCATAGTTTCGGCAGCCGGATTATTCCAGCCGAGATTGCATGGAGAAGGAGCGTCGATCAGTGTGAAGTGCACCTGATTCAATTCATTTACATTTCCAAAACACTCTCAGATTTCTGGAAAGGAAAAGGGCGGACGAAGCCTGAACACCTGTGCCTTCGTCTTCTGGAGAAGAGGGACAAGCTCGTAGGAAATAGCGTAGTCCTCCATGGCCGAGTGCGTGATGACGATTACGAGAGACTCGGGCGCAGCCAGCTGCGGAATGTTCATTACGTCCATGAGAACGGAAGCGATCGGTCGTGGGCAAGCTGAAGTTCACGCAGTTTGTTTTTAAAATAATTCTAATCACACTTAAAAATTTCTACTTCTGCAAGTAACAAACTAACGCATGCCTACTGAAAAGGATTATATAGTAGTTACTAAATACTTACTGTCGCTTGACTCCAAGTCGTCAAGATCAATTTTCTTGAGCGCATCATCAATTTGCTTTGCGTTTGTCGAGATGACCTTTGGATACCATTTTGATTGATCCTTCACTGAAAGTGAAGGAGTTCTTTTTGATCTCATATGTTTCTCACTCTGAAATCGGAGGATAGATCTCCCACCAGTATTGAAGGGATAGAAGATGTAGTTCTTAATCCAGCCCGGATTCTTCTGCTCGTTCTCGTTTAGCAGTCGAAGAAGGTTGCGTTTGAGGAAGAAGATGGCGGTGGACATTTCGAACGAAGTCTCGAGTGCGATCACTAGCGTGCGACCCTCTGTCGCGAAGTTGCCCGGGTATGGCGGGTCGCACATCGCTAAAAGTTATATATATATTTTTTATTATTATAAAATCAATTAAACGATGTTCACAAACTTTACGTGATATTTAAGTTCAGATGACAAGAAATTGGACGAATTCTAGTGCGAAAAAGAAAAGAACAAAAAGTGGATGCCACTGACCGTGCTCGCAGAACTTGCCGCTGTACATGGCGTTGCAAGTGCACTTGCCGTCCAGCTCGGACTTGCCGCCGTTCTGGCACTCCACGACGCGGCAGTCGGCGCCCGCGTAGTGGCGAGGGCAGACGCATGCACCGTTGTGAGCGAAACCGCCATTGTAGCAGCGAGTGACTGGTGGAAAGCACTCATTTCAGCAGGCTCATTTATGGAATGGTCAGAAATATTATATGCAGTCTTTGAAAGAATTGGAGCAGAAGACTCACTGTACTTGTCGCATCGGGAAGCAGCGTAGCGTTCGAACGGATAGCCAAATTGGTCAATTCCAGTGAACTGAAAATGCCATAATATTAAATGCAACCCCGCATAGCAGACGAAGAAGATGAAGAACTGACCTTGAGGAAGACAGGGTCGGCATTGCCGGAAAGCGTGGCGTTGTCCGGAGCGGGGCATGCGAAGGGCGTGGAGACTCGGTCGAAGGTGCAGTCCTGGCGTGGCGAGAGGGGCAGGCCGACAGCGCCAGCGCGTGCCGCCGCAATTTGGCCGCCCGCTGCCACGATTACATAGTTGATCTTGCCCTCGGGAGTTGGTCCCGGGCGTGGTTGGAAGGCGCCCAGGCCGAGCGCGGTTGCGACGACGTAGTTCGTAGCTGAGAACAAGAAGATAGTGTTTTCGCCTTTCGACAGCATTCTTCTGATTGCGTACTAGAGTCAACGTTCGCCGTTCCGCGAATGAAGTCGTTGTGAGCGTCTTGAACGAAGCCGTAGTACACCTTAAAAATACTGCTTCTTTATCTAAGACTCATTGAAATCAGAATGTCGATGCGCGGGTACCTGTACAGGACTCTGGACTCGAATCTGCGCGTAGCAGGTGGGAATATCTGACGTCACCTTCACTTTCCAGTACCCGGAGGGAATGAGAGCTAGAAGTCGTTATGTTGATGACCATTCAATTGATAGCAAATTGTTAACAAACGGATTGATAATTTTTTTATGGTGAATTTACTGACTGTTCATGGTCGTCGGCTCAAACCCTCGTCCATCTGAATAACAATGAGCATTTTATTAACAAATTGAAGGGGAATAAGTACATATGTACTTTAGGTTAGAAGTATGTAATGTAAATTCTCCAACTGACATCGATGCATTTGGCAGATGAAAAAGTGCTTGTCGGTTAGCTTCGCAAGATACCATTTGCCGTCGTTGGTGTTCATGACGACATTGGCGAGGGAGTGATCAGTGAAGTCTTGGTTTGGCGCAAAATACTTGTCAGCCAGCGCCTTGTCCTGGAAATAGCTCAAGACTAACGCTCACTTGCTGTCAATCTTCAGGGGTGACGAACGAGCGGAATCTTCTGTCCGTTTGGCTGGTAATAGTAGAAGTCGTATTTAGTAGTGCCTGTCTTAATCAGGCCGAGCCACACACTTACGCCTCCGGCTTCGCCTATGCAGTGAATAAGGATTACTCTGAGAACAAAAGATACCAAATGGCTTACGCATGATGAAATCGTATTGCTTCTGGTCGAGAATGTCGATGAGGAAGGCGTTCTCGTTGGCGAGCGAGCACTGAAGCTGCGCGCCGACCCAAGTGTACGAGTCCTCGCTGAAGCGATGGCAGTACGCGCCGTTCGCATCCCAGTGCTCCTCGCATGCTAAATACAATTTATTCTTTTTTCAGCTAGCAATAAAGAGATAGAATAAGGAGATGCGTAATAAGACATGAGTGCGAGAGAAAAAAAACACAGAGACGAACGAGCAATGTACTGCTCGACGGCAGTCTCGAGTTCATCAATGATCGGGTTACGGTAGAGGCCAGGGTTGCCATCCGGTGAAATAACAGTAATCTGGGCAGCAAGAGTCTTGTTGATAAGCTGTTAGCCTGAGATAAGGTGAATAAACCTTTGGATTAATGCCGAGCGCCACGACAGTGAATGCCTTTGCCTGTGCGTCGACCGGAAAGTAGAATTCGATGCCGGTCGTGTTGCAGGATTGCCCGGTCTGCTCGTTGTCGTGCACGGCCACGATGCCCGAGGAGTACTCGGTCGAGATGAAGTCAAACATCTGAATATTGAGAGGTGAAGGGTTCTATTCTGTTCTGTTCTGTTCTGTTCTGTTCTGGGCCAAAAGCAAAAAGAAGTGGCTGACGTCAGCAGGCGTAGTAGTGAAGATAACAACACCGCCGGTCCACGAAGCGAGCGACTCCTCGCCCTTGCCAAACGAACCGTCGCCCGTGCACATCCCAGCGTCCAGGCCGAAGAAGTTGATCTGAGAAAGCACATTTATTTAACAAAGGACACTTTAGAGCATTTTTTGAGGCTTATTGGCTAATTGAAAATCAATTTTTTTACATACCGTGATACCAATACTATCTGCGATGTCGAGAACGTCTGCAATGTTCTGCACAGTGATGTCACCAGCAGGCGAATCGGCAAAGACATAAATCGCCGAGTTCGGGAATGAGTTGGTGAGTGCGAGGCGAATTCCTTCATTCAGTAGTACCGAACAATTCTGAAAGAATACAGATACATATGCATTTATATGATCCTCACAATTATTTTAAGTTTCGATGCTTCCTTTTGAGATGTATGGAGTATTTGTGAATCGAAAAATAGCTACCTGGTTGTCTCCATCTGTGTATTGGTCAAAGTTTTGCGAGATTTTCTTAAATTTGCTGGCAAAATCGAGAGCCGATTCCTCTAGGAACATTGTAGTATCTGCAAGTTTTTTTTAAATATTTCCTTACGACTTAAAAAAATGATTATTCAAACTTCTCTGGTTGACGAGTACGATCGAGAAGTAGTCGAACCATTTTGGATTGTTATTGTTGTAGTCACGAGCAAATTCGTCCACCTGAATGTCCATATTCACCCTTGCGAATCTACATAGATTCTGAACCGAAACGTTATATACATATATTATCAGGCCGGGTCCAAAAGCATATTTTACCTTATCCGCAAGCGCCTTGACTTTATCCTTCATCGAGAATCGAGTGGAGAGAACAATCGCGAAGGAGCGATGATCCGGAGTTACGTCCGTAGTCTCATCCTTCACAGGGCATGTCACTAAATTTCCTCGTTGAAATGATGTCGAAATAATGGGTAATCATAAGTCACTGACTTATCTCGCAGAAGGTTCCGGTGACTCCATTCGGGCATACGCAGTGATCGCTTGCTGGCTTGCCTCCGTTCTGGCACTCAATCTCCTGGCACCTGAAGTTGTGTTCATGAAGTAGCCGTTTGTCTTTCTCAGAAGAAATAATTAAATTCTCGCTCGTAAAACATGGCCGACTTCGCGACAACAGCTCGTTTGCTCAAAGCACAAGATGCCTTACTTGTTGCCAATGAAGTGCGCCGGGCAGAGACAGACGGTCTCATTGAGGGCGACTCCGCCGTGCTGGCAGCCGGTCGGCCCGATTGTCGGCGGTTGAATCGCGCCTAAACATATGGTCACTTAGACCTCTTGTCCTTCCATTAGGTGTAGTCTGACATATTAAGTAATGAAAAATAAAGGATTTCAAATCACGCTGACCACGGCTGCAGTAACCGACGGCCGTTCGTTGGACCGTGTAGCCCTTCTCATCGTCGATGAATATGGTAGCGTAGTAAAGTTGATCGTCGAACTGACAGAAGTCGCTGACGCCAAAATACAGGTGGAAGCCACAAGAAGAGCGCCAGATGCCTGGACAAAAACATGTGTTCAGGTCCGAACCCAAATTGTAGGTAATATTCTCTCCCTACCAGATGAGTAGTAGGCAGGCTGCGGCTGGCCCCGTTCGTCGAGCGTTGTAATGAGAAGCTCGGCGAACAGACGGAAGTGATCACGGACGTAGCCACCATAGAAGCCGTTCAGCTGCGCCACAATGTGCGACGAAACACCTAAACTATCGATTGGTTTTATTATTCATTGCGAACACCACTCGCGATTTTGTAAACAACTCGCCAACACTTGGCTCGGCCGCCTTCATGTCATCGTCAATCGCATCGGTAGTCGCGAGGAAGAAGTCAAACTCGGATTGAGAGAACATTCGGAAAGCGCAAGGAGAGTTATCCTAAACAGTTACATACATAAATAGTATTCATTATTAAATTAATTTTTTTTCCCTTTTTCTTTTGATAATGAAATTGGCTGACAGCTGAAGAGCTGATCGAGTAGAGGAATTCGCCTGGTTTGAGTGACCTAGACGGCAGCTCCCAGAACCATGTGCCGTTGTCGGTGTATATGGGATCAAGGCGAAGGATGGACCATTCCGTATCAAAGACCGTGAGTGAGAAGCCCTCTGAAAGATCGAAAGGAATGACTTATCCCGAAAATCACATGATTCTTAGTGGCTACGCACGTCCTCGTGCCATGACGACAAAGACTTCGGCCGAGCTGTCGATGATGAGACTCTTCGATTGAACATTGCAGTCGCGCAGATCGAGTGACTCCACGAGATTCATGTGGTACGTCGTCGTGCGCATCGTCAGGCCGAACACCTAAAGCACTCCCGATCACCTTCTTCTGGTGTCAACGGCCACTCGCCGAACCGTCTGAAGATTGGCAAGCGAAGGCGTGTGTACGAGTCCGCCGCTGTACGCGGCGAGTGACTCGAGGACAGTGAAGCGTTCGTCCTGTGGACTGAACGGACACTGAGGACTCGTGTCCAGGAAGATCGGGTAGATCTAAGAAGAAATTAGGGTATTCGGATGATTTTTGAGACTTTAATTTAAGGACGAAAAAATTAATCCTGCCTGGAGTTTGCGGACGGCGTTCTGCTGCATGATATGAGGCCAAAGCGGCAGATCGGTCTGGTCAGCTACGACATCCGTGAACAGGAACACCGGCGATTTGGCATTTTCGAGCTGAAATTCTACTTTTAGAAGTAATTATTATACATAGCTCTTACATTATAGTATTTAATTGGTTATTGTTTATCATACATGTTATAAGCAAACTATGGATGACCTGAAGGAAGGCGACGCTAAGTGCCTTTAGTACGGAATCAGTACAGTTTCCTTCAACTGTTGTCGCCTGAAGATGACCGAGGTCCGCCATGAAGTTGGCAAATTGCTGCTTAGTGTATGCTTGAGCGCTCAAATCTGGAAATGTACATGTCCTTTCACAAATGCTTCAGTCATACTTTGTATAACTGGAAGACTCAGTCGTTAGACAAAGCAGAAAGTGCCAAGGATTCCAAAATCCGACATGCCTCCGTTAGCGAATGAGATTAGCACGAATCCACTGTAGACATTGTGACCGTCCACGGTATGCTTCTCGTATTCATCGTCAATCGCGGCAGCAATGATCTGTAACAATTTCAACATTGTTATTGTTTTTGCAAACATATTTTTCAACCATAACTATGGATATTTTGGATGATAAATAGCATTTTGGTGATATTAATTTTCGAACCGGAATTGCAGACGCCATGCTCTTCGTGCTGAGAACAATGACTATGAGCTGTTTCTCGTCCGTGAGAACTTTGCCGACGTTCGGATCGCAGACCACTTTAGAAAATCGGTATGTAGAGAGTCCATTGACAACGGACAACCAGTATACATAGAGTAAGAGCAAATTCATGAACAAACCATTCTCGCAGCTTTGACCGATGAAGCCTTCTTCGCAGTCGCAGTGGTTAGGCTCCGACTCGATTTGCAGACCTCCGTTCATGCAGAGCACCTAAACAGGCAGATATTTAGTTCCATTACTCAATTATAGGGATTTTATGACTGTTTTTTTCATAGTCGATAGTTTTAATAGTACTGGGTGAGCCTTTGTAAATGATATGAGCTCGACACGCCTCTTCGCACTGTCTGCCAGTGAAGAGCTCCTTGCAGAAGCAGAAGGGCGTGCCGGTGTTGTTGATGAGTTGACCGCCATTCTTGCAGTCGATGATTGGCACGGGCGTCGGCTTCGAGTACGGAGGCACCTCGGTTGGTTGTACGCCTGAAGCAACCGAAGACTCTGATAGCTTCAGAGAACTTCAAAGTTGTATGAAATCAGAAGGGGCAAACTACACACCGAAGCAAGCGAAGGGTCGCGTGCGACGGAATGGAAAACCACGATCATCGACACCGTCCAACTGAAAACAATCGAAATGAACGAAGACCTTAGCAAATCTTGTCAAGATGCCCGAACCGTGTAGACATAATTGTTGCCGCCAGCTTGACAAGTGAACTCGCCGGCGTAGTACTCATAGGAGCAGTCGTAGCGTCGAGTCAGCAGAGACCGATAGATTGGCTGCATGTAGTTGACCAAGCGGATGGTAACCGTCTTGATTTCTGAAAGAAAATAATATGTATTCGTACCTCATATGGAACAGTATTCTTGCTTAATTACTTTCTTCTTGCTTATTTTCCCAATTTTAAACCCGGTCAATCTCCCCAACCTGCTGGGGAGCTAAGGTGGAATGGATGAGCGACGAAGTAACTGGGGACATTTGCCTCCGAGCTTTCTCCGAAGGGCGGCTTGTCACTGCTTGGACTGAAGACGAAGCCACTGTCGAATGTCACTTTTGAGCGGGCCTGAAATTGTTTTGTCGAGCATTATTTACATATGTTTCTGTCGTACTAGTCTTGCAGATGACTTATACGCCTTTCGTACAGTCTAGTCACTTGGAAATTATGTGGACTCTCTTTCCATTTCACGGCATAGTAAGGAAGGACTATGACTGGACGCGGCGCCGATCATAAAAGCAGTCGCACGATAAAGAAGAGCTGTCTCCTGTTCTGACGGCAGCGCCCATTAAGAGCTTATCAGTCATCGAAAATTTCAAGTTTCTGCATTTTTGCATTATCATGTATCTCTCCCTCTACGCCGAGGGAAGAGAAAGCCGTGCAAACAAGCGAGAGCGGAAAAGTGGAAAGCCATTTAGCGATTTTTTTTATTGCCAAATGAAACAGTTAATTGCTACATAACAAGATAAATGCATCAGTGTGTGAGGGTTGTTATTCTTTAACCAAACACTTCTCTCCCCACTACTAACAAACCTCAACGTGCACGATACACAAGCTGGTGGACACTCCACGGAGCTCGACAGAGAAGAGAAGTGCGCCAGGGCTTGGCTTGAACACAGCTTTCACGTAGCCGTCGCCGCCGGTCTCTTGATCCGGGTTGTGCTGATTTCCTGTGTTAAGTAGGAATTAGTGCAAACTCATGGATATGACTTTAGTATTTAATGGAGTGGATGAATACTACTTACAAATACGCAACATTATGTATCTTGTCATCGATATCTCTCTTATTGGTCAATGTAATAACGCTCAGAAACCATCCGAATCCGTGAGATTGACGGAGGGTCGGCCGGCATCTGTCGTAACCGTAATCACAAGTGCCTCGCTTAGCGAGTCGTACGGAATGTAGTAGCTACCCGCGCAGTTCTCCGGCAGATACAGCGTATCGATCACCTCAACTCGATGCACTGTTAATGAGTGAGAGAGAACATGGATCTGTATGCTTCTGAAAGAACAAGAGTTCTATTCAGTGGATTCCTCTGTCGAATAGTAAGAATAAATGAATCCGCCACACCTTGTCCATGCCCGTGTCAACGGGATCGAGGGGAGTACCATGCTCGAAGCAGACAGCTGCATATAGTTCGTTTTATATCTTCCAAAAAAATATTTGCTTAATATGTAATAAAAAAAAATTCATAAGATATCATATGCATATGGAAAATGAATTTTTGTAACGAGACAAATAAATAATAAAACAAATAAATAGTCAAATGAAATAGATCGTTGAATACTGACGATTCTCGCAGAACTGGCCGGTCCATCCGGGTGAGCATGTATTCTTGATGCCAAATGCAGAGAAGACAGCGCGTCTGAAGCGGCGATGAAGTGGTTCGGCAGCAAGCTCATCCGGGTCGAAGTAGTTCGGAGCACTCTTGTGCAGATCTAGGAAAAGAGCGGTCAGGCTGTCCTTGTTAGGTCATCGTCACTGAGGATTCAAGTTCTTTCTGCTTCACACGAGACAGCTTTATAAAAACATTACAAGAAACATATGTAGACCAAAGGCAGGGTAGAAAGCTACGGATTGCAAAGTGAGAGCCTGGCAGACCTCGGCTAGTGTATCCGGCCGAGGTAGTCGCAATGAGAAGTAGCAGCAAGGCAGTGCCTGCGGCCACGACTCTCAAGCCCATGCTGTTCTCTGCACTCGCCGACTCACCACGAGTGACGAGTCTTGCCGATTCTACCCGTCTTCTGTACAGTGCATGCCGCGCCCCTCTCTCACTTCATCTCTTTCTCTGTCGACTCCAGTCGATTCACAAGCACTCGCAACCCTCGCTCTCCCCTCTTTGCTTTATCTTTACAACCACCGAAAAAGACATGCACTGTTTGAGCCACGCATGCTATCATTTTATGTGCTTTCGTATCCGCAGAGTTGCTTCTGAACACGAATGTTGGGTGCAGCTAGAAAACTCTGTCATATTGTTGTCAATCATTTAATGCAACAAGTAACCATATTCATAAGTAAGAAAACTAATATTTTTTTCTGGCTGCGACGGAGTATATTTCTGCAGCCAGAAGCAGACAAAGAAAGGTACAAAAAATTGAAGAAAAAAATCGTATGGTTAGGTCTGATTACTCCTCTAAACAAAATTTGTTTTGCTTTATCTTAATATTTATTAGACTGCGTGTGCCAGGCATCTCTTGCCTTCCTGAGAGAAGACATTGTGAAGGAGATCAAGAGGAAGAGAGGAATATACAAGAGAGAGAAAGGCCAGGACACGAATCTCCGAGTCAGAGGGAGACGCTCCTTACACTCCGTAAAGGCAGCTGGCAGAAGTGGAGGGAAGCCAATGGCATTCCGCGGAGAGGAAAGCCCGGCTGCTCTCTTTTCTATTTCTCTGTGCCTCTCTACCGCTTTTACGTCTCTTTCTCTGTCTCCCTCGTCTCTTTTTCTCCCACTCATTTTATCAGTCCTATCTTCACCGTCTGCCTCTTCGCCCTAACCTCACATACTACATGATCTTGCCTGAGGCCTCAATGTTCAATGTCACACCCCTCTTAAATCAATTTTGCCCATCGGAATTGCGTAAGACAAAAGCTTTTCACTGATTTTTATTATTTTTAATGTTCTCGAAATTACTGCTCCTATGTATGTTCCGCCTTTTCTTGACGAAGCTAAAAACTTGATCATAAACAGAATAGTTCGAGAATAACAATAAGCAGAATCCATGCATAGTTAGTCAGCAGTGTACACTATCATTCTTTTTTTTTATCTTTTCTCCTCGCGTTGTCATAGCAGTGAGATATTATCTATCTACTCTCCTAAAGATTATTTTTCTATTTCAACAGGATGAACTGAATTTAATTGCGCTATGATGGTTAATTTAAAATAACCGACTTAGGATCTCCTTAAACAAGCATGCCGAGTTTGCCTCCATCGGCCGAGCTGGCCTTCAGGCGAACTCTCTTCTATTTCCTCCTTCTCTTCGCCTATCTGCTCATTGGTGCACTGATATTCACTACATTTTCGATACGTCCATCCGATCGGGTTGGTTTTTTCTTCACCAAGAGCGGATATTTGCTAAAAATCACCCAAAGTGACTGTATTCCTTTACTCGTACGCGCTGACTACTCGCCAAATGCAGTTGAGTAGCGAGCAGTTGTCTCGTCTCGACATGAAACGAGCCGAGCTTCTCAACGTCCTCTGGGCAGAGACTGTCGCACGTGGAGAGAACGACTGGTACCGAATCGCTAATCAGAAGATGGACAACTACGAGAAGGTTCTCATTTCTCATTTTATTGATATCTCACCTTTCCTTACAAATTCCGATTCTACAAAGTCACCAAAGCTACATGGATCCTAACACTAATGACGGAAAGTTCTCTGGCGGATTTCAAACGGCTTTCAAGCTTGTCACGACGATTGGTGCGTGATTGATCTGCATTTTATTTGATGCTCCAATAAAGTTGCAATTCATGGTTACAGGACCGATCGACACAGACGAACTCTCGACCGCCGGAAGGATATTCGCCTTCTTTTACGCTATGCTGGGTTCGTTTGAGCTGGTTATTTACAATATTAACGTGCTTATGGTTAGGCAGATGTAGAAAATAAAACTTCTCTCCTAACTGAGCCTAAGAACTTTTAAATGTCTAATATGGATTTGTTTCTTAAAGCTTTGGACTCGTGTTCTTCCTAGGAGTGCCGATGGCTCTGCTCTACCTCGGCCAGTGCAATCGACTGCTGCAGTCGGTTCTCGGCGGTGGATGGAACTGCGTGGCCGCACTCCTTGTCATGCTCTTCTTCGGGGGCATCCTCTACGACATTGCCGAAAGCGGCAACGACGAGACTGTCAAAACCTTTTAATTAATCTAAATAAACAGTTCCAATACATAAGAAAAAAAGCTGCCAAAAATCGAAATTTATTTTCTTTATGGATATCTTCACTTTCAGTCATTCTCGCACGATCTTTTGAGCGTCTTCCTTCTGTGCTCGACGGTCGGAGAGGAGGATCCGCGTGTCTCGTTCGTTCTTTCTTTCGATGGAAAGTGGCTCCGTATTCCATGATTTCGATTCATTATCTTAAGTGGATTCCTGGACTACTTAATCAGCCTTGTCGGCCTCTCACTCGCGAGTGTTGTCTTCATTCACGTTCAGCACATCATCGAGCGACGTCTTCAGAGTTTTGAGCTCTCATTCAGTCGCATGTGCGGCCAAGTCAGCAGGTTCGCGCATACCTTTGATGATGTTTTCGATTCTCAATTACACTATTTTTACTAGCACATAAAAGTCAGCAATATGCAGATGGCGTGAGAAGGCAAACGAAGAGAACGATCGAATTCCTGAAGAGGACGAAGAGGAAAGCTATACTGACTAAGCAATCGCCTTGTTTTGAATAAACCGGGGCGCTTGCGGTAAAATACGAGGTTAACACAGAAAATCTTTTTTTGCCGATGTTTACGCTTCTGGCTAGAATTGCTTCTATTCTCTTCTTCTAGTTGTCTAGCAGGTCAAAGGCCAGCAAGAGTACCAGGCTTTACTGCTGATTTCATATGTCTTTCAATGAACAACGCATTATTAACAGCCATATAGTATGTAGATAGATACAAAAAAAGAAGAAAATGCATAATGCAATATCAGATGCTGAACAATTGGAGCAAAAAATAATTTTCCTAACGAACTCCTTTTAGCTATAAGTTATAACATCATATATGTATAGTCATAGCGTTCTCAGTGAGATTGCTTATATTCTAAATGCTAGAAAGCTGTGTGAATTTAATTTAATGTTAAATTCCCTTTTTCAATTGTATAGGATGAAAAGTCTACATGAACTTGCAGATATGAAAGAATCCCGGAAGTGTTAAGACACGTGAATGGAAAATAAGAGAAAGTAGGAACAAGAAGGGCTGAAAGAAGTAGATATGTAATGCTCATTTTTCGAAATACTGGATACATACAAATATCTGACGGGAAATGTCGCTGTAACAGCAGTTCGCAACGAATTACAACTTCAATATCTGACTAACTGTCATTATATGACATGATCCTAAATGCGCAAATACAGATATGTAGATACATACATACATACATAGTAGTTAAATTGCATATTGATTCTTCAACAATATTGCATTTAAATAAACAAGGAGTACCCGCCGTAATTAGATGAAAGTGTGGTAAGGAAGAAACGATCCAGTGAAGAGAGAAGCTATCCATCAGGAAAGTCGTCTTCCTTCTTTAGGCATTTCTTTAAGAAGTTCGTTTGATGTTGCAACGATCTTATTATCGATGACTTTCTTCACCATCTTGTGATATAACCTCTGAAAGCAGAGAAAATATTTGATGATACTACGTATGTACATAGAAGCATGCATAATTATAGAAACAAGTTAGAGTGTGCTTGATTTGAATGAGTGAGAGCCATAAGTGGCTGACCTGCTTGTCGTGATCGACCGCATGCCTGAAGTAGCCGTGATAAGAAGAGGAGCCCCCGCCGCACGCGGCAATCTCACTCGTCGCCACAATGCGCTCGTACTCAAAAATGAACACGCCATCATTTTCTTTCTTCTTCTGCCCGATTGAAGATCATTTCAATGTTTGTTCAATTTTTCAGTTCCACCTTCACGTAGCCTCATCAACTAACTGATATCCTTCTCTTAAATGAAGATATAAAATATGTACCTTGAGAAAGTTGTAGCAATTGCGTCTGGACTGAAGCTTGCGCGGCGAGAGGAAGAGACCCTTGGTGCCGAAGCCGAGGAAGGAGCCGGGGTACGCGGCGGACTCGAGCATCGTGTAGCCGTCGTTGTTGATGTGCTCGATGAACATGCAGTGCTCGGTGCGGCGGTGAGGGTATCTCTGCAGAAGAGCACTCTCTCCACCCCTGCTGAGACAGACAGCTCTCCCTATCATTCTCTTCCCATCAACAACTCATCATCTTTTAAAAGCGTAACCAATCTCATCGCCCAACTGCTCCCCCTAATTATGGCAGCTTGTTTCGCTGAATCTTTTTTAGTTTGTGCTTCCCGCCACAGAAAACACAGTGATGTTTTCTCACATTGCTTATTTGCCTCTCCTTTCTCTCTCTCTGTCTCTGTCTCTCTCTCTGTCTCTCTCTCTCATTCCCTCTCTCCTCATCCACTTTTTGCCATGCACTCCGCTCGTCCGTTACCTCCATAATTGTGACTCATTTCGTCACGAACAAAAAGCCGCCGCCGGTTGCTTTCTTGCGGTTTGTGACCGGCCGGTGACTGGCGCCGAGGAAGACCAAGAAGAAGAAGAAGTAGGAGGAGGGAGGAGAGGGAGAGGAAGAGAGAGAGAGTGAGAGAAAGAGTGAGAGAGAGAGAGCGCAGAGAATAAGAGAGTGGCTGAGAGAAGACCTGCCATGCTACGAACGGAGAAGGAACATGCACCTCGAACAATGCTTCGGCGACACTCTGCCGAACCCCCCGCTTTTTGCACCTATAGTGGGATGAGATACATGAGTGGAAGAAAGAGAGAGAGAGAGAGAGAGAGAGAGAGAGAGAGGAAAGAAACATATGAGAAAGTAACAGAGGGGCAAGGGTGGGGAAGCAGCAACTATTACTGAGCGGAGAGAGAGAGGGATGAGGAGAGTATCAAGGAGAAGGGCAGGAGAGAGGAAAAGAAAGCAAGAGAGAGAGAAAGTGGGGGTTAAACGGTGAGAGTGAAAGGACAGTAAGCTGGAGAGAGATTGAGAGAGATGGAGAGAGAAAGAGAGAACTGCCTCCGCTGCTCACACTGAGCACAGCTCATAGCGTTCAGAAAAGAAAAAGGACAACAGAATGGCGATTTGAATCGGTACACGTGAAATGAGTGCATGGTTTTCCATGCAGTACTCAGTCTTTGTCTGCTCTTTATCTTTCGCTCTCTCTCTCATTTTCTCTGCTATCTTTCTATTTTTCCCGCTCAATCTCTCCCTCCTTCTCATTCTCTCTCCTTCTTTCCTTTACTCGCTCTTTCTTTGATTCTCTTTCTTTCTTCTCTCCCTTTCTCGATTACTCGAAATGCAACCTTTTTTTCTACAAGTAAGCGTTCGACAACAACGTTATCAAGGTGGAGATATTTTTGACTGGTGTCTTTAGTCGAATAGTGAAAAATGGATTGCTTGACTGACGCGCGTTGCAAATGTGGACTGAAAATGTGGAGGAACCTGTCAGCAGCGTCTAATTTTGCGCAGCAAAACATGTTCGATGAACAACAACACATCATTGATGAGAAAAGGAATTTGTAATGTGAGAAAAGAGAGAGATCACAAAAAATGCAATTTCGAAAATAATATAAAAACAAAATAAATAAAAGAGCGTGCTAACCCGCATGGTGATCCGCTTCTTCGTGTTGAAGCAGAGAAAGCGGCTGCTCTCGCTGTGCTGGATGTGCACGCGGCCCATGAAGTCGTAGCTGGTCTGTGCAGGAGTGATGTAGAAATCGGCTGCAAACACCCTCGTTCTAGACAGCAATTTAAAAGAGCCACCTTTCACACATTTATTCTTCAAAATATGGTGTTTCATTTTAAATTCTTTTTCGTTACCCAAGGGCTTCAATCAGACATGGCATATGAATACTCCATTTATGCTTCCCCACTTCTATGATCTAAGCGAGATCCCTTCCCCCTGTCCATCCCAGCGTTAACTTCTTTATACTGGATTCGTTGAAAACAGCGATCCAATTGGTACCCTAGCAGGTGACCGGAGCGAGATTAGTCGAGTTAGCCACAGGGGCCACTTTGGTGTCAAGTCAGATAGATTCCGCCTTTTCGTCTGCGTCTTTCTCCTTTGCTTTGCAGCGATCTCTCTCTCTCTCTCTCTCTCTCTCTCTCTCTCTCTCTTTCTCTCTCTTTCTCTGTCTCTCTTTCTCTCTCTCTCTCTTTTATCCTGCTTGCTTCTCTTATCTTCGCAGACTACAGGTCGAGTGTCAACAATGGCTGCCCCTCGCTCGCGCACGCCAAGCTTTCTCAATCCGCGATCTATGAGACAATCAGTGAGGATAGTCCAGTCAAAGTGCTCCGAGGACCCCTTCCTCCCCCTTCATTTTGCCTTCTTCTCTCTTGTGCTTTCTTCTACTCTGCTCTTACTGCAATGCGTTACGCGCCTCTACAAGAAATGGAATCGCAAAGAGAAGCGGGGCAACTCTTTTTTCACTTCATGATATTGGACAATCTGATGTTGAGAGAACGAATAAGAAGGATAGGGGAGAGCGATAGAGAGAGAGAGAGAGAGAGAGAGAGAGAGAGAGCGGAAGAGGTGGAGAGAGGACATGATGGAGGTTGTGGAGGAAGGAGAAGTGGCAAAGACAGATCGAGAGAAAGATGGTGAAAATGAAGAATAGAAATCAGCGGCACAGTTCTGAACGTGGTTGAGAAAAAGGCAGAAATGGCCATGCGGTGAAGAGATGATAACTTCAAAAAAAATACTCCAAGTCCAAGTAAACAGCTCTCGCTTTCCTGCCAAAGTACGAATCTGGCGGAGAAGGGAATGGCTGATTGCGAAAAGATACGCGAGTTTGCATGCTGATGACTTTTTACAAAACATGTAGATCGCAAGAATTGTTACGATTAGGCACACAAATAAGTGAGTGTTCTCGGCTCACAAACTGTAATGAGTACTTTAATTTTTTTCCGAATTTCGAGGCGGAAGCATTCTATTTGCAATGTGACAAAGCACCGTATGCTTGCATCATCTCTATTTGTGTTGCAATTATTCAGGCCCCGGCATAAGATTGAACAGAAGGCAGTGTTCCTTTCTATTCTTGGCCGGCAAATATGCAGAGTTCCGGCGCGCGCCGGCCAAGTCATGTGGTGGGCGCTCAAGGGGCTGAGTAATGAATGAGCAGAAGTCACGGGGGCGTCAAGTTATCTCACGAACTTCTCGCACAAACACACTCCGCCAACGATGTGGAGCGCCCGGCTTTTTTCATCTCTTTCAAATCGCAAAAAACGGCCCGATTTCGACAGCGATGTTGAAACAGTGTGTCAGAGGATGAGGAATGAGAGAAGGCGAAAAAGAGAGAAGAAGAGATCCAGAGCGAGAGAAAGAGAGAGACAGAAAACGAGAAAGAAAGAGTAAAGAGAGTGATGTTGCGAATCGGTGGCCGACTCACTCGCCGAACCGTGCCAAGAGATAGAAGGAGAAAAAAGAGCTGGCCACATTAACGATGATATAAACAACTTCTTAGAGAATGACATGAACGGGTGAGTATGCGTCTTTGCGTGATCAGGCTAGAGTAAAGGTGTGACGTTTCTAGTCTCTTCACCCGGCAAACATGTACTTAGCGAAAGTCCATAAGGGGGGCATGTTAAAAAGAACGAAAACACCAAGCGTCTGTTATTAATTGACCGATGTTTTGAGGTTTTCCTCATTAACTGTTAAGAAAAATTCAATTGAAAAATTATATTTATCTGCTGACAGTTGCACTTGTCGATAAAGTTGTCGTCTCCGCCAATGGCTCTGGCCACATTCTGGAAAGGCACGACGAACTTGCCAGAGCACACAGAGAAGAGCCGCCAGACATGTCGCTTGCCAACTTCTCTCTCGGTTTCCACTGGCGGTGAGGCAGTCTCCGAGGAGGACTGGTTGAGGGCGACGGAGGGGACGATCGAGGAGTTCCAGCGATTGCCCTCGGGCTTCTCATCGGAAGACGGCTCGAACGCAAGCGAAGACGAGGAGGAGGAGGCTGAGCGGGCGCCGGACGAGACGGGCGCAGCTGCCGCTGGCAGTGCCAGCAGAGACGCCAGCAGCAATGTTAAGCACACACCAAAAGGCAGCCGGCACCTGCAAACATTCACATATTTAAACATGTCTCTTTTAATTAATTAGCTTATTATAAATATTAACTTGCAATTATATTCAATAGATGCTTGAAAGCGAGTGAACTTCATATCTTTGTCATAAAACTTTTCATAACTTTATAACTAAATCAGCGATCACATTTGTTCGTTGACATACGAAAATATATTTGAAAAAATGGAGTCTGTTAAAGTATCTCAAGATTTGTACGAGTAAAAGTGTTAGATGGCAACAAGAAAAAGATACTTGGTTCATCAACAAGCTCTGCATGATAACAGAAAATGGAAGAGAAGGAAGGGATGAAAGAGACAAACAATCGAGAAAATGAATGATTCGCCAGATGGAAAAAGCAAAAACGTCTCCAATTTATTATTTAGTTCTAATTGTAACTTTTTTAAGCAATGTAGTAACTTGCTCCTTGATCAGCACCATGCAAGAGAAGTTCCATTTTTGAGAAATGAGAAAGTGAACTCAATTATTTCATTTCCCTAACATCTTCTTTCGTTGTTATAGAGGAATGCACTTTTATTTGTAAACTTTAACTTCTTTTCTAACTTTGTCGAAGTAGACGTTGGCAGTTGATGAGTGCAGAAGGACGTCAGGGAAGTCTCCTTGTCCATTCCTTCACCACCATTCCGCCTCGGCTGACCTCGACGACTGCTCCGTCCTCATCGCCTTACGAGAAAGAGAGAAAGGACGACCGAGCGAGGCGACGATTGGCTAGAAGAATGAGTCTAAGAAAGAGATAAGCAAATGGGATAGAGAGGGTCGAAGGGCGACAACGGCTGTCTCCACACTCAACACTCACTACAGTATGCCACTCGTAGTCCTCATTGAATGCGACAGACAGAGCAGAGACGGTGCCTGTGGTTCAAACGAGCGGCATAGGGCCAGAGTTAGGGGAGGTGAGTCTTGAACGAGGGTGGAACAAAGGTGAGAGAGGAGAGATGGAAAGTAGAGAGAGATATGGAGAGAGAGAGAGAGATAAAAGAAGAGTGAGGTGAGAGAGCTACGGGAAGGGGCGGACAAGTGAATTGAGGAAAGGGAGGGCAAGGAGAGAGAGGGATAAAAAAGAGTGAATGATTAAGAGACCGTTATGCAAAGGCGTTCTCTGGGCCAGAAATACACGTGTTCGCCCATGGCGCCCACGTGAGAATGACGAAGGGTCACCTGCGCGCCAGATTCGAAGCTGTTCTTCGTAACACCTCCCTCCCCCTTCCCTTCCCCCTTTCCCTCTCTCGCTGTGGGTCAAGAAAACTCTCACCATCAATCCTGTTTTGCATTAAGAGTGTCTTTTGGCGTTAGACTCCAGGTAGAAATGTTCACAGAAACTTTGAAAGTAAACACAGTGATAATGTTATCGGCTTATGAATAATTGGCAATGCAAAAGTTCTCGCGTGTCATGCAGCAGAGAAAGAAGGAGGTTGATGGACAGGCATTCAGGCTGACGTTCCCTGCTTAGGTCTCGGCGAAGAAGTAAACAAGGAAAGAGGAAAGAAGATAAGTCGCTGCCGCCTGGAACCGCCGGTGCTGTAGCGGTGCAGAGAAAGAAGGCTTATCACCAGGAACCGGGCCAGTTCGGGCACCGAGCATCCAGGACACGCATGGATAAAGTTCTCCTGAGGGCCGCATCTAATCTCGGCATATTTTCTCTCTATTTCTCCCCCTCTCTCCCTCTCTGATCTCCCTCCCTATCTTACTCTGATCTTTCACTCTCTCTCTCTCTCTCTCTCTTTCTCCCTCTCTCTCTGTCTCTCTGATTTTCACCCATCCGACTTTCACGATTGAACGGGTTGATTGGATTCGCGCCGCGCAACTGTCAACAAAGGTAAACAGTGGCGGATAGAAGGCAAACGCACGGCTCCAAAATCCGAGTGGCCCGCTGCTTGATTGAGGAAAGAGCGGCTGAGAGGGACGAAGGGATCGGCTCGAGTTAGGAATGTATAGCCAAGCGGCCAAGGATCTCCGTTTCTTCTCTCTCTCTATCCCTCTCTCTCTGTCTCTCACTCTCTCTCTATCTATCTTTCTCTCAACACTTTTGTGCGACGTGTTTGGAGCGAGATGAAGACGAAGAAGAACATGAATGGCAAAAAAAGAAGAAAATGGAAGATGCGAGGCGCGAAGGATTAGAAGCACTGTAACTGGTTGTCAGACCGCGCACCACAACACATCTCATCAGCGGCGGTGAACCTAAGCGGAAAAGAAGACATGGAGTTGGGGGGGACTGGCCTGAAGCCACCCCTCCTCCCGTTAGTTCGGCCCGTCCCTGTTTAGGGCGGTTCCCGTGACCATGAGCACTACCTGTCGAATGGCACATCCCCCTCTCTTCTCTCTTCTCCGCTGCAGCTGATCTCCACTCTGCCATCGCCGGATACAACTAAGAGAGAGAGAGAGAGAGAGAGAGAGAGAGTGAGCGAGCAAAAAACATCTCGCATGTAGAATTCAGTAAGACAGATCGCTCTGCTCTCGCTACAGTCTCTCCCAAGAGAAATTATTGAGAAATATGGCGGAAATGCGACAAAGGAATGAAAGTGCACGCAGAAAAGGAAAGGAGTTGTGCGAGAATGAGAACAGTATTTGTTATTAGAGATAATAATTCGAAAAGCAAAAGAGAATCGGAGAGAGAAAGAGAAAAGGAAAAAGAAGAATGAACTCGTCGTG
The DNA here is from genome assembly GCA_945643635.1 of Allodiplogaster sudhausi. Classification (NCBI taxonomy): domain Eukaryota; kingdom Metazoa; phylum Nematoda; class Chromadorea; order Rhabditida; family Diplogasteridae; genus Allodiplogaster; species Allodiplogaster sudhausi. The sequence goes on from CALZFC010000009.1 coordinate 5,380,331, forward strand.
AATTACCTAGTCTGAAGGAGCAGTGAGACGGGGAGTGCTGAGTCCAGACAATTCGTAGGCATCTCTCGCCTTCTTGACAGGTTGCTGATTTCTCGGTTAGCCTGCCATAAACGGCTTGGCCCGTCCGTCTCTCTTTCATTTCTTTTTTTCTCCTTTTTCTATGCTCTAATGCCGCCAGTCACATAAACAAAGCGCCGTGCCAATGCGAGAGTAAGAGCCGTTATCGTGCAAGACAATAGCAATGAAATAAAAAATAATAATTTGCAACATCACCTGTCAGTTTCTGTCGCTGGATTGTACGCTTCCTTTTTCTAAAATTATAAAGAATTATTATTCTATATTTTCCCTTGGATTATTCTCCTTTTAATAGTATTGTGTGCGACAAATATAAGAATTTTCATATAGATGTTTCGTCCTGCGATGTTTGGCCGTGATTCACTTTTTAATCCACGTGACTTCCTGGCTCGTTATCCGGACCTCGGACTGCAACAGTCTCTGCTCATTGGAGCAGTCCTGATAAGCGGAACGCATCCGGCAGGGAGATAGAGAAGGAAGGAGAGTTAGACGAAGAGAGATAGAGGAAGAGGGAGAGTGAGAGGGCGAAAGAAGTAACTAAAGAGGGAAGGTGAGAGAAGCAGAGGACTCCCATACTCATACTGACACATGTTTCTATGTACATACATATGCTGGCGGCAAAGGGAGAGAATAACAAGAAGAAGACCGTGTGGCGGCTGCCAATCACAGCACGCGTAAAAGGGAGAAGTCTACTCGCCGTTCTTCGTGTAGAACAGTTAAAAGGGAATTGGTTTGGTTGAGGCTGTCAGCTTCAGAGTCACACGAAAACGGTGAAAAGTCACTACCCTTTGGAAATCGCACGAACTCCAATTTATAAATGGCTATCGCGAACGGCTTTCGCTGTGAGGGAAAGAGTTCATTCTTCATTCTGTATCTTTGTTCTTCTGACAACCGTTCCTTAGCATTGATCAAAACTTAAGCTTGAAGACTGATAAGAACCTCGCGAATACTTAGTTGTTTAGCCTTTAAAACGTGTGTTGTTCTGCTGTCATTACAAGCAATTACGTATGTCTCGCCTTGTCGACTCTCTTTCGCTCTCAATAGGGAAGAAGAGGCCGCAACCTTTTCTCAATTCCTGACTTGTACAAGAAATGCCAGATACATACATATTTTGTGGAAAAATAAAGGTAACAGTAAAAAACAAAGCAATACATACATAAAATTGTATGACGTATAAAGTTTTCTACGTTGAACACAAGAACTCACAAGAAATTCTTTTTTTTTGCTTATGCTATTATTTAAAAAAAATCTCATTTCGAACGAAGAGGAGAGAAAACCTGCAGTACGACATGCTTTAACGACAAACATGATGGATTTTGCAAGCCTGTTGATTGTCTTTAAAGAGAGAAAGAGTCCGAGAGAAAGAGTTCAATCAAGAGAGACCGACTGAGAAATAGAGAGGGAGGAGAGAGACCCAGATTACTGATTACTGCTTGAAAAATTGTTCTAGTTTATTGATCGTCCTTCAATCACTGCATATGTCGCTAGCTATGATTCCTACTTTACACGAACATGGGTGGAAACTATTATTTGTTAACAGGTGCATTTCTTCCTCGTTGTCAACTTCACAATCTTTATTAATTTTCCTGTTTGTATGAACAGCTTGGAAATCTGGTGTTCTAAGCTACGTCATCTTCAACGACTGGTCGAGTCTGTTACCCCCCCCCCCCTCCATCTCCTTAGCTTTTCCTCTCTGACATTCAGCCTCTTCACTAACTCTCCTGCAACAGCTTCGTGAGAATCTGACGCAGTTCCTATCTTACTCTTTCTCTCAATATGTCTCCCTTTGCCGCGCTCTCTCTCTCTCTCTCTCTTTCGAAGGTGAACTATTAGAGGTTTGAGAGACTCTCTTTCTCTCTCTCTCTCTCTCTCTCTCTCTCTCTCTGTTGCCCACCTCCAGGTCCTCCTGGCAAGCCACCATGTCGGTGGGAAATATGAAAGAGACAAGAGAAATGTCCGCCCATGAAGAATCCTCTCGAAACAAGAAAGTCCTCTGTTCTCCTGTGCATCCATTTCTGCCATTCTCTTCCAATTGAAAGTATAATGAATAACATAGCAACTCTGTCGAATAGGCTGGCTATAATAATGGACTCTTCATTCACCGTATCGGAGTGGTGCTGGGGCGCTGCTCTTCCTGCATTCATGTTTCATTTTCTTTCTTTCGTCTTCTTTAACCCGCTATCATTCTTCCCTTGCGGTACAAGTCCGATTTTTTCCTTCGGCGTTTTGGTTTTTTTTATCCACTATGCTATAACGGCTAATGTCTTGCGCATATATGGAGGATTCTTCTTCTCCGAGATTGTTTTCTCTACAAGAGTATTCTCTCTCTCTCTCTCTCTCTCTCTCTCTCTCTCTCCTTTCCCCACTCCATATCTTTGACAGACTCTCGCAAGCCGAACAATTCGGCACAATCTTCCCCGCGGCGACTGCAGCGTCTCCATGTGAAATAAGTGCCGCCGCGGGGGATGGCTGATTCCTATAATAGTAGCTGCTGCAGCGACTTCCAGCAAAGTTCACCACGTCTAGCGATTCGCAGCCTTCTCTTTGGGAGGAGAGCAGAGGAGGGGCCGGGGCGGCGTGACCAGTTGCATTTGCAGATTATGATTACTTTTTTTCTGTCTACTTCATTGACTCTCTCACTCTTCCCTCTCCCTCGCTCCTTTTCTAATGCCGCCCAGTGACCTTTTCGAAGAGGACAACTGCGGCTGTCACCAAGCTCATCAGCGAGTTGTAACTTTATTCTTCTCCATTCTCTCTCTCTCTCCCTCTCTTTCTCTCTCCTCGCTTACAAGCGTAATCATCCGCATGCACACACATGTCTTGATAGTGTCGTCCTTCTGATTCAGCCTGGTTATGACAGGGAGGACAAGGGGGGGGGGCTATTATTCCATAGCATCGTGGACTCTTCTCCGAGAGGGAGAAAGATTCAGAGAAAGAAGAAGAGAAACAGACGTAGAAATGGAGAGAGACCCAGCATGAGATAGGACAAGGAGAGGTAAACGTTTCATTGTCTCTTAAACCTTCAAGCTCTTCTTCGTTCGTTAATCATTTCCTCACATTTCGTGTTTCGCAACAGCTTTTTTCAACAGTCTTTTACTTCATCGTGGTGTTATCAGACAGCTGTGATAGAACCACATTTCATTACATCGAATGGTATTAGACAATAGAGAGAGAGAGAGAGAGAAAGAGAGAAAAAGAGATAGATTGCAATGAGAGAGAAACAAATAAAGATAGAGATGAACAAGGTAGAGTGAGAAGGGCAGAGATAGATATTCCGAGAGCTTTCCATACTAAATAAGGCAAATGGCCGCCAGTTGACCGTGTGAAAACTGTCAGAAAATAGCCGCAAGACGAGCTAATTTTGAATGCCTTTTCACATATCGGTGGCGCGAGTTCACTTTCGCATGATAAATTCGCGCGAAAGTGGAGGAGGGTGGAGATAGAAGAAGCGAAGATTACATTGAGATGGATGGAGAATTCGCAGAGGAGCTGCGCTTTTACGCTTACTTTCTTTCTTTTCCCTGCCTTTCTCTCCTTCGCTGTTTTTCTTTCTATCTCTATCTGTCTATTTCCGTTTCCCCCTTACTATATCCGTCTCTCTCTCTCTCACCATCTCTCGCCCTCTCTCTTTCACTTTTATGCCTCTGCTTGTTGCCATCTTCACTATCAAAAGACGGCAAACAGGAAGCACGTCGTTGTCATTTCGAGAGAAAGAATCTGGAGACAAGAAACGTAGAGGGCGACAGAGTGAGAGAGAGAGAGAGATAAATCAAATAATAAGTAAATTAAGGAAAATCAAGCGCCAACTTTTGAATAACATAAATAAAGTAAATAAAAAGTAATGACAGGAAAGTGTACTTGGAAGAGTGCGACATAGAAGAAGAGTGAGAGGTTGAGAGAGAAAGACAGAGAAAGACAGAGAGGGACAGAGAAAGACAGAGAGATACAGAGAGACAAAGAGCGAGAGTATTGAAAGGCTGACGTAGTAAAATCAGGCCGTAATCTCAGAGGGCGTATTTCTCGCTTCATCCCTTGTTTGCGTCTCTTCTTTCTCTTTTGTTGCGCACTTAGCGCATCTTCTCCAAATAAAATTGCATGTCTGAAAAAGCGTGCGTCCCATTGAAAACCTCGGAAGAAACGTGCGTCGCTTTCATGTGTGATTTCCGTGTCTATTAAAGGAGAGATGCAGCATATCTGATTGGAACTGTCTGAATTGTTCCCTGACATTGCCCGTCTTTGCTGAGATGTTGTTGTTGTTGTTGTTGATGTTGTTATTGTTGTTACTTTTCTGTGTGAGCTGAAAAATCTTTTATTTGTCTTATTATCTCTACACACGGAAAGAGAATAGCCCTTTTCACGCTTCCAGCGATAATGTTTGTGACCGTCGAAAGCGCACATCGCTAGAATGTTCAGTTCAAATTACAAATTTGTGATATGCACAATTATTAATTTTTCTGCTCTTCTTCTACTGCATTTGGATTAAAATATATGTCAAAAACCTAGATGGATTTTTCTTAAAGCATTTTAGTAAAAAAATCAAATTCTCACAATCATCGACATCTTACGCAGATCAATGTTGTCGTGAAGAAAAAAAAGTCGCTGCCAGACTCTTTCTCCCAATTTGAAATTAAACTACAAAAGTGAATTGTAACTAGCGTGGTCTCTTGTTTCTCTCCAAAACTCCTTTGAGGTTCACCGTAGCTATTTTCTTTGTGGTTCGCTCCAGGGAAAAGGAGAGGATGAAAAAGACGTTGTGCCTGGCCGGCTTGAATGTCCGGAGCGAGATAGCAAAGAGATCGGCCAGCGCAGACCTGCCATCCTTTCTCTCTCTCTCTCTCTTTCTCTCTTTGTCTCTCTCTCTCTGTCTCTCTCTGTCTCTTTGTCTACCTCTCTCTCACTCTCTTACCACTTTCATTCCCTCCTTCTCTCTACATTCCTCCGTCATCCCCTGTTGCATTCTCGAATATCAGAACAGTATGGGAAGGAGAAGCAGACTAAGTATGAGAGGAGGCTGCAAACTGCACTCGTATGTCTTGCTTCCCCTCTATATCCCTCCCTCTCTCTCCCTCTCTCTCCCTCTCTCTCGCTCTCTCTCTCCTTTCTCCATTGTATTTCTCCAATCACACCCCGAACTGCAGCGACTTTCCCTTCTCAACTTTTTTTGTGTGTTTTTTAAAGAATGGAAATGCTATATGTTATTGCTAGTGCAAGTATAGTATTCCACATGGATCGCTCTGTTACCCATACTAAATCTAGTCTAAGAGGTGATCAAACGCCTGAACAATGTGCACAGACATAATATGTGAATTGACTCGGGACGAATAAGATGCTCCACCTTCCTCTTCCTTTTGAGCAGCTTTCTAGAAGCGGTTGGGCCGTCTAGCGAAAGCTCGGATGCACAGTTGGGAGGGGGAGGGATGTCAGATGCCGCTTCGGGTCCTCGTTCTAACAGTGCCGGCATTAAGTAGCCGCCCACATCGGGATGTCTTTTGAGCTAATTTCTTCCTCCCCCCCAGCTTCCACTTGCCTTTCAGTGTTCATCCCTTCTTCTCCCCACCTTCTATCCCCTCTTCTTCCTTTTATGCTTTCCATGTGCGTCGGGTGGCCTACCCGGGTGTCAATGGCACACCCTGTTCTCGTCTGCTCAGTTCCCGCAGCCCACCCACATCTCTCTCTCTCTCTCTCTCTCGCTCTCCCCTAGACCTTGTAGAAATGTTCACTGACCCCATTCCAGATGTTCCCGAACACCCCGAGAGCCGTGTTCCCAGCAGCCCTGCTTCGCCCATTCATACCATGCCATTATCCAACAATGTTCTTCAGCTGCTCATATTCGTTCGTATTGAATTTCTGTTATACTGACTTCTTATTTTCACAAAATATCCCTAAACCACGCTGTGTACGTTATTTTCCTCAACGCCGCTCATCTGATGGAGGCTTAGGATCGGGGGATCTGTTTCGCTGACAAAAGTCGACAGCCTTTTCTGTGCCTATTATTGTTGTTGCGTCCTCTGACTGAGTGGGACGACCTGGCTATTCTGCATGTGGCCACCACTATAGCAGAATTGCGCAGTCGTAAATATATATAGAAAAATTGGGAGATGAAGGAGTGTGGAAAGAAGAGAGGGTAAAGGGAATAGAGAAAGAGAGAGAGAGAGAGAGAGAGAGAGAGAGAGAGAGAGAGAGATGAGGCTATTGTAACGAACGGTGGCAAGAGGGAGACGCAGTGTCATTCGCCAGACACCACTTAGCTGACAACAATTGGAACGGTCTCGTCTTCTCTTTCCATCCTTTCTCGTACTCCCGAAGTAGAACGCCTCTATTGTTCCACTTCTGCTGCTGCCTTTTGCGGAGAAGGCGGCAGTCGTAATGTAATCGATGGAAATGGAATGGATCAGAAGGTGGAAGAGAAAGGATGGTTCGCTGCTCTCTCTCGGCCTCATCTGCGTCTCATTCTTACTGGTTTCAGGCACATGGTAGTTAGCTGAGGAGTGGATTGCTCCCTCCCTCCCCCTTTCTTTTCCCTCCAGCTTCTACTTCTTGCTTCCTCTCGTCTTTCCGCCGTCCACTCATCATCCTCTCCAATATGGATGCCTCTGCCATGAAAGTGTGCTGGATGAGCCTAGTCAAAGACGGAGTGCATACAATTATACCTTCCTTGGCTCGATTCTCCGCCCCGCTCGCCGTTGACGTAGCAAGTTGTATATATTCTAAATGTATGCGAATACACTTGTAGTGGCTTCTGGAACTGTTTATCTCTCACTCTCTCTCTCTATCACTCTCTTTCGCTCTCGCTCGCTCACTACCTCCTGCCAGAAGTATCACAGCTGAGTTTGCAAGGCCTTCCGTGCCAAATCGCCCCATTAAATGGACGCTGTCAAAGTAGTCTCTGATACCTTTCCCCACATGAATTTTGTATCCATAACAGGATTATCAGAAGCCATTCGATTTGGTTTTAGCGCTGTTTGTGAAGTATCTTGCATAAAACTAAAGTTTGACGTCAGTAAAGCTCTTGCAATGAAAACAGAAGAGTAAGTTTTTTAAAGATAATGTTTTAATATCATAGCCAGTAAATAGCATTTAGAACTTATTCAAGTGTTTGGCTATCACAGTAATAGCTCATCGATGAGTAACACATCTCTCAAGAAATTAAGAATTGTCGTAAAAGTGAGCATCTGAAGTCCATCGAAGACTGACGATAATTAGATATGGACTAGTGGGGGGAGTGTCAGCCATCTCTTGCACTCTGTATACCTTTCTTTGATTCTTTCCAGTCTCCGTCGCCTCCAGTTTCTTTCCACTTATTTATAGTCTCTGGTCTTTCCCCACTAAATCGAGACTGCCCCTTGCCATAAAGACCGTCGTGCCTTGCCTGCGCAATCCGAAGCCATGTCGCAGGCTAGAATTCCAATGCTTTGATTTCGCGATTTGGCCTCGAATAGCCGCGGGCGTGTTACTGTCGACTGGAAGGAAGTGTCGTTTCTCCATGGCCAGCTCGTCCTCACTCGGCACGACACCCCCGGGGATAATCATTGAGAGAGAAGAAGCCGAATAAAAGATGCCTCATCATTCTTCCGCCAGCTTCTTCCGCGTGCTCTTACTTGGATTCCGCGTACTCTTCTCTCTCTCTCTCTCTCTCTCCTCTTTCCCTCTCTCCTCTCTCTCTCTCCTCTTTCCCTCTCTCCTCTCTCTCTCTCTCTACTCCTTTAGTCTCTTTCTATCACTCTTTCTCTCCATCTTTCACCCTTCCCTCCCTCTCATACCAGATCCCTATCTTGTCCTCTCCCCCACTTCCATGATGATGTCCCCCAACTCTTTTTCCACCGTCTCAACTTCTCAACTAGCCTCGTGACACACTTTGCCTCTTTCGAGCCACAAACATAAATATTCTCTGTCCACTTAGGTTCCCATATCTCACGCTAGATATCCATGCATGGCTGTTTCAATTTTTAGCTCGCCTCCACGAGTTTCCATAATGCTGCGCACGCCTATGTTACTATAAGAATCTTTTGTTATATCTTTTCTTTAATCTACGACTCCTTCGCTATTGCACGCCATTGAGAAGAATTGTGGCAATTATAAGTACTAACTCCTTGTATGCTTTGTAATTTCTATTCTGCCCTTCCCTTTCCTCTCCATTGCTCTTCTTAAACTCAGGTTGAAACAAATAGTCTTCGCCCATTAATCAGCACTCGCCTTTAATGCGAGCAGTTATTCTTCCGCTTCTGGAGGGGTTTGGTGGCCTTATCTCCATTGTTGCTCTCGAGGGCTTTAGAAGTGCCGCCAAGAAACCTAGTCTCAGCATAAGCCCGGGGATCTCCATGGCTGAACAGTTTTAAAGAAACCCTTGCAATCGTTGCTTATTGTTCCTACATCACTATGCCTTTTATGGCCTCTCAAATTCTGACTCCTTGGCTCCTTTGGCCCTTCCGAGCTGTAATCTTACTAATTGAAGTACTCCGTTCATTGTGATTTCAGTGACTCCAAGCCTTCTCTCTGACTTCTTTTTCATTCTTCTTCCTTCTCTTCTTCTTCCCCTCCTTTGTCACTGCAACCCCCTCTCTTCCTCCGCCAACTGTTAACTATTCCAACGCGCGCTCCATCTCATGCAACTTTCTCTTCATATTTCCTTCTTCTCAATTCTCATTCTTCACTCTTTCACTCGTTGTTCTTTATATGCAATTTTTTGTCTGCTTCATCCAGTCTTTTTCCGCCTTCCGGACTTCTTCTTCTCTCTCTCCATTTCTGGTCTCTTGGGCTAGCCCGTTCTGGAGTACTTCTCTCTCTCTCTTTCTCTCTCACTCGGTGAAGTGCAAGTTCCCATTCGGTCTCCTACCTTTGGTGACAAAGGCCGACTCCAGGCTGTTCCCTTTCCGTTTGATGTTTCGGAATGTTGCCGGGCGCCTTCACATCTCTAGTCCGAATCTCTCCCCACTTCAATCTCCTTTTGATTGGCGTCGCAGTGGATCCGAGCCTAATGTAGTTGGTGTCCTCTCTTTAACTGACACCAGTGTACATGCTTAGTTCCGCAATCTATCTCTTTCTCTCTTTGCGCTCTCTCTCCTTCTCCTCTCTCCCTCGCTCTCTCTCCGTCACTATATTTCTCTCTCTATGCTCTCAACTGCTTTTCCCTCATTCCTTCCTCCTCCACTTTCCCAGGTGCCCCTGAGCACTGCTCCTCTCTCTGAGTGCATAGCCCGTGCTCCGATCGTGCGTGTGTGCCATGATTTCGGGTCCTCTTGGAGGGGGCCAAAGTTGGCCCGCCGCGGCGCTCGCAAAATTAAACCCAAAACGTGCCGCACAAAGCAGCACTAGTTTGTGAATGCGCGGCGACGCGATTATGCATGCGCGACCGCGAGGGCGAGGGGTTCGGAGAGAGCGACGAAGGGAAAGGTGAAGAAGAGAAGAACGAGAGAGCATGGAGAATCGAGAGAGATGGAAGAGATTTCAAGACTAAAAACAATGAAGGTGTGTAAGCATCGGAAGCAGAACGTTGGAGGTCGAGGATGGGATAGCCTTGCAGATGGGAGAGAATGACGCGAGGAAAAAGCGGAGAGGAGGAATGAGGACCTCCTGGAAGAAAAGGACCTTTTTGTGCATAGGGCATTTGAAAGGCGTAGAGTTAAAGAGCAAGCGAGATAAGAGAGAGAGAGAGAGAGAGAGAGAGAGAGAGAGAGAGACTGAGTAAGACCCAAAGTAGTGAATGGAATCTGAATAAGACGAGAGCAGAGGCTGATTTGTAACTATTACACCCCTTCCCATTGCTTGGTCAGCCCGACCGTCTCCAGCCGGTTACTCCAATCCACTGAAATAGCGTGGTCAACGTGCCATTTTGTTCTCCTTGCCCCTCCCATGCACTTTCGCGCGCTTTTCGTGTACGCTGACATTGTTTTGTAGTTGCTCGCACTCACTGCCTCGCTTAATGCGAGTTCCACTTTGGTTGGGATCTTCCAAGGAAATGAGAGAGAGAGTTAGAGAGAAGATAGAGAGAAGAGAGTGGAAAGAGAAAGAGAGATAGACAGAGAAAAGTGGAAAAGATCTTATTACTTTCTGCTGTTCTTTTCGTGCACTCATGTGCTTCTCATATTTTGCGTGCTTTCCGATTCCTGACTTCTTCTGCAGAAGAATCTCTGACACATGTCACTGATCTGCCTCAATCTGCCTATTAGATGACAAGCGAGTCAGACCACCGCGCACCGAAAGAGCAACGGCAGGGACTAGTAGGAAAGTAATTGTCAAGCGAGAGAGAGAGAGAGAGCCGCCCTCGCATTTCTGTTCCCATCAAGAAAAAAAACACTAGAGCATTGACTAGCTCATTTACCACTGACTTACAATGCTTAACATTTGTAGCTATGCGCGATTTGTTCAGAGTTAGTCTCCTTCCTCTTCCCATCTACCCAGCGATTGAGAAGGAAGTAGTGTGCAGTTGCAGCAGATTATCAACTGGCGCTTTTCATACATGTTTTTTTAATCTCTATCTTCCATCTTCATTTCGCATTGTTTTGTTGCCTTTTCGCAATTTTCTTTCTTTCCTTTCATAACACTCTGCGTCTCCTGTTCTTTCTTGTTCTCTCTCAGCGTCTCTCTCTTGTCCTCGCTTTGTCCATGGCTCTCGTTTGTGAAGTCACGCGACACGCCGCCTGCCCGGCACACGCGATGATATAAGAAATGAGAAATTGCCAGGAATGGAGGAGCTGAACGAGACGGAGCGACTCCGGATGCTCTGTGCTGAGGAGCCGATTGATGAGGTCGGTTGGGCTTGCCCTATTCATCCATGTACATGCATCTAGTTGTCCTCTATAACCATTACACAGACACACATATGTCCATGACATCATTCTGCAGATAGACTGGCCGCTGTGGATGGTGGCCGGCCCGCTGTCGGTCCTCCTGGCTTCTCTCTCCACCTACGGTAACTTTATCAGCCTGCGCATCCTGTCGACTCTGCGCATTCGAAAGTCAGTAGAAGGGAGGAGCAGCGGCCTTGGCCGGCAGCACATTCCGAGAGCATCAACATATAAGAAAAAACACATGCATTCATTCGAAAATGTCGGTGTCTAACCTTGCAAGCATACACTTTTCGCCGTTCCAAGAACGTTTTCGAAGCCGGAGAACGGGCGGGCGTGCAAATTGCTCTCTCTCTCTCTCTCTCTCTCTTTCTCTCTCTCTCTTTCGCTCTCTCTCTCTCCCTCTCTCTCTCTCTCTTTCTCTCTCTATCTCTATCTCTCTCTCCTGTTTCCAGGCCATTGGTCCCGTCCAGAAACCAAAGCTGTTGGCCCAACACTCGGCCCTCTGCCACTGAATCGGATTCAACAATTTCGTGAATTAGCGCCCTTGCGCCACGTCAATGTTTATTGGGTGTAGTCTAAATTTATGGTTGATTTCCATTTTCTTTTCGCTGAACTTCGCTCAAAACGCACCCACAAAAAGGGCACACGATGTTCTCAAGACATGACATATTTTCTTGAACTAACGACAACTGATAGTGAGTAATGTTATTGTGGTTCTAACTCTACGAGCAAAGTTTGAATGTCAAACATATCTGTCCGATATTTTGATGTGCTCAAAACATGACATCGAGAATTGGAGGGGGAACTGGGGGGATTTTGTGGTCAGCTCCGTGGTGTGTGAAGGATTGGGAAGATTGTCTCAGAGGACCCCCAGTTTGGAGCGCTTCCTGGGAACGCGCAGATCTCGGGAGGGCCAGTCCAAGCGTGCGTGTGATGCGTGTTGTCAGGCAACATTTGTGCATACTTAATAGAGACAGAGAGAGAAGGAGAGATGGAGAGGGAAAGATGGAAAGAGGGAGAGGGAGAATGAGAGAGAGAGGGAGAGAGAGAGAGTGAAAAAAGGAGGGGTGAGGATGTGCTAATCCCGAGGCTCTTCTACTGTGTAAAGGCACTTGAAACTTTTGAGACCGGCCACTTGTGCTCGTTAAAGATGTCATGAGCTATTGGCTAATTCGCGTCATACTGATGATTCAACATATTAACACTGCTATATACGTTCATCATTGTTTGTATGGAGAGATTGAAGAGCATGGAGCATGGAGCATGAGAGAGTGAGTTAGAGGAGAGAGCAGGAAATAATAGAAAATGAAGCATGAAAGAGGGGGAGTGGCAGACTGGCCGAGGCATCTCTCGACAGCGAGCAGCTACATAGATGGAAACATAGATGCATACATTCCACTAATCACATTCATCTTTCTGCAAGAGACGGAGTTGCATCTTCTGTGGATAATGAAGCGCAGCATTCTGTCCTCCCTCACATCCCTTTGAAGATGGCCTTTGACCCCGCCCAAAAGTAGGCCGCGGGGGGCTTCCTCTACTCCTTCAATGATGTCCAATTGTGTGCTAAACTTGCTCAACATGAGCTTCCACATAGGTAAAAGCCAAAGAGCTGTTTAAACTGTACAGACTATAATAGATGAACGTTTTTTATTCAGTCCGAAAATGGCAAAGATATGCGAATTGAAAGATGAGGAAGAAATGAGATTTAAATTTAGATCGGTGCGCTGCTACCTGAGCGTGCTCGCCCTTGCGAATGCAGCTCTTGCGCAGTGCACTCTTTGGTACTACGCGATCGGCGAGATGCTCAAGCCCTTCTTTGGCACTTTGCCAATCTTTCAGTAAGTCATCACTCTCTTTCTATCATTATGTTTGCCTAGCCTACTATAAACAAATAATTTGTCTCAAATATGTGATGAACTTGAAGTAACACCATGATGATATCACAAAAGTTTTGTTGCTAACTTATTTTAAATAGCGCATTCCCATCTTGCAGAGTGCTAACGGTGCTGCTGCACCCAGTGTCCTCCTTCAGTCTTACGATGAGTGTCTGGATGATCTTGACGGTCACCACAGATCGCTACCTCGCCCTTGCCAAGCCACTCCAGCATCGGTTTCTACACGTTTCCTTCTTTTCCCACTTTCATTATGGCATTTGACATACTTTACAATAATAGACGTAAAAAAAAGAATATGAATTGATGAATTTTCGAAATTGGAGTGCCTAATATGATTCATGCCATATTTCGAAATAGAACGTGAATCATAGAGGGACCGGAAAACAAAAGGAAAAGAGAAGAATTTTCTAGAAGCAAGAGCTTGCCTGTAATACGAATACCAAAATTAGCGCTTGAATCGGATACTTTTTCACTTCCGGCGTGGCTCGCGTGTTTTTGTCATGCGGAGGGGTTGAATAATGGAGCGAGTTTGTTGCATGGCAAGTGGGGACATCAGAATTGTGGAGGAGAAGGACAAATAGACAGAGCATGGCTTGGAAAGGCGAAAGCAGAGCCCGGACTGGAGGCAACATGGAAGTTCTGGGTGAAATGTGCAAACGAATCCGGCGTATATTTTGGATTCAACAGCTCACATTCAGCTGTATGCGAAGGCGTCAGAGATCGTCCCGTTGTCCTCTCAAATTTACTCAAGTTTTCCCAAGTGGCCCTTTGTTTTAAATGGATGGTGCTTAAATGCAATAGTGCATAAAGCAAGATGTAAAACACACAGGGCACTAGATAACTTCCTGGTTTGAAATTCCACTTGTTGGCATAAATGGAGTTTAATTAAACTCATAAGTTAGAGGATGTTATTTGGAAGAGGAAGTCAAAGGAGATGGAAACAATAGCACCTGGAACGGGAAATACATTAGTTTACATTAATGAATAGAAAATACGTTGTCAAATAGTATTGAACGCCAGTGTGGCAAAATATCGTAACTGATAATTGTTTCTTTTGCAGGGCGTACGATTCGCGCGCGCGAGCCAAGTTCATCTCGTTTGCGATTGTCGCTGCCGCCGTCCTTTTCACCGTCCCCACCGCATTCGAGCTGAGGTGGACGAGGACATGCGATATCTTCTTGGGACCATCACAGCCTTCCAGGATACGGTAATCTCTCCCTCTGTTCTCTGTCTCCAGCTCAGTTCACTTCGCACAACATAACAAAATATATGGCTGGGTTATATGATAATACGATTAAGTAAAATTGTGTGAAAACGTTGTACGGATACGAAACAACATGACTGTTTCGACAGAGAAAATTAATCAAATCCTTAAAAAATTAGTATGTCATAGCACAATTACTACATGTATGTAGGAAAGGTGAAAACATGTACATAAGGAAATATACAACAAATAAGTTATAGTCTGTTGCCAACGGAGCTTCGCGTGAGTGACACGTACCTTCTGTGGTACGGGCTGATCGCGAACGCCCTGTGCATCTCAGTCGTTCCTCTGCTTCTCATCACTCTGCTCAGCCTTCGCATGCTCTGCGTCGTGTATGCCGCGCGCAGCATGCGCACCAGTCTCGAAGCCGCGTTAGTTCCCTGTTTCTTTTTATTATTCAATTTATAAAAGTATTTTACAAAGATTTTTGAAAGTTCATAATTTAAATATCAGAAGTATATTTTTTCAGCAAGTTGACAGATCATCACAAGGGCGGCGAGAACACCACAGTGATGCTTCTCACTGTTGTCGTCAAGTTTCTCGCGTGTAACTCGCCTTCGATGCTGCTCATGGTCTGGGAGAAGGTAGTCACTTCGTTTTAGCTCGTATTTTTGATAAAGAAGCCAAATACTTACTGGCTATGCCAGATGGTCGGATCGACCGAAGTGGCGGCGGACCCGGTATTTCGATGGTGCGTAGAGCTGTCGAATCTGCTCGTCGTCGTAAACAGCGCTTCTGACTCCATAGTCTACTTCCGGTTTGATGATTAGAATGCTTTTATTATGATTTATTTTCAATATTAATGCTCTGGTGGTTTTTTTTTATTCCATTATGTAGTACTAGTAAGGCTATTCTTGTTGAGATGGAAGCGAAAACAATCATCAACAGCCACCTATACCGCTGTGCCCAAAACTATCTTCACGCAAGACGATGCAAACTACCTTCGAAAGAAATACAGCATCCAGGTATTCTTGCTGTTGTTGAGCAGCCAATCGAGTGACTGAAAAAAGTGAATGCTGAGTATGGAAGCATCAAACCTTACCAAAATCTTAAAGCGCGCCGGTCTCCTGAGCATTGCTGAGGAGGCACTAACTGACCAGAGAAGTGGCAGAGCTGCCATCGAAGCGAATAGCATTCAAGCCACGCTCGATGTCATGGTTGGACAATATATTCTTGCCTTTGGAATCTCTTTCTTACTTTATATGTTTTAAGTGCATTCCTGATTGATCAATCCCATATTCGTTTAAAGTTGCAAAGTATCGGTGACCCGGCCGACGAGCAGAAGATGATCACGACGCTCAACGAGTTCGGCGCCCGCCACACAGCCGTGTCCATTCCGCCCGCGGCGTGGAATCGTTTCAAGCACTCTTTTGTCAACGTACGTTCGTATTTCTTTTTCTATGTAAATTTTTTTTACAAATAATTAAATAAATACACTATTAAAAGACATTAGAACGATTAAAGAATAATTCCGAAATAATAACGTAGGATCTCTTCAGGAGTTCGCGGGTGGCGAGGACACTCGCTTATGGACACGGCTAATCTGCTTGCTCATCAAAGAGTTTCGTTGTGGCCAGTCGCGAGCGATCGAGAGCCGAACGCGTTCATGTCATGTCTAACTCGTTAATGCTATGGTGCTAAATGTTTAATAGTTCTTGATCAGTAGTAGCGCATTTCTCTCACCTTAAATTGGCCTTCACTGTAATTGTTGTGCTTATGAATATGAAACGAAGTGCTTCCACAGCTATTCCCCTTAATTTTATACAATCAATCCTTTACCTCTGTTTTTATGTTAGGAATTAGTTTTGAACTTCATCGGAATGCTAGGTTAGAAGAAATGTTCAGTACGAAACCTACTTTGATTGTGTCTCAGTTCACAAAATGATGGCCGTGCTTATCAAGCCTTTGTAAATAATTTTTGACTACCTAAGCCAGATTCTCAGGTAATTCGTACTCATTTAGACATATAAGTCGTTTTATTTTAAACATTTTATTTTATTGTATTTCAGTGAATTCACATAGATATGATTCATTTGTCTTATCCTTGAAAAAGTTAAGTTTTTACTGTCATAGTTCGCGGGTCTTACAGAGATTCTTTCTTGTGCCAAAGAATGGATGCCAAATGAAATTCAATTGCCAAATATATTTGCTATGTGCTTTACTGTCGAATAAAAATTATTGTGTAAGAATCGGTTTACATCATTATATTGAATTGAAAATATGCCTGTTGATCTTTGTATTCAGCTTATTCTGAAATGCTCATATTCTTGCTTGAATACTTGTGTGTACAGTAGCAGGAATGTAGCAGCATGAACTTTTACATATTTATTTTGCGTCGAACTGTACATCGCGCAGTAGTCGTGTGAGAAAATGACTTAATTCTGGTAGTTACGATGATAGGGCGTTCTCACTTCGTGATATTAGGTGACGACAATACTCGTTTAAGCATGTTTGCTAGACACAATCGATAAAGTAGGCAGCAGAATTGAAATATTTGCAATTTAAATAGTAGTACAAGTGAACGATTAAAGCATCGATACATAACAAATCGTATGTCGCAACAAGATGCTCTCTGCATGTTTCTTGCAAGATCATGCAGACATGTAGATCAAAGAGAATTGGACAAGTGCAATCAAAATATTAGAGAAAGGGAAAGAAGCCTGAGCGGAATGCGGCTAGCTCATGCAATATGTCATTTACACTGACCTACCGGTCGTTTTTGATGCTCATTAGTATTATGCTTAAAGTTTAAATTATTCATCAAAAGTACCTACAAAGAAGGCGTTAGTGAAAGAAAGGAGAAAATATCTTCCCACATCTAGCCTGATTTTTCATTCTTTCGGATGCAGAACGAAAGGCAAAAAAGAAGATTTCATTGCTGCATCTATTCTCTGAGAAGAAGAATGCAGAGAAATGCGAGAGTGATGAATTGTGAGTGAAAAGAGAGCGAAGAGCCGTTCTCATTCGGGTAGAAGAAGCGTAAAATAGCCGTTTTTGCCTGTTCGAAGAGAGTGTAGCCGCCGTAGTCTCCATAGTCAACCCTGCCAGGGCGTCCAGTTGTCATTCTATAAGAATTTTTAGCACACGATTATTTTTCACTGCCCCCTAATGTTATCAGTTCTTCTTTAGATGTTATCTTCTCTTAGCCTTGAGAATTCGGCTACGCGCAGAGGACCACTTCCAGCTGGGGACGGAAGGAAGGAAAAGTCACGCGTAACGCCGTGTGTGAAAACGGAATAATACCGACCGCAAGGGATAAAAAGAGGAAAGAGTGAAAGCGAGAGACAGAGAGAAAGAGAGGAAGAGAGGCAGAGAGAAAGGGAGAGAAGGACGAAGAAGGACGAGCAGAGTAATGGGTGCGCGGCTGGCAGCACGAGGTCCCGAGACCAACGGCATCTTCGGCTATCCATCATGTTTACGCTCCGCCCCGGCAAACGCCGATTACTGACGAACTTCTCAGCTCGCGGCCGCTTGTCAGCACTAGTTCATTGTCTTTCTCTTCTTTCTCTCCCTACCGAATTCGCACTCCCTCCCACTCATTCCTCCTTTTGAATACACTTTGCATTGAAATCTCACACAAAGAGAGTTCTACCAAAATGTAACATCTACACTCATCATTGATTTCAAATGCCAAAAGAGCAGAAATGAAAACAGCAGCTTAATTGTGCATGCTCGAACTGCCTGACTAACTTCATGTGCCCCACTGCGGCTGCAGCTTTCGTCGTCCGTCGCACGGGCGTCGGCGTCGTGGCTTCTTCGATGAATCGGCCGCTATTCGACGCATTCCTGCCAGTGCACACCTTCTTGCAGTCGCAGAACTGCCGGTCCCGGTAGTGGCACAGGCCGTTCGCGACGATCTCGCGGATGGCGTCTGAAGGAGCTCCCGAGGACGTCAAACGTTTATTAACATTCATTGACTAATAATGCATTCAAAACAATGTAATAATTTAAAAAAAAAACTATATTAACATAATATTACATATGTACCGTCAGGAATGAGAAGGTCGTAGTAGGAAAGGCAGCGAGTAGTCTTCGTAATCAGATCTCCACCATGCTCAGTTTCGAAGAAGTTCATGCAGAAGATTATGCCTTGAAGCAGACTTTTCTCTCTCTAACCAATTACATTTTCCTCTATCAACCTTTTGGATCTTTATATGCGCAGTCAATGACGTTGTCAAAGCAATCTTCATGTGAAGATCGCGCGTCCACGCAAAATCCACACGCCTGAAAAATCCCTTTGAGAAAATTCAAAAAGCTAGACGAAATAACTTCAGCGTCGGATTAATATTCATGGAAAGATGTGACCCAATTTGCCTGCACCCGACTAGAGTACAGGGATTGTTGTTGCTCTCGAGAATGTTGCCTATCTCTCATCTCTCTCTTTCCTTCTTTCTCCTCTGTCCCCGTCTCTGTCGCTTTCTCCCTCTCTCTTTTTCTCCCTTCTCTCTCTAAGTACGTCTTTCCGAGATATGTAATCCGTTCGTGCGGAAGAGAAGACGACTGGATTGGCGCTTCTCGGTCGTTTTCACCCTTGGCCCTCGACCTCTCCCAAACATATGTATGCCTCACGCCAATTTGACCCCCAAGAAAATCTGTTCTTTCGGGCGCTTCCGGCTACTACTTTTTCATCTAATTTTCAACTCTGTCTCCTTCCCTTTTGCCTGCTCTTTCTTTCTTTCTCTTGTCTTCTCCGTTCCTTTGCCTTCATCGTTAAGCCCTTTTAGAACTTTTCGATTTCTCAGGAGAGTCGAACAAGTAAAATGGACGTGCCGAATTGTTGTGCGCCGTCTGGATGCTGACTTCGGTGGCCAGCAGACAGATGACGGCACAGTCGAGCATCGCCGCCTTGCAGCTTCTGGAGCCGATTCAACCGTCCCGCGTCGAAATTCTTCCTCCTTAGTCACGATGGAACTCTGTATAATGTTTTGAAGAATTCGAGAAACTTCAAGAAATCAAAATGAGTTCCCTGAATTTTTTCAACCCTTTTAGTGTGGCAGTATGAAGTTCACGCGTGCAGAGAAATTAGAAGAGCAATGAAATTTGATAAAACTAATATAATAACAGATATTACAGTTAATAATATGGAAGGAGCATAGGAAATTAAGGAGTATAATAGTTAGAGAGTTCAAAAGAACGGAGTATGATCGAAGAGGAAATGATATCAGAAAGTTGTTACGCGTAAGTGAAACTTTACGAATGCGAAGAAACTATCGATCTTTAATGCATCGTGGTTCCGCAAATTGTAACATATCCAAGTGAGGCATCTCTCGATAACAGAACATAACAGCGCCAAGCTCAGGGATGCTCGGCAAAGAGCGCGTCTGCTCCTTCGAAATGCATGACAATGCGAATTCCACAGTACACGCCCATTCGAAGAGAGAGGAGGACATGCGAATGAACACACGATTCTCGCATTCTGTCCACACGAGATACACTCATTGGTCCACTACACGAAACTTGCGGCCTGTCCATTGGCTGCGGAAGCATTTTAGGAAAGTGAAGGGCTCGTGAATATTCGAAGAGACAAACATAGGATTGCAAAAGCGAACGGAAGAGAGAGCTCGAGAACCAGCCGGCTTTGGAAAGTGCAAATTGCTGCCAGCGTGCACCATGACCATTTCGTTCGAAGGCGCTTAGTTTGGTTGCCCCGAGGAACTCGACAAAAAGCAGTGTGGACACCGGACAATTACGCATGGCCAACCAAAGGCGCGAAACAACAGA
This sequence comes from Allodiplogaster sudhausi, assembly GCA_945643635.1. NCBI lineage: Eukaryota > Metazoa > Nematoda > Chromadorea > Rhabditida > Diplogasteridae > Allodiplogaster > Allodiplogaster sudhausi. The sequence goes on from CALZFC010000009.1 coordinate 5,400,073, forward strand.
GGCGAGAAGCGAGGCGGAGGGGCGTCACTTGGTGGGGAGGAGCAGAGCCAGCCCCCCTTCACCTCTTTCTCGGAGACCACGAAACAATGGACGTCCTTATGGCTAGTAGTAGGGTGGATATACTACTACAACTACCCACTAATAACTTCTCTAACGACCATCACGAACCCTAATAAGACACCGCATGATGGGGGGCAATAACTCAAGTACGCATGCAAAGCGAGACTCTAGCGCTGTGCAGATACACATATTCGCATGCCTGAAATGTTAAAGGAGAATGAGAGAGCAAGAGACAAAGGGTCATCCAGAGATGCTGTTAGGCAGCAATGGTTATGGAAAAGACGATGAAGACAGATCGAGAAACTGAGAGATAGAGAAGAAAAGTTAGAGAAAGAGAGTAAGAAGGTTTATAAATGAGGAAGGAAGAAGAAAAGTCGGCGGTCAGCAGTTGTTGAAGGTTGTAGTGACCAGACTCGCTGAGAGTATCAGTTTCGGACACGGACCTTGCAGCGCTTTTCGGCTTGTAAGACGAAAGAACACACCGCTTCACAAGATCAATCCCATCGGAGTTTGCATTTCCTAAGATAAGAGTATGAATATTTTTACAATATTTGCGCACAATAATCTGCACATTTCATTCAAAGAATCTAGTTGCCGAACTGGAGATCAGATATCTAATCGAAAAGGAACAAGGAAGGATCTGTGACTCAATTCGAACACGTGCAGAAAACACATTGTTCTGCAGAGAGTGAATTCGCTCGGATCCAAGCTAATTACTTCTTTCGTACTCTCCCACTCTCTCTGCCTTGCTCACTCTCGTTCTATCTCTCATTTTCTCTGACATCTTCTCTCTCACTTGTCAGACATAAACACTCCTTCTTGACGTGGTCATTTCAACCATCTGGAGAAAAAGGCGATTGTCAATCACTCCTCACGCTAACTGAATCCGAGATGAGGAATTCACTTATGTGGAGGAGATGTTCGAAATGAATGTTTCCATGTCCAAACGCCCAAACACAGATGTTTCTCCAAGAGAGAACACAGCAGCGACCAAAGATGACTCGGGGCACCTAAACAAAGCACTGGGAGTGTGAGAGTGTCTGGCAATTCGGCCTAGCGGCGGCTAGTTTTATGAGCAGGCTTTTTCTTCTTTTTTCAACACTTAGCTAATTGTCACCGGAGCCAATTGAACAAGTATAACTTGGTGTAAAAGGCCTAACATACAAGAAGGAGGATTGACCAAGGGCGGTGTCTGGAGAATGACAGAAACAATGAAGGAATGGCGAAAAAAAAAAGTTGAAGCACCCAACTACATACGCAAGAAATTAGCCGAAGAGAGGGTACAGATCTCGGAGGGCTGATACACTGGCAGGGGGCGTCAAAGTGAAGTGGCCAGTGAATGGCATCTATGACATGCAAGAAATGGACATAGGACTCAAAATAAGTAGAAAAAGATTTGTACATTCTGAGTAATGGCGAGAGTTTAAGAGGAGGGAGGGGAGGGGGAGAGAGAGAGAGGAAGTAATAAATCTATTGCCCCTTGAGAAAATGATGCTGGACAATTGGACAAATATGCAAATGAGAAGCGAGCTAGACACGACAAAAGTGATGCGAAGCCGTTGTACATGACACAAATTTGTCCTCCTTTGTAGACAGCGGAGGAGGAAAAAGTTGCAGGATTAAATTTAGCGTATTGGGCAAGCACGCAGAAGATAACATGCTTATGCTGCAGTGCTGAGGCCGAACGGCGTCGATCGAAAAGGAAGTGTGGTCGGGGTGGTCAAGCATACCCTGAGGGCATCCGGAGTTTCCGCCTCGGACTGCACCGCATACGCCTATTTCCGGCCTTCTCCCGCCCCGAGACCGCACCGTCTAACGTAACTGAACGACAGCCAAAAGGGCGCTCATACGCATATTTTGGGTCGACATAAATGTGTATGTCTCTGCATTTTTATACCTTACTGGTACATATAAAAAGTGAGACCATTCAAGACGCATTCATTTTCGAGGGCGAGAGCGTATATCTCCGTCTGATGAAAAAGTCGCGATACGCAGAAATGACTAGCGATGATTCGCGCGGGTCCAGGCACCACACAACTCAGCAGCTCCCTCTCTCTTGGCCTCGGAGATATCCATGTTCCCTTCTTGTCGTTTCCTTTTCTCTCCTCACTTCCAAACCAACTTCTTCCACTTTTCCTTCTATCTTTCTTTCTTTCATTTTTTCTTTCTTTCTCCGTATCATCTATTGACAGCTGTGCTATGGTCTCTTTCGCAGAGCTTGCGCAGAGGGAGAGAGAGAGAGAGAGAGAAGTGGTATCCTTTTTCTTCGTTTCTTGCCTTGCTCATCGGTCTCGTTTCCCTTTGGCATGTCTCGGATAAGTAAAGGAAGACATGGAGGAGAAACAAAGGAAGAGGAGAGCAACAGGGAGGCGTACAAAGAGATGGTGAGTGAGAGACAGCGAATGAGATCCAGAGTTGGAGACAAGGAGAGAAAGGCAGAGTTGGGGACAATGAGAGAGAGAGGCCGAGTAGGAGAGAATGAGGGAGAGACGAGGCAGAGATGGAGACAATGAGAGAGTAAGAGTGAGAGTGTGAGTGAGATGTAGATGCCTCCTGAAGAACATATTGGAATTCGTGTTGCTAGTTGAACGAGGCGCGAAGTGGCGGAGTGGGTGTGCAGCTGCTGACCAGCATTATCACAATTCGCAGGAATTCTCAAGTTCCACCACCTTTGATTTTGGAAGACAAGGCTCTAATGGCCACCGTATCCATTCGATTCATGCCCAGAATGGATACTGCCCAAGACGTGTATGAATGAGCCATTCAAGCAAGAAAGGCCAGAATGGGGATGTGCCTGTCGTGCCAGCTAAAGAGAAATGACAGAGGAGACGTGATCTACAACCTTATGAATGGCCTGATTGACCTCCCACAGCTTCATTAACACATCTGGCATAGGAATTAGAGAGGTATAGAGGGCCAGACGCTCTCTGCAAAATAAGAAGTGGACATATTAGAAAGTGACTGAGACTCCATTGCTCTTTGCCGCCCACACTTAAAGAGAGAGAGAGAAAGAGAGAGAGAGAGAGAAAGAGAGAGAGAGAGAGAAAGAGGGAGAGAGAGAGAGCGAGACAATTCCGTTCCGGCACTCCAAAACACCATTTATCCATCAACTGGTAGAGACGTTTTGTGCTCTGTGAGTGAAGAAGAAGGAGTGACTGAGAGGAAGATGGACAGTAATTCCAAAAGAAGAATACGCTGCGGTCAATTGCTAAAAGGAGTGGAAGAGGTGGAAGGCAGAGCATATATGGGCAGAAGATAGGCCACACAAGATATCAGTGCGGGAAAGGGGAAGTATGCATATTCATCTAGGGATAGTAAAAAGTATATGTTTCGGAGAGCCTCAAACTTCATGAGGAATTTTCAACACGTTTGATAAAGAGACTAATTATCTGACTGGTCACCCAAGCAGTATGTATGTACGTTGAACGGGTTGTTAGGAAAATGCCTCTGTGTGATTAAGAATAAAAGTGTGGAAATCAGAAGAGAGAGAGAGAGGAGAACAAAGAAGACCTTTCTATGCAGATGGTAATATGAAGGCCGACACCATAGGGTCTTCCAATCATTGTCGAGCTCTCACAGCAGCCGTCTTCCATTGGCTTCTCCCTTTCTCTCTCTCTCTCTCTCTCTCTGTGTCTCGCTCTCTCTCGAACAGTCAAGCTCTATTTTTCTCCCTGTTCCCGTTATCTTTTCTCGTATTGAATACATTCTGCAATGTTGTCAGCCGCACTGAGCCACAACTCTTCAGATCATCCTTTGAAAAATTATCGAAAGAGAAATGAAAATTTTGTGCCATGATTTAAAAGAACCAGACGCCAAAATTGCTCTCCTCTTCTGGAAGTAGCCATTTCGGAGAGATGGTTGCCGTGCCTTCTCTGCCAAAAAAAGTTTTTACAGAGCCACAATGTCCAAGTAATGCTCAAACACGCGACTTCAGCACGCGACTCATGTGTTATTGAGAAGTTTTAAGTCTCCTTAGCCTGTTAGAATTCGCTCCAAATGCTTGAAGATCTGGTTCGAAGGCGGAAAGAATGGCCCGTCACTGAAAGCCTGTTGTTGGCCGGCAGAATGGGTCATTTTCCAAAGTGGTTCCCTCTGTGCCATGTTCTCGTAGGGACACAAAATAGAGTTCACCATCAGCTGCCTTTTTCCTGCGCAATAAAAGAGGTCGTAATGGCTTTCAGGATTAACGAGGATGCTCAAAGAAAGTGCTGATTCCTGCAGAGATTTAATGTTTCGAAGGAATAGAGTATCTTTTATTTCAACAGAGGAGGAACAGTTGTCTCATAGTGGAGCAGTTCAGTTAGAGATATTTTACACCCCATGGGGTTTCGCTTAGAATATTAATAGAAAAGGTTTTTTTTTGTATTCGTAATCAATATTGAAGAAAATGAAAATAAGCAACAAAAATCTTGAAAATATCACTTTCATAAAAATAGTTCGCAACTGATTAAGACTTTTGGTTAGCCTCAGCAGCGACCCGAACAACTTTAGCATGGCCTTCAATTATATATGTATGTACATGTCTCGTCATAACCTATGGAATAGTTTTCTCATAAAGGCAAGCCAAATGAAAACAAACTATGTAGATAAAATTAGTGCAGAATGCATCCGTAATTCTTGAAGAGTGCCCAACAGTAAGACTTTAGAAACCATTAAATATGAAAAGAACGTAGCTGGAGGCATATAAAGCTTATTGCCTGCGATCAAGCTTGAATGTCCTATGGAAAGAATCTTGTCTATTTATGGCCAAAAGTGCCAAAGTTAAACGGAGATGTCTGCAATCCCTGAGCAGGCGGTGGCGGCACAACCGGCTCCGCTGTCCACGCTGGCACTGGCGGCTGAACGATTAATTGGTGATTAGAAAGGATCGCTTCCATACGTATGTAGGTATTTTTTTTTACAATGTAAGCATGTACTGTTTGTACAAAAAAATATCCACCTTGGTGACGAGCCCTGAGAAGCCGAACACGCCGAGATTCCCACCTTGCAACACATATACTAGATCCACACTCATTGAACAGAAAACAAAAAATTAAACATCGTATTCAGCTTAAATAAACTCGTAAAATATGCATACCTATTCCAGCCGTTCCTGCTGCGTTGCTCCGGAACATTGCTGCCATGTTCGGCGGTGGCATACTGTAGTTTGCTGGGCCATGAATTTGAGGAGGCGTCGAAGTCTGCGCCGCAACGGCAGCCTTGACATCATCTACAAGGATAGGCATTCTAGCTCTGTTCGATTAATTTAAAAGAAAGAAAAAAACGACTTGATGCATTGACTCGCGTGGAAACTGTAAGAACGGATTTAAGGAAGGTCGGATCTCTCATCGACATTGTCATCAACGCCATTAGAAACTCCATCGGTTTTGTTGAATCCAGTGCTGTTTCTGAAAACAAAAATCGTGGTACATCTTCAATTTTTTAAAAATTGCTCTATTTATTCGCAACCCGTTGTTTTGCATTGAATTTAAAATTGCTTAATGGTAAGTATCAGTGAAGAATAGAAGAGTACAGAGTACATAAGATGCTGTCAACCAAAACTTTCCTACTTTAAGCATCAAATCCCTCATCGTGAAAAAAACCTCAGACTGAGATAAAATGCTGTATTTATTTCTTATGTCGAGTCATGAGAAGAGTAAACAATGAATGAAGAAGAAAACAATTGTCAAAAAATCGTGCATTCTGCGCAGGTGTGCCATTTTAGAGACCCTCGTAAAAGTTTAACAGTCAAAATGGGAAATCTTCAGTTTCTAGCACTGTTTATATTTTCATATTTGACACGATCCGTTAACTGACTGATCGCTTGCTCATTGTATGCGCTGCTCTGGTGCAAGTTGGAGAGCAGCGACTGCTTCTTCTCAAGGACATGGCGCTCCCAGTCAAGGAATTGGTTCACGTACACTGAATACTCCTTCGTGCCCTCCTGACGTCTAAAGAGGAGCATAAGGAATCTACCAATGATTTACTTTAGAAATTAAGAATGTCATAAAATCAGTCAAACTAAATTAATGCGCACATAGAAAGTAAACTCAAAACGTTTGGGCAGACCTGTTGTCCATCTTCCATTTCTCGAACTTTTGCTTGTTCGCAGCATACTCTTTCTCAACAGTGGAGAGTGTTTCTAGAATCGCCTAAAGTAAGATGTCCTAGTCTTGTTTCTGAATACGGAAATAGACACGTTTCTCTAGGTAACTTTCGGATTGGGCAGCATTTAAAAATGCAGTTTACATACTTGTTTATTAAACTACATTTACCTTTTCTTCACTCATTTCGATAAAGTTGGCAAGGAAGCTGAACAAAGAGGAAGAGTTTCAACGTCGAGTAGCGGCAGAATGGCCCAGAGAGAGGCTTCCTTTGAAGGGTCTGTCTACTTATGGTTAGTCGCCGCGACGCGACTGCTTGCCTGCACAGTATCCGTTTATTTGTGTCACTCCTTCAGCAATAAGTCATGTTTCTTGTCGCCATGGACAAGGTTTTTGAAAGTCTGCTTTCACTGTCGAGTAGAAGGTCAATTTAGAAGAGATGCAGTTTAAACAAACTTGGTATTGGTATTGTTCTTCACCATCTCAATATTTAATAACTTCACCCAACTGCGTTGATGTTCACCATGGAACAAGGTATTCTTTCTTTTGTGAGCATCATGTCGGAAGCACGTGTTGTAAACGCCTTCCTGGCATTACTTACTTACACAGCTATGATTTGATGGATAATATGTATATTTATGCGTTATATGTATGTATGTATATTTCTCTATGCGCACCATGCTAAACTTGCACTAAGGTACATATAATGGTTACGATCAAATTCTCTTTGGAGGTACAGTAAGTCGTTGAACATTTGAGAGTATGAGATACCAGGTTACTAGGTAACATCTGAGTGAGAAATGCAAAGGACCGAATGAGAGCTGCGATCCAAAGAGGTAATAAGCGGCGGAGTCAACGTTTGGAGAAGAAAATGTGACCGGGAATGATATTAGAGCATATAGCATGATATTTCGAGTGGATGAGATAGCGGAGCACGGAAGGGTCAAGATCAACATTTAAATGTTGTTGGATTCTCTTCTTTTTAAGATAAAGTATTCACCCTGACACTTGGTATGCCAGGCAAACTTCAAATGGACAGCTTAAGACGGAGAGCGACAGAAGGAAACAAAAGGATACGAGAAGGTATCAACATACAGTACCGCCCAACATTTCTGGTACATATATTAATTATATTAATTATATTAATATAAATAATTTCATTTGATTTTTCAGCGCTCATGGCGCATTTCAACGTAGTTTTCTGTACAAACTAGATTAATTCGATGCAGATAAATACGTTGGAAACATTAGTTTCTCAAAGAAAGTAGACACTGACGAGAAAATTAATGTTTTAGTCCGAAATCCATTTGAAAATGCAGCGCAATTGCGCATTTAGTGCAGCTCAATTGCGCTGCATATTTCAAATAATTTCGTGTTAAAACATGAATTTTCTCGTCAACGTCTACTTTGATTGAGAAACTAATGATACCAACGTATTTATCTGTATCGAATTAGTCTAGTTTGTACAGAAAACTACGTTGAAATGCGCCATGAGCGCTGAAAAATCAATTGAAATTATTTATATTAATATAATTAATATAATTAATATATGTACCAGAAATGTTGGGCGGTACTGTATGTATGTACACAAAGTCCAAGCATTCACAATTGCGCAATGGTGCTCTGCAAATCTACAGTTAAATTTAAAATTCTGGTCTCGGTCGATGCTAAAATTGTTGACAGATTGAGGTGGAAATGACTGCACTGGCGATGAAAATGCGTTGATCATACTCAATGTAGAACATTTTGGAGAGTAAAAAATAATAAGATTAGAATGACACAATAAGCTTTTGCACCATGACACATGCTCAGATTACGACGAGAAACGGATTACTACTACAAGAACATCATTGACTACCGAATGTAAAAAAGAACTCGCTCCTTATTGTGCCATTACATTCCTGGCAGCGTCTACTAGCATAGTATACTTTGTATCACAATGAACGTGCTCACAGCAAGATGCTTTCGGTTATAAATTTCTCATAAATGTTGACTATGTTGTTTCATATTTAATCATAGAAAGATAGTAGACTACTGTATCCTCCGAATCCTACCATAGACAAGGGAGGAGTCATCTCATGTACTGCTGTTGGTGAGTCCTAATCATACCCACGTGCTGAAACACTGAACGTTTTAGAAACTTAGACACAAGAAGCTCATTGGTCATTACAATATGCAAAACACTTAGCACTATTGGCAAGCGCAACCATCTTTACATTGCAACAGATCCGAAGTGAAAGCAGCGGCTTCTGACCTGGGTGTCTTGCTGCAGATAGAACTGGCTGTCAGCACCGTCTACTGAGACTAATCTCAGGCCTCGAGTGCCACTGGCGCTGCCGGCAGACGACGTCGGGGACAACATCGAATACCCGCTTAATTTGAATTTGACTATGATTAAATTTTTCATAGATAATAGTGAAAGTTGAAAAAAAAGGAGTTTAGGACTACATACGCTTGCCCTTCCGCCGGCGATCTGGGCGCATTCCCATGCACGATGAACGTCTGGTGCTGTGTGCTGTTTTGCATTTGGATCAATTGATTCGGATGAACCTGATTTTGAGCATTAATAGTAACTCATAAGGGAATTGGGGAAAACTTATGATACTGATTTGGGTAAACATATTATGCAGGAGATCCATTCAATTGAGTACCTGGATGATTTGGTAGGAAGCGTGATGGACAAAGTGCGGTGGCTGCTGTTGTTGTTGTTGTTGCTGCTGCTGCTGCTGCTGTAGTTGCTGTGCAGCAGCAAGCTGTTGCTGCACGACGTGCCGGAGGGTAGGCTGCTGACCGGGCGGCGCCGTGATGATGATCGGCCGAGTGAGCCCGCCAAGTGTGGTGGACAATGTAGCCGATGACGACGGAGCGTTCATGTGAACTAGCTTCCGTTCCTGCAACTGCCGGCTTGTTACAGAGCTGGTAATAAGATTAGAAAAGAAAAGTGTTTTACAATGTGGTGAATAAGTCAGAATTAATATGTATTTTAAATATATATTTTCATACCATATGCTGAGGAGTCAGCGTGATGCTTCGCGACGTTGGCTGATGCTGTGGTTGCGACTGCAAGAGTGACGTTTGTGAATGCAACACTATCTGGGGCTGCTGCGATGACATCGAGTCGACCTGTTGGTGGACGAACTCGGATATGGCCTGAAGAGAGCAGTAGATAGGTTCATGGGTAAACAGATACATACATATTTATATGCTGCAAATGGAAGTTGACGCATACAGCTTCAGAAAAGCCACAAAATGACGCCGCATGCGCTGAACCTGATGCTGCGATGGACCGTCTGCCTCTTGTTTTCCGATGCGAATGTTTTGATCGATGCACGTCATAATCTGCGCGTCGGTCAGATGCTGAATGTTTGGCTCGATCTGCGTCGCGTACATCCTCTCCTCTGCCGCGTCGATGACCTTGCATTTTCGCAGGCGCTTCCATTCTCCACTCGAGTAGTCCATCTGAACGTCCAGCAATAAAGTGTTGTTGACTTTGCAAAACTGTTATAATATATTGCGACTTGAAAGAACGTTTCGACGCGGAGGCGACAAAGCTGGTTTTCCACCAGTCCGTTGTCAAGCGCCTCGGAGAGCTTGAGAGTAATGACGTTTCCAAGCTCAGGCCGAGGATTAGCTGCAATTTACAGTAATAACTAACTATTACTACTAAACCTTTCCTATTCGACACTAAAGTGCAACTTACTCTTATTGCCACTCATGAAAGCAATGACCATCTGCTGTCCGGTAATGTCAAGACGGTTTGCGGTTCTCAACATTTCCACGCACTGCTTTCGAATTGCCACTTCTCGAGCCTGGAAACGAGATTTGTAAATATTTCTTGATAGGATTCTTACAAACCTTTTGCGCAAGCCACTGTCCGTCATTCTTTTTAGTGGGACTGAGTTGAAGGCTGGAAGTTCTTGCATTGGCAGTGGAGGGCATTGGCGTCGCGGGTGGCTTCTCATCAGAGAGGAGAATGGCCTCGGCAGCCGAGGCGGCTTCTGGGTCCATCTCCGGCTGTTTGGGAGCAGCGGCATCCAGCTTAGGGGCAGCAACTGGAGCCACCGTTGATCTGGTCGGCGTGTTCTTTAGTACGGCCGTCCTCCTCGACACGCCAAAGACTACCGGTTTCGGGGGAGGAGACGACAGCTGCAAAAGCAGGTAAACGGCTCACCGATGAAGATACCTTCTGCGAATTAACTTACAGTAGGATTTAATGGTGGCGGGTTTTCAGCAGGCTTTGTCGTTGAAGTTACAATGGGCGTCGCAGGAGCAGCTACCGCTGGTGCGTCCGTCAACTCTTTCGCCAGCTTACCCGCCTCTATTCGTTCTTGTCGCCGTTGCTCCGACAGTTTCCGCGCCTCGTCTTGCGCGGCAAGCATATTCTTCCTCGCCTCCTTCTACATATGCTGGCTTTAGACTTTATTTCGGTACACATTTGAATGTCCGACTAGCTGTGCAAGTTGGCCCAAAATTCCGGCCGTCAATTTTGTGACCCTGAATATTGGGGAGGGCTGGGGAGACCCGGTTGCACCTGTTTATCCAATAAAGACAACACAATGCAAAGCTGTGTTAAAACTTGCCTTGTCCTCGACTGCCTTCTTCCGCGCGCTCTCGCGCTCCTCAAGCTTCTTCTTCTTTTCCTCTTCCTCTTGTTCTTTTCTCCGCTTCTTCAACGCTTGTGGAATCTCGTCGATATCAATCAGCTTGGCACCGCCTGGAAATACCAAAATGAAGACTAGAATTTGTTTGTAGAGAAACCACACCCTCAGCATTCGTAGGTATGCAAGAACTTATCATTAACCTTCGCGTTTCGCGAGCGTTCGTTGAAACTTTCGCGGCTCATTTGTGAAGCCACCCGAGATCTTGTTCACTCCTACTTGAGGAATCCCCCGCATTGGCACTGAAATCTACTGATGAGTAGATCTGGAAAGTGATAGAATTGTGTGATATAGAGAAGAAGCTTACGTTTACTGTCAGGCTTCCTTAGCGTTGACCGTATCCGGATTGGAAGATTACTCGTGATAATTCCCTTCTTCTGTTGCTCAAGAACAACCTGCTGATCTTCGATGGCTGAAACATAAAATTGTATAATTATTTCACCTGATGTAACATCGCACTGACACTTTAAAACATCCGACTTGAGAATGGACGATTTGGTTCGTCGCCTCAAATTGAAGTGCTTCGTAACTTTCAATTCGCCGACGCCGAATGTCTGCTGAAGCGGAGAGATTGCAAGGCCGATCGAATAGAATAGAGATAGAGAAATGTGGTGATGAAACCTTTATGGCGTCGTGCGACACGTACTGATGAGAGAGCGGCAGCAATTCGAAGCCCGCGTTGCTCTTTACAGCACTTTTAACTGAAGAAGAGAATATAACAACATAAGCGTTCAGCGTCTGGAGAAAGTGATCGTTTCTTACTCAGTTCAGACAACTCGTCCTCGATGCTCTTGAAATGTGACGAATTGACGGATGGCGACAGAGCGATAGAGCCTTTTTATTAATGGAGTAGACGTAAATAGTTGAAAATGAAATACTTGACAATAAAACCTGATGGAGCGAGCTGCCTGAACATATCGGAAATCATCTCAATCCAGTCATCGGGGTCTTTCATGCATATCTCGAGCAGATTGTTGATCTCGGTCTGCCACTGAAATACAAGTCTGGAAAACCACAGAAAGCATTCCCTCCAGTTTCCATCACTCCACATTCATGTTACTGTAATCGTGTCGTTCCCCATAAAGGCAATGCGTTCCTACTTTAATAAATATGATGAAGACAGGACAGTTCTCCTATCAAAAACCTGCGTACAGACAGCAAATAATATACAAGCCTAAACCCAATTTCCCTTCAGAATCCTTCAAGGTGACTGACGTTGTTGAGATGACGGGGCTGCAGAAGAGAGAAACCCATCACAATCTTCAGCTTCACATGTGTCTCCAGACTCTGTAGGAAATTTTTTTAGGAATAAATAAAAGAAAACTGTTGAATCATGCAAAGAGAAATTGCGTTAAGAAACGATGAAGTTTTAAGTTTTAAAAAATTGCAACGTTTTTGAACATTACAAACCAATTAGTTGAAACATTGAATTCCATAATGAAAATCGAAATTATGGCTACCTGGAAACAGGTTTCGAGCTCGCCAATCATGGCTTGCGAGAGGAACGACGCCGCTGTTCGGCATGTCCAGATGTCTTGTGTGTCTCCAAGCTTCTTGTCTAGCCATGCCACCTTAATATAACAATATTATAATATTTTGAATAATAATAAAGATTTTACTACATAAACGTACACTAGCTAAGTAACTTAGCGTACTCATGAATTATAGTACTTCCAAGTAGGCAATGGATGTATAAAACATACAGATGTACATACAATAATTTTCTAGGTACATACATATGCACTTTTAATAAACAAAGAATAATTAACATACATGTGAATAAACAATTGTTTGATGAAAACTTAATACGAATCTACAAACCTATGTTCAACAAGTCCCTGACAAACGTATGCATATACCAGGAAAGAACACATGTTTTTTTAATAATTGGAAATGCCCATTACGGATAAATGTCAAGAGCAATTTTGTGAAGAGCAGGTAACTAAGCTGGGAGAGTCGCTGGTCGTTCCTAAGGATACCATTAAGAATATCAAAGGAAAAAGCTAAAGATGCAAAAGGGACGAACAAGCTCTTGGTCCTTTAGCTGCACTCCATGCAACTGAGAAGGATGGAAGGTCGGGTAGTCCATGGTTGCGATGGCAGCTCAACGGCCTCCTTCGGCAGTCATTTCTCGAGCATTAGATCGGCAAAGCGTGGTACCTTTTCTATCCTGCCTAAAATGTATTCGCGCATGGGGAAAGAAAAAAGACTTAGAATGGCACGTGCCGTGACTCATACATACGATAGCACGTGCACTGCCTGTGGGCTACGAGGAAAAGCGAAAGAAAAAATTCCCCTCTCCCTCTCTCTCTCTCTCTTGGCTCGTTGCCAATCTTCGAAGCCGGTATTTCCGCTCGCGTATAGTGTTTACTCACATAGTAGCGCACAGGCGATGTTTGTCGGTGCAAATCACGATTGCTCCCTGCGTATCGGCGAAGAAAGCACTGACGACTGTTTACTGCGTATGTCTGGTGTTTTCAAGCGGAATCGCACTAAAAGATACAATCAAACAGAGTATAATTCCATGTTTACAGCATAGCGTGAGAGAAACGTGTGGTGAATTTCGATTTTAATTTAAACAAAAAATAACCAGAGTTGATAATGAACGACGAAAAGTTAGGTGTGCCCGATTGGTATTGAGACGTATCGTAGTGCAGAACCAACTGGGATATGCTATAATAGGGCTCTCACATCGTTTAAAATATATTCGGACAGGGCAACGTCCGGAAAGGTACAGGCTGGGACGGGCAGAGGAGTGTCAGGCGAAAACCACCTATGAACATGACACATAAACATTATAATTCCCTGGACAATATTTATCAAATTAAATGACCTTGTTGAGTTCTGTGCTTCTCCAGTGGTAATATTGGTTAAATATTTGCAGTGTTCAGAGTGAGGTCTCTCATCGGCATCCTTGGAGTGTCTGCAACTGACCATGAGCATGCGTGCTTCCACTCATGTGTTAGTTGGGCCAACAAAAGAGCTCTCGCATCGATTCGAGCCGCAGCAGCAGTGCGGCTGCGCTGCTATTCTCGCTCGCGCTGCTTCATTTGCGAGAGAGCACGCTTAGCAAGATAGCCAGAGAAAGAGAGCGGACACCGCAACGCACGGAAATGGCGCGTTGCGGTCGTCGCGTTAGCTTGTCCTCTGTCTGGCTTGCACTCTCGCTTTCTGTCTCGCTGCTAAGAGGTGCTTTCTTCCGCATTTCTGGCGGATATCTTCAGCGTTTTCCTCCGAGGAAAGATAATGTCAGCTGTAACTGCGAAAAGACCAAGAAAGGTGTGAATTTCGAAGTTTCTTCCCTTGTTAATTCGTGATAGCCTACTTGAGTTTTATTTAGATGGTGGTGAAGAAGCCCCGCTACGCCATCGTGTTGTTATCGGAGGATGCCGACTTTGGCCACTTCTACTCGCTGCTGGTTAGCTAAAGCAGTTCTTTTATAACATGTGCCGTTTTCATCTGCGCCTAGATTTATTGCATCTTATTGGGGTGCACACGTATGGTTCTTGGTACAAACATTTTTGTTGAAACCTAATGCAATGTTCGAGCTGCGTTGTTGTCAAATCCTACATCATTCTAGATGCAAGAAGGATTAACCGAACACATCTCGCTGGTGGATGATGCCAAGGGCGCGAAGTTGCTTGGCCTGGCAATTCCGCCTGATCAGTTGACACAAGAACGACCTTCTCTGCAGCATACAGCAACGGTCATTTTTATCATGTTGTTCCATTAATATACTTTAAAGGCAACTGAATACGAATATTATCAGACATTACGTGAATATGTTTATCTTTTCAGTCTGCAAATTCATCTAACAAAGGTGATGATGAGGAGGAGGAGAAAGAGGACGTGAAACCGAACGTGGATGAGGTTTGTCCTCGTTATTCCTTTCGATCGTTTAATTTTTTTTTATGATTTTGTACGTCGTTGCAGTTGAATGCAGAGATGAGCAATCCGGTTCAGAAGAGAAAGCAGGCACAGTCTGCAAGAGTCACGGCAATCACAACTGCGGGATGTAAGTGTTCCTAAACTTTATTTGTTTCTTTAGAAAATCTGCCTATTATGTATGATATGAGATTAAATCGTGGCTTTAGCACCTATTCGTCCATTTGATGCGACTTCAGCGCCTAGCAAGCGCATTTCCTCGTCCTCTAACGAAAGTGTTGGTTTAAACATCTTTCTTTTCTCTATTTCCTTGTGTAAAGTTTCTTCTTTGTATAAAAATAGACTGCTCAGGCAAGGATGGAAGAGACGGCTGCTACTGGAAATCGAGACTCACCAAGCGGCCACATCTCAACAAGCGCCCTTGCTCACCAGCCGCAGACAAATAGAGGACGGGTAATACGAATTTTTCCGGCTTGAGCAATATTGTTAATTCGCCTGTGTCGCATGGCTAATCACAGAACGTTCTTCAACCAACCGAGTATTTCTTTTTTTTGGAAATAGAAAAAAAGAGTGGAGGAATTTATTTTCCGAATGCTTCATTTTCATACTGTATGGTATGTATATATACTGTAGTCTGCTAGAATGGCTTGACATTTCTCCCGGTGGGTTCGGAAACGCTACTCTATCATCTCTCCCTCTCTCTTCGACACTGACGTGTCAATAGATTTATTTTTCTTTATTGTGATAGCAATATTGTTTTTTCAGCCTCTCTTCATCCCCAAGGGACAATTCGTCACCTGTTCTCTGTGCCGTAACCGCATCATGTGCAGCAGGTATTTTCACTCTAGTTGACTAAGACACATTGTATTGTCTGAAGATGGCTGTATGAGTATGTCCAAAGAGGATTGCAAAGCACTGACCGTCTTACTGTATGACTGTATACTTACACATACTTTTGGCTAGAATGAGCAAGAGCTGAGTCCCCAACACAAGTTAGGCAGAACAATAAGCACTTTAGTTTGACTAAGAATTGATAATTATGATTCGACTTGAGATTCTCAAATCTGACGAATCACGTGAAGCGACACGCGCGCGTGAAGCAGTACGAGTGCGGTCTCTGTCAGTACTCACACAATGAGATAGCCAAGGTCAGTTCGTTTCCCCTCCTTTTCTAATGGTTCTTTCTGGCAAAGCTTGAGCAACAGAGCCTCGCCCTCTTCTTGGGAATAGTCAATTGTCAGTGTGAGTCAGTCAGCATTTTGACACCGTTTTGGCAACGAAAAAGCTTCGGATAAAAATAATTCGGGAATTATGATTATATATTTTTGGAATGTGAGGGTATATCTTAAGAGTAATATTTGTTAACTGTAAGCTGTTGCGCATATTGGCATGGTTTGTCAGTTGTTTATGCGATAGAAACAGGAAGATCCGATGGAGAGAAAAGAAGCAAAGAGAAGAAGTATGCCATGAAGAATAGTTTTCTGTTTCCACAGTGACTGTTGTGCTTGAGGTGCGACTTCACATGGTGACGAACCACGGCGACGGCGAGACGCCAGCACGGGACAACATGTCAGAGGAGCTGCAGCGTCAGTGGGACCAGCTCTTGGAGCGCTGCTTCCCCGGCTTCAACCCCAAAGTAAGCATCCTCTCGAGAAAGAAGCGCCTCTGGCTGAAGCTCGCAGATGAAGCTTTTACAGTGATTTATGGTGTCCATAGAGGCCTCTCTCTCTTGTCAGTTTCAGTCAGTGACAACACTCGAGCAGTCAACTGCTTGCTTTCCATGCTTAATGTCTATCCTTTTCAGCAGCCCTCAATGGCCCCAAACGTACTCCTCTTAGGATAAAAAACACTTCTTTTTTTAAGTTTGCTTATCATTTTTCACCTCCACGAATTGATTAGAGGGGCAACCGCAAGCAATCTCTAACAATAAGCAAAAATTGGACTAGTATTTTTGAAGCGATAAATTATAGCTGTTTGCGGTTGCTAGATAAGGCGCATAATTCCCCTTGTCAGACGAAGCTTGACCTCTCGGAAGCACTCGCTGAAAGCATCGCTGTTATGCGAGAGCTAACAAAGCAGAGACAATTCTCGACTCGGAGAGGAAGAGGAAATGAAGGAGGCAGATCGGATGGAGGCAGCAGCTCGCCCGGCACCAGCAGCGATGGCGCCTTCTACAGCAGCGATGCAGAATGCCCAGCTGTCCGCTCAGTCCACAAAATGAGATGCAGTCTATCATCGAGCACTAGAGTCCAGTCCCTCGCTAAGCACTGACGAAGAAGAGCATAGCTTCTCTCGCTTGCTCTTCCCTGCGCCCCTACAATTGAATAGCTGACAATGAGCTGCGCATGCGATTACAGTATCCGTTGCGCGGGGTAACGCTCGCCCTCCTTGCAGACGGACGTGCAGCCGGACACGCGCCTCCGCGACCTCCGTTCCCGCCATCCTCTCCCGCCCGCTGTCTATGATGCGTGCGCCACCGAGCATGGCTGCATGGAGTGTGGCGAAGTTATCAAGGTACAAATGTTATACTCCTTATTCTTTTTGCTGTAGAAGGCGCCATCTTAGAAGTCATGCGCTATCCTTCTATCTCTTAATGCCGGCAGAGGTTTTATATTAAGAAAAAAAGAATGTCAGTCATATTAAGGAGACGATGCTACCGCACCATATCATCAAGAAGCATCGCTTCGAGTGCGTTCCTTTTCAATGCGGAACATGCGGATACGAGGCTGCGCAAGAGGTACTGTATTCTTTCATGACCTATGTATCCTGTTGTATAATGTGTGTTGCAATTTTAACCATTTTATCCCATGCTTCTAGCCGTTATTTGGTTGTAAATTCTCGAATTGTTGTCTGTTGAGTGGATGGTGCGATCGCACATTGCAATGAGGCATTCGAATGACGCCTTCCCTGCTCGCCTGATTCCCATGGCTCCCGGAGCCAGGCCGCATCTTTTCATCAAGAAATTCTTTCCCCAGGCACCCGGGCCAGGTTATATTCTTTTGCTCGTGTTTTGTGGAAATACTTCAAACAGAATATGGGTTACGATCGGATACTTCTTAACAGATGGGACTACATCGTCCCATCTATTCAGAAGCTACATCGCTCAATCATGTCATTTCTCTTACCGGTAGCAATATTTCAGATCACGATTTCGAGTCCGACACAATGCCAGAGCAGTCAGCGGAGACTCCTGTATCAGTCGCGGATGCTGAAGAGGACGAGGATGTCAAGCCGTCGGCAGAAGAGCTGAAGCTGGAAGGACCGGAAACCGTTAGCGGATATGACATCATTCTTGTCTCGTGGCAGTTAACTTGAACAAGGAGACATTGATATTGGTAAAAGTTGTGATTATGCTAAGAGTTGTACGGGGTTCTTTGATCTCTATCTGGGTAAGATTCTGTCATTTTAATTCTTAGGGAATTGAATTTGACGTGGATGGAGCGGGCGGTTCGAACGCCGCGTATCCTGACGACACGGGAGAAGACGACGAGGACGTCGCAGAGGGGGAAGAAGATCCATTCAGACCGATCGGGCTCATCGAATGCACCGTTAGCTTACCGTCATCCTGGTTTATATAACTATTTTTAATATTCTACCGGGTTTTAACCTGATAGGCAGACATAGTGAATATAATGATTGTGTGGGGAATACATCTTAGAAGAGTGCATTGTTGAGTTGTGCGGCCGCGTGCTGGAGTCGGCGTCACGCGGCCTGACCACTCTGGTGGCGCATGCGAAGCGCCACTACCACCTCAAGCAGTTCCGCTGCGGAGTGTGCACGTATGAGAGCAGCGAGGCGGCCCACGTTCGGACACACCACATCATCAAGCACCACATCAAGGACAGCCCCATTGACATGAGGTCACACCCCCCCCCCCAACTCATCCATCTATTTAGTGATGTTCACATATTTTTTTCTCGACAAATATGGATAGTCAACTTTATTTGGTCAAAAATATTCTGATTATTACACGACTTCTAGCCACTATAATTTTCTTTTTCAGCAATAAGGAACTGCAGAGAGCGTGGATAGAAGTGATGAAGAGATGCTATCCCATGCTCATTGAACGAATCTCGGTCTTCCGCTTCAAGACGAAACCAGTTGATAAGCGATCACTTCCGATTTGGCGGCTGAAAGCGGTTAGTTTTGTCTAGCTTTTTCCGACGTCGGTCTATTTTAATTCCTCAGAGGGTATTTAATATATTTATGTAATTTGAACACTTGGAGCGCGTTGTTCTCTCTCACCTCTCTTGCAAAAGTATAAAAGCCTTTGTCTATTAATTCTAACGTGTCAGTCTTTACATTCTCCTCTCTGTTCTCGACTTTCGTTATCTGCACTCTTTCTTCTCTCCTCTAATAAATCGCTCTCTCCTCCTCGGCTCTCATCTTCTGTTCATCCCTTCCACTCAATCCAACGAGAAAGCAATTTGAAAAAAAGTTCCTTGAATCATGCAGTCCGCTAAGTTATTCTATTTGCAAGATCTTCTATTTCCTTATCATGCATCATGGCTGTTTTAAGAGCCTGCCTCGTGGTCCGGCCAAGACGATTGAGCGGCGGTCGCAGAAGTGAACGCCAGTATACTACTTTTTTGTATTTCATGATAAGGCATTTACCGTCATGTTCCAAATGAATGGGTTCATTTTCTTAGATACTCTCTTAAGTACTTTCTACAAACTTTTTGTTAGCCAAAAGTTTCGTTACTATCTTTAGAAATGAGTTTATTCATAGAATTCGATTATCCTTACTAGTTAGATTGCTCATAGATTCTTTCTGTAATCTGTCGTTTCAGTGACCTGTTTTGGTATGTCATTGATGGTGTTATTTGTTTCCTTGTTAATAAATGATCTACAGCTAAAGGGCGAAACATATTAAAAAGAAAAGCTTCTGCTTCTGCATGTAGCGATGGACGGAGTTTTGAAAACTCAGGGTTTTCTGGAAGTGTAATGGGTAGGTTGTGAAGAGGTTTTTTTTAAGTTAGCTTATATTACCTTGCTTACTTGCGCACATTCATTCATCCTGGTCCCTGATTGAGATGAAAGGGCGCTGTGCTCATCGATCATGTGCGAACTAATGTACATACTTCAATTAACTTCTTAATTTAGTACCTGAAAGAATGGCAGAACTGCTTCAGCGCATTTCATGTATCGTGGAAGAGTATGCTTTGGTTGGCAACAACCCCCCCCCCCCTTCTGGCGAGCCAGAATAGATGGGTGTCGTTTGTACATTTGCAGTAGGTTCGAGTTGACACAATTCGATTCTGATAACTTAGAGGCTTAGAGGTGAGAACTTTTTCACAAACTTCCTTCATGTATCCTTCCCAAAACAAATTTGTTTCTAAATATTTTTTTCAGAAATTCATTAAAAAAACCATGTTGAAGATCGTATCAAACTAATGCAAATTACTTGCTCCATTTTGCACATATCTGACCACCATAAACATGTAGGAAAGCAGTGTAGGACCAGTTTACTGAAAAACTTAATTTGTTGAACAACGGCAAGGTCACTTCTCTGACATATCGGTGGTACAATCAATTCTACAATCTTTCAAAGAAATTTAACAGCATTAAAGAATGTAAACATCGTAGAACACCTTAATATTGCTAAATCGACTCTGAACAGAGCGATATTTTAATTTGAGTGGCTTTGTTTTTATGAGTTATCAACTCTTCAATTTTTTTTGGAAGACTAGTAAAAATACAAATCGAAGATTGTCATGCAACGTTTTCATAGCATGCTTAATTAATATAAGGTAGTAGATTTCCCTTTAAATATAAAGCTAACAAGGAGTTAGTTTCCTTTATAGTTATGAAACGCACTCTGCATTCAATTATTTAAATTGCCCTGAATCATCTTCTGATCAGAGGTGCTAACGGTCCCAAAAATTTTGGGCTGGCCCGGTCCGTCGGGCTTAAGGACTCGGCCAGCCCGGCCCGATCCATTTCCGGGCCCAAGAATTTTGGACCCGGCCCGGCCCGGCCCGTGGGCCCGTTTGAGCCCGATTAAAAAAAAATTCTGGGGAAAATGTCCGACGAGTTACAAAGTGTTTTGAAATTCAGAATTTTTCATGCTCGTCCTACGAACATTTATTTTAATGTATAGAAGAAGGAGTTTAAGTGGGAAAATGGACAAATGAATAAAGTTTTGCACTAAACAATGCCATCAATCGTCCTGACTGGACGAGAATGTGTGCTTATCGGGCCCAATCGGGCCTGCGGGCCGGCCCAACTTTTTTTGGGCCCGGCTCGGCCCGGCCCCGGGCCCTGGAAAGTTGGGCCGGCCAGCCCTACGGGCCGGGCCGGGCCGGCCACTTTGCACCTCTGAACTTCTGATTCAGTTTTTAACTATCGAACAGGGCAAGGTTAGTTGTTTCACTCACATTCTGTCACGCTCTTGCAATCACTCGCTAGGTTTGCCATTCGCTTAATCAGACATTTCGTACCTTCAACCATTCTTGATTCCTCGTTTTCTATAGCTCTCTCTCTCTCTCGCAATGTCTCTCTTGGTCTACCTCTGTCTTTCTCTCTCTCTCTCTCTCTCTCTCTCTCTCTCTCGTCTGTGTGTATCGAGATGTATCTCACCCCTCTATATGTTTCTATTTTTTTCTGCCTATCATTTCTTTCAATTTCCCTATTAGTGCAGCTCGCAGCAATCGCGGTGTGCAATGACCAAGCGTGGGATGAGCAGCAGAAAGAAGGTTGGGAAGAGGCGTGGTGACCATGAACTCAAATGCTTTTCATCCATCGCCCCTCCGCCTTGCCGGTCATGTCACGGGCATGCCACTGCCACCTTTTCCGAGCATTCGTGCTTTTCCTTTCTACCGATTGCTCCCGCCCACCCCAACAGTCCGCGCTAGTGTTCGTTTCACATATGAACACTGATTGTGAGGTGTCAATACCGTTCAAGGAATTCGTGTCTTTCCCTTTCCATGACCAGCGGAAACATGAATGTCACTTTAGTTCAAGCACGTCTGGTGAGTGGTCGATCGGTAGAGGCTCTTGCTAAAATGACGAAGAGGCTGCAGCTTCTGCCTCTGGCAGCCTCTACTCTTCTTCTTCTTTGCACAGATACTTCGCTTGCTCTTGTGAATGAAGACTCCGAATTTGAAGGTGAACACAGACCTTGTTAATCAAGTAACTGCTAATCGCTGTGACAAGCTCCTTCGCTCTACTTTTAGAGAGAGCAATCTCGCTAATGTTTGATCTGCTGATTGAGTTAATTTTGTAAGAGTACAGGAATGTGATCGCATATGCTAAATATACCGTTTTGTTCAATTAAGGCAGCACGCTTCATTCGACGGCGACTCTGATAATCTCGGAGTGGTCGTCGGGGCGCGCGACGTCGCCTCTGCCGTGTCCTTGCTCGCGTCACTTCCGTCCTGTCTGCGGCTCGGATGGCCAGACCTACGACAACTTCTGCATTCTCAGATGCCGCGCGCGGCGATTGGACATTGGTCTGTCCACTTCTCAATTTATTTTTTACTGTTTTTTTAAATAAATTTTTTTGCTGCCCTATTTGCTTGATTGGCCCTCACCCATGTATAGTTAATAAAAAAACAGTACCTTCAAGATTATCTTGATCTTATCTTTTGAAACCTCATTAGTCTAGTCTGCTTTGTCTGCGAAATTGCATCAAGATTCTTTTTTCCATGTTCGTGGTTGAAACTGTCAGATTTTTTAGGAAAAAAAAGAGGAGGAAGAAAAATTCTGGTTTACTTCTCGTAATTGTCGCTGCTTGCTTGAGCCGGAGATGGTTATCGTCGTGGCCAGCCAGCACAAGCTGCAGGAAGATGGTGTTACAGGCAGCCGCACTTTGTGTCCATTTCATGGCATCGCGGCTGCCCTTTGTATCTCTCTCTCTCGCTTTCGCTCTCTCTCTCCCTCTTTCTCTCTCTCTCTCTCTCTTTCTCTCTCTCTCCCTCTTTCGTTCTCTCTCTCTCTCTCTCTTTCGCTCTCTTTCTCCCTCTATCTCTCTCGTTCGCTCGCTCTCTCTCTCACACCTTACCATGTTCTGTTCTCTACCTCTCTTACACGCTGTTCTCTCCTGCTCCTCTCCCTCTCTCGTCCACCTCATCTCATGCCAGTTGCACAGACCGATCGAAGTCGCCGAGCAGAACGCAGAAAGCAATCGGGCCCCTTAGAAAGTCCGCCAGCTATGGCACTCATCAGCCATGCTCACTTCTGCTGTCGCAGTCTTCCTTACTCTCCATTCTATCGTTCTCCCGTCTCTTTCTCGCGCCCTCTATCTGTTCTCCATTCTTCTTTGCTTTCCTCCCTCTCTCTCTCTCTCTCTCTCTCTCTCTCTCTCTCTCTGTAGACCCTCTCTCTTCAACTCTCGCCAACTCCCACGTGTTCTCGTATCTGCCCTTTGGCCTCTTCCTAGCAAAAATAACATGCCTTTCTCACATATTAACTGAGGTTTAAACAATTTAGAAATCGAATGGAGCAAAATGGATGGAATTAAAGAGAGTGATCTATTCTCATCTGAACTGAAAATATTGTTTTACTTCGGCGATAGCGATGAACGAAAGAAGTGATGCCAATAACACATCTGGAGAAAGAATAGGAAGAGTGGAGAGAATTAAAGGAAAAAGAGAGAGAACGAGGAAATCTGTTATTGGCGTGGTGGGCCAAGCGAAACTTATACGACGTTCCAATCACATCCCTTACCGGCAGAAGAAACCGGTCACTGCCAAAGTGGCATTCATTCTCTCTCTCTCTCTCTCTCTCTCTCTCTCTCTCACCATCTCGGTCTCTCTGTCTCTCTCTCACTCTTTCTCTCTGTCACTCAGTGTCCCCCACTTTCTTTCTCACTTTCTCTCTTAATCTGACAATGAGTGAAGATCACAAGTGTTAACCTCGCTATTTATCTTCTCTGCACTGACTGTCGTCTGCAAAAGTGGGGCAAGCATCATCAACACAGGCAGCCTTGTAATCAGCAAATAAAAATTAGATTTCAGGTGGTTTCAGCCAGTCATCTCCGATTAGATTTCGAATGAATGATCCCTCGAGTGCTTGCTCCGTTTGTGAAACATCGCATTTTATTCACGAACAGAAAAGCCTTGAACTCTGCGTACTTCTGGAAATTTTCACTGCTTCCGACTGATTAAAAAGTAATAAAAACATTGGAACGTCCTTGTCTCATCTGCCCCGCTCGCTTTTCCTCCTAGTTACAACAATTTGTCGCTGCTGTAAAGTGCTCAAAACACTAGCCAGTTTTTTCGTCTGCACGTTCTGCTTAATTTAAAGGCCATTTGGCTGTCTCGAGAGGTTAGCCAAGGTTGCGTCGTATCTCCTCTTCTGTTTGTACTGTTTTCATTTATCGCAATCGCCATATCTGAGGTGTGACCGAGCGGATTTCCCAATGACGTTGCGCGCTTGCGGTTGTGAGACAAAATAGGCGCGGCTTTCACCCCCTCTTGAAATAGGGGGGGGGGGGGTTAGTTGGAAAGAGAGCGATAAGCAATAGAAAGGAAGCTGCAAGAGATTGGGGAAAGAGGCGCAGCCAAGATCGTCCCAGCCTAGCGTGGCAGGTTTATCACTTTGCAGAAAAAAAAGAGCATGCAGCTACTAACGAACCGGCAAATGATGCCAGTGAATCGAAACTGTTTTTTCTCCGATCCCTCCTCTCCCACTTTATGAACGCTGCCAATCACAAAGAATGGAGGAAACAGGCAACACCCGTAATACGGAAGGAGGGAGCACGAAAATCGTAATTGCCGCCCATTTCTTGCCATAATTACAGAGCTGAGGCGAGCGTACAAGGGCGCATGCTGCCCGGCCGATGCCGCCTGCCCGCCACACAAGGATCCGCTCTGCGACAGCGAAGGTGGAACAGATCAAGCAACCGCTTGCCCCGATTTCACACTCAAACAGAATCTCAGTAACGAGTAAAAAGAGGGCGTCTAAATGTTTTCATCAAAGATCGATAGAAACAGATTGAAAAAGCAGTCCTTTTGAACAGACAAATTAAGGAAACACTCATCTGAATGACTGCGTTTTCGAACGCGCGAAATGCCTTCGAAAGCGGGTAGATGGAAGCCATTTGGCGGTAGTACATCGTGGCAGGTTAGCCTAGGCATTTCATCAAGTGTTCGAATAACTTTCGCTTATGGTAAAGCTGCGGCGTGCCGAAACAACTGAATGATGCATGCGACCTGGTGACGGTTGACACGGTATGCCCTAGGATTTCGCTTTCAGCACTTTTGTTTTAATAATAAATTGCTTAATTTCAGCCCTGCTCCCTCGAGCCGACCAAGTTGCTTTGCGACGCGAATGGAATGACTCATCCCAATCTGTGC
The DNA here is from genome assembly GCA_945643635.1 of Allodiplogaster sudhausi. Classification (NCBI taxonomy): domain Eukaryota; kingdom Metazoa; phylum Nematoda; class Chromadorea; order Rhabditida; family Diplogasteridae; genus Allodiplogaster; species Allodiplogaster sudhausi. The sequence goes on from CALZFC010000009.1 coordinate 5,425,057, forward strand.
AGGTTCATCTCGAACTGTGGGTTGATTATCTAAGCACGCCAACACTGCCTAATACTTTAGTTACGAGCGAGCCAACTGCCTTCACAAGCGTGAAGTCGGCGGCGAGCTTTCCATTGCTCACTTTGGCGTGTGCGGACGTGAGCGTGGTAAACAATGAAGTTTTTTTTTTACGATTTTATACTTTGTGAGCATTTCAACTACCATGTTATCCATTTTTCTAGAAAGTCATACATTTTTTCATGAAAGAATTTTTCTTTCTCCTCGAAGGCATCAACGGAGACTTACGCTTCTCGCCGCCGTCGCTGGTGGCTCCGGCGAGCTTGTCCGAGCTGAACTCGGACGAAGACTCGATCACTGTGTCGGAGCTGGACAGAATCATCGTTGGCAGCGAGGAGACAGTGGTGCAGACGGCCGAGACTCCACTCCCTTTCATCGCTGACACACACACCTTTGATGTCATCGAGTCGGCTAACCAGACGGAGGAAGCCAATGCAACCTCGACGAATCCTGAGCAGTCCTTCTCTGACCTCGACGCTTCCGATGACATCACTCGCCTTTTGGGAAGCGCTCTGTTCGGCGGAGCCATGCAGCAGCTCAAACGAGAGGAGACTTACTCTGATCCTGAGAACTCAACAACGCCAAGTCTCCCTTCTCTTCTCTTTGACAGCGGCCGCTCGTCCATTGTTGCCGAAATTGCTGCAGCCAAGGTTCGAAGCAATGTTTCTTTTTCACACAGGAACAAGAAGATTATTTGCTTTACAATTATCTTTCATAAATTTAGAAAGAGGCATCCCTGGCAGCGCTTGCTTCTCAATTTGAAATCGCTTTCTCTCTGGACGACGACACGACGTACGAAGGCAGCGGCTCTGCCGGCGAATTGCTCAACATTGATGCTCCAATTTCCGAAGTATTAAATGCCTGCTTATATGAATACCAAACCGGTAGCATTAAAAATAACACTAACCTAACGACGTTGCCGTGCAATCGATACAATGAGAGCCCTGCAGCAGGTTGTGCTGACTTCAACGCAACCGTGCTCGGCCGTCGAGTGCTCGAAGCACTGGGAGCCAGTCTGTGACACCGCCGGCCAGACACACCGTAATCTCTGCCTTCTCGAGGTGATCTTTTCATTTCATTTTCAGGATTATGTACTTACATACATACTTACCTCTAAAACAATGTCCTTGACAATGAACAGTTCCACGCATGCGTCTCCTTCCGTAAACGGGGCAAGCTTATTGCGCTTGCTCACCATGGTGAATGCGACCAGGACGAGAAGACAGGCTCGGTTCGGAGGTTTTATTGTTTGTTCCTCCGCATGTATGCCCTTCAAAGATAGTTTATTGATGCATTGAAGACTTTAGCCGTGCTCGCAATGCGGCGGCCATGGAGGACTCGGCTCGACCGGCGTGGCCGCGTGCGACAACCATAATCAAACGCATCATTCGCTCGATGCGCTCGCCATTCTTAACTGCGAACTGAGACGAGCTGGCAAGCCGGCCGCTGTTCTCATCCATCTCGGCGAGTGCCACCAGAGATCGCTCTCATTCGCTGTACAAGTGAGACACACGTTTTCACTTACACGTATTTTTGTATAATAAGCCAACTAGTATTTTTCTTAATAATTTTTTCAGATCATTTGCAAAGCTTGAGCTGACGCAACCATTCAGGACGAGCAGTGCCCCTCAAAGTGCAAGCGTGACTATAAACCAGTGTGCGACTCTTCCGGCCGGACTCACTCGAATCTGTGCTCATACCAGCGAAGCAGCTGTCTGGCCAGGAAGGCCCGAGCTCCTTTCAAGGCGTACGATCTCGCCTATCTTGACGAGTGCGGCAGGATAATGGAAGAGACTGAGACAGAGCAAATCAGCGAGGTGCCTTTTATGCATACTGAATAGTTGACTAATTATCGGAGTAACCCATTATTGCACTTATTCAATGACAATAATTTCTCTCGCACTGACTTCAGCTGCCAGATCACCTTTCGTTGCCAGTTGCCAGCCTGGGTGTCGTCTCGCCTCCCATCACCACCATGCCTGCAGAACAACCGGTAAATCGTGCTCTAGTTATTCTTCGTTCAGTATTCAGATGTTCAGTAATCAGAGATAACTTAATCCGTTTTTAGGCCACGCAAGCACACCCTAACCTGTTCACGTGCCCGCAGCCAATCTGCCCAACACATGGTCAACCTGTCTGTGACAACCTGGGCAACGTTCACGAGTTAGTCGTCGGGTTCATCGATGTCTGTTCCATGCATATGAAAGGAACGCGGAAAATGAGCATTCGCTTAGGAACACTTGTCAATTCAACTGGGCTCGCTGTCTCGCCGCACAGCATGGAATCATCTTAGCACTTCAACCAGACGAGCTCTGCAGTGTTCGTCCACCATCCACTCCCCATCCACTCAATCATTGAATGATTGTGATTACTGTTCAGTTGTCCGGCTGTAATCTGGTGTGCGACAACGAGGAGGAACCCATTTGCGGCAGCGACTTTGTTACTTATCGAAATCTGTGCCACTACAGAAAAGCGCGGTGTGTGCAATCGAGGCTTGAGCAGCTTTTCCGAGGTAATTTTTTTAATACTTTTTAAAATATAGCACGTCCTCTTGGTTTGTTATTTAATATTTAAATGAATAATGGATTGGAGGCAATTGCTCGATCTGCTTTGCCGCGCCGTGCGCCGAACTCTCACAGGATGCACCCGAGAACGAGTTCGTGTGCGACCATAACGGAGTCACTCGCTCCAAGTGTGAGTTCAATATGCTCAAGTGCGTGCTCGAGAACAACTTTGGCTACTCGCTCCGGATGCGACATGTTCGTTCTGAAATCTTATTATCGTTTTGTTATTCTCATATTCTTTCCTGGCCTTAATCGGGAATGGACGTCTCTCCTCCTCTTTCAGGAGGGCCGCTGCTGCTCGCCCGCGTCAGCATGTAAGAAGGTTTCTGAATTTGTTTGCGGAACCGATCACGTCACATACCCGAACAACTGCACTTTGGAGGTTTGTAAAATTGCAATTATTGGATTTAAAGGCCTTGATTTTATTATACGAAATTTAGCGGCCCATTAAGAATATGTTTGTTAATTTTGAGGCTGCAACTTGCACCAACCGCAAGTCCAACTCGGTGTTGATCGTCCAGTTCGCTCACAACGGAACATGCGCTCCTGCAAACGCATCCGCATGGTCTCCCGCAGTCGCCTCTACGCCATCGCCGACTCTTCACGACTCCAACTACTCAGCAAACCATGCTGCCTCGTCTGTCCCGCCCATGAAGACTTCGACAGACACTCCATCGCGAGCCCCACTCTCAGCAAGCTCAACCGTAGCAACGCCTCTTCCTGACAAAGAAGAAACGCTGCTGCCGTGTAAATCCATTTCGAGGAATAAATTGATATATAATTTTTGATATCCGTCTTTCAGCAATAGACGACATCGCTGGCCGTGAGAAGACGACGGATGCAGATCCATCATTGGCATGCCCACCAGATGATTGCCCAGGTACATCTCTCACATCAGCTTTTCTCTTCGTCTTGCTCTCTCTTTGAGTACGAGAAAAATCTTGTAATTCCTAGAGTCTGACAAAGAGCCGGTCTGCGCATCAGATGGGAAGACGTACTCGAATCTCTGCGCATTGAAGCAGGCTCGTTGCGACGGGTACGTTCAGAATAACGAAACACTCCAAGGTTTAAAAACCTTTGGGTTTGACCCAGCGCACGTCTTCATTTTAAATTATTTTCTCAAATTCGCTATTTGGCAAATTTTCATTGAAATCGTAGCCGGCCAGCATATGGCGTTATTAACGAACTTATTTACCTCTAGAAAACAATTACATTTCTATTATTAAAATTAGGAAAGTAAAAGACAAAAGGATTGCCACGAGCCGGGATCGAACCGGCGACCTTTAGATCTTCAGTCTAACGCTCTCCCGACTGAGCTATCATGGCACACTTTCCTGTTAAATCAATATGTCTCCATAATGATTTAGCCTCTTGATAACGGCTCTGTACGGCGGAGAATGCTGCACGGCGTCGTGTCCAGCGGACTTTGATCCAGTCTGCGACTCCGACGGCCGCACTCATCACAATCTCTGCTTGTTTGGTGTACATCGATGCGAACAGGTCCTTGTTTGCTCTTTTCCATTCTATTCACTTTCCAACTCAATCTATCACATCTTTCTTTCCCTCTCTCTCATTCTCTCTCAAGCACACATTTTTCTATCTGCATAGCGCTTCATTGTTTCCAGATGCGCTCACTTGGCCGCACCGTTGAGATCGTCTCCTTCAAAATGTGCATGACGGAAAAGGAGCGAGCATGCAATGCGAGCTGCCCTTCAGTCTACGAGCCTGTCTGTGGCGACAATGGTCGGTTTCCAAATTAAAAAAAAAGACCTTTCACGAGAGCTAACAAATGTGTTCTACTAGGTGAGACATTCTCGAGTGACTGCGTTCTCAACAAGTACAATTGTCTCATCTCTCATAACATCACATCAGGAGCAGTCGTTACCAAAGACTACAATGGTGGGTGGTAAAGATCATTATTAATGCAGCTCTAAACTATCTATGACAGTGTTGGATCCTTCTGAGGCAGAATTAATAAAAAATAATTTAAAGGTTCCTGCTGCTCGACTTCCTTCTGCAACGCGACTCACTTCGCACCTGTGTGTGACTCAGACGGAGTGACGCACGCGAACGAGTGTCTTCTCCAGCATCATCAGTGCACTCAGCAGCGACGCACCGGCCATCAAGTCACCATGAAATACAAGGTGCACTTATTGTTAGCCTTTTGGACCAACAGAGTAATTGATTTCCTTCCTGTGTCTTAATGAGTTTCCCCCAACCTCACCTGCATCATCAGGGACAATGCTGCAGTCAGCCTTGTGAGGATCGCTACGAGCCGGTGTGCGACGGTCGCTCAACGCACAGTAATCTCTGCTCTTTCCGGTCAGCTTTGATAATTGAATTTACTGGTTATTAGTGAAAAATGCGAGTGGTTAACTATTTGAGAGTTGCCCAATGCATTGCTGAGAGAGACAGCGGCCGCCAGCTGACTCTTGCCTATCCTGGCGAGTGTTGCGCCGCGCCAAAAGGTTGAGTGCCGTGTACTATTTTAACTTTGCAAAATAGATATCAAAATCTTTTAGGCGCATGTGCACAGTCGGGTGCTGTCTGCGACTCGGACGGTCAGACGCACGCGAATACGTGCCAGTTCGAGCAGAAAAAGTGCATCTTGGAGAGGAATGGACTCAAACAGATTACAACCGTCCATACAGGCAAGAGTGCATGCTTAAAGGGGTAGTACTGAAAGATGAATGGCTATTCAGGCGAGTGCTGCAAGATTGAGCAGTGCCACAAGGGAGCGCAGCCCGTCTGTGACAACCGAGGCGGGACGCACGCCTCGCTCTGCCACTTCAAGAACACCAAGTGCATCAGCGATAAGGTCCACGCCAATGCCACCATTGAGCTAGCATACGAAGGTGTTGCTTATTTACAGACATTCATAATGCATTTCATTTAGGTATCAATAACTTATTATATATTTTTGGTGCTTTCAAACGTGTAATTCGTCTTGCTCTCTTGCAGGTCCATGCTGCCCGGCAAATTGCCCAACTCAACTAGCACCGGTTTGCGACCAGCATGGAAGCGTGTACAGAAATGCATGTCTATTCCGACTTCGAGCATGCGAAATGAACAGAACGTAAGGAACGATACCTATATTTTCTTCTTTCTATTCATTTGCTCCCCTTTGCGAGAGTAAACAGAGTCTGGGAGTAATTCTTGAATGGAAATTAATTGAAGTTCAAACGAGCAGAGTTTCCTTGATCCCAATCTTAATCGTCTTTTCGAGACGGAAGTTGTATAACATTTTTTGTGTCGTTAAATGCAATCACAAGAATCCCGCGAGAGCAAATTGCGTCACTTTCTTATCTAGAACGGGCGCGGACCTGCTGCTGACTCCTTGCCCCGACAGAAGAGCGAGACATCTCGCGGCCGCCGCTCTCACTGCCACCAAGCCATTGCCCATTCCACTTCACTGATCTTTATCTCTCTCATCTCTCTCTCTCACTCGCTCACTTTCTCTTTCTTGCAAGTCAATTAAATACAAAAGATATTTTCTGTCAAAATTTTTTAAATTATTTTCTGAGAAAAATTGTTTTGAATGCTGTTAAACAGCGAATACATGTTTAGACAGTTTTTTTTTAATTTGCTGCATAGGTTCATCGATGTTTCTTTTTACTCAACATCGAATACCCTCTAGTGACGGGTTGCGAATTTGATTCGCTTGAATTTGCCGTATCGTATGCATATCCACAGTTCTCATAGCTTATTTCTTGTATTTATGTGCAAAACCGATATAACTCTGACAAAACATCTGCTGTTTTCGAGAGGAAATATGATAAATAAATATATGCCAAATTCCCAGAATGTCATTTTCACTAGGCCATTTACTTCCGCATTTGGAGCTAGTCAAAAATATTGCTTATGTAAATTAGTCAGCTGTTTTGATGGCAATGTCTGTGGGAAATTAGAGCGATACTGAAGAATGGTCTCATCGTCGCATACATTCATGTATGCACAGACTTTACACAATAGACTAGCGATGTAACTATCCAAAAAACTGCTCAAAGTACTCAACATGACATTATGAACAGGAATTATAAAGGGTAATCATTGTCCGGAGACGATTGCCAAAACAATGAGCAATGACGGTAACGTGTAAGCCATATGCATGCATATGCACTGTACTCGGCCTCACAATATCATCCCTGTGCGTTTCTTTTTAGATTGGTTTAATTAGGACTGCTGCTTCGTGTTCTAGAAGCGGCGGATGGCTGAAGCAGGAAGGGGCTCGTGCTCCTTCCCGTCTTTGCTTCCATCTTCGCCAGCTTTGACTCTACTTCAGCAAGGCGAGAGCCGAGGATTCTGCAAATTGCCTTTCCATTAATGTCCACGAAATCAATTACGCAAATAATTTATATTTATTGTTTCCAATCCTGACTTATTAGCACGCCGTTGGTGCGCGAGCGCCATTTGTTTGTCATTGCAGAGATCGAGGAGAACAGTGGAGAGAGCGCGGTAGTCGCCGTCGGAGAGATCGATCGCATTCGAAGAGAGCATCTCTCGAACTGCAATTGTTTTTATACAACATAAGAATGATAATTCATGCAATTTGTTAGACTAATACTTTTTGTTTTACTTAAAAGGGGCTCAATTGAAGTGCAGGCTTCACAAGGAATATACATATGTATGTGTCCGTCCTTTGAAAAAGTAAAGGAGTCCCATAGAAAATCTTGGCGTCCCAACTAAAAGGCATCCCAACTTTTTGAGACGCCTTAAATTCAGTGGGACGCCATGGGACACCTATAAACCGGTCGGAGGCATATAATTTTATGGAACGCCAATATAATTCGGTGGGATTTCCTTTATTTTCCATGGATCCCCAATATTTCCTTGGGACCCCTACATCTGAATAGAGCCATAATATGTACGTTCATTAAGAAAATTCTTAAATTTATGCAGCTAAAGTGCTTGCCTGAAAGTGAAACGCATTTATTTGCATTAACTGTAATACAAAGCATCTGTTGATCGAGCGCTGTTTTAAGTGTACCGTTAACGCGATCGATAAGCGGAATGTGGTATCTTGGCAAGCTCGGCAACACACTGCTCTGTTGCTCGCGGGTTCGAATCCGTGTAAGTGCAGTGCGAGTTGCTGAGATCACGCCTTCCGTTTACAAAAAAGTAGCGATCTCGCCTCCCGTTTACAAATTGGCAACACAGTTATTTAGTGTGTGCATGGCGTCTCTTTTTAATAGTTTTTTTTCATTCATTTCTCAGTTACACGACAGATGAAGTGAATCTTCTTGCTGTGACCTACTCTGCTTCATGTTGATGACAGCAACAGAACTCTTCTCTTCGAGCGTGCCATCTGTCTCTCCTGTCGAGGTAGCTGCCGGAGAGGGCGATGGAGCGGTCAGAAAAGAAAGATAATGATCATTACTTCATTTGACTACAGTCAGCTATGTATGTACATAGTATTTGCAATATGTATTCTCAGATGAATAATCAAGGAGATAAATGGACTGACCACAGGCTTTTTACTCGTTTTCTCCTCTGCCACTGCGCGATACTTCGCGAGTGTCGCTTTCATGTACTCGCTCTCCTCTTGCGCGTTGCTAAGCTGCGCTTTGAGAAAGCGATTTTCGGCCAGAACGCTGTCCAGGTCTTCGGCTACCTTGAAAGGAGACATATGTAGGCTTCCTTCAGTAGTCTTATTTTCTTTGCTGAGTTTCTGAATGAAACAAATAGATCCTCCTACACGTCTCGAGTCGCCATTAAGCATGTAGGACAGCTCGGCAGTTAGTCGATCAACCTGAACATTAAATATCACTTGCTTTCTCAAACTTGAAGCCGTCATTTCGACTATTTTATTCGTAGTACTATTCCACCTTTTTCTGTAACGCATCACGCTCCGACACGCTTTCTTCCTTCAGTGTCAGAAGCATCTGGAAATCGCTCACCAGTTGCGAATGCTAAAAGAAAACAATCTCTGTTTATCTTTCAAAGATGACAAGAACGTTGTCGCCTAGCAAGACGTAACGCGTATTCCTGTTTCCGTTGCAAGTACTTTCCACGCTTACCTCATGACTAATCTTTTCGTACTTGTCCAGCGTGCCCCCGGACATGCGCTCGCTGCTGCTGCGTTGCTCGGCACGAATTGGCGCAGGAACCTCGTTGCCATCAAATCCTAGCAGCTCGATTCCGTCATGAGAAAGCTGAACAATTCAAACTTTACCAAATTTCCTTATTACAAAGAACAAATAAGCCTCTTCTGACTAACTTCTAGCCGCGCCGCTTTCTGCCTATACGTCTTGCAGTCTTTTTGAAGCTCGCGCATCTCGGTCCGAAGATGCTTATTTTCTGCTTCCAACGACTTTTTACTCTCCTGAGACAGAAATTAAATAACGTGTTGATTCTTTTGTTAAATTTTGCTATAAGACGAACCTGGCAGTTCTCAAGACGTGTTATCAGCTCTTTCATTTCGATTTCGAATTGCTGAAAGAAAGAAAAAGAGAGAGAGAAAGAGGGAGAGGGGGGGGGGTGAGAGAGAAAGAGAGACAGAGTTAGAAGCAAATTCGAAGTGTAAAACGTTTACAAGTGAGAGGGCTCACTAACACTTTTAACACGCGCCGCCTCGGCTTCAACCCGTTCGAGGTTTCTCTCGTAATTCGCAGCGGACGCTCGTAGTTGGCGGCATGTTTCTTGCGCCTACGCAATAGAATTTGTATTCTTCGATAGTAGACACCAGCGGCAAACGAACCTTCCCCACTTCAGCTTTCCCTTCCTATGACAACTCTTCCTTTTTCGCTCCCTTTTAAGCTCCTTATATTCTGGTATGTATGTACCTCATCCAGATCGTGACCTACGCGGAGGAGAGCCTCCGTTTTCGTCGCGAGTCTAGCTTCCGCATTTTGGAACTGTAATATTCTGCGTCTTGGTTTTTTTTCATATCATGGCAATGACCTTTACATTCTTTAAAAAAAAACAGTGAATAAATGCCATCGGAGAGATGGCCTGAACTTGACAGAAAGAAAGTGTTCACCTGTCGCATGACATCTCGGAACTCTTCTTCGTTGTGCCCACGATGCTCCATTCATGAGGGCAGGGAGACAGAGAAGATGTTCACGAATATGAAGGGGATGCAATGCAAGGCCAGCTTGGTCGTCGTCTACTCAGCCTATGGCATGGGCAGAGCGAAGGGAAAGGGCGAGATTCACAGAGAATGAGAGAGGCAGAGAGGCAGAGAGAGAGAGAGAGAGAAGGGAAAGAAAAGAAAGGGAAGAGAGAGCGTAGCCGCTATCGCCCCCTCACAAGCACACTCTTCAGTACTTCCAAGATCGATACTCTGCCATAAAAGCAGCGATGCCAGCGGACTGCCATAGAACAACAATGTCACCGTGCTCACGTAAGAAGACACTTTCTCTTCATACTTGTTAAAAATCTTGCATCTTTTTCCAGAATATAAAAGATAGCAAGGTACAAACTGGTACATTCTTTATGCAACCTGCCGCTCATCGAATGGATAGTTAACTATTTAAAAAAAACCATTTTTGAGAAAACGGTATACGATAGCTGGAATGTATAACGGGTCATTCTTTTTATTTAAAGATTAAAATTAGCTGCTAATGGACAGAACAGTACTTTCTTCGGCGAAGGAGAATCAGCACAAAGTACGATGGAGTGTATAATTAGGCGTCCTTGTGTGCATATAGTTAAGGCTATAACGCTGCCGATCGAAACGACCAATCATCGAGACAGGGACAGGATGGAGTCGAATTGCCTCAAGCGACGAGAAGGAATGCGGGCAATGTAGCTGTAGTCATGGCCGGGGTCGAGAGGGGAGCGCTGGCGTAGCAGCATGCTCAGCCTTCCGAAGTCCAGCTTGTCGAAGTAGCCTTCAAAACATATCGCCTTTGTGGCTAAATTAAGTTAATCTAAAAACTCTATTTCGAATCCTGTCGCCACAATCGGAAACGTACCATTTTATTTAAGACTGGACACATTATTCACCAGAAGTCACTTAGACATCTCCTTAGAGAATATACCTAATCTACGTGGTCTACCTAAGCCAATCTTTGCTGTTTAAAAAATAATTAAATTTGCATTCGGTGCAACCCTCAACACAAGAGAAAAAAGACTAATTGACGATGGCGTAGCAAAGCATCTGCCTAATGATGACAACAAGCATTTTTGTCTCATTTTCGCATACGCAAATATGCATCTGTGAGAACGAGCAAAATAGAGAGGAAGAGGAGGAAGAGAGAGAGAAAGTAAGAAGAAGATCCGGGAAAGGCAATGGGACATTGGGTTTCATCTGCCATGACGTCTCGTGCTATTTGACCACCCGCAACGTCAATCATGATAGACGCGGATTTGCTGTGAATTGATTTTTTTTTTTTAAATAAAAGCTTCATGCAAATTTATACATATATCCATGTGAAAGGTGTGCATGCAGTGAAAAATCTTTTTTGGCGGTCTAAATTAATTTCATGTTAAAAGGAGCACGAATCAATTGTAAACTATTTGATTTCCCGTTACCATAATAGACACGTCTCTCTTAATCACACGCTCTTTCGCCATTGTGTCAGGCAAAAAGGCGCGATTCAAGACTTTTAAGCTTTTTTGACTTTTAAACTCTCTTAAACAAAACTAGCGCTGCAAAATAATCCGAGAAATACAAGACTTCCATAGCAGAATCTAGACACATGGCAACAAAATTCAGGAAGTTTAAATAATCGTATAGAGAAGAAAGGCCTCGGGACAAGCTTGAACAAAAGAATTCTACAGAAGAAAGAAAGCAATGTTTCCTTCTGGTTGTGTATCACTCTCCGGAGTATATTTGTTAGTTCTAACCTGGATGCATGCGCAGTCTACGTCCGATTCGAGACTGTTCTTCATCAGATGACGAAGTGGGCGAGGAGAGGGCGAGATGGGAAACTGCGAGAAAGAGAACGACGAAGAGGCGACATCGTCTCATGGCGAAGACCGAAGCAAGAGAAGCCACCGATGCCATTCTCACTGGTTGCCTGAAAAATAGAGAAAGAAAATAACTGAACTAAACAGATGAATTTGCTGCCCAGAATACCGGTATGGCGCCAACCATTATAAACAAGATTTCGCGTACGCTTGTCTGTAACAAATATTTAAGCCCTCAAGTAACCACTCTCAATGAATAAAGAAACAATGGTAATGGTGAACAGAAATAGTCCAATTGCTTGTTTATTCGACCGGAAAAAGTCGGTTTGGATAACGCATTCAAGAGAGTTGCTTCTTGTTGGTCACGCCTCCTAAATCTCCTTCTATTCCAGCAAATCGTTGAGAATGCTCCCATGAAACATCTGCATTTATTTTCAAAAAGATGGTTCCAAGTAAACGAAATTCAAGGTTACATTTATATATGTAACCGACAATATAAAATTACAGCCTATGTGCGAACACAATTTTCTGTATCTCATGGAAGGCTATCATAATGATCTTACTTATGCAGAAGAACCCGCGTACTCTAGAGGAATGTGCAAAAGAGGGGCTTTGCTCAGATTCATCATCATTGTGTTGGAGTGAAGAATCGTCGTGTTGCTCTCCAAAGATCTTGGCATTATGGTGGAGTGAATCAGATTGTCTGTCTTGAGGAGAGCGATGACGAGAACAATTGAATGAGGGAAAGCAGGAAATTATTCAATCACGTTGATGTACTGGTCTGATGTGAGTGCAGGGGAGTAGAAACTAATGTACTATGTGTCTGTTTTCTCTAAAATGTAACGAATTAATGGGATAGATAAATTAGCTCTTCATTGAATGGATTACATTCAATCAAATAAGTCTAAACAACATTAAAAAATAGCAAATTTGCTGTCTGAATCGCTGAGCGTAGCTGTGGTAAGCAGCTTCTTCCAAATATTCAAATGTCAAATGGGAGGCCGTTGAGAGCACTCCACTTTCCGTTTGTTCACGCTATCCTTCAAATGTGTCAAACTATTGAAACTTGAGGAAAAAGCGTGTCATACCCGAGGTCGTACTATATGGCTCCGCCCTCAATGCGCCTTCCATCCTTCTACAAACAATAAGCATATTCGAGGATGTCCTACCGGCTGGCAGGAGAGAGAAAAGTGAAAACAATAGACATATGATGCAGAACAGGACGATGACTCAGCAGCTACGAAGGGGGCGCATGGGCGAATAAATGCAGTGGAATCATGAAGCCTACAAGGGTCGACAACGGAATGCGAAACGTATTCTCAAACATTATTTTGTTCTTTTGTTCCTGTTTCTTTTCGAATCATGCTTATTGTTAAGACATTTGTTTCGACTACTACTGAACGGTTTTAAAGGAACATTGTTATTTGTGCTGATGGTGGCCGGGTCTATGATATACGTCTTCTTCTTGGTCGCAATCGCAGTTAGCCTCCTCGCTCTCGGCCTTGTCTCATACCTCGCTTATCACAAATGTAAGAAGACAAAAGCGATGCTGGATATAAGCAGAGAGCGCGGAAAGGCTCGTCAGTTTGCTCTTCTCTATATTTTATGCGCCCGAGTCATGAGCATATATTGATGGACGCCATATCAAGGTTGTTCGCAGGCAAAACTATCATTTCAGGAACATCTCAAAAGCTGGGACCTACGATCATTCCCATAGAAGTGCGTACATGTAACATTCTACTTATAACCTTCATAAAGGCTTTGTGATGTAAACGCGCTTTTCTAGCCGATAGAGCGGTGCTGCATAAGCAATTCTCCAACGCATAAATCGGTGCTCAGAGCAGACACCTCATGGCAAGCCATCAATCAAGAACAACCGGGGGTTTCCGTGCTCATCCTTATGAATGATATCAATGTACAATAAACAGTCTGTTTAATCAGATCTTGCGCTCGTACGAAAGGAAGAGATAGAGAGAGACAGAGTGACAGAGAGGGAAGAGATAAAAGATATGGAATAGTAATTTAGCATTCGTGGCCATCGGATTCGATTGACACTTTCAATTCGAACAAACGAACTGTTGAAGAGCAGAATTATCATCGTTCCATGAGCAGAACAGATGCGCCGTTAGGTACCTAAAATTGTATATCTGAATCTCATATTTAACTTGTGCAACTTGAATTTTCCCTCTGATTTGAGTTTTTTTTTAAAGAATTTTCAGTCTTACCAATTTGCCTTCTAAATTCATCTAACATTGTATATGTAGATCAACGAGTATGACCTTTTCTTCTATATCAGGGGAGCAGGAAGGTCTCCATCGCGTGTACGTCGTGCCTCGCAGTTAGCAATTTATCCGACTTCATTTCTTGAAATTATCCCTTTCGGACGGAGTCGGACATCATTATTGATTTGTATTATAGCTAAGGATCCATCTCTTGGGCGCATGGCTTCATCAGGTGCGAATCTTCTTTCGACTTATTTATATACATACATTATTTGGGTTGGGGAAATTTGTTCTAAAGTTGAATCAGCAAGTAGAGCTTCCAGTTCGCACAACAAGGGTTGCTGAAATAGAGCGCGAGGACATCACAGAGGTTGAAGACACTAATAGAATACGAATGGTCAAATATTTTCATCTTTTTTATTGCCATGTGAATTGTTTGGTCGATGTTTCTTTTTAGACAGAGCGTTCTGATGTTCTCTCTTTCCATTCAGTCTGTGACGACACCTGGCAACAACGACATTTCTCGAGGCTGGATGAGTCAGAACTGTGAGTTGCTTCTTCAGAATTGCTCATCTATTTGCTTAATGCATCACTTGAAATGTATGTTGAAGAGCCATTTTCAGCCCTCACCCCGTGGTAATTTCCATACAGAGAAAGAGCACAGTCGAGCATGCTGAGGCATCGTTTGAGGACGGTGAAGTCATCGACAAATCAGATGAGCCCGCAATCCTCACTAACTTCACTCGTCGCCCTTCAGCAATGCTTGTTCCCTCTATACACGTTCGTAGAATTCCAATTCAGCGTATATGGTGCAAATAGTGAATTCTATTCCAGCAAGATTATTTTAGTAGGCTTTTGAATTTTACAGCTTGTTTAGTTCAGTGAATCTCACAATCAGAATGATATACTTTTATGACTTTAAATTAGGACAAAGCTAACTTCGAGATCTCATCATGTGGTGTAAGGAGCAATGTGATGGGAAACTGTTTCTTTCTCTCTCAATAGCCTGCAGTGATAATATAAAGATGAAGAACTGTACATGCTCTTTTGATCCGCAATTTGATCAGGCTAAGCGAAGTTGAAACATGGGACAAATCCGCTTTAGTTGATCGAGTGAACAAAAGAGCGAGCAAGAAGGTGAAAAGATTGAAAGCCTGTTCGCTGTTCTCAAAATGTGTTCCGTTTTACATTACACGGGGTTCTCTGAAAAGACCGGCAAGTAGCGAATGATTTCTTTATTTTTAGAAAGCTCGTATCTTTAGAGGGATCGTCCACTTTTTATCCTGGTAAAGGCGGACTTTACCGTTACTCCGCGAAGTAGTGAAATTGAAATAAAGCCTTGATTCTCACGAATAATACGTTTCTTCCATCCGTGTAAACAAAAGATTACCTTCAGTGACGAATCTTTGTTAGAGAATTGATATCAGTGCGTCACTTTAATAAATATGTATGATGTGGCACTTCAATCCTTTAAGATCCTCTTGATATGAAAAAAAACTGTAATGAATAGCGTATGTGCATGCATATATAGGTCCGATAAGGGGAACATCTTGTGTGATCAACATTGATTCGTTTTCCGTTCGCTGCCGCCATAACCTTTTTTTCCTAACATATCTCGAACAGCATCACTATCGTCACTTGCCCCACTTGTCTCGGCGAAGGGGACAGTTAACTCTTGGAACGCAACTAGTTTTCATACATTCCCTCAATTTGTCGACAAGTGAAACGAAGATATTCGATAAAAGTAACCTTCCTTAAAACTTCTGCCTTGTGTCGGCTATATACGTAGCAAAGAAAAATAACGACTATGTTGTTGGGTTTTCCCTTCTTGACTGTTGAACGCTTAACAAAGTCACGCTTGAAACAAGTATTCGCACCAAGAAAGAGAAGAAGAATGGAAGAAGTTGAGTAGAGGCGAAGGCTTTCACTGCGTGAGAAGAAGAAGAGATGTGAGAAGATCAACGAATGATGATAGTGCCCAAGATGTAGGCAAGCAATTCGCTAAAGTCGTCCTCCCACGGTTTTTGAGTTACCGATCACATTTTAAGCATCTCTCTTCTTAATGGGAGCAGCTCTCTTCACCGAGCACGCAATTTTCTGTAAGATAACTTGCGTTCGCATCTGAGATTTTTGGAAATAGCGCGAAATTGCTGTTCAAAACATTACCCGGAAGCGTGCTTATGTCAGTATGAAAATTTGATGTTCATTTGATGTTCCTTTGATGTTCTTTGTTTCACGTTACTGAAGAGGCGCGTTGACTTGCAGTGTTAGAGGGTGTTCAGTGTCAGTTACTGTTAGGATCCGGCCAGAGGAAATGAAAAGTGCATTTACGACCGGCCGCGTCCTCCTTTTCGCGTCTCTCTTCAGCTGTGTTGCCGCAAATGGCAATTCCGGCAGAGTTGTCCGACAGCTGTGAGCATCAATTTCATAGTTTTTTTGGTGAGTAATGAACAAACGTCATTTGATGTTAAATTACTTTTTAGCGGCGGTCTGGGGAATCTCTTTGGCGGTGGCGGTGGAGGAGGCCAGCAGAATAATCCTCTCGGTGGCCTTCTCGGGAATGCAGGAAACATGTTTGGCGGAGGAGGTGGCGGGGAAAATGGCGCCAACGGTGGCAACCAAGGCGGGCTTGGCGGGCTAGTCAGCGGCATCCTCAATACCGTCCAGGGTGCCCTGCCGCCCAATCTCGACACGTTCGTAATTCAATTGGTTTTGTCAATCATCGCATTACAACGGCCGTCGAGTTTTTATTTATTTGTCATATGATGGTAAAAAGGAATTGTTTAAATACCTGTTACAGAATGCCATTTCCAATGCTCTGTTCCCTGTAGAAGTATTTTGTCTTGAAAAGATCCATTCAGTGGCCACACGTTTGCATCGCTGAAGTCGCTGACAAACTCGGGAGGAATGCTGAGCAACGAGGCGTGGCAGAGCAATGCCGCCGGATTCTGCACCATGTTCAATGAGAACCATCTTTGCAAGCACGTTTCGCTTTCTAAAATCTAAGATAAAATCAATGACAAAATTTTTTTTATAGAAACGGTCGAATTCCCCTGCAATCTGAAATGAACGAGATCTCCGCAGCCTTAAATCGCCGCGATTCTCTCCGCATCATCCCACAGTATGTGAATATTAAGAGAGCTTCTCTGAAAGCAGAGAGGCATGAGAGAAAAACATTGTCAATCACACTTCAAGCAACAACCAGGATGCACCTATTTATTTAGGGCGCATCCTGTCTTTTGCTAGAAAAAAGAGAGTAAGTATAAACTTTAGGCTGATGCAGAAGAACTGGCTAAGCGGCGTTCCAGGTGACCTGGCAGGGACAATTCAGCAGAACGTTAAGATGGTCTACGGATATGTGGACAGCCTCGTCACGAGTTCGTTCAAGGTTGAAACTTCTTAATTTTAAATTATTTTAAAGGGTTATCCGTTAGAATTTGCAACGATTGAGTGAATCTGTCAGAGTACTTGCCGGGGTGGCGCTCTGAACTGCCTTCTTCAACCGCCGGAGGCTGTCAACCGTCGGCAATGGCTAAAGCAAAGGGTATGATACATGCAGTATGTTTAAGCTGTTTACAACTCAAAACAAACCAGAGAAAATGTCAAAACAAACTGCAGCTGATCAATGTGGAGCAGACGAAGGTGGGAGCGTCGAATGCGGAGTCCGCCGAGGACAACGTGGAAGTCCGCTTCGACCGAACACTCCGCATCAAGAGAGCACTCCTCGAGAAGGCCAACATCAATGCTGAGGTTTACATTTAGTCTTATTGCTGGCCCCAGAAGACACTTAATTCCCTTGTCTGATTGCCCATTATCCCTTCTTTCTAAAGGTGAACCCTGCTGATGACGGCGTTATCGACCAGGACATTTTGCTGACGAAGAAACAGGCGGATCTCCTTCTCAACGATCTTGGCAAGGCAGGCACCAATGGCGATGAGAACCTTTCAAAGTTTGTCTTGCCAATGCAGTCCATAAAATAAATACGCCTTTTTGACAATTGATATCAAGGACTAAGAATTTTATAACGGACTATAGAAAGTCTAACTAAGTTAAATTGAGGCTTCCGAATGGTGCTCCCCCGCCTGCTCCGCCGCGTGGTCATCATCGCCATCGCCAGTTAGTCGTAGCCAATTCCTTCTCATTCAAATATGGCATTTGGTTGTCCTTCAGTAACCGAGCTGGCGTCTTCTTCGAAGAGCATTTCGCTGAAAAGTGGGACATTTCGCAGCCCATCCCGTACACATTCGACGACTCAATTGGTGAGATGTGTGGATATGCAAAAGAAAATGAAGTAGTATGCTACGAAAGGAAAGGACGTGGCTATTGTATATCGTCTTCCTCCACTTTACAGCCCCATGGGACCAGACGGACATTCGAGATGCGATCGCCGAGATCGAGAAGAACACGTGCATCCGCTTCAGGAATGTGGCGACGGCGCCAAGGGGCAACTACATTAATTACGTCAAAATTGACAACCCCGCCTTGTCAGCATTTCATTGGCTGCGTACATTAATGGAACGCTCCCTTAAAAATGCAAACGGCGTGGGAACCCTTTTGTTTGCTTTGTATTTTTTTTTTGCTATTCCTAATTAAATAGATGAGAAAAAAGACAATAGTTCACATCCTCTCTCCCCTTTTCGCCCTGAGCAGTCTTTTAAGATAAATGTGATTCATTTCATTGCAGTTGTGGGCTCTCGAATATTGGCCGCGTAAGTCCAGTGAACACGGTCTATCTCAGCTTCCAATGCGGAAAGGTACATCGTTAGTTGATGATTCATGACTCTTAACTAGGATCCACTGAATTTCACAATACATTAGAATGTTTCAACACTTTAGAGTAAAGGAATCGCGATTCATGAAACGATGCACGCTCTTGGTGTTGCTCACCAGCATCTTCGCATGGATCGCGACACGTACATCAAGGCAGTCTCATTTGGCTATTTGTCATGCAACTAGGTGTCCATTTATTTGTTGCTCTTATTATTGGAGCACGGAACTCAATCGAAAGCTGTTTTCCTGGCCATTGCTGCCGCGTCGCTCTAAATCACATTCTGTCTCGCCGAATTGGCTCATTAACGAATGCCGATTCCCAACCGTAATCTATTTAAATTTTCATGAATATTATATTTCTCGCCCTTTTTCAAACAAAACTGGGCAAAGCCAAACTGTGTTTTGGCTGTTTTAAGGTAGATTGGAACAATGTAAACCCGCAGTACTACGACCAATTTGCTGTTTCGGACTCAAAGATGTTTACAACGTTAGTTGCTATATGCAATTTTCTAGCTTTGAATATCAGTAAAAATTTCTTTACTTCAGATACGGCATTCAGTATGCGTATGACAGCATTATGCACTACAATGCGTACACCAGTGCCATCAATCCTCGACAACCTACAATGATTCCACTGGTTGGAATGATATTTATTTATGAATTTTTTAAAAAGTTTTTTAATACATCGAATGGATAACATTTATTAGGGCAATTCGTATACAAATCTACTCCGTATTCTCTGTTATTTAGTTTAATAGTGCCTCTGTTAACGTTCTTGGGCAGCGAGATCGAATGAGCGCAACCGATATTCAGCTTCTCAATAAGATGTACTGCAAGCCAGGTTCCTTAGTTTTAGTATTCTGTGATATATTTATCATTTTATGCCACTAAATTAGCTAAATCTATTAATGATGTTGCAGAAGAAAACTAAATTGTGGAGGTTTTTTAAAGCCCTAAGTAGATCTCCTGAACAAAGGAAATTAAATAAATTTATACGTCGTCCCCATCACTGACCAATGGTTGAATATCTCAGACATTAGACGATCATTATAAATGTAATTTATTCAGCAAATTGCGTTGACTCGAACATCTACTGCGGCTCGTGGGCCCTTCAGGGAGTGTGCACACGGCAGGGCAATAGCCAGTGGATGGCAGCTAACTGCCGCAAGAGTTGCAATCTTTGTTAGGCAACTTGTCATCATTACCTGCATATTGTATCAAATCGGACACTAACATACCTGGCATAAACGCGAAATTACATTTTGTTTTGAAGATAATTAGTATGAAAGTGCACGAAACAATAACATGACAACCGGATTGACTTTCAAATGGCACATACATAGTTGTCGATGTACATACATACATGGAGCAAACCATAAAAAAAATCCCTCATTTTTTGTGTTTTGTCCTGTTTTGTGAGATTACTTCAGTGTCTGCAAAAACGCCACGTTGAGAAAACTCCGTTATATTTTCCTTTCTGATTCACATATTCCACAACACGATCCGAGCGTTATCTACCAACCTGGCGCTCAAGGGACAGTAAATTACTCGGCACACTTCTGAATGCTTTGCTACATATTTCCCGTTTGTCGTCAATGCATGCATATTAACGCAAAAAGTCCTATAGGTGTTGGAAGTAATTCATGAGTGAATAAAAATATATGTAAGTGTGGTGAATAATACAATTGGAGTTGCGAATAAAATCATGGTGAATATTAGTCGCGGTTATTGTCGGTGAATATTACTAATTGCAAGACTGTTGCCATAAAATTAAGTTTGAAACCACCGCCACTTTTTGTTCTCGCGCTAGGAGAATGCAACGCTCGGCGCGGCCTCCTTCAAAGAACGTGCTTGTTATTCTTATGTTTTTCACGTTATATGCGTCTCGCGTTGTCGGTTCTTTAAATTGTGCCGATGTATCTTTTTTTGGCAGGTTTGATGTGACAAAATAATCATATTTACTAGTAAGGCTGCTATCAAGTGGATTCTTGAAAAGTCTTTCCAGGCCAAGTGAATATGGGAGTTGACATCACGACCGTGCAAGACGGCGATGGCTCTTCGTTCCCCAAGACCGGTCAGACCATCACGTGCCACTACGTTCTGACGCTTGAGAACGGCAAGAAGGTCGACAGCTCGCGTGACCGCGGCTCACCTTTCAAGTTCAAGCTGGGCAAGGGAGAAGTCATCAAGGGATGGGACCAAGGCATCGCTAAGGTTTTTTTCTTGAACTTGTTTATGTTCGTTTTGCATGATAATTTAGTTAAGAAGACTTCCGTCTCTGACTTTTTATATCATAAGGCACAACAACGAAATCGAACCATGCAAATGACCAACCTAACAACATTTTTTTAAGGTTTTACTAAGCAGATGGGATTTAGACAATAAATACATCATTTTTATAACCACAGATGTCGAAGGGACAACGTGCAACTCTGAAGATCAGTCCAGACCTTGGCTACGGTGCTCGTGGAGTTCCTGGCACCATTCCCGCCAACGCCACGCTCGTCTTTGATGTCGAGCTCATCGACTTCAATTAAATATATGGTCTAACGATTGCCTCATATCTCTTTAAACTTTTTTTCCTTCGTTACACTGCCACCACTTTTGTAAAGCTCTTCCCGTGTTGTCCTAATGATAGTGTACCCTAGCTCATGCGGCATCCACGGCGATCCTTCCATGCTTGCTGTATTCTCTTCTAACAGGAGATAACTAAATTATCTTGTTTACTTATCAATGAAAAATTGGTTGTAGCGAAGTTTTCTTGATTTGAATTTTTCAGAATAACAGCTTCAAAAGTCTGTATTGTGAAATGGCTACAACATACAAAAACCGTGCTTGAGAATCTCCCACATAGAAAACTGTCACAGAGCAACGGGAGTGCGTAAAAATTTATTTACTTCCCTGCCAGTATTTTATTACAATTGGGAATATTTTTCATGCGATCTTTGCAATGAAAAAGAAATGCAGTCTTCAAACGCGATGCTCGTTTATTAATCCCGTTCCAAAAGGTCTTTATGATATGGGAGGTTGTTCATGATGCTGTGTAGTTACATTTCATACGCAGAAGCAATTATCATGGCATTTATGCGTCTTATTTTTGTTTGAAGAAAATATAGTATTATTTGATTTGAAAGCCGAGAAGTAGAAGATCATGCATAGCCTAGTGGTTCAACCTAAACTTATAATTTTTCATACATTAAAAGGTGGAGAGTTTGCAATATGAAAGTGAAAAGTAGTGAAACTAACAATAGGTTCTCCGCCTGGGTACAACGGTGGTACCCCTGCAAGTACAATTCGTATTACTCAAGTAATATTAGAAGAGAGTTTCACTATCACGATGACACGTTTAATTAAATTTTCGATGCTCACGTACGTTAGGAGTCATGTACAGTAATCGGAGTATCATACCGTATCCACCTCGCGGTGCGCCATATGAGGAAGTAGGAGGAGGCAGCTGATTGTGAGGAGGCAGTTGCTGGATCGGCGGAGGAGGGATATTAGGGGTGTAGGACGGAGGAGGAGGCGGCGGCAGGGGAAGCGGTGGCGGTGGCACGATCTGCGGAGGACGACCGTACGAGCCACGCGCTGCTCGACGCTGCGGTGCTTCTTGAGAATGTCGGGGAAAAATTATGATAAAAATGATATTATTTTGAATTTATTATTAAAGAAAAGCATTACTCGACGGACATGTCTGTTTATTACATAATCTTCCACTTTCATTGTAAATTGATGCTCTGTAGATTTAAAAAAAAAAAACTATATTTACCGCTGGATGCTGCTGCAATGAGCGCAAGAGTTGTGAGAAGGACTATTCTCAACATCCTGGACGCCGAGTGATGGAATGCGCAAGAAATGGGGAGTGGTGGATGTTACTGTCATTTTATACCCTTCGCCTTCCAGAGTAATAGACTAAAACATCGCAAGGCCAATGAGATGTTTTCGCACTTTGTGATCCATGAAAGAGAATCAATTTTACGGACAACGATCGTCGAACGATGTGATAGTAAGAGAGTCGATCAAGAATGTTGGAGAGTTGTCATTCTAACATCCTCATTCTCCTCAATTGTACAAATCTCGACATGGGTGTAAGACAATCTACAAGGTAGAGTGATGCAATCGAAAACAATGTGCACACTTAAGGATATATTCCTAGCAATTCAACAATTCAACTTTGAACTAGAGAATTATAATGTGACTAGTTAATAAAACAAAGAGGATGGCTTCAATCGAAGAATCAATTTTAGTCTATTCTTAAACAAAAAATCCTGACATTGTACCGCATGATATTCATGAATGCATCTTGCTCCTCATCATATAATTCTTACAGCTCTTTTGGCGTCTTATCTGTAGTCAAAGTTCATCTTACTCTGTGTGTTGATAAATGCGTTGTTTGCTTTGTCAAGCGGAAATGCCTCGCCAGCGGGTCTAAATTCGGCAAATATGACATTGTTTCGTCACGAGCGACCGAGTCGACATAACAAGCAGTAGTTCGGCGACTCGGGTGAGTAACAGGACAGGTCAGAATGAGGGCCGGGACTCCTAGCTGAATCATCAAGCGGAAAAAAAACTGATTCGTAGGAAGCGCAGTCATCGCAAAGTTGATTCATAGTACACCTAATGACTGGCATTGAAAACGAGAGAAGAGATAGGATGGATGTGTGCATGAGAGCAGAGGTTAGCGAGTTTGGCCAGTATTACAAGGTGTTTCATCATCCTTCAGATTACGGTTCATTCGTTCATTTTCACTTTTTCACGCTTTCTTGAGGTTTGTGTTCTTCTTGTTACTTCGGGTTCGTAAGAGAAAAGAAGGCTCTGCAAGAAGTGAGGAATGGAAAATGATAAGGAAAAGAGACAAGGAATGTAGGAAAGTGAAGAAAGAGCGACTGATGTCATGAGGGTAAAGAAAGTGTATGATAAATAGGAAAGTGAACAAGAGAAGCTGATATCCTGTTGAGTTGGCCGCGGTTCAAGAGCGAGAGAGCACGGGCAACTGCGAGACGGCAGAGACGATTAGGATACGGTTATTCGGCTGTACTCAAGAAACGGGTCGCCAATTTGAGAGGGGCGTGATTGATGGCCGAACGCCTACTGGTTGTATCTTGGATAAAAGAGAAGAGTTTCGCGTATGGATGGAGAAGCCAGCAAAGCCAAGTCAGCCAGCCGCTCGCGCACTCCAAACACTCTGAGAATGCTCCTCCGACTTTTCATCGCAATTGCTGCCTTCACCGCTATCGCGTCCGCAGGCTACGGTAGACCGGACGGCGTTGGTAGGTTGCACTATTTTCTTTTCGATCATACAAATACTTATCGTTATTTGCCAAAAAAATTAAAATCATAAGAATTATGATTTCTTGAATAGGTTATGGTGCGAACGGTGGTGGCGGATTCAACCAAGGAGGATTTAACCAAGGAGGATTCAACCAAGGAGGAGGATTCGGCCATGGAGGCCGTGGACGATTCGGTCAAGGAGGATTCGGCCAAGGAGGATTCGGCCAGGGAGGCGGCTTCAATCAAGGAGGATTCAACGGCGGTGGCAATTTCGATTACCAAGGATAGACTTCGGCATTATGATCTCATGATCTCGCATTCTTTCACGTGCTTGCCTATACTTTAACTGAATGTCTCTTACTTCGACGGCCTGCCTCGATGTTGGCAGCGATTCCGCATTCTGTGATAATAGTGCCATATTGATAACACATAAATATTGAATCTTCTCGGAAGTCGTCTACTTTACATCTGACCATGAGAAAATCTAAAAGAAATGACATCAACCGTGCTATTGCTATTGTTATTATCGTGCTTAAATCTTAAGAAAACTGAATGAGGATTTCATTTTGAGCCGAGTAAAATCCCAATGAAATGTTTTATGGTTAATTTATGAAGGGAGGGAGATGCATATTTTGGTGAAACTGAAACAAAATTTCGAAAATTCACAACATATAACGGGTTGAAAAAAATATACATACATACATATCAGAAAATAAATCAGCTTAGTTTGTTGTAACCGAACCCATTTTATAACAGAAATGTTTACACATTTTGCTCAATCTGATACCAATTGTCCAAGAACGCGAGATTGTGTGCAAAACTAAGACAACAAAATTGATTAGAATTTTGTTCAATTATTTCTTCCATCACTTTATCACTATCTAGTGTTAGAAACATAAACATTTGTGAGCTCAGATGATGTTCACGGGCTGAAAGATACGTAAAGGCCATTTTACATATTAAACAGGCAAGAAGCCAAGCTCCCGGTTCAGTTTTCTACCAAGAGTATGCATGGGAAATTTTGATTGATAACAGCGAAGGAAATTTGGTTCCACTACTAGTTAAGGGACGACAACGGTGCATGTGATCAGATGGGAAAGTTCAAAGATGGTTCTCTTCATTTCAATTGGTACGCTTGAAGTATCGAGAAAAGAGAAGAATGCATCAGTATTTTTTTTATTTCCGCATGAAGCGTGCTTGCCCGTACCACTCACCGAGACAAGAAGATTTTGTGCACTCTTCTCTCAATCAATCTGAGCGGTATCTATGCCTCGTGTTTTTCGTCTTACTCTTTGGTGCGGGCTTCGTTCATGAGCAGCCTTCCGGGCTGACTAATCTCCCGCATGCTCTCCGTACTCGGGAAGGATGAAGCGGTGAGATGAAATGAAATGACGGGGAGCGGTGGAAGAGAGCGAGAAGGAGAGAGAGAGAGAGATAGACAGAGAGAGAGAGAGAGATATAGGGGGAGACATGGAGAACGGGGAGAGAGAGAGAGAGAGAGAGAGAGAGAGAGAGAGAAAGGATGTGCTGTTGAATGAATGAAAGCGAAGGGCCATCTAGGCGACAAGCCATCTGCGCTCTCGCGAATAGCGGGAATGTGCTAGCGAGATTTATGGACATGGCTTGCGACAAAAAAATTACTGACCGAAGATGAACATATAGGAGGCTCAAGGAGAAATAAGGAGAAAATTTGAGAGAGAGAGAGAGAGAGAGAGAGAGAGAGAGAAAGAGAGAGAGAGAGAAAGAAAGAACGAAAGAGAGAGAGAGAGATAGAGAGAGAGAGAGAAAGAATGAGAGAGAGAAAGTATAAAAGAACGAGAAAGAGGAGAGGTAGAAAATTAGAAAGTAGGGTCGCCTTTTCCTTAATCTGGCCAGGCTAGTGCCCGGCGCCGCAGCCCTTATCGGGCATTGCAGAGGCTGCTTAGAAGGCCTCTCAGATCTCTGCCTTGTTCTATTTCTGCAGATCCCCTTCCCCACAATACAACACAGAACGAGTCATAAGAGAGGGTTAGGGTGCACAGGGAAGAGCAGCGTCTCTTCGTTCCCTCAAATACTCACTGACCCTTCTTTCTTTCAATTAGTCCAACTTCTGGAAGACAAATGAGCCTGGCAGTCGGTCGCAAGCTCCCTCATTGTATTGTCTTGTCGCCCAACTCCGGCCCCACTCTCCCTCCTCACTCCCCAATTGACAAGTCGACTCTTTCTTCGCCAGTCCGAGTCGTCACTGAAAGGAGAAGAAGACATATCGACTTCATGGCCTCCATTCCTTTGTTGGCTGCTCTGTCTCCAGTTACTAGTTTTCTCCGTTTTGAGATAGCCTCAACCAAGCATTTGTGTTTCCCTACGAAGAAATCTATACGAACTGAAGACAATGACAGTCGCTATAAAATATCATAAACTTGTTCTGTGCGCCATCCCGTTGTCAAAGTGATGTCAGTGATACTTTTTATAAGCAAATTTCGAAGGCTCATTCATCAGTGACCATAAAAAGAAAGTAATATAGTGCGTTTTGTTGTGCGAGCTACTGTATTCCAATCCCATCTCCGTTTAATAGTGCTGTCGTTCAAAGTCGCACCTCGCTGTTGATGTGCGTGTTATCACGGCTCTTCTTTTATTGCTCGGCCGTTACTTTTTACGAGTTTATAAAATGATAACCTTCTCGTCTTTTATGTGTGAGGCCGGGTGGATGCGTCGTGGTGTGGGTGGCCGCGGCGAAGAGAAGAGTGCAGGAAGAAGCCACGGCGGGTGATGCTTCGCCTGCTCCTAGTCTTTATCCTTGCTGCATTACAAGGTTTTCAACCTCGTTTTCTAACAATGAAAATTCCTTTTACAAATGCGTTGGAGTGTTTATCTCTTATTGTTTGTTGTTAAAAGTATCTACATTTTGCTTATTGTGGACTTGTGTTTAATATTCTAGCATTTTGCAGTCGCTTTCTGCGAGCAAGTCCAATTGGTTGCCCGTGTCGGCCGGAGTCTTTCTCTTCTGGATGTTGATCTGGCGAGGAGGCAGCTGAACAGCTCGATAACCCTCTTCCGTCCTATCGCCGAGGAGCTGCCCGTCTGCATCGCTGTTGATGAGCGAAATGTTTATTTTTTTATGCTATCCGTTTACTTTAGAAAAGATGTTTAGTCTGTGCAGGATATATATTGTCATAAGAAAGAAATCTTGGCCATGACTGAGTCTTATTCCTCTAGGGCACTGGCTACTTCACCCTACGCCAACAACTTCGCTGGGTGTCACTCGATGGTCGAGTGGAGAGCAACTTCTTGCTTGGCGGAGTCCTTGATGATACGCCGACTAGCATTGCTTTCGACTGGCTCACGAGAAAGGTTTTTTTGGCTTGGACCTTGTTTCAAGTTCCGTTTCATGAGTTATCCGACTGAATTAATTGCTTGGTAATTCTTTTCTTTACATTTGAATGTTGGTGTTTTGCGCACTTATGTGTTTCTTGCTGCAGTTGTACGTTGCGATCTCGACGATCGGCCCGGACAACTCGGCGCGCATCGAAGTGTGCGGCGCGGCGACCGAAGAGGCGGCCGGCCGCGAGGAGCGCGCCGAGTGCGCCGTCATCCTCCACGACAAACTCGACTACCTCCACTCCCTCGTCCTCGATCCCGTCGACGGGTCGGCCATCTTACTATTTGCGGCACATTGTGCTGATATTTATTACATTTCAATCTTGTTGTTGGTTTTCTTATTGTTTATCCTCTAGTTATGGTTATGGTTACTGTTAGAGTTGAAATTACATGGATACATTTGCATGACTTCTTTTGCTTTCAGCAACATGTACTGGATTAATGCGGTGCTGAACCAGGTCGAAAAGGCCTTCATGAACGGCATGCATCACGATCGACATCCATTCCAGGTTTATACAGTATTCTCTTTTCTCTCTCTCCCTCTAAACTCTTCTTAAATCTTTGTGCTTTCTCCCAGAATACGGCATCCGGCGAAGCGGCCACTCTTACGGTTCTGACTATTAATCGACAAGCAATGAGCCTCTTCTACGTTCGAACACCCAAGGTAAACTCAGTGTTTCATTCTTCTATAAATCGTTAATTTACCCGGTTTTGCTATAGTAGTGTTATGATCAGTTTACTTTTGGAAGGACAAATATGAAAACGCACTTTCAGGAACGTTCCGAAATTTGGCATTGCACCCTCTACGAGCGGAAGTCTTGCCAAAAGATCACCGACAGTCCTCATATTATGCATATGGGAGTGTTCAAGGTTGGCGAGAGATATTCTATGAGTTAAAAAAGTTCTATATCTAAGCCACATTCATGAGCATGCATGTAAATCGTCGTAAATTGCAGGATCTTTTGCTGATCTCGCTGAATACGGGAAACCTCGAGTTGTGTGATTGGAAAGATAATTGTGCGAAGACACGGGTGGCTATTGAGGGAGTCAAGGAGTTGGAAACCTTTCAAGTCATCGAGCGCGTCGACCAGAGACCAGGTTGGGTCTTTGTTATACTTCAGTGTACAGGGATGCATTATGCCGTAGTTACAATACCACATCTTCCTTTTTTGAGTGATACTTTTGGATTAAAGGCGATTTATACTTTACACAACTATCTTTTCCTATCTGAATACTCTGTTTTCTCTCCACTTAGGCAGATATTGGGATGATAGTCAATCTTTTACCCATCTTGCTGTTCTGCTGTGCTCACAAAGACAGTAGTTTGTCTCTCCCTTCTTTCGCGAAGCTCTGTTGCCTGTTCAGCAGCGACGCCGAACCCTTGCGCGGAGTCGAATGGCGGCTGTTCCCATCTCTGCGTGCTCGCCCAGTACGAGCCAAGTGCAACGTGTGCCTGTCCACTCGGCGTGCGTCTTCTCGGCAATGGCAAAACATGCGATCCGAGAGGTGCCGACCAGGTTGGATACACCGCTTTTGAATTGACTTTTCTTTCTCTTCTTATCATTAGACTGAACATTCTAATCTTTTAAATGAGTTCCTTATCCCTAATCCACATAAAAAGGGTGGAAGTTCTGATTTAGGTTCTTTTCATCTCTGCGATCAGTGGCCTCTTCTACATCTCCCTGGACACGACCGACTACACTCCTCAGCCCATCCGCTATGAGGTTTGAAGGTGTCTATGTACCCTCAATTGAACAACAATATTAAGGGCTACGATGATCATCTCGCGTCGCACAGCCTGATCGATGTTGATTTTGATCCGGTCGAGCGATTCGTCTACTGGATGGACATTACGGATGCGACCATCAGAAGGTGGGTTCCTCGTCTTTGATGTGTCGGATATAGGGAGAGCACTATTGGAGAGAGTTTGCTTGTTGTTTGGAATGAATGGCGTTGTGATAGATGCCACCTGAACGGCTCCTCCCTCTCGGTGGTGGCGCGCGCCGGGGTCAGCAGCGGCTGCAAGACACTCCGCATCGACTGGCGCGGCCGCAATCTCTTCTGGGTCGACGGCGAGCGAGCACTTATTTATGTAGGCTCATTCCAGATTTTCTCAAGTCTTTTCCGAGCACTTTCTAACTTGAATGTTCCAGTGTTGTACTTTCCTCAGAGATAATTTGAATCTCAAATATTTCTAGATAAGGGGATATTAATTGTTAAAGTGAAATATGTATAATATCCTTTATTTATTATTGATTAATCCTAGCTGGCTATGTCAGATCTCGAAGCTGGACGGTTCGCTTCCGCCTCGTGTCCTTCTCGGCCATTCCCTTGACCGGCCACACGGCCTCGCCATCGACTACACGAACGGAGTACTTTACATCTCTGATTGGAAGGAGCGCAATAGTCGAATTCATCGCGTGGCCATGGATGGATCGAGTGTCGACACTCTTGTGCGTTAATTTATCAACTTATTTTAAACAAAAAAGAAGAATCCGTTGGTTATCTTATAGTTATCCATATATGTCCACTACATTCCCTCCTTGCAGATAACCCTGACACACTACTCGTATCCGAACGGCGTCGAGCTGGATGCGAGTGCCGGCCGAGTCTACTGGACCGAATCGAATCATTCGCTCATTCGCTCGGTGCGAACTTCGGATGCGGACGGTGTGCAGACATTCATGCAAGCCAGCAACAAGCTCGTCCAGCCGTACTCCATCACCAAGATTGGTTCGTGCACATATATATTCATGCAGTTATGTATATTGTTTTTTTACTCGTATCGATGTGGCCTCACTTCTTATCTCTACTCCTTCACAGGAAACCGCATCTTTTGCAATTCAATGGCTGGCCGTTCCTTTGTTGAGATTACACTGAATGCAGACTACGGTACTGGTATGCCATATTTTATGGCCCATTTTAAATTGAAAAAAATGCAAATTTGATGTTGTTGAGGAGACTACCCAACCCACGTGGTGGAGTCGCAAGTGTACGGGCCGGTCGGGCTGCGCGCCGTCTCTCTCCACGCCAATGCCACTCGGGAGGCGGAGAAGGACGCATGCGCACGCAACAATGGCGGATGCCAGCACTTTTGCGTCCCTACCAGGTTTCTCCTGAAAAAGAATCTAACTTATAAACAGATTTTCTGTAAAGAAATAGTCCCGACTGAATAAACACGGCATAATAGCAGTACAGTAACCCCTTGTTGCAGGACCATGACTGCTCGCTGTCTCTGCACGACCGGCTACGAGTTGTCGCGCGACGGCCGCCAGTGTGAGCGGCCGGCCGCCTTCGCCGTCCTCCTCCGTGGCCCTTCCTCGCTCCCCTCGGATGTCTTCCGACTCTCGCTCCGTGGACCACGCAACGAGCAACGCTTCTTCGTTCATGGCATTGGCTCTCATGCCATTGCTGCCGACTACGATCAGGTTTGCCTCTTTAATCAAAAACAATTCAGGTATTCTTATTTTCGGTTCTATTTCTGCTTTTTATATATGTTTTATTGATTTGCGTGACAGGTCGACGACGTGCTGTTCATTGCTTCTCGCAACTCGACAGACGGCTGCATCCAGCGCGTGCGTCTCAAAGATCTCGCACCACGCGCAGAAGTCGTTCTCGAAGGAGCGACTCTCAAGGGCATCGCTGGCATTGCTGTTGATCACATCTCGAAGAACATTTATTGGCAAGCGAATTATGTTTTCCTGGCTCGTTGGAATGTGCTTGCCTAAATACAACTAGAGCCCACCCGATTTAGGACGAACACCGAACTCGGCCGAGTGGAAGTTGTGGAGAACCGCGGGCTGTTCAGACGAACAATTGCATGGGAAGGCCTCCGGCCGACGCTAATTGCCGTGCACGCGTCGGTCAGGCAGCTTTTCGTCGTCTCGCAGAGCCAGCCCAAGTCTGCAAACTCGACCATTCTGGTGCTCATCTTTATTACATGTATTACATTATTATCTTTCATCTTACACGTTTGTTTGGCCGTCCAAGCCATTCCATACAAGACAAACGGCAGTTATTTGCAGCGTATGCCACTTTCGGGATCTCGATGGGGCGGCGAAGAAGTCGTTTCTACCGCAGGCGCCATTGCTGCTATTGCCGTCGACGTGGTCAAGGACCAGTTGTACTGGTCAGAAGTTGTAGACAGGACGAACACTCTGCACGTCGCACGTCTCTCAGGTAAAACATATTTTTTTGGAAAGGGACGGTTATCAACTTCCACCCCTTTCCCGGAATATAATCCTGAACTGTTGTTTGAATTCAGGGCAACAACGTCAGCAGCTTGCCCGTTCTGAAGACCGTCGACTCAATGCTCTCTTCCATTACAAGAATGCTCTTTACTACGTGGACGAGGCCAAGTCTGAGTTCGGCTACGTGGACGGAACTGGATTTCATTCGGTGCACGCAGCCGTGGCGAATGCGACAGCGCTATGCATTGTGCATGGCCAAGTGCACACCAGGGGTCAGCTATTCAATATACTGTAGTCTTTTCAATCGATAGGCTATTGAGGCTAAGACTGTGCTGTTTTCTAGGTACGAACGCATGTGCTTCGAAGAATGGCAACTGCCCTGAGCTCTGCTTGGCATCAAGCAGCGTGTCTGATCCGTCTTCGACCTCTTCTGCAAGCGACTGCGTCTGCCGAGATCACTTTGACTACAATGCCCGAACCGCCAGCTGCTCACGTTAGATGCTTCCCGATTTAACGGAATAAAAAACCCTTTAATATCGTTCTAAAAAAGTTTTAATTCGTGGTTTGCATCCAGTTAGAGCTGAACATAGTTGAAAAGCTTTACACAATCTACAATTATAGCGCCCACTCATGGTGTAATCATTGGCGCATTGAACAAACTCGTCCGTCTCAAGGTTCAGCACGATGAGAAGGGCGGCGCTCTTGTTGATGAAGTTAGAAGTTGTCTATTTCTATTTACGTTCACTTCAGAGGTAGGTACATTAGACTTGTGTTGTCTTGAGGATCCGGCCGTGGTGTTGCCAATCGAGAGAGTCGGCCTGCCGCTCTCCATTGCTGTCGACATTGTTTCCCGTCGCCGAACCATCTTCTGGATCGATGCCAACGACGCGCGTACTCTTAAGAGTGCTTCCGAACTTGTGCCTTCCACCGTTAGTTGTGAAGAGAACCACAACTCTATGACAAGAGATAGAAACGGTTGCTTGCAGACCACTTCTCATTCCCTGCACGCGGGTGGCTGCGTCCTTCTTCGCTCGCTTGCCTTGGATGCTCCGACACGGCAACTCTTCGTGTCGTGCTCTGATTCCTCTGGTCGAAGCCATGTCATTGTATTTAGGATTAAGGTACTTCCTTATTACTTACCATTAGCCTTTGCTCTAGTCGTGTGATAAGCTAACAATAAGGAGATATGTTAGTTTTTTTTACCAAACAAAGTGAGAGAAGTTCAAGTTTAGGACATCCCGACAGCCTCGTCCGAGGAGCTGTCCTTCATTGGACGAGTGGTGGATGGCGACGAGCGGCGCGGTGTCGGTCCATCGTCGCTCCGTCCGCTGCCAACGGAGATTGAGGTGTTTGGAAGGTTGGAAGCAGTCGCAAGAGAATGGGTAGTTGTTGGTCATGAACGACGGTTATGACTGAACTGTTAAGATCTCTGGCATACTTGGACGGAGGCACGCGTTCCGGTCTGCCCGTCCTGCACGTGTGCACCCTGAATGGAAGGGAATGCCGCGCTCTTCTGGACTCTGTAAAGCGCTTCCATTTCTCGAAAAAAAATGCACATCTGAATCTAGAAAAAGGTCACGTAATGTAGAATAAAATGAAATCGATCTCCTCCAGGGCGTGCACTCCTTCACTCGCCTGCAATCTCTTCCGATTGGCTCCTCTCTCTTCTTCTCTGCTCCCTCCGGTATCTACGTGCTCTCTTCACCCGACTCTGCGCCTCTCTCCCTCGTCTCCCTTCCCAACACTCGGTTCTTATTCGCGCCGCTCTCCAAGAAGACGATGTTAATGGCAAAGATGGATGACTACGGGTGAGTCCTATTCCTGTGAAGTCTGACGGAGAGATTTTGTAGAGAGCAAAATGGGGCGCAAAAGAGAAGTTGCGGGGCGAAGGTCTTGGAATATTCGCTCCTGACGTGCAATTATTTCATTAAAGTTGTTCAATAAAGATTAACATCGCAAATTCAGAAGCTCCTCGGTGACCCTTGGTGAGAACGAGCTGATCTTCAACGGAGTGGAGAGAACATCCGCCCTTGATGTCTACGGAAGCGAGCCGGAGCTTCGCGAGATGGGGGCGCTGTGTAGCCACCTTTCCTGCTCGCATATCTGCAGGTATTCAAATTTATTATTTCTGCAAGGTTGCTGTTGCCTCAGTTAACTGTCAAGTACTTCATATTTCGTAACTCTTAAATACAATACTCTAGTTTGAATCTCTAATTAACACAGCCTTCATTACAGTGTCGTGCCGGGGGAAGAGGCCGAGTGTCTATGTCCACTTGGACACGATATTCTCTTCAATGCGTTAGTTACATGTTCCCTACATTTCTTCTTATCTCGATCTCTCTTTCCATCTTTCTTCTCGCTCATGGTCACTTAAATCTAGAACAACGTGGACTTTGCACCATGCAGGCCCCAAACATGCGTGAAGAATGTGACGTGCGAGGCGTGGGAGTATCGATGTGGCGATCAGCGAACTTGCATTCATGAAGGGCAGAAGTGTGACAGGTTCAGCTGCCTTTTTAACAAATTTATGCTTTTTCCTATAGTTACGAGCGGATTGCTTGGCCAATTTCTTGAAGTCTTCTTTGGATATTATAGACGTCTTGACTGCCCGGACGGCAGCGACGAATCAGTCGATGCATGCGGAACGATCTCCCCTCGTGTCTGGCAATGCTTTGACCGCCTTCTCGTCATCGATCGATACTTGGTTATTTTCACTCATCGTTATTGTCCTTCATTATGCGCTTTCTCTCTCTCTCTCTCTCGCCTCTCGCACTCGCTCATTGTTGAGACATTTCGTGCATTGTTAGTAGTATCACTTTCAAATCATCAATTCCAGGTATGTGACGGAGTTCCTGACTGCGCGGATGGCTCAGACGAACGAGGCTGTAGATGCTTATCTCCCGTGCAGGTGCAATATCTGTTATATTTTAACAAACAAAATTGTCAGAGATGAGCAGACACAGAGAGAGAGAGAGCGAGAGAGGAGAGAAATAAAAAGGATTGAATGAAGTTTCTTTTCTGTTGAGGAGATGGACTGCGCCAACTGGGGCCGTCTGATGCACGCGGAGTGCGTGGAGCGACGCCATCGATGTGACCGGACGGTGGACTGCGCGAATGGAGCCGATGAGGACGAGAGGGTTCGATTTCATTTACTTCTTATTTTGTTTTCCATTCTTTGTTCATTATCATGCCTAATTACATTCTACTATCTATAGTCTCAAAAGTAATGAATTCAATTAGAAATCAGCTCATGAATGGGATATGCAATGCTTCTTTGGTATAGCTATGCGAAGAGTTCCCTCCGAACTCGCTGCTGCTGTCCGGCCGCTCTTCCCGTCATTGGCTGTACATCGCCCTGACCGTCGTGGCCGTCGCCCTCCTCCTTCCCCTCGTTGTCTTCGCGTGCACGCGTCTCCACAGCTCATCCCCCTCCACAACCACTGCCAGTAATCGACTCGGCAGCAACGGCAGACAGTC
This sequence comes from Allodiplogaster sudhausi, assembly GCA_945643635.1. Taxonomy (NCBI): domain Eukaryota; kingdom Metazoa; phylum Nematoda; class Chromadorea; order Rhabditida; family Diplogasteridae; genus Allodiplogaster; species Allodiplogaster sudhausi. The sequence continues at coordinate 5,459,815 of CALZFC010000009.1, forward strand.
CGTGCTTGTTTTGTTGTTGACAGATCAAACACCGAAATAATCACATATGCTACTTACAGCTACCAAATCAACATGAACACAGAGGCGAGCATTCTGTTACCACATGAAGATGTTCAACGGGAATTTGAGGTGCGCCGGATTTTTAAAGAAATATTTTCCAATTTTTTTTTCGTTGCTTTTTTTTAAATCTAAAGTTCTTTAAGCATTTGCTTTCTCTCCATCGCTTAATATCTCCTTACCGTCATTCAGATGACAGTTCGGACCTACTCGGTAGTTGAATCCTCTACAACATATCCTGAGCTGCCACCACCAATCCAGTCTTCCGGTTGTCCCTCATCCACGGAGAGAGTCTCCGCCCTCTCCCTTGGTTGCAACCGCCGAGCTCCCTTCCACTCGACTCCTCGACTCTCCTCTCACAAACCGCGGCCTCCGTCCGTCGTAGACATCCCCCTTAGCCGCTTCTATGCACCGCCGCCTTCAGCAGCCAGGTTAAGTGCTTGCGTCACTTTCAATCCCCTTACGTCAATTTTTTGGAAACTTTTAATAGCATTATCATTTTCCTCTTTCAGTTTATCCACTTATGGTATTGTCCTCCCTGCCGCGACAATTGAAAAGTCGAACACGCTCCGCTCAACGAGACATCCACATCGTTCTTCGTCACGTAACCACGACACGGATATCGTTTCGCGGACACCGCCGCCATCGTACTCCCAGGTTATACTGTAGCCGCTCGGCCGCCTAACGGATTTTCGATTAGCGCTTCAGGCTATTGAAAAATATTACTGCAATTAATGGTATTTATTTCGTCAAAAGTACATGTCTCCCAGAGCACGACATTACGACGTCATATTGGATCGGGTGTAGGACAGGCCTCTCCACGAACGTGGGCAGTCCGGCCGACGCCTGCTCGAAGCAGCTCGAGTTCATCAGAAGCCGAGGACGACATCCCCAAGGCTGCCGCTGCCCGCAGCAATCGTCGCATCCGCCCTCCCGCCCCGCATCCCTCTCCTCCTTCCTCATCCTCCTCTTCCTCTTCTCTCTCCTCACATCCCAGTGACCAGCAACTCTCAGGCAGTCGAAAGGTTGCTGAAACACATCTAATCATATAGTTCCTTGCATCCATTTTCTCTAGCCTCATTACTAACCTTCTAGCCGAAAAGATGTATCAGATTGGCATTGACAGTACAAAAATAGAGCTGCATTACAGCGTGTTGTTGTAGAGCAAACGGGATATTTACCCCGGAAGCATTCACGCATCGCACCTCCTGGTCATATCAAATCTTCTCACTCTCTTACTTTTCGTTGTTTTAATTGTTATCTCTTATGTAGCATACCGATATCAGACCGCAAGTCTTCCAATTTCCACGGGAAATTGACGTATCATTTCATTTAGCGCTAGTTCTTTTATCAAAAGAAGAATCGTGTTAGACATATTGTATCCTCACCATTTCTGCATCACATTCTCGTTTTGTTACTATTGTAAGTAGTCATCGATATTTGTACATATACAGAAAACGGTTAACTTGCACGCTTTATCACTATCTCAGTCTTGTTTTGTTGCTCAGTTGCACTTGCCTGCTCTATGGAGGTTGTCCATGCTGAACTTGTGTGCCAACGTTGTATCCCTTCCAACCATGACAATTTCCGTTTGTTACGCGTCATCGTTTCCTTCTTGCCTCTGTTTAGATCTGCTTTGGAATGAAAAGCTGCCTATTCTTACTGTGTCGTCGACCACGTCACAGACAACGTCAATCATTGGAGATATACATATGTATGTATGTATGTGGATATAGCTGGAAAGAATGGCGCAACGCATGGGTAGGATAATATGTACACATAACATATCAATCAACAAATATGTCAATCGAGTAATCTCTTTAGCACATCGCAGTTTCGTCGAAGTCAGCATTGAACACCATCTCGAGTCATTTAACAGTAGAAATGGATCCTAACTTGCGTTCTTCTTATTGTGTCAACAGGAGACCGGACAAAGATTCAGACGAGTTATAATAAGGGGAAGAACATTTTATTCCGAATCGAGATAAGGTGATGAGCGAGAGAAGGGTCCAAGCCGTTAAGGAATGGCACGTCTCCTGGCGTGGTTGTGGTTGTTGAGGAGGACGGGAACGAGTTCAGGATCGGGAGGTGGAAAGTAGCTACTCTGAATAAGGCCAGTCGCTCTAGGGACTAAACTCGCTTGTGGCGGCGTTACGGGTCATATATGCTGGGCGCGGAGATAGGCCTCGGGCGGATATACAGAGAGAGAGAGAGAGAGAGAGAGAGAGAGAGATAGAGAGAAGAAAAAAGAAAACCATGGAGGTAGAGACATACAATGTACGTGAAGAGAATTCCCTTTACGGTGCTATCTGCAGCATGTATGTACATACCAATGTAGCCGCTTTAATTCTTACTTTTGGAAACGATTTGTACGCCAGGCATCGTCGCTTGCCGAAGCATTTCCACTTTATTCAAAATTGGCTATCCAGTTCAAAGAATGATCAAATCATGCATATTAATTTTGGTGTCTGCTCTGCGGGACAACAAGCAGCGAGACTCTTGCAGAGCGGGGAAAGGAAGGGACGAGTGAGAGAGGATGATGCATACACTGGACGGCTTGGGCCATTAGCATAAGATTCCAACATTCCATGCACATTTCATGTGTTACGACAGTGAGATGACGAGGCGCCGACTTTGCATTTCTTTATGGTCAGCACAGCCAATTCCTCTCTTGGAAGCAAGCAAGGCCATATAAATGCCTTAAAGACGTGGAATATCCACAGCGCATATTCTCGAACAATCGTCAATAAAAGAAGCTTATCACAATTCTGTGGAAGTCCATCACTTTCGCGAGAAATGGATTTGATGATGAAAAGTACAAGACGAGAAAGAATGAATTAACTAGTTCTCCGGAAGCGATCACGTAAGAAGAAAACGGGAAAAATACAGTTAGTATTCTATGATGGCTTAAGGTTATATAATTATGCTATTTAAATTACGACAAAGGAAGACATAATTAACGGTCGCTTGAGTAACGAAATAGAGAGAGAGGAGGAGGAAATGGTCCCTGGAAGAGACTTCTCATTGTCAGTGAGCAGAGAGAAAGTGCGCACTCGTGTCCATCGGGGATAATTGAGAATAGAAAGGATAGGAAGAACGGATGTCACGACGGAAGTAAAGGCGCAGCTTAAGTGGAAATGTTCCGAGATGGCAAACATTGATCTTCTTGGAATATTACAACACGGAAACGCTGTTACACGGGCCAGAGGAGAATGTATCATCAGCCTATACCGAACTGGAAGAAACAGCCTACTAATTTTGCTTTCAAAAATTTTTGATTGTCTAAAACAATTGGTTATACGAAATTGGTGTGCACTAAGGGGAACGGGAACAAATCAAACGAAAAGCAAATGCTGCTGATGAAAACCAACCCTAGGACAAGGAGCGAACCGCGCATTTTTGCAGAAATGACGTATCAAAGAAGGAAAGCGTTGACTCGAGCGGAAGTGGTAAGCGTAGCGAATATTTCTGTCATCGGGGACTGTCAAACATGTCGAGCAAAAGAACATTGGCAGAAGCGAGATATGAACAGGGGAGGGGGCTATGTATATCGGGGAGACTGAAGATGAGATGAATGGACAGGAACTTGTTCACACTTGGCTCAGTCAATCCGCTTATACCAACAGAACGAAACACGTTAAGTCAGAAGTCAGAAGAAAATTACATATATGCAGGAATAACACAAGACATTGAAAGAATTCTTTGACTTATAAGTACTAGCATGGTCCGAACAAGGAAAAGTTTGGCAGCCGACAACGGCAGAAACTTCAGGCTAGCATTTGAAGGAGCTGTAAATGGTCATAAATATGTACATGGGGGAAAGCGGGCGCATAAGCATGCGACTCCAAATATTCTACGAATTAATGGTAATTAAAGGAGGTCCCGACAGTGGTTCCTCGCGACAGAAAAAGAAGTGGCGCTACATCGAAGGAAGATTCATCGCCGATCGTTCTCTGCAATTCCAGTATAATTTAAAAGTTCTTCGTCTTCTTACTTCTTAAGTTGCAATTCCCTTTAATGACAATATCTATACCCATTCTCTCTCAAAAGAAGACCAAGCATTACAAAAGCACACGATGATGGAAGCGATCAGATGTTCTTTGGCATCTGATAGGTGCCCGATTGAATGGATGCATTTCTATGCCAAGAAGGCGGAGGAGTTGAAGGACCAGCTTATTGTTAGTTAGATTCAAGAAGAAACTAATTGTTCTGCTGAAACAGCAGTAAGCGCCCACGCTCACTCTTCTCTCTTTCTCTCCCGAATTCTCTTTCTCTCTCTCTCTCTCTCTCTCTCCTTCGGAGTTCTTTCAGTTATCCTGCATGGTGGTTATGTTTGCTGTTATGGCAAAAACGGCTTGAGCCGACGGTGCGAATCTGCACTGCCTTCCGTTATCACAAACATGAACTGCAGTTGGCAGTGCAGCGAGACAGAGAGTGGGATGGAGAGAGAGAGACGAGAGATAGAGAGAGAGAGAGAGAGAGAGAGAGAGAGAGAGAGCTTGCACGTGGTGCCAGTCTGCCATGTCTGCTTTTGCAACTCAGCAAACAGAAGAAGCAACAGCATAACTAGGCTCGTTCTCTGAATTCTCATTCTCTCTCTCTCTCTCTCTCTCTCTCGCTCTCTCTGTGTGTTCACATAGGGATGGAAAGCTGATGCAACAACCAAACGGCTGTAATCCCATGTGACCGGAAGTGCTCGCCGGTTATGAGGCCTATTTTCATTCTACCTATTGTTAGATCATTAACTCTGGCAGCTTATCCCCCAACGAACGACTCTTCTATGATGTCTCTTCTCTCCCTCCATCACTTTTTGTCTCAATGCAGCTTGCTCTCTCTATTGCCGCTATTTCACCCTCTCTACTTCCCCTGACTCCCACTCTTTCCGTAGCTCTTCTCCATCAATCTGCAATCTGCGACGCCGCTTTCGTTTCCTTGCACTTTGGAGGCATTGCTTCGGGGTGAAGAACAAGGGAGTATGATTCATTATCAGCAGCTTCCATCTCTACCGTTAAAAATGATACGGAGGACTAGCATATCATCCTTCGGAGGGAAATAAAAAGAGAGAGAGAGAAAGAATGAGAGAACGAGAGGAGATGTTGTCTGAGAGAAAACTGTACATTGTTCTGGAGGATCAACATATCAAGATAGCGGGAGTATAGTTGGTGCACTCTATATTGCTCACGCCCTCCTTCCTATTAATATAAAGCTGCTTTAGCGTCCCAGAAGATAATTTAGTTGGGAAAGAAAAAGACTATAAATGACAGAGATAAAAAACAGGGTTGAAAATAGATGAGAAATATCCTGCCTCCTGAGAAGGCGAGGGATTTGTCTACGAGGCCAGCTGGTCGCCACAACAAACAGATCTCGAGTTGCGAGTAATGCATGGAAAACGTCTCTCCCTCTCTCTCTCTCCCTCTCTTATCTATCTCTCGCTCTCTCCCTATCCCCTTCTAGTCTCTCTTCTGCTCTTGTGTCTAAGTCATCTCTCGTAACCTTCCATCCGTTCCGTCACCATCTCCTATCCTACATGAAATGGCAATCCGACTGTTCGACCGTCGTCCAGGAGTGAAGAAAGAGGCTATGAGGTACTGGCCTGTTTACTCCGTGGGTTGTAAGGAAGCGGATAAGAGAGAGGAGCAAACGAAAGAAGGGAAGAGATCGGGAAGGGGCCAAGAGGCGCCCGTCTTCACGGCGCCGTCAATTGCGTCGGCTGACTAGCCGGTGGGAGGTGGACTGCAATCACTTCTCATCACTCATTCACTCACGGTTGATCGACACCCTTAGTCACTGATGCGGGCTGAACGGGAACGATCAGACTCGACAGGAAATAGTATAAACGTATGAAATCTTTTGTAAACAAGCAGCCGAATGTTTTCATGGAAACGTGCGAGACTTACAGACTTGTTTAATCTGTTTTTGAACCCCTCCCTCGAAACAACGTTGAGCAGGCGGCCGACCACCTGCTGCTCAGCCATTGCAAGGACCTATTGGAATGGAAGGCAGCAGAGAGCAAGGCATTTTCAGTCGCGTGGAAACCTCGAATAGGTCATGTCTCTGCAGAGAGAAGACAGCCGCCTTCTCTGTCATGGTGTTGTCAAGTTGTCCCCTTCTCTCCATGCCGGTCTCCCTGCATGTCAGAACAGGTCAGACTGGGCTGGCTGTGTTCGAAAGCCAAACGTTCCGCCACCATCGCCAGCACTGGTCGGGCGGACCTTTGGCCTTTAGCATTTCCTCTACCGATCGACTACCTTTCGGTCTCTGTCTCTCTCTCTCTTTCCCACTCTCTCTTTCGCTCGCTTTTCCTTTCTTTCTCTCACTCATTCCCCTCTCTTGCTCTCTTTCAACCAACACATTCTTACTTCCGCAAGAGAGAGTCTGATCAATCGTCAACTCTACGTGTACGCTTCTCATATCACTCTCTATCTAGCTCGCCTTCTCGATACACTTTCTCCCACTCTTCTGAAATTTCTGTAATCATCCCCTTTTTTATTACCACCAAGCCCTCCAGTTGCAATCAATTAGCACTCTCTTTTTTCTCTCTCTTTCGTCCATATTGCACTGATTCACTGCGTCGGCCTTTTGATTGAATGGAATTTTTGACGAGAGGAGTAGCAAAGCAAAATTCATCTGAAGGACTGCAATCTTTCTTCCTTCCCATCTCGTTCTTCCCACTCATCGCCTCTCGGCTCACTCTCCCATCTCTGCACTTCTTGGTATGATTACGAAATCCATTCTTTCACGAACTATCTAACGAAAATCCCCTTGTACATGCATACGTCTTGCAAAGGGCCCAAGACAGTACGGAATAGAGGAAGAGTAAGCGAGAAAGAGAGATAGACGGCGAGAAGGATGAAGGAGAAAGATAGAGAAAGAGTCATTTTCATACTCTATATAAATAGCTCCTACACACACCACACTAAAAGGCCATAGAAGAGAACAACAATTTGAATCGGACGACAAAGAATCGCCGAATAAAAGGGTATAACTTTATTTCCGAAGTAAATCCCGACATGTGCATACGCACTCTTGTTTACCAAAGGATACGCTGATTTCTGTTATATCGCTTGCTAGCAATGGGAATCTCAACTCTCTTGGGAAGTAGAGTCTGACTAAGAATTCGGCATACTTTTGCTGATGTTGAACAATTCTTGACTTCCCTTTTCGCGCCACCAACATTCCATTTTTTTCTCTTTTTGGTAAACAGGAGCTTGGACCATTACCAAAGCAAACCATGCATCGAATGAACGAAGACCTGAGTCATCATCATCTTTTGTACAATGCGGCCTGTTACTGTTGAAAACTGGCAGGACAAAGAAAGAAGTTGTGCTGAGCGCAACTCCACGGGATGTTAGAACACGGCGCGCAGGTGTGGTCCCCTTTTCAAAATGCGAAACGTCGGATGGAAGGCGCACTATAAAAATCAACCGTCTTGCGTCTTACCGCTTTTCATGCGTGTTCATGCGTGTTTTTTCTTGCGTGTTTTGACACTTCTAACACATCTCGCCCTGGCAAGTTGCCAGTTTGAGCGCGACTTAAATCCAACTCTCTACGTCTCTGCCACTTGGTCAGAGTGCAGACAGTGGGAGTAAGCTGTCAACCGGTGCCATCTTTGCATAGCGAGTGCGTCCGGAAAAATGCATGGGCTGAACACCCGTGCAACTCGTTATGTCACACCGAATCATAAACTATAACACTCTCTAGTTGCTTCCTCTGGCACTATGCAAATGTATGTGCTGCAGAGAAACGAACACGGATCTCGCGTTGTGCGCTATGCAAAATGCACCCGGTCAATTATTAGAAAGATATAAGTAGACGCAAAGATAGAAAATGATGATTAAGAAAAGAACAATAGATGAAGAGAAAGAGAAGGAGAGAAGGAAATGCGATGAAGGCAGAGATGGGCACATTTCAGCCATTCTTGCGTCGCTCGCTGCAAGAACCAGGAATGGGTATTGGAGGACGAAAGAGCACTAGAGGAAGAGAAGATAGAGTGAAAAAGATAGAGAGAGAGAAAAGAGAGCGAGAGAGAGAGGCGAAAGGATAATGGAGAGGAAGAGAAAGCGGAAGGGATAGATAGCGAGAAGAAGAAAAGGTGCAAATGCAGGACTGAAGGGTGGCCGAAGCTAATTTTAATAGGACGATGGCTGATGATGAAGGATGAGCGCGTATTATGACGCGCCTGGTTCCAGCTGAAAGCCTGGAGAGCATCGAACTAAAGGGTCAACAGATAATACAAAAAAAACCACGATAAGGGGACTTGGGAGACCCGGGTGAGAGAGAGAGAGAGAGAGAGAGAGAGAGAGAGAGAGAGAAAGAGAGAGAGAGAACAGAAGACGACGAGGAAGAGAGAATGATCCCAATCAACAGAGCAGAATGGTCAGTGTCTCGAGGAAAACAAACGGAGACGGGCACTTTGATTGATAAGCAGTCGGAAGGTCTTTTATCCATACTACAGACATCTCTCTCAGTATCAAAGACATTGTCGTCGCTGTTCTCTCTCTCTCTCTCTCACTTTCCCTCTCTCTCTCTCTTTTTCCCCTCTCTTTTTTTCTTTCTCTCTCGCTTTCACTTTCTCTCTCTCACTCTCTTTCGCCCTTTTTCTTTAAATGTCCATTTCTCCTTTCCAATGAGCACGTAGATATTTGAAGAAGTTGAAAATGGGCACAAGGGCCATGGAAGGGAAGTAAAAGCGCATTCTAACAACGATGACAATTGGAATTGATTCGTCATTTGGATGGAGAGCGGCAAATGGGAAACGCATTTCTTTTTCATTCAAAACTCATCCATCCCGCAAGAGCCAGCAACTCAACGCCTTCATAAGATATGAGTGAAAAAATGGCCTTTAAAAAACTTGATAGAGCCTAGCGCTAAAAGTGAACGGAACACAGACGCAGAAGAGACAGCGAGAGAGAGAGACATGAGAGAGAAGCTAACCTAGTTACGCGAGTCCTTCCGCGGAGTGATTCGATCCCTTCCTGGCGAGACGTTGCCATCGCTGCCCGAGACAAGGCTCGAGCGGCCGCTACTGATCTGCTCGGTTGCTGGAGCTGAAAGGGCACGGGTACTTGGCGGTAGAACTCAAGGAGACAGTCTCTCTTTCATGGATAAGTGAGTGGGATGGAACGAACGCGTTGCCTGCTGCGGCTGCTTGGCAGTGGCACTACAACTCGAGCCGGGTCGACTCGGGCTGTCTCCGCTGTCTCGGCTGCTCGGCCCCGCGTCGTCGCTGCTGTCATCTCTTGACTTGCTCCTCCCGAACATGTTACTGACCCACTTGATGACCGAGTTCTTCTTCTTCTTCTTGGTCGGCGATGCCTGCTCACCTGGCGACTCTCCGGCCAGCAACGACATGGCGGGCGCCGACGCCGCGATGCCGGCTCTCGGCTTCTGCTTACCGCTGCCAAACTCCACCCCCTCGACGATCGGATCGAGTGTGATCTGCAGGCAGAGACGGGATTCTCCGGAACGTCCCCCACCCTCTCCAACCTTCCTCGACGCCGTTGCCTTGGGTGGTGAGCCGGCAGTTGCTGCTAGCGGGAGGCTGCCAACGGATTTACTGGTCTTTGGCGCGACTCCGGACGCGGACGCAGCGCGGCCGCTGGAGACGCGTTGCGGCTGGGAGCGCCCGGCCGACTGCACCTGCATGCAATTTGCGATCACTCTTTCTTTATTCGGTCTCCTCTTATTTTCTAATCTGTTTTGCCTCACGATCTATGTCATGCCAAGAGTGAGAAGAAAGAATGACTATGTGGAAAATAAGGCAGAGGGAGGAGAGAGAGAGAGAGAGAGAGATGAAGAACGATTACGAAAGAAAAAGTTTTGGGGAAGAAGAGAAAAAGTATTCATTAGCAAAAATTTTGACTCCTAAAACGATGTCGTCAGAATTTTGATGCAGAAAGAGAAGAAGACGAGATGACGAGAGCATAGTGGAGAGAGAAATGTGTGTAAGGGCTCTCTCCGTCACTGCTCGCTCTACACCCCTTGCAGTCTCTCTCTCTCTCTTCTCTCTCTCTCTCTCTTCTCTCTCTCTCTCTCTTCTCTCTCTCTCTCTCTCTCTCTTCCTGCTTGTTTGCTCAGCCCCACTCCTCTGCAACGGTTCTCGCGAATGAAAATGTTCGGTATCGCTCGGATGAGATTGCAGGAATGAAGAGACAAGAAGCGGCAGGCTGCAGCTACTTTCCACTCTCTCCCCCCACCCTCTTCTTCTCTCTCGAAAGACCACGTGGCACTCTCCTGGTGACTTGGCGGCATCCTTCCACCGAGCAGTTACACGGCCGACCCTTTCTCAAGCACTCTACTCTCTCTACTCTCGTCCTTCTCTCTCTCAGTCTCTCACTCTCTCTCAGTCTCAGTCTCTCTCTCTCTCTTTCTCTCTCTCTCTTACTCTTCCTATCTCTCTCAGCCCAAAGTTCTCTCTCTCTCTCTTCTCCGCCTCCGCCAAACGAGCCTCCTTCTCTAGCCACATGATGGCCAGCTGCTGCCACTCGAATAGCAGCAACACGGAGAAACCGGCCATGCCGTCAATCACAGTTTGCCAATTCTCTCTCTCTCTCTCTCTCTCTCTCTCTCTTTCTTTCTCTCTCTCTTTTTAACTCCCTGACTATCTCTCTCTTCGTCTCTCTCTTTCTTCCTCTGTCACTATCTCTCTCTTTCTTCCTCTCTCACTATCTCTCTCCCTCTCGTCGCATTCGGTCTCTCTTTCTCACTTCTATCCCTCTCTTCAAGTTGGTATGCCACGTGGCCCCCGGCCTTCGCGCAACCCGGCAAGCCCATGCCGAGCGGTCGTGCTGCGGAGGCCAAGGGTCGCCAATGCCTGGCATAAGTATCGCGGTTAGCCGCATAAGCCCTCTCCTCTGCGCCAGAGGCGACAATGAATCAGGCACTCTGAATGAGAGAAACAGAAAGGGCGAGAGTGTGTGTGAGAGAGAGAGAGAGGGCGCGCGCGCACTGTGCGAGAGAGAGAGATAGATAGATAGATAGAGAGAGAGAGAGAGAGAGAGAGAGAGAGAGAAAGCAAGGAGCGAGCAGGGAGACAGGATCCAAGCAATTGCTTCTCAGTTAGCAACGACACTTTCGACCTTGTGAGTCGCAACAAATCCCACCCACCAAAACCTTCAAAGCCTTGACAATAAATCTAAACGTTAAAAAAGAACTCAGAAAATGCGCATCTATCGAAAACCCGAAGGGAACATCAAGAGACATGTGGAGGCGAAGAGAGATAAAAGCACAGAAAAGGAAAGATAGAGAGAGGGAAGGAGAATGAGGAAGAGAGAAGAAAGAGCAGTTCCTCTTCGAGTAAGTAAAAATGTTTGCTCTCAAACAGCAAAGCGCATGACCAATATGCCAAAATGTATGTATGTTTACTGACACTGCAAGTTACAAATAAAGATAAGAGAAAGAGACAAAAAGAGAGAGTAGACAACTGAAGGAGAAACGGAAATGGCTGGCGATGGGCAAAGAAGGCAAACGGCGCACCTCGTTGAGTGAGTGCGCCCTGGCGCGTACATTCTTTAGTCCCGTGCGGGCAGTTGGCGGCAGCTTGGACGCCGAGAACAGCTGCATATCCTTGGTGACGATGGGCGAGAGCATCTTCCTGTTCTCCTTGTCCTCACTCTGGTCGTGCTTCTCCCTCTGGACGGTCGTCTCCTTCTTCTGCTCTCCAGTGTCGTGGCTGCTCACTAGTGCGCGCGCTGTCTGATCTTGCTGCTGCTGATGCATTCCGTGCTGCTGCTCCGCCTCCTCATAGCCGGGACCGCGACGCGACCGCGTCGCGAGCAACGTAGACGCACGCTCAGACACACTCTCCACTCGGAAGCGGCTGACCGTCGAGCGTCTCTCGGTGTCGCGTGCTCTTTCGCAGAGCAGGAGAGGGGACATTATGGGAGGCTGAATGGGATCCGCCAGCGTGGCGGTGGTCTCTTCGCTGGCCGCCAGGTTGGCGGGAGTCAGGGGGGAGTGGGAAGTGAGAGAAGAATGGGGAGAGGAGGCGATGGTAGAGGGCGGGCAGGGGGCAGGATGAAGCGGCAGACGACTGCTACCAACACTCTCCCCGATCATCCTGGAAGAGAGCTCCAGGTGACAGGGCAGAGGTTGGAAGAGAGGGAAGTGGATAGAGACCTCTTCCGCTCCGCCCTCCGCCCTCTTCTTTTCCTCTGTTCCAGAGGCACTGATCGTCAGTCAGGAGACAATCTAAAAGTGAATATATGTACATGCATGAGATACACAATTTATTATTAGAGCAAAGGTATTATATATTGAATGTAGAGCTTATAACACGGATTACACAGATAATAGAATGCCGATTATAGAAGAGAGCAGCAGACGTAAGTAAACAAGTTGAATTGGATGGAAGTTGTGAACTCATTGGATTTGTATATATACGCATGAAGATGAATAGCAGTACATAAACTGTAGTGACGTCATGAAATAACATTATGACATTTCAGCGCGGAAGGTGAGAAGACTGTGATTGGCAGATGGCAGACAGCTACCATGAGAGATTATGGGTGATTGCAGGTAAAGAGGAAGTGATAAGCAGTAGGCGATGAAATAATGAAAGAATAATGAGGCTAACCAATAAGGCGAAATGTCAACGGAATCACATGAGAGAAATGCTAGTACACCTTTATCAATAATGAAGGCTCGCAGTCTCACTATTGATAGCGGTCAACTTATTTTTCCTTCTCATTTTTTTTACCGCACGTTTTTTTCATCAAACTCGAGGAAAGTTTTAAAGTGTCCATTTCACAATTTACTCACTTCATGGGATTATTCTCTTCAGGTATGACATTTATCTGATGAATTGTCGCTCAACAACTATAATAATGATGCAAGGCATAGAAAGCACAGTTTTGTACTACTGTGCAGTTCACTTGACTTTGACTTCTAATTCAAGACTAAAGTTACATGCCATCAAAGCGAAAGGTAACTGCTCTCAACTTTATTTAGACTCATTTTTATTCCTCTCACACACACTTGTCTAAAACACCAACAGAAAAGAATTCGCAGAAATAAATTTTTAAATAGCACATGTTTAGCGAGCGCACCATTCCACAATGGGTAACTGTGTTCACGGGAAGGGGCGAGAGAAAGAAACGGACTCTGAAGTGGTCCAAATGTGCGAGAGCTCCGACTGCCTTTCGTTGACATTCACAAAGTGGTAGGTTTCTGTACTGGGAACTTGTTGCTCATTGTTGAGTTAAAAATGCAATAAAAGATATTTGAAGGACTTCAAAACAGTCAGAGCTTGCTGGTAAACATGTGACAAGGGGTCGAAAGGTTGACAGTCTGTATGCATAAGTATGTACATATGTATGAAAACATCAGAGACACTCTTAGAGAGAGGGAAAAAAGAGATAAAGAGAGATGGTCAGGGAGAGAGAGGGAGAGAGCGAGAGAGACAGAGATTCTGAGCTCGGAAGTGTGTGAAGTTGCGGCAAACTTTGACCTTCCATGTCGATGCTCCAGAGAGGTTCTCAAGATGTTTATCCTGGCAGCGTCTTCACGAACATCCTCAGCTGTACCCACTCGAGGTGCAAAGGAAACACTTTTATTTAGAAAAAGTATGAAAGGGAGCTAGAAATCGAGGAAGAGAAAGGGAGCAGCAACAGAATATACCCCATATATTGAACCCTTAAAAATTCTTGCCATAACAAATGCTACGCATAAAGCTGATAAATTCTCATGAAATCCACAAGTATGTCATTACCTCAACAAATAGCGGTAGACGTAACTTTGCTACCAAAATATTCTTTCATTAAAATAAATCATAAGATATTTTGCTCTGTGTCACGATGTATGAACATACTTTTGCATCTAAACAAATTGGCATATTATTCGTTGAAAAACAACTACAATATTCTCTCTAGTATCTTTACCATACACAGGCGCATAATTTTTATGAAAAAAATTGGTAAGTAATTTTGGCAAGTAATTTTTTCACACATGCCTAATGCAAATCTCTTTCTATCTCGCTGCTTCGCTAGAATAAATAGAATAGCTAATCAAATCTCAACAATAGATAAGATTATATTGCTGCGCATGCATACGCTTACATATATATTTTTTACTTTGAGTTTAACTTCTTGATATCATGCAAGTATGCTGAAGGCTTCCCTACTATCAGCTATTTCTTTATAGAATAATGATACATCTGCAAATCCGCTTGTTTGCTAACAACACGCAGTTGCTTGTTCTGCTGACTATCAGGTTGCCAGGAATAACTCTCTCGGGTGTCAACTTACCTTCTCTTTCGACAATATCCCCTTTTTTTCTCCTCCGATCTCCACAAAATTCTTCATGTCGTTGTTGCTCTTTTTCGAAGGCGATCTTGCAAGGCTATTCTCAAAACCACTATTAATCTTTGATGGGCAAAATTGATTAAGTTATTGCTTAAATTATAACATTTCTTCGCCCTCCACAACATCCAAAAAAAATTCGTTTCATATGTTTCAAATTTCAGATTTCTTAATTTACGAGGATATTTGTCAATAGCTGTATTCCGTTGTACTCTAATAAGCTAATGAACAACTCTCGTATACATGAAGCATAGAATTAGAGACTTGCAACCTCAGGGATGTTCATTGCTATCTTCGGTTCTCTTCTGCCGTATTCTTATGAGCATTGATTGTTCACAGAAAGTGCACTCTGTCATTCTTGCCGATCCTGCTCCTTCTGTACATGCCCTGACAACTTGAAGTTCTCTTTCATAAAACCTGGATCCCTGGTTAATTCTTTAGCAATCATCACCAATTTGCGCATTACATACATATATCTTCGTCTGCTTGATAAATCGTTGTCTGAATCTATGTAAAATACGCAAAGGTGACTTGTCGGATTGACAAATATGTTTTTGCGCAACTTCAGTTAGTCCATTTCTCTCTCTCTCTCTCTCTCTCTCTCTCTCCCTTTATCTCTTTCTCTCTCTCTCTTTCTCTCTCTCTTTCTTTTTCTCTCTCTTTCTTTTTCTCTCTCTCTTTCTCTCTCGTTCTCTCGCATATTTCTTCCCATTCCGCACTGTGACCCTATCTCTCTCATCTCCCTCTCTCTCTCTCTCTACCACCGTCACTTCTCATCAGTGGCTGAGGTCTGTCCTTCCACTGCATAGTATTTATCTCAGAATCAGCAATAACGAAGTATTGCCAGCGTTTCTCTGAGCACCATCAGCATGGATTGAAACGGCAGAAATGGCTGGGTGGAGGATGCAAAGGGAATTAATAGGTGGTGGGGAAATTGGTGAAGAGAGGAGAAGGAGAGAGAGAGAGAGTGAGAGAGAGAGGGGGGGGGGAGCAAGAGTGATTGGGAGACTTCGATTGAGCGTTAGGGAGATGAGATGCATGAGATGAGAGAAATCTTGAGATGGAGAGAGGGATCAATTAGGAGAGAGGCAGACGGACACGCTGTAGAGAGTATGGCGATATTCTCGTCAACCTCTCTCCTCAACCGAGGCGGCTCTCGCCTACCCTTTGGTACAGATTGCGCACCGATTGCCTGCTGTTCTTCTTCTTCCTCATTCATGCATGCGCTAATCAGCTAGGGAATCGTCGTTGTTTCGGCCCTTCGCTCCAAATGACCGTGAGAAGATGCGAAGGTGCCAGTGATCATTCGTACCGATGAGGGCGTGGCTGCTGCCTCTCAGATCGGCATTCCCATTCTTCTATTATTTTTATTTTGTTGAGAAGAACATCAATTTTGATACACTTACAGATTTTGTTTAAATTTTGAGAATGATTAACTCTCAGGTTCCCTCCCACTGCCCCCCTATTTTCATCAGCGGGCTATTCTGTTTTGCTCTCGCTCTCTCTCTCTCTCTCACCCTCTCTCTCTCTCTTTCTCTCCCCCCGTCTCGCTCTCTTCTTCATCTGTCTCTCACTCCAACCCCCACACGCTGGCGCCCTTTTGGGTTGCCGTAGGCGACAAGTCGCAATCTGATAAGGGGTGATACGAGTGCACGAGTCATTTGCCTGAAACCACTAAGAGGGAAAGCGGAGTGAACGAACTATTCAAGGGCAGACATTGGCGGAGAGTGTGTTTGTCAGCAACAGTTAAAGAGAGAATGAGAAGAGAGAGGGGGGAGACACCGAGAGTAAGAGAGAGAGAGAGAGAGAGAGGGAGAGAGAGAGAGAGAGAGAGAGAGAGAGATAAGAGACGCCGGAGACTAACATCAACAGTCACAGTATATGAGTATATTTCAGTGTGGCATGTCATTGTGCTCACACTTCATCTTGCAGAAAAAAATTTCATTTGCAAGCTTTTATGCACTTTCAGCTCAAATTGAATTCCTATTCTCTTACTTTTCGCGCTAGTACTTTTCAACATTTCCCGTGCTCTAGTCTATTTTTGGAATTACTGTCACTCCAGCAAGTCGGCAAGGGTTACTGGCTCATTATATCTACAATCTTGATCGATCTTAACGCTTTACTTTTAACTCTCTATCTTCCTTCGTCTCTCTCCTTTTCTCTTTCTCTCTTTCGCTCTCTTTCTCTTTCTATCTCTCGCTCTTGGTTTCTCTCTCTCTCTCTCTCTCTCTCTGTATTCATCTGAAAACGCTTCCCCTGCTGTCCAAATCGCTCTCGTCAGCTTCTTGCTTCCGCCCTAAAAGCTAATGCGCAAACATCAGCGATAAACAGGCATGCCTGAGTTAGAAATAAACAAATCTCCATTTTTCGCGATAATTTAATTATTCCACACATTTCTTCCTCATTTTTCTCTCCTCTTTGTTTTACTCTCTCTCTCTCTCTCTCTCTCTCAATCTCTCTCTTACTCTCCCTCTCTCTCCCTCTCTTTCTACCCTTTTATTTCTTACCTAGTAGATATCAGTCTTCCCTCTTTCTACGCACTGCCCTCGAGATGACGCCAAGTGAGTCTGATGGGAACGTCACTATTTCTCGTTCACGCGCCTGTATGCGTTAACAATAAGCCGAACATTCCAGGCGTGCCGCTAATTTTAGAAAGCGACTGTTACATTGGCTATCAAAGTCATAAGGCCTGCAAAGGCAGTCCACAAAAGGAACTATTTAGATTCCATTTGATGGTAGCGAAGGAGAAAGAGAGAGAGAGAGAGAGAGAGAGAGAGAGAGTGGTAATGCATTCTAATCAACAATTAGAGACTGTGAGTTAATTGTAAGGGAAGACTTGGCATTGTCCATCTGTTCTTATCTTCCTCTCACTCCGCAGATCCTTCAAGACCCATCTCCCTTCTGTCATCTGATTTGCGTGATGAGACGAGATGATGTCACCATTCTGCGGTTGCCATGGAAAGAAGAAGGAACAGAGAAATGAGAACGCCGAGAGCCTACTTGTAATTTCTTCCTCTCTATCCAATTCCTCTCTCCTCTTTCTCTCTCTCTCTCTCTCTCTCTCTCTCTCTCCCTCTCGATCTTTCTGTCGTCCCTCAATTTCCTCGTTTCCATTTTACGTGCATCTTTTTATTCGGTTCTAAACAGTTTCATCATTTCCTGTTCGAAGGGGAGGGCGCAGCTGTGGATTTCATCTTTGAAATTGTTCCTTGCACCCACTATCAGAGAGGGCGTACTCTGAAATGCTCGAAGGAAAGGGCATTTTGTTGGGTCTCTACTTCACTCTGCTCCGCTTCGCCTTCTCTAGCAAACGGCGGCCTCTTTCTTACTTCGTTTCTCTCATTGACATTATCTTTCTCTCTCTCTTTCTTTCTCTCTCTCTCCCTCTCTCTCTTTCTCTCTCTCTTTCTCTCTCTCTTTTTCACTCTGTCTCTCTGTCTCTCTCTTTCTCTCCCACCCACCATCATGCTTCTCATCTATCTTTTAAACACCAGGAGTGAATGCTATTTTCATGCAGAAATAGGCTAACAAGGCCTTCTTCTCTGAAGCGTGCGAGTAAAGTGCAAATGGCATTTATGGCAGCGAAGGTATTCTCTCTTTCTCAGTGTCGCTTCTCTTAAATCATGTGACTGAATGAAATAATTACTATTCTTTTCTTAGCTGTCTATTCTTCTTTCATCTTTCAACCACCTATTTATGCTTCATCGTGGTTGCTTTTCGTAGCATACGTCTTTCTGCCTTCTGCTCTTCCTCATTCTCATCCTCATGGTCTCCTTTCAGTACTCTTTTCAATGTTCTTCTGTCTTTTTCTAATTTTCTCTCTCTTCAATTCGTGCTCTCTCTCTCTCTCTCTCTATCTTTCTCCCTTGTACTTTGAGTACACACACAGCGAGAGAGAGATAGAGAGAGCAAGAGAGGAGAGAGAGAGAGAGAGAGAGAGAGAGAGTCTCCTTCTCCACTCGACGCTCACTCTCAAAAGTAGCAGCTCGCTGCCGCACACGATTGTTGACCTCTTTGAACTTCGTCAAGGCAGAGGGAGAGATATAAAGAGATAAAGAGAGAGATAAAGAGAGAGAGAGAGAGAGTAAATAACAATAAAGTGAGAGTTTTGATGAGAGATAGAAGCAACATTACCAAGCAGCCCTGACCTTTCGCGTCTTTCTGATCGTGAGTCCCATTAAAGCCGATTTCCGTTTTTCTTCTTCTTCTTAAGATTAGCTTATTTACGGACACTTCGAGTAACACAACGTGACCGAACGGGAAAAAAAAAAGTTGTACACGTCAGCGTTGTAGTTTTAAGCCCTTCCCCTCTCCCTTCGGTTACCTGGAACCTTTTTGACTAGTATGACACTTCCGCATCAGTTGAACTTTGATAATTTAGCTGTTTACGGTTTCTCATAATCAGGCGACATTTATGTTAGCATGTATGATGCATCCTGGCATTCTGCGTATCTGACAGGGTGAACATGTCCAAGAAACACGGCCCCCTCTTTCCGTATTCCTCTCTCTCTCTCTCTCTCTCTCTCTCTCTCTCTCTCTCTCGGTATAGCTCTTTCTTCCTCTCTCTCTCTGGCTCCTTCTCTCTTCCTCTCTCTCTCCCCTTTCCTAAGCAGGATACATTCCCATGTCCTCTGCCCTTTGTCCGTCCCTTCTGCTCTCCGGAAGCAGTGTCCGTGCTTTTCTTTGTGCGTTCGCAGTGAGCGGAGACAAGAGCGAATTCTCCTTCTTCGCCTCCTCTAACATCCAGCTAGCGTGCTAATCTAAACACAGACCAATTCTTTCTATTTATCTCTAACTCTCACTCTATCTCTCATTGCATTCCCTCCCTCTCTCTCCGCTTTCCTTCTGACTGCTTTCTTCCACAGCGTTCAGAGATACTCGCTGTTTTTTTATTTGAACAGAACCATGAGAGAAGCGCTGATAGCGCATCTGAAATACTTTCGTTTAAATTTTTTTTGTTTGTATAGATTATATCAAAGATTATATTTAGCAAACAAAGGAAATGGATATAAGCGAGCATGTATTAATTGGTGTAAATATGTAGTTGCGTTCTTCTTCGTCAATTTTAACCGAGAGAAAGAGGTGCTTGAAAAAATGTTGGAGGAAAGCGATATTCATCGGTTGAAATTATCCGCTTGATCTCGCCCTCTGTCACTTTGTGCCAGGCACAAGTCTGTTTGCGTGCTTGCTCACCCTGCTTAGGACACGGCGGAGTTTTACTGGCCAGTCACCCTCTGATCTCATCTGTCCATCTTTCAGTTACTTCTTCTTTCTTTTCGCTACGTATGCATAGTAGAACGGATTCACAGCCGTTTTTCGAGGTCTTATCTTCGCGATTAAGTATGTATGTTTTAAAGCACTATTCATGCTATCGTGCTTTCATCGTGTCAGGTTTATCTCAATCGGAGAGGTGGACGACCAATCAGTTAGCTTCGTGTCCGTCTCGAAAAGCTTGCATACTATGGGAGATTGTTAGATCGACTTCATTTCAACAATATCGACAAGAGAGAAGAAGTAGAAGGAAGGACTCATCTCGCGAGGCGGCCCTCTCGCTCTCTCCTCAGCAATGGTCTTCGAGTCCATTTTGTCGTTTGCGCACGCGTGGATCTGTGGCGAGGAAGAGTACAGGGTACGTGTTTCGTTCTTTTTGTGTTAGCAGCTATTCTGTTTCCCTTAATTTTCTACAATAGTATTACTAATTTTGATGACTTTGAACCTATGAATTTGTAGACGTGAACAAGCCAGTTTGCCTATTCAGTTGCTGGCGGCCGGAGTGTCGGAAGACGGCTCGTCGAACAAGAACGCATGGCGCAACGCGACGTTCAGCTCGCTGCCGCACATCTCCGAGTGCTCTCAGCACGTGGAACTCTCTTGGCTGCCTCAGCTCTTCCTCCTCTCCGTCACTCTTCCCATCCTCATTCATGACCTCAGGAAGAGCCAGAATCTCCCTGCAACTCCCGCGTCGCCCGTCGGGCTTCGAATTGTTAGACATTCTCAGTTTTGTGTTTCTTTTCTTCTTCAAATAAATGCATCTTCCGCATGCCACGATTGGCCATTTCAGTTCGGCTGCATTTTCCTGATTGTCATCCATGGCGTCTCCCTTCTCCATCACATCACCGGCGACAATCCACAGTCGACGACTCCCTATGCCACCGGCGATCTCATTCAGCTCATTGGTAATATATGCTTGAGTATTCCTTTTTTAATAAAATAAATATGGTCAAACATGAAGCAAAGCAAAATTTTTTACGTTTTGTTCATGCACTTCAGGTTCAATCGTCGCGTTACTCTTGACGATGGCTTCTCGAAACCGAGGCCTCGGTGCTTCAGGCGTGATGTTCTGCTACTGGCTGCTCAGTGTGCTCTGTGGCTTTCCGGAGATGCGATACGCTTGCAATCAGCTCTGGGGAACGGTAACGAATGCATGTCCGTAGCGATCTTCGGCTGGCATACGGATAATTGGAAGAAGAACTTATAATCTTCCTTTTTGTGCTGCAGATCCTGATGCCGAGTCACTTCACCGTCCTCATCTACATCATGCACTACGTCGTGACGATCGGGCAGCTCGTGCTCTCCTGCTTCGCCGATCAGCCGATCAAACGTGACCGCACGGTCCGTATGCCATTCGTATTCGCCTTCTCATCACCCCATCAATCGATGCCTCTCTCTTCTTTCCAATCGTTACTTCTTGAAGGCTGACGAGTGCCCCGAACTGCACAGCTCATTCCTGAGCCAGTTGACCTTCAACTGGTTCACTGGCATGGCTCGTCTCGGCAATCGCAAGCCACTTGAACGGGACGACCTCTGGGATCTGAACGAGCGAGATCGCTCTCGTCTGCTCGTGCCGCAATTCAACGCCAACTTCATGCCAGGAGTCAAAGGTTCGTTGAGGATATATATTGCACTTTGGTCAATATATTTGAAGTTTTTGCCAGAAGCTGCAAATTCAGCACAGTTTTCCGGGATATTAGTCGTAGTCACGCCAACAGAAAGAAAGTCTCCCGTTAGATTTATTTGCCTTTAACCAACGCTGTTTCTCCAGCCCTCTTTTTGCGCCTGCTTTTAAAAGACGAGAAATTGAGAAGGCGGATGTTCTTTCGTAGTCTTGAGATTGAGTGCGATATGTATTTGATGTTCCACTGTAGTTTCTCTCCCTTGGGTTGAGAAGGACGGGTGCACACGCTTCACAATGCACAAGGCACAGACTAGAAAAGCTAGAGGGAGAGAGAGAGAGAGAAATAGAGAGAGAGGTTAACAGAAAGAGAGAGTGCAGCGCGCGAGGGAAAAAAGGAGAAGCAGAGTGTGGCACATAGATGAAGCCGATGTTTGTGAAAGCTTCACATCGAAGAGCAGACGATGACTATGCAGACACCCAAGATAGGCAATCCAAAAGACAAACAACTCGAGGTTCTAAATGCATTCCCATTATCGGCATGCGCTGTTAATTAGGGAAAAGCGAAACGAGTTTACGACGAATGAAATCAGGATGGGATTACGACACCAAAGGCACTTGGTTCTAGTGCAGCACCAATATACTCCTTCTTGCATACATACATACATGCGTGCATACATATGTACATACATACATACATACATACATACATACATACATACGTACATACATACATACATACATACATACATACATACGTACGTACGTACATACATACATACATACATACATACATACGTACATACATACATACATACATACATATATACATACATATACTTACATATACTTACATATACTTACATATACTTACATATACTTACATATACTTACATATACTTACATATACTTACATATACTTACATATACTTACATATACTTACATATACTTACATATACTTACATATACTTACATATATACTTACATATATACTTACATATACTTACATACTTACATACTTACATACATACTTACATACATACATACATATACTTACATATACTTACATACTTACATACATGCTTACATACATACTTACATACATACTTACATACATACTTACATACATACTTACATTCATACATGTTTGGGGTACCGAAAGCTCTGCTTCATATACATCAGACAAATGTTTAAATACTTGAACTGGATATAGTATGCATTTCATGTATCACGATAGCTAGATATACGTATTATGTGTAACATAATAACTTGTAAATAATTCTATAGCAGAGAAATTGATTCAGCATCAATCAGAAAGCCGAAAAGAAAGATTAACCGCCTTTCAGCCTTCCTTCGGAAACGCGCGAATGCGGCGGAGCAGCTGAAGGAGAGCGACTTCCCCTCCGTGCTCATTCCCATCTTCAAGACGCACTTCTTCAGCCTCGCCGCCTCTTTCTTCTACAAACTCATCTTCGATCTCTTGCAATTCGTCGCTCCCGCCCTCCTCAAGGAGCTCATCTCCTTCATTCAAGTATAACTATTTTTTTTTTTAAATATTTTATTATTATTTTTAGAAATCAAAGGAACTTTCAGTTCAAATATCTTTTGATTCTGCTATTTAGGTATGCATTGGTGCATGGTACATGAAACTATCATTTATGAATCCCTCAGGACACGACTCAACCGTTGTACGTCGGCGTCGGTATTGCTCTTCTGATGTTCTTCTCGGCAGTGCTCCAATCAATGGTTCATAATAGTTTGTTTTCTGTCCATGTTGTTTAGACTTATTTCAGTTATAAAAAAGAGCATTTTTCAGCTGCTTCACCAATATTTCCACGGAATGTTTCGCATTGGCATGAACATTCGAACGGCGCTGACTTCTTGCGTGTACAGAAAGGTCATATTTTTTCTTATCTTACTTTGCATAATTATTACTATGCCTTTCCCAGGCCTTGTCGCTTTCCGTGTCTGCGAAGAGGAACCGGACCACGGGCGAGATTGTCAATCTGATGTCGATCGACATCCAGCGCTTCCAGGACATGGCGAGTTTCGTGATGCTCTTCTGGTCGGCTCCTCTCCAGGTTGGCCGTCTTCTGAATTCTTCCGATTCAAGTTACCTATGACTTCCATGCTTCCAGGTCATCTTATCCATTTTCTTCCTCTGGCGACTCCTCGGCTGGTCGGTCATCGCCGGCATTGGCATTCTCATCGCTCTCTTGCCCTTCAATGCATTCATCTCTACGAAGATGCGCAACTGCCAAGTCAGTGTGAAGGGAAGACAAATTAAGAATGATCTTCAACTTAAAAGATCTCTTGCTGAACTTTATTTTCTTGCCACAGGTCGAGCAGATGAAGCACAAAGACGAACGACTCAAGCTGATGTCCGAAATCCTAAACGGAATGAAGGTGCTCAAGCTGTACGCCTGGGAGAAGAGCATGCAGCAGCAGGTTTCCATTTGTTTGACCGTCACGACTTTTTGTTTTAATAAAATAATGAGGTATTATTATTATTTCCTTCAGGTGCTCGACATCCGTCAAAAGGAAATCAATGTTCTGAAGAGGATGGCTTTCCTCAGCGCTCTGACATCGCTGTCGTGGTCTTGTGCGCCATTTCTTGTCAGTATTTATCTTGTTGCTTATAATGTTGTTGTTTTTTTTAAAATTATTTTGTTGCTTTCATTAGAATATTATTTTTTATCCTCACATTAAATATTGTTCGTTCCAGGTGGCCGTGCTGACGTTTGGCGTGTACGTAAAGATGGACCCGGAGAACAACATCCTCACTCCGCAGATCACCTTCGTCGCTCTCTCCCTCTTCAACATCCTCCGCTTCCCTCTCGCCGTCTTCGCCATGATCTTCCCTCAGGCCATCCAGTGCCAAGTCAGCAACAAGCGCCTCAAGGCCTTCTTCGGAGAGGAGGAGATGGACTCGTCGGCTGTCGACCACAAGACTGATAAGGGTATGTAACTGGCATTCTTGCCTATCTATCTATCCCAAGATGTTAACTGTATTTTTTATTGAGGAAAAAACCATATTCTTAAATTTATAATTACCTTTCCAGACGAATGCATCAATGTTTCGAAGGCTAACTTTGCCTGGGACAACAGCGAGGTAGCCATGCTCCAGAACATCAATTTGACGGTGAAGCGAGGCGAGCTTGTCGCTGTGGTCGGCAGAGTTGGCAGTGGCAAAAGCAGCTTCCTCTCCGCATTACTGGGTATGTCGTCTTTCGTGAATCAATCTCTCTCTCCTTCTCTCTTTAAAATTAATATTCTAAATAAGGCGTACAATGTCCAGGCACACTTTGCCTACTCATGAGGAAATGCTTCGCTTTTAATTTACCCATCCTGGTGCAACAGGAGTAATCATCCACCTAGAAATTGGAGCAGAGCAAGCTCATCAGGAGATCGTAATTTTCTGTACCTCAAAAGAAAGTTGTCGAACTTTAAGGCGAGATGAACAAGAAGAACGGACGAGTCAGCATTTCCGGTGACATCGCGTACGCTCCGCAGCAGCCGTGGATTCAGAATCTCTCTCTCAGGCATGAACATTCGCTTTCGACTCAGTCAAGTAGTTCCATGCTATCTTTTCAATGTTACTTTTTAGGGACAACATTTTGTTCAACAAGCCCCTTGATGGTGACTTCTACAACGAGGTGCTGGACGCGTGCGCGCTGAGACAAGATCTGGCGAGTCTGCCGGCCGAGGACCTGACCGAGATTGGCGAGAAGGTCTGCCATCCCCCGCCCTAGGATGACCCCTCGACCCCTTTCCGTTGCAGGGCATCAACCTCTCCGGTGGCCAGAAGCAGCGCGTATCTCTGGCTCGTGCAGTCTACTCGAAGAACGACGTCGTCCTGCTGGATGACGTCCTCTCTGCCGTCGACAGCCATGTCGGCAAGCACATCTTCGAGCACGTCATCTGTCAGTCATCTCAAGATTTTTTTTTACACATCTTTCTTTCTTTAAATTCTCTATCTATAGAGACTGAATGCAGAGGTGCTTGAAAATAATTAGTTTTTAAATATATAATCGATTCAAAAATTTCTCTAGCTTCGACTACCGGAATCCTCAAGGACACCACGCGAATCTTAGTGACGCATGGAATACACTTCCTGAAACACTGTGACAAGGTCGTGGTTCTTAAAGGTGTGGTTTTTTGCTATTATTTATTCACAATATGGTATCTATTTTATGGTTCTGGGTATCAATATTTGGTTTTATGTATTATATTTCTGCTTCTGTTTTCTTCAGATGGCACAATCTCTGAAATCGGCACGTATAGAGAGCTCATGGCTCGCCGTGGTCCATTTTCCGAGTTCATCGAGGAGTTCCTTGTCGAGGAGGTCGCGAAGCGCGGTCGATCGGTCAGCTTTGGCGAGGATGGTCAGGACTTTCTATTCATCTGCTCAATTCATTTTATGTACCGTGTCTAAACACTTTTGAAAACTCTTTTTTTTCTAGAAGACGAGATGGTCGAGATCCTGACTGATCTCGAGCGTGTCGATCCGGCGAAGCGACATCGAATCGAATCGCAGATGAGCCAAGTCATCGAAGAGAAGGAGGAAGAGTCCAAGGTTATTTCGTATAAATTTTTTTTAGTTAATAACATTTTACATATTCTTCTACATAGATTTCTCGTCAGAGCAGCCACCGCTCCAAGTCGCCATCGACGACGCCGCGCAGGGAAGGATCGACGACTGCCAGATCCGCTTCCCAGGGTCAGCAGCAAGCAACTACCGACACAGCGAACCACGCGCCCGCCAAAGCTCAAGAGAAGGTTATTTGCATAGATATAAAAATTTGCATATGTGCAATTAAATGTATACATAATTGCACATATGTATGCATATTCCCATCATTGTCTCTGCATTTAGTCATGCCCAACGAGTTATGTACTTTAGGCACCTCTCCTAGACGGGGGCGACAACTCAAAGAAGAGCAATGGAAAAGCACCCGGAGCGAAAACGATTGAGAAGGAAGGCATGGAAACAGGCAGGGTCAGTCTGCTGTAGATTTGCTTCGCGATCAGTTGACTCTCAATTCTTACTACAGGTCAAATGGTCGGTCTATATTCTCTACATGAAGGCTATAGGATACGCCATCACTCTGCTCTTCTTCTCCGTCTACGTCTTCAGCTCCATTCTTGGAGTTAGTAATCGTTTGATTATTTGTTCTTTATTTGTTTAGTTTTCGCTTGTTTGTTAATTTAAGAACGTTGATGTTGTAGGTGTGGAGCAACGTTTGGTTAGCGAACTGGTCGGACGATGCGCGGAAGATTCAAGAAGCAGAAGGAGGAGCGAGTGAGACAAACCGGAGGCTGCTCATTTATGCTGCTCTCGGAGTTGGACAAGGTGAGAGAGAGAGAGAGTGTGTGTTTGCGAAAAGAGGGAAAAGAAAGAGATAGTGAAGAAAGAGATAGAAGAGAAAGAGAGAGCAATAAGAGAGAAAGAAAAAAGTGTGTTTCAGCCTTGACTGTTTGTGCTGCGTCCGTGATCATGGCACTCGGAATGGTGCGCGCGAGCCGCCTCCTTCACGAGAGCATCCTCACCACTACCCTTCACACTCCAATGTCTTTCCTCGATGTCACGCCCATCGGTCGGATCATCAACCGCTTTGGCAAGGTATGCAAGGGAAACTTCATGGAAAGGGGAGGACCGCTGTTTAAGGACTGACAATGAGAGAGAAGAACAGGAAGGATAAAGATTACTTCTCTATAAACTGAAAAGATGTAACAAAAAATTGCAGAAATAAGTGAAATAAATGTTTCAGATCATCCTTAACTTCTACAAATTTTTTTTAATTGTTTTATATCCTCTTCTTTTGACTTCCCATCTATTCCAAATGGTATTACACTTTCTAGGTAGCCGATGAAATTTTTCGCTTTGTTGTATTTTCCCATTATTTTTAACCATGTATTTCCTACGTGTCCCAAGAGTATTGTTATTATCTTCTTAATAAGATACCTCTCGATCTCTATCTACATAAGTCATACAATTCATAGGCATTAGTTGTACACTCCCTCCTTGGATCTCTCTCCGTCTCTCATCCTCCCTCACAGGATATAGAGACGGTAGATCGAAAGCTACCGGAAACTTTCGATGAGCTGCTGTATAGCGTAATGGAGGTGGCAGGGACGCTTTATGTCATCCTGCTCACCGTTCCTCAATCTTTTCCCGGTCTCGCCGCCGTCGCCTTTCTCTACATTTTCTGCCTGGTTAATTAGTTCCAGTTTCCCAAATTCCTCTGGTTTAACTTGCTCGCAGATTCAATGCCTTTTTAAATATCCGATATACCTTAGGTAATTCTTCCTTACCTTGTAATCCTTTGATCTCCTGCTCCGTAATTAGAGCGCACTCGCACCAAGATTACCCATCTGGCTTCCGCGTGTCTTTGCACGACTAATGAAAGCACTAATTCCCAGCTATCTCACCTCTTAGCTGCCATAGACGATTGCACCGCATATTTGTTTATTTTCTTTTTAGTGCCACTTTGAACATTCTGACCAATCAGTTTGTAGGTACATATATGTATGTACATAAGTGTGTAATCTATATATTATAAAGCACATAGTACAAGAGAGAGAAAGGGAAACAACCGTGAGCGTGAGAGTGGCAGGGAGAGTGATGACTTGGACAGGACGTGGACTCCGTCGACTCGGCGCTGCCGAACACGGTGCGCAGCCTCGTGGCGACCGGCGTCGCCGCCGTTGCGACCGTCTTCGTCATCATGTTCTCCACTCCGCAGACCATCATCGGCCTCATCCTCCTCTTCGTCATCTACTTTGCAGTCCTTGTCAGAATACCCCTCACCAACCACAATCAGTTGCTATCTCAATCAGTTCCATAAGCAGTCATCAAACGTACAGCGCAATAACACATACTACTTGCACTTTGCACGAGCAAGAAGTGAATGGAGCAATTGAACCACTAGACCCGTCCCTTAATTGTCTTGCATGATTAGCTGATTGATTGGACCTCGCGCGTGATATCCTTGACATTCCTGTCATCTGTTTTCTCTCATGCATGATCTATTGTACATACATCTTTTCCCGTGACACGTGACTTTATCGTGAAATGCAACCATACTGTTGTACCAATTGGTGAATGTAAGGCATGACTTCTTGTTGAATGGCCGTGAGCAGAAGGCTTAAGCTGGCCTCCCCTTAGCACAGGAACTGGACGTACTGGACGCGAAGTTGCCGGCGGCCTTCATGAACTTCATCTCGAACATCGTGCAGGGCGTCTTCATCATGGCCGCGCCCGTCTACGTCACTCCCTCGCTCATCTTCGGCATGCTGCCCCCTCTCGCGTGCTATATCCTCCTCTTGGTCCGGTTTCTGTGCCCTCTTCCATTCACACACTCACCTTTCTCTACACGCTTCCCACCTCTCTCGTACAGAGTCCTAACTACCGTGTCCGCCGTATGATACTCATTCGTGTCCACGTGCCATGACAGATAGATGACCGGTACAATGAAGTTGAGTAGAATCAGGCTCTTCCTGTCGTCCATTCCCAAACGTTGCCATTCCTGTGACAATACGTCTACGTAGTTGGTTGATCCATGTGTATCATGTCGATTGTTTGTCATTTAAGTAATGCTTTTTCTGTCAACAGATGTATTTGCATTCTTAGTTTCTCAGTAGAGTGTGTGCAATTGGGGCTCGGTGATGTATGTTCTTTCCCTACTATGTTCCTTTTGGTGCCAGGACGTGGACGAGGCGGACACGGGGCTGCCGCGGGCGACGCTGCAGTTTCTGCGTACGGCGGTGGCGTCGGTGGAGATTTTGATGGTGATCGTGCTGGCCGAGCCGGCCACCCTCTTCGCCGTTCTGCCCCTCATGGCTGTCTACATTGTCATCCTGGTAGCGGCGCCAGCATGGCTCTTGCTTGATTAATGCTTCCTTTCTTCTGTTTCCCATGTACTGGTTGTTTTCCTTGTGTTCGGTACCGTTATTTACCTCTTTAGTTTGGGCGATTCTAACCGATGGAAGGCTTACATGCAAATATGCGACAAAAAACGCGATCATGTCCAAAATCTTGTCCATCACAGCACCTTCGCTTTGCACTTAAATTTTTTACACATTATCATAGTTTAGCCATTCAGTTTTCTTAAGTCACATTATTTTTAAAGTCTTTTGTGTCTCAATTGCAATATTTAATCATTTAAAAGTTACTCCTTTTAGCGATTCTACGTGAGTACTTCACGACAACTCAAGAGACTTGAGTCAACCACCCGCTCTCCCATCTATTCTCACTTCCAAGTATGCATTTTGCTACGATCAACATATTAATTGCTTTTTGAATTCCGCAGGAAAACTTTATTTGCCGCATTTACAATGGTGCGATGAAGAAGTACAATGTGGATTAGTCACTATTCTAGGAATCGATCCAAGGGGCTTCCTCCATTCGCGCCTATCATGTCACGGACAAGTTCATCGACGAATCCTCTCGACGTGTCGACGAAAATCTAGCGACGTACTACCCGAGTCTGGTTGCTAATCGGTCAGCTTTCTTTGGCTTCCGTTTATTTCTAACATAAGTCGTTTATAAACACTCATCGTCAGGGTGTTCGAAAGAAATGCGGCATCTCTAATCTATAAGCTGTCTACTTGTTTGTGTGTGCTGTTAATCGCCGAACACTTCCTTGCTCTCTTTCCTCGCAAGTCAAAATGTATGCGCGCATACTAAAACGGTACGAAAATGACTGAATGGAATTGAAAGAACGAACATCGACTGATATCCATGGCAACTGCGGATAGAGGGATGCTTATCCATTGAGGACGAGTGAGATTCGGCGAATTTTAGAGCTCGAGAATGCTTATGTTCCCCTCAGACGGCTGGTGTATTTGCATGTGCGGGAAAATTTGAATGCGTACATGGGAACATATGCGTACATATACCGAAATTCGTTAGCGCTACTCCTCTACACATTTATGAACGTTACGATTGGCAGTTAGAGAGCATTTTGAGGGGAAGCGGAAGAAATGTTGCATTGGTTGAATGACTGGCGACAGAAGAAGGGACGGTCGTGGCCAGAGTGGGCTGCTCGATGATCACGGCCTCGCTGCGGACTCCGTAGTGGACGTCGCCGCGACCGGGGCTTCGGCGCCTTAAGAATGCTCCGTTCCGCACCGCCGCATTGCTCGCGGACGAGTCCGCTTGGATGGACTGCGAGGCGCTCGGCGGCTTCGCGAGACAGAGCAGCCGACGCAACCGCTCGCCGAGCAGCATGTCTGCCAGAGTGCGACGGAGAGCCGGCAGCTGGCAGAGAATCAGCAGCTGCTGCACCAGTGGATCCAGCACGAGGAAGGTGCTGAGAGGGAGCGAGAGTTCGGCGAGCATTGGCAATCGCAGGAGAGGAAGAAAGAAGGCGGTCGACAGGGGCGCATGATTGCAGAGGCCGCAGACGACCAGCTGAAATGAAGTGGAGTCTGGGAAATGGTTGTCGGAAGGGGGGGGGGTTAATTCTGCTGCTGTCTTACTTGAATCTTGAGCGCGCCTCGGACGTGATCGCGCGCAGCCAGCGACTCGCGAACGTTCCAGTGTGCAAAGGACTCGTCGATCATGCGCGTGATGCGACAGCAGAGAGCGAGAGGCAGCAACGCCAGAGCCACGACGAAGGCCACCGCCGCATAGCAACGCAGCCATTCCAAGGACGACGACGCGCCCTCCCACTCAACACAGAACGAACACACTCTATTTATCTCTCTCTTACTCACACTCTCTCTCCCTTTCGTATCATATGCATTCCTACAGAGCAATAACAAGAGCGAGTCACCCAGACCTAAAAGGTCAAAGCAAATGTACACTGTCATAAGATATTAATAATTGGCGCTATCGTCCACTTGCGCCTATGGTTCACTTGAATGCCCCAAACCCCCTACCCAAGGCGTAAGTGCAAATGTGTAGTAGAGACTTTTATATAATAATTTTTGTTTTCAGTTAACCTACATATCTTTTCTTTGTTTTCGAAAAAATTTTCCCTTGGCATGAAAAAGAGTTGTTTTGCCATGACGACGTTCTCATGAAATGTTGCCAGCGATGGCAAGCTCTTTCAGCAGGTTTCTGGGAGACGAAAGAGCGTAGAAGGCACAGGCCATCAGCAGAAGATAAATGCAGTTGCCACCCACGACGACGGCGACTCGGCCACTTGAACCGCGCGAATTTATGTAGTGATTAGCGCTGCAATGCTCGGAAAAAGTGCTTTCCTAATTTGCTCATCATTCTTCACTTTTCCTCAGCAATTCTTCTTGGCCAATTAGTACGCCAATGAAGACTTTAATTCACTGTCCGAACGCTCACAAAAAAAGGATCGAGTGCTTTCGAGAGTTTGCAAAAGAAACAAATGTACTATTAATACCACTCACATAGCCAATTTGTAGTGCTAAAGCCATTGATACAATGATAATCGAACGAACTCGAAATCCTTCCAAGCGATGGCAAAGAAGAAGAGATTGACGAAGCGCGCAAAAGTGGCGTAGAAAGACTCAAAAATGAGGCAGACATAGACGTGATTCAGGCGAGGATTCGAGTGTACGAGAGGCGACTGCGTCAGTGCCATTCCGTTCTCGGCGGGGTGGACGTACTGGAATAGTTGAAAGGGGTGTTTGAGTAGCTTGTAAAGTAAGGGATAATATGTATACCATAAGAGATTACCGGCGGAGCAACTAGGTTGATGGTGGCGAGCAGGAGTGGCACGAGTGTGGAGAGGACGTAGATGAGTCGCTGGCTGGTGTGCAGACAGGAGGAGGGGCAGCGATGGAGAGCGAGCAGAGAGAGCGCCCCGCATGCGATGGCCGCTCCAGAGACAAGCCCGCACGCGGAGCGCCACCACTCGGGTGGCTCTGGCGTTTGCCATGGCGGCGTCATAGTCATCGAACACCACAGATTCATATCGATTTCGTCAACAACTTCTTTATTGCTCAAACCCACTTTCGCGCAGTCGCTAACTGTAACTGGATTTGCCGAACGCTATCCTCTCCGTTCTCTATCTCGCTCACTCTCTTTCTTTATCTCTTGGTAGTGTGTATGTATGTAGGTGCATACAAGAATGAAGAACACTTAGCTTGTTTCGATATGACATTTTAGGATGGATTTCATAGATGTGAGGAGTGAGAAGGCACAAAAATAGCATTGGCTCAAAAAGGGGAAGCTGAATGCACTTCGGGATAGGCTACTACAATTACGAGAAGGGCGCAGTGGGCACAGCCACGAAGCATGACCGGAGCGAAGAGTTCAAGGGAAGCGGTGCGCCAAGCTACGCAGAGAATGCGTGGCTGCTCCCTCGTGGGGAAGGCAGCGGCGACGCTCACTACAATTGGCACGTTCCAAGGTGTGAGTGATGCCTCGTGGAGTGGCAGAAATATCTAGTCTTAACGACGAAGAGGACGGAAATGGAAGGGAACAGCAAAAGTGGACTTTCTTTCAATATATTAATACAGATCCCAAAAAAATATTCTTGAATTTTCGCCGTGGTTATTGTTTAAGCTTAAGCAATTCAGGGAAGATGTTGCAGATTTTGATTGTGAACATCAGAGAGAGAGAGAGAGAGAGAGAGAGAGAGAGAGAAAGAAGTTATTTCCGGTCGTGCCGGGTTATGCTGTAGACAATTGCAAGAGCTTGAAAAAGTGAGAGCGAGGTACTTTTGAAAAGAATGGCCACTGCTACTGATTGTGATAGCATGGGCGGGAGAACAAAAGGCGCGCGTTGGCGCGAGGCACGCCCTCATAAATGGGCGGAGGGAGGCGAGAAGCTTCTAAGGAGGCGCAGCCTTTCGGCTGTTTCTTTCAGCTCTCTGACAAATGCCTTCTTTATCGTCCCCCGCTATAAGAAGGATTAACGAAAATTCTAGCCGTCGCACAATAACTTGCAACAGAAGAAAAGCTCGTTCGTCTTTGACAAGCGGAAGAAGCGATGAAACGTGGGCGGACATGCAGTTATGTATGTAAATATGTACATATATGCATAAAGCGAATATGCGATTAGAGGATGAGGCACAAGCAAAGGTGACAAAAGAAACAAAAATAATGAAGGAGAGAGAGAAGACAATGCCTCGTCCTTTGAAAGCATTCAACACGAGCTCGGCCATTTTCCATTTCGTACTGGACCATTCCAGTGCAATTTGAATGATGTAAGCGAGATGGAAAAAGTGTAAGTGCACGTTATCCTGGAATGGAATGATGACGTCATGCGCAGCCTGAGATATGATTGCATTCTGCAATGCGTGAAATACTCTCAGCGCAAGCCAAAAAAACGACTGACACTTTGATCTTATCCAGTTAATTTTACACCTCTAACATTCAGAGATTTTTACAGGATCATGCACAGTCGTACGTTTTGTAAGTTGGAGAAGGATGCAATCTCTAGCTTGACCTCTTTGATGTTGGAATACGAAGAAGCACTCATTTCTATCCGGATTGCAGATGGCTTGCAGTCCGCCTCGAGCTGGTTGGCAATCTGATCGTTCTCTTCGCTGCGCTCTTCGCCGTCCTCTTCCGCGAGGCCGACTCGCTCAGTGCTGGTCTCGTCGGCCTCTCCGTCTCCTACGCTCTCAACGTCAGCTATCTCTCTATCTCTATCTCTATCTCTTTCTCTTCACACTGGAAAAAATACAGCTATGATAATAGAATGCTCACATTTCTTTCTTAATAAGAACAAGTTCATTAAGCTAATTAGGTTGTATGTATATGCTTCCTGAATCTCTATGAAAAACAAAAACTACGGCAAGCCAGACTGTGCTGGCAGTGGATGTCAAGGCTTTCCCGTCTCACGCCATTTATGTTGCTTTTCACTAGCGTTGCACTCGTAGCCAAATTGAGTTAGCAAAAAAAAAAATGCTTTGGCGTTTTCGTCATCTTGTGGATCCTCTCCAAATATGTTGACATAAATGCATGCATATGAAATTTTTCTCCAACCCATTTATAGGCCAAAAATGTAAACTGCGGCTGAAGTCATACGTTCTAATGGAATTATTTATCATTTATTTTATTAATAGCGCCAGCTTGGTAGAAAAAGACAGGAATGCGAAAGCAGCTCGCATCAATTGCAGATCACGCAAACGCTAAATTGGGCCGTGCGCATGACGTCAGAGCTGGAAACTTCGATTGTCGCCGTCGAACGAATTGACGAGTACGCGCAGCAGACTACGGAAGGCAGAGCGGACGAGAGAGCGCCGAGAGACAAGGACTGGCCGACCAAAGGCACTATCGACTTCAAGGACTACAAGATGCGGTTAGACAATCATGCTCAGGCTGCACGGCACGGGCGCCTTCTTGGGATGCACATAGTAAATGCCAGGCAACAATATAGAAAGAAGTATGAAGAAAGAAACGAAGTGAAGCAGCTTTCAGCTATCGCCCTGGGCTTGATTTGGTGCTGAAGGGCGTTACGGCGCACGTCGACTCTGGACAGAAAGTCGGCATCGTCGGCCGAACTGGAGCAGGTGAAAGTGGAATGCATCGATGGAAAGGGCAGCTGAAAAGTGCAGAAGAGAGGACGAAGAACAAGAGAGAGATAGAGAAAGAAAGAAAGTAAGAATAGAAAGAAAGAATAAAAAGTGTATTTACTCACGTGCCTTGTGGTGGCACATGCAATTACGAGATGCCTGATTATAGGCAAGAGCTCGCTTACCCTTGCGCTCTTCCGTATTGTCGAGGCTGACGGCGGCATCATTGAGATCGACGGAGAGCGAATCGATCAGCTCAAACTTGAGGTACTTATCTTGCCAGGGGATGGGTGGGTCTTACTTAAACTCTGCCGGAAATATGAGATGAGTAAGACATTCGCCATGCCCTACGAGTATCCCTTCTTCTTCAGACTCTTCGCTCCCGCCTCACTATCGTGCCGCAGGAACCCGTCCTCTTCTCTGGTACGCTCCGTCTTAATCTCGACCCCTTCAGCGCATACAACGATGAGGAAGTGTGGAAGGTATGTCTTAAATGCGCTTTTCTTTCCAGCTCTCCTTTAAATCACCCACAAATGCTTCACAAACTAGTTACATACATGGCCCCGTTCAAGGCAATCCGAGAGGCACACCTGGACACGTTCGTAAAGTCGCTGGCCGACGGCATCAACCACACGATCTCTGAGGGTGGCGAGAACCTCAGGTTACTCTGGAGTCTCACTCCTTAGAGTGATGCTTGACTTTTGTTTTTAAAGTTAGGATGAATTAATTTGTTTATTTATTAATTTGGTAGAGTCAATCTTTTCTGTCTCAGTGTTGGACAGCGCCAGCTGCTTTGCTTGGCGCGCGCCCTCCTGCGCAAGACGAAGGTGCTCGTGCTGGACGAAGCGGCCGCGGCCGTTGACATAGAGACGGACGCGCTCATTCAGAAGGCCATCCGCGAGCAGTTCAAGTCAGGGATTATCGCCTCTCTTTCGCTATTACATTTTCAAATAGATTAAATATGTATGATGCAGTTGGGAAACTACTCGCTAACTAGTTTCGGTGAACTGAGTTTCGTGGTTTTTGAACCATGTTTAAAAAATGGAGTCTGCAGAGAATGCACGGTGCTGACGATCGCGCACCGTCTGAACACAATCCTCGACTACGACATTCTCTTCGTGATGGACGACGGCCGCATCGCCGAGTGCGACACTCCCTCCGCCCTGCTCGCGCGGCCCGACTCGCTCTTCCGCTCCATGGCTGAGGACGCCGGCATCGCGGTCGCGCACTAATCCGCCGCGTCTTAGCCATCTTAACAATCATAGAACTTGTCTGATCTATTCCCGGCCCTGATTGCAAGGTGTATGTATCTCACCCTCAATGGCTGCATGCCTACTCATGTAAAATACTGGCAACATTAATGCGATTTAAGTTTTGTAAGCAATAATAAGTATCTAACTCTGAGATGCTTAATCTAAATTTCGAACCAATATTAGCTTATGTATATGACATCCTTCTAACGTTACGCTTATATGTATGCACAATGAGCAAGCATCTCGAATCCTAGACATTGAATATTATGTCAACTGTAGGTAAGCATTGTCTCCTAGAATAACTGTGGTTGCTATTCAAAATTTACAGATGTCTCCATCCGGTTGCACAACGTTTACAATATGCCCCTGTTGAAGTGACGTCACGAGCAGTCAACTGAGCTATAGATGCACTTGGAATGAGTAACCAAGAAGTTATTCTGAACTTCAAGTAGGCAACTGAATTTGTTTTATACTTGTTACCTTTTGCAATAGATTTGAGTTCAAACTTCACTATCTTCCGTCTTAAAATATTAGTTGTTTTTTTAACCTCTAATTCAGGAACAAAAAATTTTGTTTACGATTTATAATACATTTGGTTACCAACTTCGTCGAGTATTATTCATTGTTATGCTGTTTTGAATCAAGACTTTGAAATTTTGTGACAGTTGTGTTTCCATATAACTTATGCGTTAGTTTTCGCACGATTGCATTTTATCAGCATCTCACGCATATACAAGTTTTCCGGCATTTCCCCACCATTGTTTTGTAAGGCGAAGCTGGCTATTGTTATCGCTATATGTTTTGATATGACTTGTCTGCATATCAACGTGTAGTGGTTGTTATTGTTCGTCGACTGATGTCTCGGCTTCTTTTCTTCGTCGCACGCATGATACTCACCACATAGACATCTTTCGCTAACTTTGTTAGTGGCCGTTGAATAAAGCTCTCGAGCCAGGCACAGAAACTTATACAAATGGCATCAAAACAAAACAAAGACAGAGATTTCCTTGAATAAGTCAGATATAGTATCGCAGTTTCCCACAACAGTTATTTTCCCGGCTACACAGTGGCGCATAGATATGTTTGGCAGGCTACATTTCATTTGTTGCCCCAGTCTACAGTCATGGTGTGTCAAGTATTTTGATACGAAATTCATACATTGTCTAACAATAATTCAAGAGACTCGCTGGCTAACTCAGCATGCGAATGGAAATATGATTGATTGATAATTCAACTAACCGACCGTGAAAGAATGCACCCAGAACCGAAATAGGATCTCATAGAAATCGAAGATTAAATGAGAAGAACTTTAAATAGCTATAAGAATACAATCGAAAGCAAACCCTTCAACGATGTGAAATTTTTTAAAGATTAGTCGGATATCTTAGTGGTAGGTTAACAGGCCATTTATTTTGGTTAACCTATTGCTTTTCTTCAAAAAATGAAAACAGTAGTCATAACTTTTCTCGTTGAGCTTGTCATTAGTATGGAAAAATATCTGCCGGATTTGATCATGCGGAAACGATTATAATATCCATGCGGGCTATTTTCAGCAGGAGTTCATATGTATCTAATCAGCTGCCTTGTAGTATGCCATCGAGTCGCTTGAAATGGCGCAGTGGCAAGTTGTATGTATCATGATAACAATGTGCTTGCTCAAACGTGTAATGCGCACGATTTTTGCGGAAGGTATACATACATGCGGCTATTCGTCTGCGTCCTATTGACAAAAATGCTCAATGATGCATTTAAAAATTCGAAAGTTAAATATCTGCCACTATGACCTTTTCTACTTGGTACAATTCAAACATTTAACTACGTAATCGGGTGAACAGCATAATATAGATAATATCTGTATTTATGTACATATATAGCAATAAAACCATCATGAAGAATCAAATGTACCTCACATGTTCAACTAGTAGTACCTAGACCTATTCTAGGTCTTAGGGTGCAGTAGCGAAACTACTCGCTAATTGTAAGCAGTTTAATTGAAACGAAGTGCGAGGTTTTGAAACAGAATGTGAATGACTTATTTATTGATGGATGATTCACGAAACCGACCATGGAAGAGTAGGACGCATTGTTGCAACGACCAGAAGTGAATGAATGCCTGCTACGATCATTGGTGAGATTAGTTTCTTTCTCGTTTTTCATTTGATCTAATGTGGATTGTGAACTTGCTTTTAAGTAAAACAACCTTCGGCCGATGGCAGCCAGTTGAGTGAGTACTTTTGTTTGTGCTCTAGAAAACATGAGATGCAATACCATATCGTTTAAGGTTCCGGAGAAACATCAACCATCGAAACTCGAATAAACTCAGTTCTTGCTGATTCCGTACTCTTGGTTGTCCAGAAGGTTTCTTGAGAGAAAGAGACGGTTTAGCTGTCCGCAAGCTGCAGAGCCTTTTGCAGGAGTACAGCGGCTTGCTTGGACTCGGATGCACGCGGCGGACTTGCTTTCGGATGGTGAACAAGCATGGAGAAGTTGTAAGCGTTTTTATTCAACTGAGATGGAGTAAACTTCAAAAGCAGCATTCAAGATGCTCCGGGCAGTCGACGAGAAGCAAAGCGTTTGCATTGGTTGCACCGCAACATCATCAAACTATTCGCTGATGGTCTGCGACGCTGAGATGATGGTTCGTGTTGAAGTGAACAAGGTCTGGAGCTTGTAGAGACTATCTTGAGGTGCTTGCGCGAGTCGTTCTGTGCTGTGAGAGAAAGCGCCGATGCAGAGATTCGAACGAATACGTTGTGGAATCGCCGAACGGCTCACAGGTACAATAAGCAAAAAAAGATGTATTCATGTTCGTACATCAACATAATATTGAGATTGCCCGAATTGTGAGCCGTCCTTCGAGCCAGAGGTCATGCACGTGCCTTGAAGTGCAAGAGAGTGATGGCACGCTCATGATCGAAGGCCCCCATCCTGGCATCTCCTCTCCTGTCACAATAAGATCTTCCGTGTTGGCAGCACTTTTCATTACCATAATCGAAAATTGCACCATGAAAGCAGAGGAAAACTGACCATTGTAAAAACGAATTAAATTAAGGTAACAAATATACATATCTTCAGATACTAGCTGAAAATGCCGCCCCTGTCGGAGAGATTCACACGGATTCCGCCGCAGTCGTCAATGACGCCAACTCCGATTTTTGCATGACATATTTGTTTGAAGTTGTCAACTTTGCACTACTTGCAATATCACTACTACAACAAATAAATATAGAAGGTTCCGAAGCTACTTCAGACGCGATTGGACTGCTGCCGAGAAGGAAGCTGCTCTCAGTGGCTTCCGCCTTTCTCATCACTTGACAATCAGTTTGAAAGCGCATATTGTTTTTTTTCTTCTAGCTGTGCCGCTCACTGATTCTGACATCAATAAATACATGAAGTCGAGCCTGAATAAAACTATATCAAGCAGCAGTGAGAAATGACGCACAGCAGCGTGGCGTCATAACCCAGAGGTCGGTGGATCGAAACCACTCGCTGCTATCTCTTTGCCGCTGAATTAGTTTTAGGCACTATATTTCTTACAAACTTTTCCATGTGCCAAATAATTGTAATTATTCGTTGTCTTATTCGCTGGTAAATAAAATGTATGTACTTCGAGCAAAATTCTGACAAATATTTTTTTATCTCTACACATCCCTGAAGCCTTTCAGGCGAACGAATTATTGCAAACGTTACTATAAAAATATACCTACGCTGATCGCAAAAAAAACCCTCTGAACAGCACATATCAGGCAACGAAAAAGAAAGCTAGCAAAGTTCTCTGAAAACATAAACAGATTGGAATATCTAATAACATCCGATAACTCTTGCATGATCCAAGAAAGGAAATTTGAATATTTGGGGTTAAGTGAAAGAATAGTTCGGGAGAGCGATGAGGTAGTGTTAAGAGCTCTCTGACCTGGAATAGTTAACAGAACATCAGGGTAGTATATTACGGTCATAGTAGTGTGAACGTATCATGATATGACTGAAATAGTAACGACAAGGTCAATCACTCTGGGATATACGAAGTTTGGCAAAATATGACAAGAGGATCTTCTTCTAAACTACTACAACTCTAACAATCAAAAGTATAGATCTGTTACATCGCGATCACGTAAAAATGAATCTAGAGCAAGAAGAGAATAAATACCACATCGAACAAGAGAAATCCCGGTCATAAGAGCGGCAAGTCGGTTGCAGCAACTGTCCTTCCTTGCCATTTCGGTAAACACTCTTCGTAAGATATTTCGAATAGCGAAAGCGGATGGATGAGCGCTGAAGATTGAGATTTGCATGAATATTGAGCACACAGGATGATAAAATTAACTGTTAGCAAAAGAATTGCACTACGGGGAATTGCTGAATCACCGGGGAGGATGCAATCTAAAGGGCACAATATGCAGAGACAACAATGATGCAATGAAGTAACAATGAGAGAAAGTTATGCAAATGAAAATATCGGAAAGTACATATATACGAGTTGAGATTGTCGAATTGTATATGCAAGGCAGAAATATGACAAATGCATGGGAGCAATTAAAGAAAGCTATACAAAATATTATCAAAGAAATGCAAGGTAGAAATGCGAGAAAGTAAAGCAATGTGGTAATGAAAGGGAGTGAAGATAAAAGTATTTATTTCAAAGTTGTAAGAATCGTGACTTAGTCAAAGACATGGTATCACCAGGCTGTACTAGTGAATACAAACAGAACACAACGGGTAGCCTCTGAGAGAAAGCACCAATATCTCTTCGTATATACAAATAAGCTGGGTTTTTTTTCAAAATGCTAAAGAGTCTCACTAATTGTAAGGAAGAAGAATATGTCACTGAAAAAATGAAAAAGGATAAATTAGATAGATTGTTAAGTGGCAGGCCGTGCTTGCCTTTCCGCCCTGAGACTCGCCGCTGCCTCGGCTGCGATTCGCCTCGCGGCGGCACGGATGGCCGCGTGCGGATCAGCTTTTGCTCGCGACTCCGGACTGAGCGCAGAGGTTGGCGACGACGCGCACACCGTGGAGCACGTCGCGAAACACATCAGTATCTAGAGAAGAAGATGCTAGCCAAAGAAACTACATATTCCTAAAGAGTGTTCGTCTATTGGTTCTGTATAATAAAGGCTCTGTTGTATGGAATTTTGGTTGAATGGTAATGAAGGGAGAGGACTACAGACATTGGCCTCTTCAATGGTGGCGGCCGATGGACTGAACGAGCCGGACATCGAGTTGTAGCTGCTCCGAGATGAAGATGCTTGATCACCAGAGGAATGCTGCGAGGAAGACGTGCTGCTTCCTAAAGATACTATCGATTAGTTGAAAGTAAATGACACATGAAAAGAAAGATGATATATGTGTATATGTATATCTTACGCGGACTGCTAGAGCGGGAGTGCTGCGGCCGAGCAGGCCTAAGAAGACCTCTGGTCTTTGCCGTTCGTTGTGACTCCAACGAGGCGCGAAACATGCTAAAAAGATATCTTTTCTCTATTTATATCAAAAATGTTCCTTAATTCTAGAACGGAGAGACCCTTTTGCCATTTGATAGGAGTGAGAGGCAAATAAAACCTTAAAGTGGCATCTTGAATTTCACGCGAACTGGTCGTGTTGATAGGAGGAACTGCCTTGCGGTGATCCGCTGATGTCATTGAGCTCGTCGGCTGTTCAAACGGAGAACTGGCGAGTTTTCTAGCGGATTCGATCGACGCAGAGAGAGCCTTCCAGAAGTTGTCATCCCTCTGCAAATTAGAAAGATATATGCCTAACACTTTAAAGGACCGCTTCGGCTAAAGTGTGCGTGCAGATCTGAAGAAATTTTCGGCTATCAGATTCCTTCTTCTACATGTCCTGTTTTATTGTTTTTTTTTTTATGAATCAGCTCGACGTGCGGTGAACATAGAGCACAAGATCACACATGCTCGCTCAGCGTATAGTAAAAGGGTGGGGGGGGGGGAATTTCTTCTGAGATGCACGCAAATTCGCCGACGAGGTCGTTTAAGCTAATTAAGAGAGCCTATCTGAGATATTTCGACCATGGCCATAGCAGAAGGTGCAGGGAACAAAAATATTTTTTGATTTTAATTTCCTTTGCAGGGCTTATGTAGCATCATGGGAGCTTCCAAAAAACTTTTTTTCAAAAAATATTTTGAATGTATAACTACAGTATGCCTCGATTTATCGAAAATATTCGATTGACTATAAAATTCGTAAAAGGTAAC
This sequence comes from Allodiplogaster sudhausi, assembly GCA_945643635.1. Taxonomy (NCBI): domain Eukaryota; kingdom Metazoa; phylum Nematoda; class Chromadorea; order Rhabditida; family Diplogasteridae; genus Allodiplogaster; species Allodiplogaster sudhausi. The sequence continues at coordinate 5,501,969 of CALZFC010000009.1, forward strand.
CAAACTAAATTTTGAAAGTATCGTTTTATTAAGGGCGCACAAAAATGACATAGAAAGGATTTCATAAAAGTTTCATTATAAGGTCGAAATGAGCACTTATATTATGGGAATGCGCCATTAGAGTGCCAAGCAGTAGAAACTGCGCGATGAGACCATATCCATTTGATAGAGCGTCATTTGTTACCCCTAGAAAACTGCCTCTCATGTGGATCCTCCTACGGGAACTTTACAATGTAGAGGGGTGAACACAGCGTGGAGTAATAACCCGCAGAACAAAAAATGGCTATAAAATGAGTTTTTCTCGCTCTTTTCAGAAACCAAAGATACCATTGTGTTTATAATTTAGAAATGCATAAAAATGTCATACATAATTTGTTCATACGATTACATTCTCAATCATTTTTTCGGCAAAAACCGAATTTCTGCCTGTGTCGCAGACATAGAAGCGCCTTTAATTGCACATAGACATCAGAACTACGCCACAATTTCTACTTCATTTCAAAGCGCAGTGTTTTTCACGTCGGATAAAATACTCATTGTTTGTACTTTTTTTCCCAAGAGCTCGGGGTGTTTAGTTGACTCCGCGGAGCTCAGGGCAGCTAGTTCAAAAAATCCCATTTAACCTCGCTAACATGCGTCAAACTTAATATTATGCAAAATAATTGTCATATTGGTGTTCGTGGTATTAATAAACCCCCTGGAGTCTATTTGGAGAAAAAAAAATTTTCCAAAAAAATTTCGAATATTTTCGGACAAATTTCGTGAAAAAAGTCGAAATTTTTTGGAAATATTTTTTCTCCAAATTGACTTCAGGGGGGGTTTATTAATACCACGAACACGAATATGACAATTATTTTGCATAATATTCAGTTTGACGCAGCGAGGTTAAATGGGATTTTTTGAACTAGCTGCACTGAGCTCCGCGGAGTCAACTAAACACCCCGAGCTCTCGGGAAAGAAAGTACAAACAATGAGTATTTTATCCGACGTGAAAAACACTGCCCTTTCAAATGAAGTAGAAATTGTGGCTAAGTTCTGATGTCTATGTGCAATTAAAGGCGCTTCTATGTCTGCGACACAGGCAGAAATTCGGTTTTTGCCGAAAAAATGATTGAGAATGTAATCGTATGAACAAATTATGTATGACATTTTTATGCATTTCTAAATTATAAACACAATGGTATCTTTGGTTTTTGAAAAGAGCGAGAAAAACTCATTTTATAGCCATTTTTTGTTCGGCGGGTTATTACTCCACGCTGTGTTCACCCCTCTACATTGTAAAGTTCCCGTAGGAGGATCCACATGAGAGGCAGTTTTCTAGGGGTAACAAATGACGCTCTATCAAATGGATATGGTCTCATCGCGCAGTTTCTACGGCTTGGCACTCTAATGGCGCATTCCCAAAATATAAGTGCTCATTTCGACCTTATAATGAATCTTTTATGAAATCCTTTCTATGGCTTTTTTGTGCGCCTTTAGATAACGAATAAAGCGATACTTTCAAAATTTAGTTTGGTTACCTTTTATCGAGGCATACTGTAGTTATACCTTCAAAATATTTTTTGAAAAAAAGTTTTTTTGGAAGCTCTCATGATGCTACATAAGCCCTGCAAAGGAAATTAAAATCAAAAAAATATTTTTGTTCCCTGCACCCTCATGATCCAGTATCTCAGACAGGCTCTCTTAAGTTCGGGGATGGCCGCAGCTTCGTGCCACTCCTTTCAAAGCGCGAACGTTTCGGCTTCGACAACCGCATGAATTTCAACAAAATAATGCCATCAAACGTACAACTTTCATGTGGAGTCTCGATTGACCTATGGAAGTTCGCTTCATCTTGACATCTTTTCCTCCTTTTCTTCCATCATTCATCTCGGTAGATGTTTTCTTGATCTTCTTCTCATGCTGCACTGGAGTGGAAGGGCGGGACTGCTCTACCCCTTTGCCCATCGGTTCGTCGTCATCAATTGTCACCAGCTAAAAATGCGTCAATGAATGAGAATAAAGGATCGCTGATAATAATCACAGGAGATTTCTTTCTCCCCAAACCTCAGCTGGCTCGCTTTTGCAAAATCGACGGTACGTGCGGATGGGCAAAGGCATGGCTGACGTCATCATAGTCAGCGCAAACTTTTCCGGTGTTGTCAGATGAACAGAAAGCACCGTTAACTGTAAATGCGCCGATGGAAGTTAATTCAAAAAAAAAACTTTAACCAGTAAATATCTTAAAAGAAATTGCTACGGCAAACCTCATCTGGATCAACTTCTGAGTCCGAATCGACAACGATGACATCTTCTGGTGTTCCTTGAGGGCTCGTCGCTCGAAAAGAATTCGTCGCCTCAGTAACGATGACACGCGGAGTGGGAGACGGTGCGGGAATTCTAGCTTCGTCTGATTCAGAAGCCCTCAGAAAAAGTTCGACTGCTATTCGCTGAGTGGGAACTATGTTTAATGTTGCTCCAGCTGTCTCTTCGTCGCGCGTTTCGTGAACGTCGATGCCAGTGCTTTCCTCGGTAAATACTGGCAGATGGGGGATCACAATGTCCATCTTAGCATGCTCTATTCTTGTCACTTTCTCTGCTAGCACAATTGACGCATGGCCGGCTTGTTCTTCACATTGACTCAGATGAGCAGTGAAAGTGATCTCCTCTTCAGTCCGCAGCATCCCCTTTCGTAGCTCGGACATATCCAGCTTTGTCGTGGGGCCCTGACAGCTCGGAACAAATGCCAGCGGCACCTCTTCTTCGTTCTCCTTCCGCTTGATCCTAATCGTTTCTTTGACGCGACTCCACTCGCTACACCAGATGCCGCCGATCTTATTGGTCTAGATGGATATGGGAAATTAGACGAATATTATGCTTTAGAAGAACGAGAAAGCACAACCTCCAAGAGTGAGTAAGAGCTCCAAGAATGATGAATATCCGGTCCGAGGTCGGCAAGGGAACGGCTACGGGTATTCAGATGCCGCATCGTTACGGGGATATATTTACCAGCGTTCTAAAACAACATTGTCAAACATGTGTTTAACAATCAGGATTATTGTGCGTCAGTCATTACTAAACTATTTTTATTTTTATTTACAACCTCTCCGGCCATGAAATCGTGAACGGTCCCTGGTGATTCTGAAGCAGTGGGCTTGAGATGCCAAGGGAATCGAGCAGTGATACGCTGGCCAGTCCAAGCCGGAGCCGACCGAGACCTCCGAGTTCTCTGAGAAGAACTTTGTTGTTTCGACATGCACAGCAAACTATCAGATACCAAGGAATGCAAACCCGAGAATGCAGGGCAGTCTCGAAGAAATGGAAGTGAGAGAAGTGAAGCTCGGCTTCATCCACACGGCTCGCCACACTCTCCATCGTTTCGAGAGCACGAGTGATGTTCGGAGTCTTCTGCAACGAGACCGCACCACTCGCAGCCATGTCGATCCCCTCGTCATTCGCGATTAACTTCAGTGCGGAAGTCATGTCATCCAGTGAAAACTAAGAGAAGAAATATGTTCATGCATTAACAATGTGCGAATTTACCGAAGATGATAATGTTTTTATCGCAATCGCGTCGTCCATCGGAGTGAAACGTAGCTTCTTCGTCGCTACCGTGGAGCTGATGTCCTCTTCCTTCTTCTTGTCTTCATCTCCATTCTCATCTCTCCGCTTCCGTGTAACTGCTTTCTGTCTGAAATATGGAAATGTGATGCACTGCAAATGCAGAAATGCCATTAAAAATTAGAGCAGAACTGACTCTTGTTTTGTCTCTGGAGTGATGGTAGCAAGCTTGGGCGGAAGGAGCGCCACCTTCTCAATGGTGGCTGCTTTTGGAACCGGCTCGAGACTCAGCGAGACAGCAATGGAATTATTGTAGCAGCGAAACAGAAGTCGAGGCTCATCGAGGACGTCAGTTTGTGGATGAATCTGTACATAACTACTTTAGATCAGGCTTGTTGATCCCTTTCAAATTAAAGTGACATCTGATTATCGTACCCCATCTGACTAACTTGAGTATGTCAATTGGTCAAAGAATTGAATTGCCTTGAATTGCATATATTTGTCTGCACCTTGGCCGCCAGTCCTTGAACCTGCTGAAGATACCGAACGCTCTGTCGCGCAATTGCAAGCAGCTCCTCGGCAGCTTTTTCGATCTCACCTTTGATGCAACTCAAGAATGCGAACGCGAAGGCCATGCGCTCTTCCTTAAACAAATTTAAAAAATTGTTAGCAGCATTAACGTGAACAAACGACAAAAAAATTGACGTACCCGAATCAGCTCCTTTAGCCTAGGATCTTTCTGTAGGATCTCATCTGGAACGGCGATGCCCGAATACTTGATGGAATGCTCTTGATTGAGCTCCGGCTGTTCTTTCACTTCAGTCACATCCTTCAGCAGATTGTGCCCGGCCTCCTCGCTCATGCAGACATGATCCAGCTGCAAGCTTCCTCTTGAAAACAGCATCCTTTTTTTTCATAAACGTGCCCGTAATTAGAATAAAAATGATTATTCGCTCAGAAGATATTTCATAAATAAGGTTTTAACTAGCCATACCTTTTCCCGAAGTGATATCTCCTCCATGTCGCAAAGATCATGAAGCAGATTGCGAACACGTCGCTCAGCTAGAAGAATTCGAGAGCTCTCGTCTGCACAAAGACGTTTCTCTGCGCCCAGCTTAGGATGCTGTAATACTGCCACTTCTTCACATGTAATTAATAATAATGTATTTTAGTTTAAAAAAAACTCTACCTTGACTCCACGAATGAGTGTGTGGACTTGAGTCATTTCCATGTGAGAAACCTCGCAGAGGTATATCATGGCCTTTAATATAAGAGAGTCACTTCCTTACATTGCATAAACCCGCTAATGATTGGTGAAAGAGCACTCACCGAGACATCGTCAAGCATCTTCTCGCGCTGCTGATCAAAAAGACTTTCGTGATGGACATAGTCGGTCCGCTCAGCCAAGTACTTGAAGAAGCAGAACTGGAAGAAAAGCAATTGCCGAGAGACTTGCTGACTAAAATGACCGTGGCCTTTCCGACGGAGAACTCCAGAGAATAATGAAGAAGACAATGCTAGCCTGTACTCTCTGCAGCATGTACTGAAGGCGGGCTCGCTGAAGCAGGTATGCGAAGTGATGAGAGGCAGCTTCAGCAGAAGAAGCATCCCGAATAATATCACATGAATATACCTAGAAAAAAATCTTACAATACACAATAAAATTATATTTAAAGAAAACAAAAAGATATCTTCTTTGCCTGATAGCGCGACAGGCGGTCATCAGCTCTTTCGAGGAGAAGCTCAACAAGATGCTTGAATTCGGCACGTTCGCACAGCAGAGTCAGCAGCTCGTCGTCGAGAAGGTCACACCATTCGAACAACGGACCGTTCTCGGGGTAGTCTAAGACGGGAATACGATATGGCTAGAGTTAAATTTATTTTTTTGGAAGACAAAAGGGATCGCTTCCATGACTCTTCTTTCAATGATCTCTTCGTGATTATTCTTCTTATTGTTTGCAGAACTTTTTTCAATGATTGGATCAGCATAAAATTAGAAAAAAAAATTATTAAAAGAAAAAGCAGGTCACTCAAATGTTTGGAAAAAGGAGAAAATATACCTGTGCCTTCGCCATCAACGCACTGTTCGATAAAATCTGCGAGATGGTGTTGGAACTCGGAGGCAAGCTCGCCTGCTTCGGGCTCCTGAACAGGATACATCCAAATACAGTCCAACCACTTAATCTCTGAATGTGTACATACCACTCTCTTGGAGAAGTCGATTTCCCCATCGAGAACCGCCTTCAGCAGTTTCTGACTGCGCGCAGATCGGGAAACCAAGAACTTCGTAAGCGGATTTCCTACGGCTGTGTTCCTCTTACATTTCACTTTCCTCCCACCAATGTGCCCAGCATGCTCGCTCTTTGCGCCCTTTCTATGCTCTCCTTTTGTTGTTTCCGATTTCGTCGAGGTTTCTTCTGCCTTAGCCTTCACTTTAGCCGCTGCGGCCGCCTGCTCTGTTTGTGTCTTTGTGCTCGTTGGAAGAATGCTAGCGATCGCTCTCTGCGGGGTAGAAGAGTTGGAAGTTGTGGTCGTGGTAACCGGTGTCATAATTCCTGCTGTTGTTGTCAGTCCTTTGACTGGAGTGACCATTTCGGTGAGAGGTCGCGGAGTGGCCAGGGTCGGATTCGTGTCCTCTGCCGAAGTCACGACTACACTGAGCAGGGAGGCTACGGTTTTGACTGGAGACGTGAAGGTGCTGCTGGTAGAGGTAGTTGAAATTGTGACGACAGACGAAATCGCCGAGGATGTCGTGACCGGTGGCAGAATCCTCAGCTTCCTAACGTACTTATCGGAGCTCTTCGTTGACATCTAAATGAAAGAGTTCGATTGGTTGTAAGGTCGTTCGGCTGGGTACTGTAATAGGCTAACCTTATATCGATGCCTTCTCTCATTGCACTCTCGAACAGTGACGAATCGTTGGTGGAGTGCACGCGGTTCAGCGACAAGCGGCTCAATGCAGTGGTTGGCGAGCCGCTCAGGGAGGGGCGGCGGCACGAAGGATTTAAGCGAGTGCAAGTCGTTCACGCTGTACAGGCGAGCGCAGTCTTGGCGCTCGAAGGGACGTTGTCTGAAACATCGATCAAGTTTATACAAGGATAAGAGTAACAATAAAAATAGAAAACATGGCCGATATATACCGGTGATGTTTTGTCGGCTCGTCTGAGAGAAATGTCCCGCGCTCTTGTTCACGTAGAAAGAGACGGCTAGGCGAGCGGCGTAACTCAACGTGGAAGCCCATCTTGGATGGAGCGATATCCTTGTCGTATCTGGAAACAAAATAGAGGATTTAATGAGAATGATTCATAATGAGAACGGCGAAATAATGAAGCAGAAAAGAACAAACAGCTGCTCGAGTTTCTTGAGCCTCTCGATATACTGCTCCGCATCCTTCATCAGCCAGATGGCCGACGGCAACGGCCCGAGCACCGGCGGAAAGTTCCACTCCTGACGAATTTGGGTGGGGAAGTGAGCGCGTTGCAGCTGCGGTCGAAGGGGCCACATGGGAAGGGGAGGCACGCTCACGGTCAGAGCAGACGGCTCTGGAGGGCGATGGATGGGGGAGACGACTCGGGGCTGGAGTTTGGGAGGCGAAGGAGCAATGACGGTGGAGACTGGCCTGGCAAGAGGCCCTGCCTCCCTGCCCCTGAGTCCCTGGCCGCGTCTCCTCAGCTGGATTGGATGCGTGGCCAGGCGCGCTTCGACTACGGTATCGAGGGCGACGAGCAGCGCGGACGGAGTCTTGCGCTCGAGCAGGTGTTGAGCAAGGATCATCGAGTAAAGGGACTCGTCCGGCCCGTTCTCGAGCATGGATCTTCTTGGCTGGATCTCCCTCTCGCGCTCTTCCTCATTTTCGTTTCCCCTCTCCTCTTCGTCCTCCGAGACCACCCCGGGCGGCTTCCAGATCTTCCTCAACACCAGCGGCCACTCGATCATCAGTAGACTCATCTTGCGTGGCCGCTCATCGAGCGCTTCGAAAGCGGCGTATAATGTCTGAGATGAGGGGCATGTTTCTTCTCTTTTCTATCCGTAATTTAAAATCATATCTGGAAACAGTACACAAAGAGTGAACAATGGCCATAAATGCACGGACCTCATAGTCGACTGCAATCTTCGTTACCTCTTCTCGAATTCGTCTGTGATCAGCCTTTGTAAGCTTGGCGAATCGTTCATCAGGCGGCGGCGGCTAAATTTATTAATGTAATATTGCTTTCAAGTGTCCAAAACTGTTTTTTTTCCTGGAAAAATGCAGAAAACCTTGAAAGTGGAGATGAGTGTTATCCGCTTTGATTTAGACGTCGGTTGCTCTTCTCTTTCCGTCTCATCGCTGTTTTCCTCGCTGTTGTCCTCCTCTTCATCCGCATATCGTTTCTTCTTGACGATCCAAGGAATTCCGCCCGGGTAGCGCTTTCTCTTCTTCTTCCGACGGGTTTGCTGAGCCAATCATCATTGTTATACACGGCGATAATCATGAAAGTGTGAGCAACCTCAAGTCTATTGTATAGCGATGTGTTCTGGGCAAATCGTTCTTTTCGCTTGGCCACCTCGGCCTCCAATTCCTCTGTTGTCTTTTTAGGATGCACGCGAGGTCGGCCGGGCTTCTTCTGAACAGAATAAGCTGCTTCTTGACATATTGCCAACGAGATGTCGATATGTCTGGTTACCTTGGGAGAACCGCCATCTGGCTTCTCAGGCGATGTCTCGTGAACCCTCGGACGACCTCGCTTTGGCTAAATTTTCAGAAATAAATATTTCATTGTTTAATTAAAGAGGATGCCAACCATGATTCCAATGGCCCTGAGCTCTTTGTTTCTCTTAATGCGCTGTCGATGTTCTTCGGAGCGTGGCTCCGGCTTCTTCCTCGGCTTGGTACCCTTCTTCCCAACGACCTTGATGAATTGCTCAACGGTCTCTTCCGGAGCTTCCGCCTAAAAGTTTTAGCTGCATACAATGTATTTAATCCAGGATACATTAATTCTTATGTTAAGCTATCCCAATGTTGTCATGCAGTATTGAAAGATCGGAATAAACTTTGCTCATTCAGCTTGAAAATATCTGACAAACTAAATGAATAACCTGATGTACTGGCTTCCTCTTCGATTTTTGCGAAATTGTGCGAGCAGTCTGCCCAGAAAAGTGAGGAGAGGGCGCGTGTAATGGAGGGACGCGATCATCTGTACGCCGTTGATCAGGAGATACCGTAATCTCGCCATTCAACATCTGCGGAATAACTGGGACGGGTGAGACTGAGCTAGACGCAGAGTGTCCAGAACGCAGAGAAATCTGCAATTCATATTTATATGAGTGCATTCTAAATCCTACAACTTCTCGCCACCAACTTCGCTAACAGATCTGCTGAGTTCAACCCGACGCAGACGCTCCTCGTTCTCCTTCTCGAGCTCGACGACGTGAGGATCAACAATGGCTTCCTGTTGGGCAGAAGACGGTTAATTATATTCAACTTTGACAACTATTAGCGCAGCAAACTTTTCCAAGAGAACTATATAGCACAGTTTAAAACACCTTGATGGACCGAACGAGCTGACTCTATTGTTATTACAAAACGGATGAGTCGCAGAGCTAACCCCTGGCTGATGCGCCTGTTGGATGTCTCTGACGACTTGGCTGCTTGCCAAGTATTTGCCCAGTCGAATCTGCTCGATCATAGTGCGACTCATGTACCGTCGCTGCCCGCCCGGATACCGGTAGCGAGAAGGAGTTGGCCTGTCTTTCATCGTCCGGCTAACACTCTGCGACTGCGAAAGGCGAGCAGACGTTAGACGTGAGGCGGACATGCTGTTCTCTTCGCTTTCGCCCCCATTGGACAACTGTGGCATTCTTGATTTACCTGAACAAAAAGGGTTCATGTAAACATTGTAATTGTCATGAAGCTACAGTAGGCTACTAACCGTTGAGATGCTTATTCGTGCCGACCGAGTCGGTTCTGACGATGATTTCAGTCGCATTACGAAAGCCAGGTGGCGGTCCCCGTTTCGAATGCGGTTGAGTGACGCGTGAAGGGAGTCTTGGCTGCGGTGGAGCGGTGCGGAGAGCGGAGGGGAGAAAAGATGACGAGGAAGAGTCTACGACGGTTGTGTTCGCAGCCACCGCGTGGTCGGCGAAGACGGCTGAACTCGTTGATGGCTGATCCGAGACAACCAGCGTGTACAGCGCATTCTTGTCAACGCCGTCTCGTGAAGGCATTTCCGCTCCTCCATTCGGGAAGATCGGCCCAGTTGAACTAGCCGCGCGCCAGCGGAAACGATTTGTAAACTACAATTTGCATGTTAGAGGGAAAAGGTACTCTCGATTTGACCGTCCAACCCCGACAATGGATTTCTCCAAAGACTGATAAACCTATCACTTTTTTTTAAAGAAAATTAAAAAAAAAAACAATTCTAACAAAATTGAGTTTTCAGCAAAGCCTACTCTGCTCTCCTGGATTCTGCTAGGTCATCAACAGAGGCTTTTATTTCCTGTATTGAAATTCGACATGAAAAAAGAATTGCTCAAGCCTCAACTTTACAGTTACTTTGCAAGACACCCATTAAAAGAAGGAAAAGCAGCACACCTTGCTATGACCCGTGCTCACCGTCGCCTCCCTAAGTTGCTTTCGAAGTGGACTCGCCATATGCCGATAACGCTGCAACAAATTTCCTTTTAAATATAATTTAGCAATTTGTATCCGATCCATGTTCATAACCCTTCCATTAGATAGTTATCACTTCTACGGCAAAGTTTACTTGGAAATACCGTATCGATGCTGAAGTATGGAGTCTATACATAATAGTTTAGAGCGACAGAATGCGCCATTCTGTAACTACAATAACAAAAGTATGCAATTTTCAACAGCAAAAATGTTTCAAAGACATATTCCTTAAATTATTAACCAGCTCTATGCTAATATTATCTCGATTCCTATGGTGTGCATGCTGGAATACGTAAAAAGAACACTATAGAATGAACCTGCGGGCTACGCTCTGTTCTGTCTTCATAGACAGGCTGGCCGAGTTGGGGCTTGAGGTAGATGGGCCGATTCGGCGGCCGGCCACGTCCTGGTTTTCTGAATTAGCATAAAGTTTGTACATACTTTAGCTACATCAAAGTATCAACAAAAAACGGCGTTGTACACTTCAAGCTAAAAATATGAAATAGAACGATACCTGCTCGTGCTAGGCGCGGCGTCGTCGTGAAAGTGGCTGATTCTGTTGACGCGGTCATCGCCGCCGGACGAGTCAGCTCCACCATTCACTGAACAAGTTGAGATCAACCAGTCAGTGACATTTCAAAGCCGGCTTATAGTTGACAAATCATGCCAGCCATGCAAAACATTACAGAGCACAATTGTTATTCCTCATGACAATTTTAACGCCTTGTCTTATAATATGCATTCATTACAGAGTAAAAATAAGCAACAACCTAATTTCGATAATATCATAGAACGTGCATTTCTATATGCAGTGGGTGCCGCGCACTTAAGCATTAACTTTTTTTTCCAAAACGCATTTTCCTTGAAATAAAAGTTCGTGCCGTTTTCCCAAAGCAGACAAATCTTTGATATCGATTTTTTAACATCAAAAGCGAGCATAAATACAAAAAAGCCGTGTTGCCGTGCTTTTATTTATGTAAAAAGAAATCGAAGAAAGTATTTGCAGATGAAGAAAAAGAAGGTTTCAAAACAAGGGCTTGCTCAAGGTTTCAGATGCATCAAACGCTGAGAAATGACCAATGTACTCTCTTAACATTAAACCTAGATCTGTAAATACTTCCACCAATAAGTAAGAACGTCTCTATGTTCTTTATAATAGTCTATATTCCAAAACTAATCTGGAATCACAGCGCAACTCTTTTAGCCGCAATTGAGGCAGCTTACGAATACAGCAGATACGCGAGAAAATATTACCGTCACGGTTGCCTGGTCAAGATGCAATTATTGGGCGCGGAATTCAAATTTCAATGTATGCAGCTTGATTTGTCAGATTACATGACTAACGACTCTAATCCATGATATAAGAAATCCTTCTCTACTCCTCTCTTAAATGTTACAATTTACTCAGCTAGATTAGTATGATTTAGGCATCTGTGTGGTGCACCGTGTAAAAATATTTTTTCATTGGAATAAAACTAAACAAGATGTCTTCATTGCAAAAAAAGTGAAGAGAACACCGACGTCGTTGATGCTCGTCCGGCGCGGCAGGTTGCGGCGGCAGCGTTGAGCCCCTCGTGGCTGTGCTGGCTGGCAATCGTGGAATCGGTCTGCCTAACAGAAGGCTGTGCTCGTCGCTCTTCCAGACGCCGTCATTTCCTAGTCTGCAGACACGACCCAGCACCTTTCTCTGCACTCAACGCGAAGCAATCACGAAGGAATGCGATTCTCACGAGACGAGCTCTCTCATTCTCTATCTTGCTCTCCCTTTCTCACGTAACATCTTCCTTATCACAATGGGGGACAATAACGCTGAAGATTTCCAGGGCTAAAATACGTCAAAATTCACAATAGCATGAGACTGATGTGGCATGTAGGAGGATTATAAAAGTAAACAAGGGCATAATGACCCAAGTCACAGGAAGAGCTGGAGGGCATTGATTCCCGTGTGGTCGAAATGGCTAGAGAACAAAGTGAGGAATTTGAGATCAATATGACATATTATACGTATCCAGCAGAATAGTAGCATCAACGAAAGTGCAACGAGTCAAGTATAAGGAGCGCGATCATTGGTCTGAAGCATTCCAGAACCAGAGAAAGCACGCCAGGGAACCTCTTGTCATTCATTTAACGAGACAAGGATAAAAAGGTGTTCAAATTTCGCATCTGGCGCGACTTCATGTGCAGGCGTCGGTGTACTCGCAGAAGAGACGACAGACGTGGTAACAATCGTCGACGGAGCATTAAAATGGCGGGAAACATGAGTTACTAGAAACGTGCACTCTCTGGTCGGCTCTCTCGTCGTCTGGGGTCTCTTCAACCGAGTCATGTCTCAGCCACCGAGAGATTCGGAGCAAGAAAAGCAAGAAAAAAAGATACAAAGAAAGAAGACGAACGACCGCCTCTGCACTGGGAGGTCGCACTCTCCACTGAGGAAACACATCGCTGCCAGTGGGAGGAGACGGGGCCAGCGTGGCTAGAGACGCAGAGGAAGGGACACTCTCGCCCTCTGTGCTCTTATTCCTACACCAAATCACAATCAATGCGACATTGTGAGAAAATGAGCTGGGAAAAGAATTTCGCTTGCGGAGGAACTATGGTAGAAAATTCTTTTCCGCCAAAAATACCTGTTATTTACTTTGCAGGAAACAAAGGTTTAAACGCTGTATTTTACATATCTCTCTAAACAGTTATTTTCCATTATTTAACATTATTCTTGAAACAAATTCCGAGATCTCAATGGCACTAATTCAGAAAGTGGGGTATTTTTGGGCTCCCACGAGGGGACCCCGCCACGATTTTTGGTCAGTTGCTGAGTCGTGGTACGATCTACAGCTAGGCAAAATTTCAACTTCATTGGTCAACCGAGGGCTGAGAAAACTTGCAAAATGTGTGCAGGGGTACCCTCACAAAGTATTTTGTTGCACATAAAAAGTAATAATTTAAAAATGTAAAAAAGTTAATATAATAGCAGATGTATTCTGAATGAAAATTTATTAAATATCTGATGGTATTTTGATGTCTTGTCCTTCTTCAGATTAACATCACGACATCCTAGGATGTGCCGGACTGGGTGGTCAAATGTGTGCAGTGAGAGAATGTGCTTTCTATGAGGGCAGAAGAGTGGTTAGAATAACACTGAGAACTGATCGTGAGAGCAAGCGAGGCAGGCTAAGGCTTGACCGGCATGAGTTCCATCTGCGCATGGCTAACCGCTATCAAAACACATGTCGGTCTGTCAAATAGGAGAACTTCTCTAAACGCCGTTGGTTTACTTGAAGGAATACAGAGAATGTAGGAAGTACATAGAGGACAGAAAGACGAGGGGGTCAAGGGTAAAGAGGGATCAAGAAATGCAACGACCAGGAAAAGACTTCTAGGATGGCAATCACAAGCTCTCTTTTGTTTTTGTACAGCATCCTGCAGAAGCTGCCAAAATTTAATAGCATTTCTACCATTATTGCGGATACCGGTGCTGATCAGAATCCCCTCCCCTCACCGTCATTATATGGTGAGTGTTCTCAAGGCATTCTCTCGCTTTTTTCTTATTGTTAGAAGCTTCAAGTTTCCGATTTCATCAATTGGATTGATTTAGCCATCTGATGAAGAAATAAGGCGAAAAAAAATCATATTTATTGGCTGTTGGTTGAACAGCTTTCCTCTTCACCTTTCGAACAGCTCTGCCAAGTCAACTAGTACCATCGCTGTATGTATCACGAGGGGGCTGGGAAAGAGGGTTGTATTTATTAATTCATTCTATGCTCCGCTTCCATTGCTCATGTTACCGTCATATCGCAGTTAAAAGTTGCTGAATACAACAATAAGCCCTGATATCGGCCGAACAAAAATCTGGCAAATGTACACAATTTGCAAATATCGTTGTAAGAGGCATCTGTCAATAATGCGTTTTTATGCTGGTTGCACAGAGCATTCAACACATTTCTACTTCTTGATGAGCACCTCTCTGATCTCTTAGTTATCCTTCATTCTGTTAAGCAATAATTCATAAATAAACTGAAGACTTTTGCTGATCAACATTTGAACAGTTGATCTGCAGTTTTAATGGAAAATTGGTTGCTAAATGCTTATTATTTTGGCCAAGACTTCCACTTCATTTTAACTATTGAAAGAACTGTAATCTTTGGTCCTCGCAGCTAGCGGAGCCATTATAAGATTCTCTATCTCTCTCTCACCAAAAGGGCCTTTCGCACTAGCGCCAGTTTTAGTACTGTGAAAGGCTCTTACCAGCAACATTTTTTTTTTCTGTATCGCATATTCTCTCTAAGCACTATCACTGGGATAGAGGGATCGACGGGCCATCCAGGAAGCGAACACCCAGAGAAGAACCAGAAAGGACCTTTATTCTTTATTCATCAGATAAATGAAGCTATTTACAGGCCCGGAAGATACAGTACTTGGCTAGTGCAGATATTATAATTCCTACACTAATGATTACCCTTGTATCCCAAGACACGTCTTCTACAGTTGGACTCCACCACAGAGAGTTCAGTGATGCTCCCGCAAAATGGCCGATCTACCAGCACGCATTACGGATTAGATAATTTTGAATTTAATTGAAAAGAAAATGAAATTCCATATACAACACAACAATGACTCATTCCAAATTGTGCTTTATGACGAGCTTTAATGTTTGAGCCTTATTTTAACCCTCAAACCATGGCCACCACGCCCTCAATTGTACTGCGCTAGATGAGGTAGAAGAGGATTCTAATATATAATGATTTTGTCATATAGTTTCTTGCCAACAAGGTACTACTTGCATGCTGAATAGAACATTGGGCGGGCAGCGTTCTTAATCGGCAATTTTGTCGTTTCATCACTGTACTTACATATTTCAATTTTATTTTGCAGATTCAGTTAAAAATACCCGGCGATCATAATGTAATCTTATAAATTTTCAGTAGTGAAGGTTCATCATTTCGTCCAGAGGTACTTAAAAGATTCTTAAAAGCATGGTGGGCTCATTTCCACTTGGTTGCCACTCTGCTGACGATGAGCAGACGCTTATAGCATTTTACGCCTATTTTTATACAAGAATCTTGAGGTACCGGGTTCGGTGTCTGGCGCGAGCTGAACTTTTGCTCGATTTAGAATAAATTCTATTTTGCATTATCTTATTATTAATCATAAAAATATCTCTAAATACCTACAAATATATCACTAAAAAGGAAACCTGTGAAAAAAACCCGGTAAAAAGACATAATATAAAAGATCTCCTAAATGTCTCCCCAAACTCATGAAACATTTCGCTGAAATTTCACTGAGCTCATAATGAAAACTTCATTAACATTTGGCCAAAGTGGCGTCAGTTTTGTCAAGATTAATTGCACGGCAGGGATATTGAACAAAGGAATGCAAAGAAGAAAATGAAAAAAGGAAACTTGGTTAGAAGGGGACTTCATCCGAAAGGCTGAAGTGGTTAGGATTAAATTCATTTCCACTAAGTGGCCACTCTGTTAGCTGTGGTGTCTAACTTCTTTTTCAGTCTATTATTTTGCAGCGCTTGGTCCCTTGTAAAAGGAGCGGCCCTGGTACTCACTCTTTCGTTGGGCCTAAAACCTGTCTTCTTTTCACTGATAAGAACTGCATGCGAAGGCTGCTGCTCCGAATCAGAACTCAGTGACTTCCAGATGATATCACTGCGTGATTTCTTTAATCACTTACTGATCTCTCATCTCCTGCTGCCTTCGCAACTTCGCAATCATACAAATCTCGTGGCTCCTGAAAATGTTCCTTCAATATCTCACTTTCTCTCTCTCACCTTAGAAAAGCGGTTCTCAGAGAGCATTCGCAATGGCAGATTCTGCCTAAAATGATGCAATTCAGTTGTTTTCAACACTTGCCAATACTCAAATATCAGCAAGGACATTCTGTTCTGTATCGTGTCGTTGTCTCTTCTAATCAATTTCCATTCATTCGAAGACTGTAAGGATTGAGAGAAAGAAAGAGGCCGGGGAAGAGAGTCAAAGGCTAAAAGAAAAGCAGAGGTGAAATCGAAAAGATGAAGCAGAGAGCACCCTCCAATGCAGAACTAGACGTAGGTGGCTAAGGAAATGAGAGAGAGAGAGAGAGAGAGAGAGAGAGAGCGAGTGAATCCCCTCTTCTCACTTTTTCTGTCTCTCATCCGACGTCGCGCGCCGGCAGCGCCGTAAGGCTTTTCTGAGCTCTGAGTGTTATCGCCTCTCTCCCCTCGCCACTCCGGAACCCTTCTTTCGCCGCTTCACTTACGCTTCTTTCTAAGTCTTCGACAACAGCGCGCCTCTCTGTCTCTTCAATTCCCCCTCCCCACTCCTCCTGGTTTCGCCCTCTTCAAACAGAGCAAAGGGTTTCTTTAACCATACCAAGCACTCTGCTGTCTCATCCCCCTCTTCATTGTGACATAACCTAGCTGGGCGACGCGTCAAAGCGCTTAGTCACAACACGTTGTTTTCAAATACTCGCCGTACCAAATGATATGATAGAGAGCTGAACGGATGCATTCTTTCCGCTTTTATATTCTTGGTCTAGAAGAAGCTTTCGACTTCATAGGCATACCCACGTGTCCATAGACTACATAACATTACCCATCCCCCTCCCCAAACATTCCATCGGTATCTCCCTCCAAATGCACGTTTTCTTTAGCATGCATATGCATATGTTTGCAATTTTGCTATCATTTATACTGTATCACACTGCCTTGCATGGTGTGCCTCTCTCTGTCGCTTTGTTTCACTCTCTCGTTCTTTCTCACCCGCTCTCTCTTTACAGGTAAGTTACAGAGGCTTCTGTGCCGGCGCAAGTCTCTACGTGTGAGAGGCAAAGTCTGATCTTGCTTTCACTCTCTCTCTCTCACTCTCTCTCTCTCCCTCGCTCTCCCTCTCTATCACTGATAAGCGCGAACCGGGGGAAGCTCTTCATTTCTCTCTGCTGAAACGGCGGCAATCCCTAGCATCTTCCCAAGATGGCCGACGTTGCTCGCCATGAGGACGGTTCGTTTTTTAATATTTATTTTTGCTATCTTTTTTTATTACATTTTCGACTAAGTTTCCTATCAAATGTTACTTTTCTCTCATTACTGAGGTTTTAAATAAAATGTCGAGTAGAATTAGATGCAAATATCTGCAGCACGAGATGGACAGACCAAAACAGAAGACACAAACAAATTGTGTGCGCTTAGTTTTTTGATGCGAACTCGAAGCATCTGAGGAGGAGGAGGAAAGATGATAGCATTCACCCTCCCCCCTTTGAGACATTATGTCGCTCGTCTTCTCGGCGAACATTGCGCTCCCGGCGACAAACATCGCTGCCGCGAAGCAGGACACGCTGCTGAGCGAGGAGGAGAGTGGGCGCGGCGGCAGAGTGGCGTCCTTCCCTTCCGTCAGCTTCTTTTTTCCTTAGAAAATTTTCACTTAATTTTATCAAATTATTACTTTTTGTCCTTTCCGAGTTTTGCTGCTGACAGAAAAAAAATCCATCTGTTTTCATTGTAATATCAAAACAAGTGTCCAATTTCTTGTCCTATTGATGTCATTAAATTCTTGACACATTTCGCTCTAATGTCTGTGTCTCAATTGCCTTTCCATTTTTGTTTGCATAAGCACGTCATCAAAATGCTTCCAACTTGGAATTAAATTTTCAACCATTTGTAAGCAAGAATGTTTTTATTGTATGAGCTTGTCAATGTTCTTCTTAAACTATTACAACTACTGGTTGCTTCTCTTCAGGAGCCTGCGGAGATCGCGGTGAAGGCGTCGGCGCCGCCGTCGGTGGTGGCTTCTCGTCGTGACTCGGTGCGCTCCGTCCGTTCCGTCGTCTCGAATGGCACGAGTGTCGCCGAGTACACCATTCACCATGAGGTCTACGAGCACCACGAGAATGGCCATGCAGAGCACGACGTGGATGATGACAATGTCAGTTGACTCGTTTTGCAAAGGTATTTTTAACTAACAACATGACCTTAGACAGACAACAATTCGATCTGCGATGAAACGTGAAGCTATATATTTGTCAATATGTTAGGTTGGCAGAGAAGAATTGCTGTTTCAATGTCAAAAACGCCGTCTACCTTGAGCATGGGCAATACCTCGTTGTTTTGTAGTTTGACAAGCATGTGTATTTAATGTACTTCTTTTTTATAAGTGTACCAACCGATTTTATGTATTTGTCACTCAATCTCTGCTTCTGACATCCGTTAGCAGCGCCTCAAAATTGCCGGAATGCCTTGCTGATTAGCCATGAATAGTGAATGGAGAAAGGAATGAGCGCATTTCTTGTCGTCCCCGATCATAATCTTTCTTTTTCTCCTTCTCCAACTCTCTTTTTTTTCCTGGCCTCTCTCCCTCCACCAAAGTGCTGACTCGCTCGGATTCTCTTATCGCTCTCCTCTTTATCGTAGACTGAAGACAAGCAAGCAGTCTTTTCTGAATCGACACTTATCATTGCAAAAGAATAACTAACACATTTGATGAAATCGAAAGGGCATTTCGGCACAGTTATCTGGCACTTTACGACATCTGTCATCAGTCTTTTTTATAAGGGTTTAATGATACATCGCATTTTGAGAATAAGACATATTTAGAAGGAACATAAATAATATGAGTTGAAATAAATGATTCAATGATAATTGAAGGAGGACGCGGCGTCCGACAACACGGAGGTGGGCGCACCGAGCGGAGTGGCGCCCGTGCGCACGGCCGAGCATGACCGCGTGCTCGAGGAGTTCCAGGCACGCCACGGAAAGGCTGCCTCAGTTATCCCCGAGCCAGTCTCGCTCCCGCCTAACAACTACGACAAGGTGATTGCGCGAATGATTGGCAAGTCCCTAGATGTGCAGGTCTGTCTGGAGGTGGAAGGGGGCGAATAAGGGTCTGTCTCTTCTGAATTATGGTGATATACACATGAAAATGATCAAGTAATATTCAAATAGATTTTAACAATATGGTGCTATAAATTGAATACTATGAACATGAATCAATTTAGCGAGGAGTAAAAAGAATCTTTTAGCATGACGAGCACTCGGATGACGATGCCATCGAGATTGCGAGAGAGACGGAGGAGCAGAGACTCCAGGACGAACGAGAGAGGGCCGCGCTCATTACTCGTGAGGTGCAACAGAGACTCGTTAGTGATCGGGGAATTCTTCCTCGTTTTAACTCTCTCCCTCTCTTTTTTCCAAGGTTATTCATTCTCTTAGTCTCCTTTTGTTTTCTATTCGGTTAAAATTGGATCGTCTTTCCCAGGGAATTGAAACGGCAAATGCCGTGGCAGAGGAAGCCGAGGAGAGCGACGAGGAAACGGGCGTCGCTGTCATCTCCGAGCACAAGTACGCCTTCGACAGCAACGAGACGGCGCAGGTAGAGAAGACATAAGGAAATATATTAAAATAAATAAGTGAAGCTTAACGTGAACTTGCGGAGTTCATATTAAATGTATGTGAATGAATCGAATGAAACGGCCCCCTGCACCCGAGCGCTTGGCACATGGCGCACGCGGGTTCTCAGCCTGTTCGGACAGCCTTCCCTTTCTAGACGGGTATGCACCACACCCAGAAGCGAAACTCGCTCGACCTTTATGCTGCTCCTCTTCGCATTCACCACGTAAGTGGCGACATCAGTGTCCTTATCCGAGCAGCATGCACAGGGGATAGGGAAACATGCATTCACCTTTTCTATAGTTACAAAGTTACTCATAAATAGGTGTTCCATCTCACTCCGGTAGCTCTCTCTCACTTTCTCTCTTTCTCTCTCTTTCATTCGCTCACATTTACGTTTGCAAGTTATACCGAAGAGAGTTAATGCTTACAATTCTGTGCCAACTCGCCTGTAGTCGCCTCGTGATAAGAGAAGACGTGGGCTTACTTCTTAGGCTTCGTGTCCACAAATTCGCTCTCTCTTCTGCTTTATAGCGTGGCGTCATATGGTGCTTCTTATGCATGCTCCGGGTAGAGAGTTGTAATTACTGCCCCGTCCTTTCCAAAAGATTTTATTAGCTTTTGGTAGTTGGCAGCCGATCTTTAGTGATAAAGCGTAGGGAGATGCACAGAGTGCGACTGAGCTGACCGTTCACATTGATCTTTGCAGTTCAACCTCATCTCTTTCTTTCCGTGACAAAACGCTCTTCTCCCTCCTCATTCCAGAACTTCCCGCGCGACAACGAGTCCATCTTCGAAGAAGAACACGACGAATTTGAGACGGCCGAGTACGCCGACCCCGACATCGTTCAGCTCTCACGCAACGTACGCTCATTATCTGCCACTCTCCTTATCTCTCTCTCTCTTTCTCTCTCTCTCTCTCTCTCTCTCTCTCTCTCTCTCTCGCTCGCGCTCTTATGTATCTCGCAAATGGGCAAGCAACTAGAGCTCTAGCTTTGAATTACCTTAAAATATGAATTATGACTCGTCTTTCATTGGAGAATTGGCTTTTTAGGCGAGCGTGATCCGCCCGAATCAAATGGTTCCTCAGGAGGAAGAGGCCGGCTACGACCACGTGCACCACGAGGCGATCTATGATGAGGTGCACCACGAGGAGGAGGAGGCCGTGAGTCCGCACGACCACTACGAGGAGGTCGAGCTGCCGCAGCTGCAGCTGCACCAGCAGCAGCAACTGCACGAGGACGACGAGTACGACGACGACGTCTATGACGCCATCCCTCCGGAGCTCCCGCCACTCTCCGGCCTCGCGCCCATCCGCACTGGTTTGTTGTAGCTGCTTATATAAACTCCCATTTCACAGATTACAATAGAAAATGGCCGGTTCACAGGTCCACGCATCACGGAGTCCATCAAGCCGGTGTACCTCACCGATGACGACATTGCGGACGTGCCTCTGCGCTCGCCAGTCGCTGCAAAGCAGCCGCCAGCGCCGCGCGCCGCCGTCCGACGCGAGAGTGTCAACTCGGTAACGATCAAATTACTTCATTCCAACGGTCACACCTTCATTTTACATGTCAAGAAAAAAATATGTGCTTCTGTGTGAGCTAAATGTGCTCCGGGAAACCAGCTGTGGCTGCCTCTAAAAGTGTTCTTGATATGTGTCTAGTCTATGGTGTGTAAATTGCAAGCAACTCCTGCTCTGCTCTGAACCATCAACGAAAAGAGCAATTTCACTCTCTCTCTCTTTCTCTCTCTCTCTCTCTCTCTCTCTCGTTCGCTCTCTCCCTCTCTCTTTTTATTTCTCTCTCCTGTTTGTGAATCAAAATACGCTGACACAAACTTGATTTAAAGAGAGTGCGAGCTCGAATTCTTGAGGTGAACTCGGCTGCAGCTCCGGCGGCACAGCAGCGCCGCTTCAGTCAGACTTCTCAGAATAGTGTCAGTGCTTGACTAATCCTCCGCTTCCTAATCCCAGTCAATTGTCACCGGGCTAAAGATAACACGACTTTTCAATTTGACAGTTCTCATGGTAGGCGAGTGAAAACGACAAATGCTGATAATTCTTTGAAATTAAAGCTTAAACATAAATATTTATTACAAATGAAGCAAGCGTTAGCTCGCGAGGTTCAGGAGGTGCAAATCCGAACGACGATGTTGGCTTCCCCGGTGCAGCCATTTGATGACGAGCTGGCCGAGGAGCTGCGCGTCTGCAAGGGCGTCCAGAACAAGAAGGCACTCTTCGAGCAGATCTCCCGCGGCGAGGGCACCATCGGAGAGACGCTGCGCGGGCCGCCCGCGCCTCTAAATATCTACGAGATTGTCAGCTTCCACTTCGAATATCGTTATTTTATTAATAAATATTTATTATATAAAAAAAACTCAACTTGAGTTCAATGATTACCTGGCACCAATTTTAGCCGGATGATAACGAAGAGGACGACAACGAGACGCTGAAAGACGAGCCAATCTCTCATCAGCCGCCGCCTCCGACCGCGGCGCCCCCGGCAGTGCCCAAGTCGCAGCCCTTCTACGGTCCCTACACCGAATCACGCTCTCGCAACACAACCTACTCGGTTAGAGTTTGTCTAGGCAGTTTGTACGTCTACGGCAATAATATAATACAGCAAAAATATCTTGTAAACTTCTTGTTTTCAGTCCATTCCGCCTGCCAAATACCCACCGGACATTCGCTCCCGCAGCTCGACACTCAAGAGCGCACAACAGCTTCAAGACATTGGCGGCGGGGTAGGATATGGGATATATGGGATATAAATATGTGTACTTTTAATGTCAAAAATAATATTAGTAAAAATGTTGGGGATTAGTTTATAGCTGTATCAATCATTTTCCGAACATATGAATGCAACTTTCTGATTCAGGCCACAATTCACGAGAACCAGGCGCTCCAGCGCGATGAGCTCTACCAGCCGATCGCACCTCAGGACAAAAAATACAGTGGTCATGAAGAGGTGAGAAAGCGTTCCTACTAAAGAAAAGGGAAACGCTCTATAGTAGAAAAAAAGTAAAGTAAAATGCAGGAAAGTATATGTATGTGAACAGAGCAATAAGGTAGATACCAGATGATGACGCATATATTTGTCGGAAGAGGAGAGAGGCTCTCCATTGTTGCCGTTGGACGCTTCCCAGTGTCAATGTATTCCTCTGAATGCTTGTATGCCCGTCCGTGATAGCCGTCCTTGTCCACGTTTTTCTGATAGAGATGATGTCATTGTAAACACAGTCTGTCCTCCTCTTCCCCTTCAGGAGGACGAGCCGCAACAGCCGGTCTCTGCTCTTCTCTCCATGTTCGGAGGCGGCAAAAGGAAGCCGTACGTGCGCGAGGCGCCGCCGGCCGCCGCCGAGCCAAAATTGATTGGCGCCGGCGCCGAGCAGCACAGCCGCAAGAGCTCGATGCACGACATCAACGGAGTCATTCAGCTCGAGCAGAAGCCGTCCGCGCCCGCATCAGTCGGAATATTCTTCTTCTTTTTGATTACTTTTTTACTTTTATGTTAGTGAATAAAACGATAACAAAATAATAATGTAAATTGAAATATATCTTTCCAGAAGCGCAACTCGGTCGCGTCCGTCGGAAGCGCGCGCTCTGTCATTGGACGGAAGCAGTACATCTCTCCGTACGAGCAAGGTATTCTCACTCCTTCTATCCTTTGCACATTCTGCTTGGGTTACGTCTGCAAAAAATAGAAATGAAACGAACTGGAGTCTTTTATTGTTACTCCCCATACGCCCTGGCCTAGCTTGTGTAAGTTTGGATGGTAGCAAAAAGCACGTCTAGCGGACGCCACCGCGGCCCCGCAGCCAACTCCTCCTGCACGCACAACAACAACATCTTCTCCATCCCCTGCCATCAATGCTCCAGTTCCTCCGCCCGCGCCGCAGCTCGCCGTCCGGCCCGGCTACTCGTACAATCCGATGCTGTCGCCGTCGTTCAACCCCAACTTCCACGACCCGAACAAGTTCTCCTCGGTGCGCGTCGTCCGCAACGTTCGCAACTTTGTCAAGGTCTGTCTTCTTAACCTCTCTCCCTGTACTCTTTATATGCTCTGAAGATATAATAGTTAACTTTTCTCACGGATGTAAAGTACATACCAATCTTCCATTCATTTCTTGCATGTCGTTTCCTCGAATCCATCTGATAACTTGTTCATGCGCAACAGACGTGGGGCAACGAGGAGTTCGTGCCGCCGAAGACGCCGATGTCGCCGACCATCGCCGTCTGGCACGAGCCACCCAAGGCGACGGCGCCCGCGCACGAGACCATCCACGAGGAGCAGCCGGTGCGTTCTCGAGCTAGTTTATACTGCAGTCATTGGAAACCACCACTGGCCTTGGGTCAATGTCGCACTCCATTTCAGCAGCCGGATGAGTCTCCAGAGCGTCCTCTTCACATCAGCCTCGAGCAGGCTACTCATGTCGGCAACCCGCCCGCCATCAGCCCCGCCTTCGAGGAGCACCAGGAGACGGAGGTGAAGGCCAGTTAGCCCCCGGTCCCTTGCATCTTGCTGCCACCCGGACTCATGCTTGCGCACCCACTCTTCATTTTCTTTGCTTCACTAGGCACACCTAATTCATTGATATATCAGACGCTCTTTTTTTGAAATTGTATGAGCTATTTTTATTATAAATTCAGTATTTTAACGCTTTGATGGTCAGCGTTGATAACATCAGCTTTTTCTATGTTACTTCCGTGCAGTCTCATGACGATTCCTACTGAAGCTTCTCCTGCAGGTGCGCGGCGAGACGATCGTGACAGTTCCGAAGTTGCTGCCGGTGCGCGACCGTCGCTCGTTCTATGAGCGCAACGCGGCCGAAACAGGCGCAAGTCGCGCGCGTGAAGGCCTTCCGCCCATGGTAAACCTCCTCGACTAGGTCCTTCCACACCCCTATCCCAGCGGCTAACATGAACCTGCTCCTGTGCCTCCCGCCCCTCCCTCATACTTCGTCAGCTCCAACTATACGGACCATGCTCATCACAGATTTCACTAGCATTCCTGCAAAGACACCGTCCATTCCCTTCTCCGAATCCTTATGACTAGACCGATATCTTGGCTATGACTAGCCAAATATCTGAATATCAACGAACTGTCGCCATACAGTTCCGTCCCTTTTGTAACATATATAATCCTAATTGTAAGAAGGAGCATCGCTCTCGACATATGTATGTATATTTTTAAAAATTAATTAACAATTAGCTAGCTCGGCGACAATTATGCAGTGAATCTTCCCTAGTCAACTTCAGTATTTATTTGAGTATTTGCAAAATTGTTTTGTAGCTTATGTATTGCTTTCCGCAAAAAAAAGGACTTTCATAAACTTATTCGTTTATTTTTCGTGTATTACACGGATGTCGATTATGCATCGAATAAAGAAGACAAAAGTGAAGACAAATGTTGAAAAGAAATATATACACACAGTATGTTAGTAGTAAATATATGACTGAAATTGTGGTGTTTTTTTAAGTTTTAGAATTCCTAAATTTCCTCCGTTTGCACTGGGTTCTTAAAAATCTTTTGTGCCTGTGACGCTTTCTTCTTGAAGTGCCTTCGCTGCATCCTCCAGCTGATCCAGGAAGACGCGTTTCACTGCTTCCCCACCTCTCCTCCGGGCATGTTTTCGTGCTGGCAGCCGATCTTTCCATGAATTTCAGCAGCTACATAGCAGCAATCCACAATAAATAGAAGAACAACAAACAACCAGTGAGTGGATGCAGTCATTGTGATACGACATACTGCAGCACTGCAGAAAAGAGAAGACTAGCATTCATTACTGATCCCAAGGAACGCTGTGCTTCTGAAAGAAAACCAATTCCACCTTATCCACTCGCATTAATTAAGTTCCGTCTCGCAGTTCCCGATTGCAAGAGAACACGATCCGAGCGGTCCTGGACCGATGAGAACTCTCCGGCACTTGCTGGCACATTACATTGCCGCACTCAGCTGTCAGGCTGCCGGACCAGCTGATCCCCGCGGGCTGAGTTGGCTTGGAGAGGAAAGTCTGAAGAGGGATAGGGAGAGAGGAGAGAGGAAACGAGAGGGAGAGAGAAGAGAGGAAGAGAGAGAGAGAGAGAGAGAGTGAGAGATTCACTGCGCTCTTCGCATCATCTCTACTCCAAAGAAGAGGTTGTCTCCGCTGGCTAACTCCTACTTCTCCTTTCTCTTCTACATCATTCCTGAGTCTCCTTCCAACAGGAGCAAAAAGAGAAATGATCTCGTAGACCAGTTAGCCGTAGGGCATTTGATCAGTAGAGAAGAAAATCTGGTGGAAGAATCTCTCATCTGAGCCTGAGGGCAAAGGAAGTGCGAAGAAAGGTGAAGAGGACTGTCCACTCAGTCCTCGCCCGGCTGACTCTTCTCCATTCGCCATTCTCGTTCGGCTTGCAACGGTTGCCCTTCTTTCGCTCTCGCCTCAGAGCTTCGCTCGGATTCCGTTTCTTCAAAACCACCCATGGCATTTGATGCTTCTCTCTTTCAACTTTTTCTTGCACTCGCATATGTATCTCATAGCTACTTCGATCTTTCTCTCTCTTGCTCTCTCTCTCTCCCTCCACTCTCTCCCTTTCCCGCATTCTTTCCCTCCCCTTTTTCTCTTGCTTGTTCCTCGCGAAGTCTTCTCGTCCTATCTCCTGCGGGCGGCTCCATATCCCATTGCAATCGGAGACAGTCAAACACTTAGTTCCTTGGCTCCTCCTCGGACTTCTCAACTATTGTTGTTGGACAGACTTTTCAAAAGAACGATTCGCGCCATGGAAACCGTTTGTGTTGTCTACTTTTCTGGCTTCTTCGTGTACAAAATGTCCTTTTTTCATATTTTCTCAGCGCCTTCTCTGGATTTTTTTTGTTCTTATCGAGACTGCCCACCATGATGAATTGATGAATAGAATAGAAATGGCAGCCCCTTTGAGGTGAGGCATAACAAAGGGAAGTTTCGTCAGGCCCTTCAATCATTTGCATTAAAATTTCTCATTCTTTTTATCAAAATGCGTTTAACGAAAATAATGAAAGAGAAGAGAGTGTAACCTTGCGATAAAGCTATGCGGGAAGCAAAGATGAAAGGTGGATGAAATCTGAAATCCTTGCCAACGAGCATTCGTGCACTTTTCTTCTCACGATCTTGTTTGCATCGCATTCTTGAACACGCCTGCTGCTACGACGAGTCAAAAGTCGCAGTTCTCTTGAGATTTCTTCTCTGCTCCTTTCTTTTCTAGCTCTCTCTCTCTCTCTCAGAATTCTTTCTCTCTCAGTCTGTCTCGTTACTCTTTTCAGTTGTGTCTTGTCATATATTCGTTATATCTCCTTCTGTTCCTGTTATTCTCTCGTTCTCTCTAATACTACTCCGCTGTCATTCTCTCTCTCGCGCTCTCTCTCTCCCTTTCTCTTTCTATCTTTCTTTTCTTTTCTTTACTAAATTTTTTCCTCAGTCAGGAAGAGCTGAGCATTCTTCAAGCATTCCATGTGTGCCGCAGAACATTGTTCACATCTCCTTTTTCCATGAAATTTAATTTTCGGGTTGTCCAAATTCGTTCAAACGGACCTCCGATTCGCACGTTCTTTTGCTCTATTTCCGGGTAGTCATTCTTAGCTTTCTTTCATCGAGTACACTTCTGTGCATACATAAATGTATCAAAAAATGTACACAATGGTAGTAGGCTAATTGAGTTCAAACGATCTTTCGCGCTTTCTACATAGTTCGCGTGAGATTGTTCATGGCCACCATCTATTAGCTTCGTTCTTCTTCCTTGTTCTCTCTGTCTCTTCTTTTTGTTCTCCTTTTTGTGTGCGTCTCATCTCTCTTGTATTTCAACAACTTCCTTAGCCCTCAAATCAGCGGAATCATGGGATTTGGGAGGGGGGATGAACAAGACCGAAAGTGTAGGGTGGATTGCGTAAGGTGAGGAAACAGTTAAATGAGCCTGGTTTGTTGCCTGGAAAGAGATTGAATGGAATCGAGAGACGTTACGGAAGTGAAAGAGAGTTGAAAGATGAAAGAGTGAAAGAACGAGAGCGAGAGCGAAATTGAGAGAGAGAGAGAGAGAAAGACTTCGAGACACAGAGAGAATGTGAGAAGCAGAGAGGGAGAGGGAGAGAGATGATCCATGCATTGTGGAATGGCTCTCTCGGTCACCCGCCTGTGTGCGCTTCTGTCTCTGCTGCTTTTCCCCTGCAAAGTGGACAGTCGACAATGAGATATCATAGGAGGAAGAGAGGATCGAGGGGATAATGACTGCGAATGGGGATCGGACAGCCTGGCCATCCTGGATAGCATCTTCCCCAAGGAGATCAATAGGGGGACGCCGGGGGGAAAGCAAAAAAAAAGAGACCATTGAGACACAATTGTGTTCGGAAAACACACAACCTAGCACGGCGATGAAGCGGCATGGTTCATCGAATTCGAGGATCCATTCTCTCCCTCTATCCTTCTTTCCTTCCTATCTCTTCTCTACACTACAACCCAGCGCAAACTCTTCTCTCTATCACTTCCTCTCTCCTGTGTTTCTCTATCTCATATGTTCTCGCTACAATAGCCTGCAGCAAGCTTGCCAAGAAGGATCGTGACCGTGGGCCAGCGATGAAATCCGAGCCGTAACATCAGCTGCCGCAACATGATGATGGTCGAATAGCCGGATTCCGCATTTCTTTTTTTCTCTCTCCATGTCTCACCCTATGAATGTTCCTTTCTATCTCTCTATCTCTTTCGCCTTCTTACTCTCTCTCTCTCTCGTTTCCCGATCTCATATTCATTTCTTCTCGTCCTATTGTCCTCTCTGATCTTCCTTGCATAAACGATCCGTTTATTCTTCATGAATTCGCGTGAGAAAGTGATCTGTATGCCTGAAGCCTGCAGCTTTCCTTTCTTCTTCGTCAACTTTCTTCGTTTGTTGCGCCTCGTCAATGGAATGATTGGATGTAAAAATATTCCCTGGAACGTTTGTTTTATTTCTATTCAGATCATCGAAACCGGAAGTAGGCGGACAGATCATCACCGAAGTCGATTCGAAGATGTTCCCAGAGGACAGCGGATGTCAGCTCAATTCCACTGTGTCCATTGTTCTCCCCAAGTCTGCGTCTCTCATATTCGTGGAATTAACTTACAACCAACTAGTATACATATGTAGTTTGTTAAAGACGTGTACTGATTCGTTAGTCCTGAATGCTTGCAAATACGAATTAGGAACGTTCATGTCAAATTGTGTCCGTCCCTTTTTGAAGCAAATCCAACCGCATCGCAAAGCTGCTCGATCCTGCACTGCTACCGCGTCTCCGGGAGAGACTATCGCTTCGCAGGAGACGAGCACGAGAAGGAGAGCGAGGTGGTCATGATCGAGATGAGGCAAGCTGAGCACACTCTCCCTTGTCCGGCCAAGCCAGAGAGGAAGGCTGACTGCATTGCCAGCTCACACGAGCTGCCCTCTGCGAGTTCGTACATTTTCAGAGAGTAAAGAAATCATATCAAGGAATGCTAATACTATCTAGTATGTACGTCTAACCTTCAAGTTACCAATGGTAATCCTGTCCCAAATGTACCCCACCCTTCGTCACTTTGGTTCACACTCCGAATTTCTCAAAGAAAGTTCCGCATTTTAACAGCATCCGCACATTCTTCACACTTTCTTAAACAGCCTGTGCCACTCTCCCTCCCACCACCTCCTACCCCGTTCCCATCTGTGATGGATTAGCTAGCATACCCCCGCTGACCCTGTCGTGTATATGAAGATATATCACGTAAGAAGATTATAATAGCTGCACTAGCTGCACTATGCCCTTGCCCTTACGAAAGTACTCCATCCTGAGCCCTATATATACCCGCCACATGGTCATTAATAAACTGTGTTCTACCCGGCTCCCTCTTGTGCTCTACATTCCTTATGCTGCCTAGCAAGCAACATAACTGACCCCTTATCGGCGAGGCTTAACACATCGATGTGGCGAGTACTGAACGGGTTGAGGAGTGGAATCGTTAGAGTCAGCCGGCTGGGTGTGCCGGCAAAAGAGATGCCCCCTCCGTGCCTTATCTGGCTGCTTCCTTTTGTGCGGGAAAAAAGAAAAAGAGAGAAAGAGAGAGAGAGAGAGAGAGAGAGAGAGAGAGAGAGAAAGCAATGGAGGCAGCCTCTCAATTCATGAGAGAAAATGACTTTGCCTGCTGGCGCCTTTTTCTTCACCCGTTCTCACTCGCACACTAATAATACAGCATCTTGTAGCAAACATGAATGCTTGCTTGCTTGCTTCTTTTTTTCCTCTGCCTGTTAGTGGCAAAGATAGCTTGGACTGCCTACAGGTTTTCCTCTCTCGTTCATGGAGCGAATCAAGAAGCAGAAAGGAGGAGGCCGCAAGAGGGAGTTCATCTTTGGCTCCGATCCGGTGAGCAGCAAAAATATACATGCATAATGATATTATGTTTTCTACTAATTGTCAGAAAATAATATATTACGCTCTAAAAAAGATTCTTCAGGTCGATTCCTTCCGCAAAACTGTCCTCTTGGTCGGCCCAAAAGGCTCCGGCAAGACTTCGCTCGTGAATTCGCTCGCCAATCTCATCAATAACGTCACGGCGACTGCGCCCTATCGTCTTCATATTACGCCTGTCAACGACAAGGGTTCGTTATTACATCATCATTTGTGCATTCCTGAACTCGCTGACATCTCTCGAATCTTTTCAACAAAACAAAAGCTAAGACATACTATACACCTGTCACAGCTGCTTTCTCACGCGAGTCGTTGTTGAACAAGAGGGAGGCAGCTTTCTTTTGCAAGTGTTCACTAGATCTGGGACCCGGGCAAAAAGACGAAGGCTGTAACGCGTGCTCGTCTTGGCCGGAGTCCTATCCGATTGCCGAGCAGAGTAGCAGGGGGACGTATTACGAAACTTGGCATTTTTGCATCGGGCTCGGCTTAAGTTGCAACTCGAATTTGTATCAACCTCAAAGTCATGGGAAGCGTTGTAATTTTATATAGTCGCAAAGTGAATGCACGTGAATGATTTTTTGACTCGATGCCAGGATTTTGAAAAATGAACGATTGCTTTCTTGGCTCAGTTCCAAGTGGCGCGGGCGGCAGCTCGATGAACTATGCGCCGACCGGCGTGAGCAACACTTACGTCTTCCAGCACAACACGCCACTCGGATTCCCCATCGCATTCGTCGACACGCCCCCGCTCGGACTCGATGAGAACGGTGAGAAACTTGCTGAAGAACATATGCATATTTAACTGTTCAATTAGTATTTCGTTATATGTGCTTTAAGTAATTTGGAACAAAATTGGAACACCTATTTACTTCCTCTCTATCTACCATAAGTGTCTTTTGTGAGAATATATGTCTTTTAGCCAACAAGGAGTCGACCGTCGCTCAGATTCACAACTGGTATCAGCGGGATTATCTTCGGCCTGTGGAGGACTTGGAGGTACATAATCGCGTGCACTCTTTTAAGCTTATTCAAGAAAACACTTTTCCGTGCTTATTTTGCTAATTATTTTCTATGCAGAAATCTCACACTGATCTAGACCGTTATTGATAATTAATGGTTAAAGGTTTGGTTCGTCATCTCGGCCGTCGATTCTAAGGTCTCTCATCAGATTGAAGTCGAACTTAGACAAATTCTCGATGAGATTGAATGGAAGGTTCGGTGCATTTATAATACACATTGTGGTTAGTATTTGTTTGCTCAATATTCAAATTTCAAAGTATGACCGTTGCAGGTCCGTGTGGTTCCAATTATAACCTTCGCAAAACGACGACGACCTGTTTTGGCGCTGAAAGTTCTCGAGCAAATGGGCTTCTCAACAGAGGTATTTCATTATGCATGTACGCGCTATTTCTTTCATATGGCCATCTATTATCGGCAGTTTTTTAATATTTTGTAATGGAGGAGGATCACGGAAAAATTATGTGAGTTTTCAAATTTGCGCCATTTTCACGCAGCGGCTTAGTGCGACCTGCGAAATGGCACGCGAGAATAAGAGTGCCTACTCCCACGGCAGTCGTAACTATTTGCTACATTAATTTTTTTGGGTGATCGTCCTCCTTGCTGGAAAAATTAGCTTGCAGCGCGAAGGAGTGGACTACTTCACGGTGAACAACGGCTCAGTGCTCGGCCTGTGCACGGACATGCTTGAGACGAATGCGCTCACCTTCGACGAGTGCATCGAGCATCTCCGAAGTGCACTGCTCTCGGGTAGCGAGCCGGCCATCCGTGGTGATCTGTCAGTCCATGCAGCTCAGATTGGTTTCCGTTTCTTCGCCTACATATGTATGTATGTATGAACATACATAGTACAAATTAATGGTTTTCACGAACCTTTAATGAAGCAACTCTCCCTGCAGAGTGCCTCTTCACATTTCGATGTCGAGCGACGACTCGACTGCGAACAACTCGCAGACGTCGACGTCTGCCAGCGCATCGGTAATACAATTTCATTTATTCATACATACATACATACATATGTATATACAATAAAAATATATTTGCATAATAAAATTAATTGTTTATTTCTCTATCAATTCCTGCCAATTGCAGCTAAGCTCGTCGCCGCTGACGCGCGATGCGGCGACGCAAGGCTCGGCCGGAAGCGACTCGACGCTGTCGCGGCC
The DNA here is from genome assembly GCA_945643635.1 of Allodiplogaster sudhausi. NCBI lineage: Eukaryota > Metazoa > Nematoda > Chromadorea > Rhabditida > Diplogasteridae > Allodiplogaster > Allodiplogaster sudhausi. The sequence continues at coordinate 5,534,129 of CALZFC010000009.1, forward strand.
GTCCAAGATAGTCGTGGACGCGCCGCCAGCCGAGCCGCACGTCATGCCCCCTCCTCCTGCGCGCCGTCGTCCGCCCGCCTACGAGGACCTCGTCCGCTTCGGCGTCATCCCCGCGCACCAGACGCTGCCGCCGCCGCGGCACAAAGCAGCGCGCTCCGCCGACGAAGCACTCGCTACGCCGCGCCGCAATCTCGCCTTCGTATCCATCAGCCCGTATGAAACACTCGTCTGAGCAGAAAGTCTTTGATCAATCAATCGAACATATTGTTATCTGACAAAAGTTGGCCAATTACATTCTCGGAACTCTCTGCAGCATACTTTGTAACAACTTGTCGTATGAACTTGTCAAACGTGTTTCGGACGAGCAAGAGGAATCAACATCTTTTTTTCCATTGCAATAGACACTCATTCAATATGTATGTATAAGATTTATGTTACTTTATATATGTGAAATAATACAATTCGTCATGTCCCGAAACTAGATCAAATTCACACCGGTGTTTACTGTTGCACACTCGATCATTCTTTTATTTTAAATGTTTGCTTGCTCAAGCGCTTAAGGAAACTTGTTAATAAAGATCACGCAACACGAGTATAGTTTGGACTTCGTCTAGAACCTATGAAAAAGGACAGATCAATTAAAGGCTTTATTTTTTTCTTCTTCAACGAGCCATCGCACATAGTGAGGCACAGAATGCGGAAGACATGGATTGTCTTGTTGACATCTTCAATTTGTTTGTAATTACGTAAAAACATTTAGGCTTTGGTACAGTCCTTCGTTGTTGCTTTACGCTCTTTTTTCCTCTATGCTTTTCTCTCTCTTTCACTCTCTTTCTCCCTGCATCTCTGTCACTCCCATCTGTCTATCTCTCCCGTCTCTTTTTGTGTATCTCTACCATCACTGCCTGTATTTCTCCCTCTCTTGCTCTCTCTCTCTCTCTCTTTCTCTATCTCTTCCATCTCTCTCTGTCTCTTCCGTAATGATTTAATTTTAGAACCAGAATGTGATTCTCGTCATCTTCAATAGGTTTCTATACTCCTTTCTGATAATCAGATATATGATCCACATCTCTTGATTTCATTCACGGCAACTCATATGGCTAACCAAGATACAGTTCCCTCTTTCTCTTAATCACGTCAATTTAAGACATTTTCTAGAGTCACACAATTTTCGCGAACACAGAATACCACTCACTGATGCAGTAAACGATTGCATACTGGTGTCCTTATCACCATCTAACTGATCTGATTAATCCAAGCCTGAGTAAGTCTTCCAATATACACTCTTCAAACATCAAAGTGACATCACGACAACGGAAGAAGTATTTATCGTGTACACATATCAGCATCTGCTTTTCCATGGAACTCTCACCAAAATGTAATTTCTGATCTTCCGGGCTAATTACGTGCTTTAAATGACAAAAATGGAACGTGCATAGTATCAGGTGGGAAACATTGTAGCTGAAAAGTGAATGAGCCCCAAAACCTCTGAAAAATGCACTGATAAGGGTTATAATCTGAAAATTCGACAGCACTTCTATCTTAACAGGAACACATGTATGCTTTCCTTTTTGTATTACAAGTAATAACATATTTTAGGTTAACAAAGAATATTTTGCTGATTCCAGCTGCTATGGGTGTTGCTTTTGGCGCACGTGCACTGTCTTCTTCTCAATCGAATGAGTGCTCGACTTGGCGTTGTCACGGGCAAGGATATGGCCGAGGTAGATATCTTATAGATTCATTTGCAGACTTTCTGCACGTAATAGATGGCAATATCCCTAGACGAGTAGCAAGAGGCGATTTACATGTATTCCGAAAGAATGCTCTGATTTCTTTGAGATTGCGCGCGAATACTACTCGCCCTGGCCGCGCTACGTGATCTGGATCATGGTGGAGATCTCCATCATTTGCACGGACATGCAGGAAGTCATCGGACCGGCCATCGCCTTCTTTCTCCTCAGCAATCAAAAGTTTGTTATTTTGTTCAATGAAGACAATCTTCAAATGCCCCGGAATCGCTCAGCGCATAGAAAAGCAACTGCGAGCGTTGACCTTGATACTAAAGATAACATTTCTTCGAGGATTCCTCTCTACGCCGGAGTTCTGTTGACCGTGCTGGACACCTTCACCTTCATGACCGTCGAGCGGCGCGGCATTCGCAAGCTCGAGCTCTTCTTCGCCATTCTCATCTCTAGCATGGCGCTCTCGTTTGGCTACGAGGTACATGATCAAAGGATTCAGTCACGGACGACGAATTATAAATTAAGAATATGTTCAATTAATGATTTAAATTTTTTTCTAACTTATATACCTGACAATTATTTGCAGTATTTTGTTGAATGGCCGAATCCGGCAGACGTTGCCGAGGGCGTAGTTATCCCGTGGTGCAAGGGCTGCGGAAGCGAGCAGCTGATGCTGGTGCGATTTATTTTCATCTTATCATCGACAAAGTGGCAATCCTATTCCAGGGGCTTTCCCTTCTCGGAGCAACGCTTCAGCCCTCCAACTTTTATCTCTACTCTGCACTTGTCAAGGTTTGTGGCTTAAAATGAAAAGAAGAAGCAGTCTTAGATATGTTTTTTTGAACGGTTAAGTCGAGGAACATCGATCGCAAGCGCCGCTATCGCATCGCTGAGGCGAACATGTACAACTTTATCGAATCTGCATTCGCGCTCACCGTTTCCTTCACTATCAACCTCTTCGTTATTGCCGTCTTCGCTAGCGGAATCTACAAAAAAACCAACCAAGAAATTGTTCGTGGCATTATTCTACGCTGCATTGGAGAATTGCTATAAGGAGAGAATCAATGGCTTACTTCTTTGAGAGGGTGCTGTGTGGCAAACATCCAGGCATCCCCGACCCGGATGTCTTTCCTAACAATACCGAGATTGTTCACGTCGATGTTTACAAAGTGAGTGGATTTCCTGTCTTCCAATCAAATCAGAAACTTTCGTTGTTGAGGCGGGCGTATTCCTCGGCTGCAAATTTGGCCCGCCGGCGCTCTACATTTGGGCAACCAGAGTGCTGCCGGCCAGAGTTCCACGATGTGTGGCACCTATTCGGGCCAATTCGTCATGGAGGTATTTTAATCAAAGTCAAAATTATAGCTATGCTGAGACGCTGCCAGAATGATGCAACCATCCTAATTTAAAAGCGCTGTCCACATCAGTCGAATCTAAATTTTCGTGCTATTTTGCTTTTCAAACAAGTGCTAGCAGCCCAAAACGGGTATTGTGATTGGAGTGCCGTGGCAAGGAATGTTTTCAGGGTTTCGTCAGGATCGCCCTTCCCAAATGGCAGCGAGTGCTGCTCACTCGCTCCATCGCCATTCTGCCCACGCTCGCGCTCACTCTCTTCGCCAACGGAATCGACAGTCTCACCGGCATGAACGACATCCTCAATGTGCTGCAGATGATTCAGCTGCCATTCGCACTCATTCCAATCATCACTTTCACTGCCGCCGCCAGAATAATGCACGACTTCAAGCTGTCAAGGTACTTTCGATGTGTTGGATCGTTTTGCTGAGTAGACAACCCATTCGTCATTCAGGCCATTCCTCGTGTTTTCTATGGTAACCAGCTTTTTCATCATCGGCGTCAACGTCTACTTCATTCAGGTTTTTATTCTTTGTTGCAAAACGAGTTTATATGCAAATATTACTATCAGGAATATGTCAAAGGTCTTGTGAGTGAGGAGAATCACATCTTTGCGTATCTCGGACTTGCGTTGCCGACGATTCTCTACATCCTCTTCGTGCTCTACTTGGCTATCATCTGCCTGACGGAGTGTGATCTTATAAACACAATGGTTTGCAGCTTCAAGTACAGTCCCGCCCAACATTTCAGGTACATAAATTAATTAGATTAATTAGATTAATTTAAATAATTTCAATTGAAATTTGAGCGATATTAGGGACTTTTACGCAGTTTCTTGTGTTTGTTGGGGTGGTTTTTGACGTGCTGAACAAGTACATACAGTCAGATTTTAAAAAGAATCTCAAATAACCGTTTAAAAACGAATTCGGCCGGTTTTAGGAGGGTCATGACCGTCTTTTAGGTGCTGTCGATCATGGGTTAGCCAAGGTACCTAAAACACGGCCGTGACCCTTCTAAAAACGGCCGAATTCGTTTTTAAACGGTCATTTCAGATTCTTTTTAAAATCTGAATGTATGTACTTGTTCAGCATGTCAAAACCACCCTAACAAACACAAGAAACTGCGTAAAAGTGCCTAGTACCGCTCAAATTCCAATTGAAATTATTTAAATTAATCTAATTAATCTAATTAATTTATGTACCTGAAATGTTGGGCGGTACTGTACTTTTACATATTTAATGCAATTTTTCAATGTTTGAAAGAGAAACTGCTGTCAAATCCGCAATCACTTTACCTTACTAGCAGACCGTTTTCGGGCATAAGTTGAGAGGAAACTTCGAGTCTGACGCTCCTTGGCTTTATCGGCCGATTGAAGACATGTCCGAGCATCTCCTACATACAGCATATTAGACCGGCAGTCGACAAGAAGACATCCAGATATCACGAGTGATGTCATTCACAGTTACTTTGTCCACCTCACAATTATAGCTTTACTGTGATAATACTATTGTCAAATATTTTGCAATTCAAAAATCCTTAAATTCACATATTGCAAATTTTCTTAACAAGTTGTTACGGCTGAGATATGGCTGCTTTCCGTGCATTATTATGTTTGAACATAGGCGCATAATACTCTTGGAACATAATTGCTTTTTATACCATGCGTAGATACATACGTATTTATCTCTGCAATGTTGAATAAATGTCTAGCACATGATATGCAGGCTTATAGGGAACGAACATATAGGGAACGGACATGGGTGTACTTTATACGTCTTTTCAATAGTCTTGGTCAGGTGACAATTGAATGCAAAACACTTACTGCAGTCAACAGGACGAACGTTGATAGAGCTTGAACGTCCTCGAGACACTCCCTTACTGATAAGCCGAGCTTCACATTATGACATTCCGCCTGTTTTCGGCTTAAATCTCACGTTTACATATAAACGCCGAAAAGTATCCACTGAATAGAAAGAAAAAAAACAAATGTATTGACAGCCTCATTTGCTCCAATCAGGAGGAATATATTATTGTAACACTTCTACAGTCTTCTGTTTTTGCTTGGTTACTGCTAACAGAAAAGAAAAAAGATGTATCTAGGTATTAAAAAGAAATTCGTTACAAAGGATATTTCTAAATTACCTATGATTGGGTGTTCACATCACAGTTTCATTACCATCTTCTGATTATTAAAGGATGATGATTATTTTATTTGATCGTGCAAATTGATCTATTTACTTACAAAGTAAATTATCTGTGCCGCTTCCTTATCAGTAAGCATATAATGCAGAAGTGATCAGTAATTCATCGGATCGCGTCGCTCATTCATTATCTTTCTTTCTCTCCCTCTCTCAATCACTTACTCTCTCCCTCTCACTCTCTCCGAAAAATGAAACGTGCAACTTGCATCCTTCTTCTGATGACGTCTGCATCAATCGTAGATTAGATCTCTTGTTCTTGCAGATTATACAAACTACATTAATTGCAATTAAATATGTTTATTTTCCATATTAAAACACGTAAGGTTACAAACAACGAGCGTAAGTAACACATAAAAATGACGTTCTGCTGACAATGACCCAAGAAACACATCTATTGCTGATGGCAACATGTTTCATTTCATGTTCTTTCTATCTTTCCTTCAGAAATGTGAAGAAGTTACTGCGGACAACAACTGGGAGCATTGAGGCATGCTATAAATCCATTCCAGTACTCTTTAACTTCTTCACATTACCATCTGTCTTCTTCCTAAGTCTAGTCCTAATATCTTTACGATTCGATCTCGTTCTCTCAACTTTACTCGCTTTTCTGCTGTGCGTCAAAAAGACCACAAATTTACAATCCCTCTGTCTCTGCTTCTTGCTCACGATTACTGAGAGACTAGATAGCCGTCAGTTTTCGAACTCGGCGACCATTGACCTACTGTTTCGTGCCTCTGACGTTCCTGGTCGATCGAATAAGCCGAGGAGGCGGAGCTAGGGAGGCTAAACTTTTAAAATGAAGCTTACTGAGTAAAGGAAGCGCCGAGGGCGTAGTTGATCACGCGATGGTTTATAAGTTGGGGTGGAGCTGCGCCGTGGGTTGGCACGAACGGCTTCGGTGGGGCAGAGATAAGACGCCTGGCCAATCGTGTAACATACAATTGTACGCTTTAGGCTTGGCGTTCTACTTTTACTTCTTATCCTACCTTCTTTCCTCATAATGTCACAATGTTTCACCTTTTTAAACATAAATAAATTGATTTCTTGTTTGCAACCACAATCTTCTAATGATGAAGTCGTCATAGTTTGTCATATTTTACACGATTCTACTTAATGGCAGCAGTTGTCTGCGACATATCCGGAAGAGTCACACTCTTTGAAAAGATAACATTTTATCAGTCGTTTTAAAGTGGCGAGAAATTCGCCTGCACTTTCGGTGACAAACTCTGCCCCGACAAGCAAAGACTGACATTTGGCTTAAGGTCGTTCAGGAAATGAGTGCTCTTGAGTAGTCTCGAGCTTGTTTTCCACATTTTCCAGCATCCGTGCAAGCCATCTTTTAGTTAGCTCTTATAACTATGATCTTTCGTTAGTGCATAGGCCATGTCGGACGATCGAGGCAGAGCGCCGACGAAGACTGGAAACGGCGACGCGAAGGTCGACGAGGACAGCGTTTCCGTCGTCGGCATTCCAGAGAACGACGATGACGTCAGTTATTTTTTCCGACAAAGGAAGTCTCATACAAAAATCATTTTACGGTGTGTAATTCATTTTCACTCAGAAAATTGTCACAAAATTAATATAAACAACGCTCATTCAATTGCAGACAAGTTTCTCCTTCCGCAAGTTATGGGCCTTCGCTGGCCCGGGCTTCCTAATGAGTATCGCCTGTCTCGATCCGGGCAACATTGACAGTGATCTACAGGCCGGAGGGCAAGCACGCTTCAAGGTTCTTGAACAAAGAGTTTTTTTCCCCTTTATCCTTTGCTTGTTAAATTCTTTTTGTTATTTTGATCATTATTCTGCGAGATTGAGCATGCATATTTGATCAAGTCACGCATGAAGAGATAAGGAGAGAAATCGTTTGATAATTCCACAAGGTCATAGGAATGTCTTGGCCTTCTGATCGAATACCGCCTAATCTTGTGAAGGTGGCGGAGAGGGGGGGGGGCGTCAGAAAAGGCTTGCCCTTCCTTATCAGACTCCTTGTTCCTGCCTATCTAAGCTGATCATTGGCATCCTCTCCACTGGCTGATCAAGTAGTAGTCGTGTTCAGTGCTTACATGCTTACCTAAGGCGTCACAAATTAATCCGAAAAGAATGCACGTGCAAGAAATCTCCTATTCTGGGATAAATTTGTGTGAATTTTCATGAAAGGTACAAGGATCAAGATATCGACTAGTCATAGCAGTTAATTAGCTTGAGCAATTATTCTGCCCCTTTTCATCATTTTCGCCCTCCCCCCAAATGATGAAAAGGTCTCCGGTAATGGTGCAGTCATGTGGCTTCGTTCTTATTTAAACACAAAGTAGCAAACTGATAAGCTTCATGTATAAAACAACGTCGTTTTGTGACCAAACTAGAGGAAATGTATTACTGGCTGTTTCGTCCACCAAAGCACATAACATAGTGATTGACAGCTCTCAACTCACGCTCTAATAAGATGATCGAGAGAAAATGATGTTGAAGTGAAATACATGCACATCACTAACTATAAGCGCTCCTGAGAGTAAACAACATAGTATATCTACATCTCGAATACAATTGACAAAGATATAGTGAGGAGTGAGAAAAAGCTTGAATTCCCTTTCAGTTGTTATGGGTGCTTCTATTGGCGCATGTAATGTGTCTGCTTCTAAATCGACTCAGTGCGAGACTCGGAATCGTCACTGGAAAAGATATGGCAGAAGTAAGTCATTTTACAAGATTTGTTTATAAATAAATTATCATTCCATTTCTAGTACTCCGTTTTGATATATTACAAAAAGGACATACATAAATCTTTTTTTTCCATTCTAGATTGCTCGGATGTATTATCCGACTGCGCCGCGACTCATCATTTGGATCATGGTGGAACTGTCTATCATCTGCAGTGACATGCAAGAAGTCATCGGAACGGCCATCGCCTTCTTTCTCATCAGCAATGAATAGTCCGTCTCTGAGAATATTCAGAAGAAAACTTGATTTCTATTCAATTGATGATATCAGTTCTCTTTTAGCATTCCTCTGTGGGTTGGCGTGCTGATCACGGTGCTCGACACGATCACGTTCATGACGGTCGAAAGGTGCGGAGTCAGGAAACTCGAGTTCTTCTTCGCCTTACTCATCGGCTGCATGGCCGTCTCATTTGGATACGAGGTCAGCTCGTACTCTTTCTGCCCTCTCTGACCGACTCGTGCTCTGTATTTAAGGCATTACAATATAATATTATTGTCTCTTCCTTACAGTACGTTGTTGTGAAACCGAACCAGGGCGAAGTCATCAAGGGCATCGTCATTCCGTGGTGCGAAGGATGCGAGAATAAGCAACTGATGCTGGTTGGTCCTCATGTTTATCGAATCAATTAAAATAACTTGACGTCTATGCTTCAGGGTCTCTCTTTGCTTGGAGCGACACTTCAGCCGGCCAACTTCTACCTCTACTCCGCACTTGTCAAGGTGCGTATCCTGTGCAATTGACTTTAATGGGCGAGTGTAGAACCAAGTATGAGGAACAGCATTGAAAGGTGTGAAAATACAGAGCCGCAACATCGACCGAACCCGGCGCCATCGCGTCTCTGAGGCGAACATGTACAACTTTATCGAGTCGGGCATTGCGCTCACTGTCTCCTTCATCATCAATCTCTTTGTGATCTCCGTCTTCGCTGACGGCCTTTTCAAGAAGACTAATGAGCACGTGGTACGGTTGCTGTCGGAATCAACTGATCGACTTAAAAAATTTATTTTGCGCTTTGTCGACTAGAGCTAATAGTCAAGGCTTTCATTCCTTAAGCGTGAGCAATGCGACGCTCAGTACGGCATTCCTAACCCGGGTGCCTTCCCTCATAACAACGAGACCGTCGACACCGATGTGTATAAGGTGTGTTTCTTGTGAATAAAGATGGCAGTAGACAAATTCATATAAAAAAGCATATAAAAAGAAATCAGCATGTATTTTTGGGTGTTCAGGCTGGGATCTTCCTCGGCTGCGAGTTCGGCCTGGCTGCCATGTACATCTGGGCAGTCGGCATTCTCGCGGCCGGCCAGAGCTCGACCATGTGCGGAACGTACGCAGGTCAATACGTCATGGAGGTGCTGTTTCATGTTCTGCTAAATCAAAATAGTAACAAGTATCTAAAACACTGATTTAGTCATCCCGCTATTCTGTTATATGTAAGACTTTATTTAAAACTTTCAATATAATAAAATTCTCCCTGAATTTGTAGGGTTTCGTCAGGATCGCCCTTCCCAAATGGCAGCGAGTGCTGCTCACTCGCTCCATCGCCATTCTGCCCACGCTCGCGCTCACTCTCTTCGCTCACGGAATCGACAGTCTCACCGGAATGAATGACATCCTCAATGTCATTCAGATGATTCAGCTGCCATTTGCACTCATTCCAGTCATCACCTTCACTGCCTCGAAACGTATCATGCACGACTTCAAAATGTCTAGGTAAGCTTTCAGGGAGAGGGAGAGAAAGAGAGAAAGAGGGAGATTGAGAGAGTTTGAGAGAGAGAAAGAGCTTTCCGATGACCAACGCACTTGTAAGCCCATAATTTTTGTGAAAATGTTTAAAAAATAAAAGTAAACTTATAAGTTTTGACTATTCTCAGGCCGTTCCTCGCGTTCGCAATGATCACCAGTGTCATTGTTATTGCCATCAACGTCTACTTCATTCAGGTGCGCTCCAGCCACCCATGCTCATTTGCTGAGAAGATTTTAGCACAATGTGGACAAAATAAAGTAAATATGGTTCTTTCAGGATTACATTACCGGTCAGTTAGGTACCAATTGGTACGTGTACGCAGGACTCGCTGTACCCGCAGTCATCTACCTCATCTTCGTACTTTATTTGGTGAGATTTTTTTTTTGCTGTTGCTGCTAAAATGATCCAGAGTTTAAATCATTATTTTATGTCAACTTAACCCACTTCTGTTTAAGGTTATGCTATGCTTGACAGAAAGTGACCTCATACCGGAAATGGTTCGTTTCCATTTATTTACATGATGTGATAATGAGCACAGTTTCGTTATGTTTATGGGTGGTTTTATAAGCGATCAATTTTGTTGTTTGCAGCACTTCTGTGGAATACGCTTGAAAGGGAACTTCGAGTCAGATGCGCCGTGGCAGGCGCAGCCGGTCGAAGTCTGCGGTGCACCGTGGATCGACGACGGCTTCGACTCTGACAAAACAGGACAGATGCGTCTTTGAAATGTCACACACATCGAACACACTTTGTACAAGCAAAACCTTCCTTTAACTGATGACTGCATAAACATCCTCGTGGATTTTTTGTATTGTGAATATATTATCTGTGATCATGAATGTCTTCTTTCTTTGTTAGTACTGAACGCATAATACTAAAATGCGATGATGTATTGGCAAACAAATTAGCTCCAACTTAAGATTGGACGTACATATTATGCAAATTGCATCTTTCAATTTATCGCTGAATGCAATAAACAAGATTCAAGGGTAACAGCGGCATACATATGCGCATACGCAGGTGATATGGAATAATCTCCTAAAAAAAAATATTTTAAAATCTCGCTTATTTTTCGTTCTCCTTGTATCTGCCTTTATACGGTAGTCCCCACAACAAAGAGAATCTAATTCTAGCAGCGGAATAGAGGATATCTTACAATTTGCGAGATAATCTCCTTTTATTTACGTCTGTCGTGCTTCATCATCACCTGCCTTTGAATTTTACCAACAGTTCTCACTTGCTCCCTCTTGTCTTCTTCGTGTCATCCATCGCCCTTCTCTCTCTCTCTCTCTTTCTCTCTCTCTCTTTCTCCCTCTCGTTCTCTCTCTCTCCTCTGCCTGTTTCTGTCACACATATTACTTATTGCTTTAGAAAGGACGCATGTTGGCTGTGAAAATTATTTTAAAAATAGATCTATCTCAAAATTGGAGGTATAGTTAACACGTCGTATACAAAGGCGACGTTGGGAGTTGGAGCGAAATCTTTGATTATAGAGGGATTCCAATGATGTGCTGGGGGATATTCCTTCCCATCCTTGCTTTGTGAACGAGTAATTGTGCAGAGACACAAAAATGAGATCTAGGATGATATGAACGTCTTGAAAAAAGGAAGGAATTCAGTCTCAAAACATGGTTGAGAAGATGCTCCAGTTGTTGACCCAGCACATAACTTAAAACATACCGTATACTCCAAATTCAAATAGCTCTGTCCCAAATCCCGAAAAAAATCGTTTTCATTAACTTCGCGGTTCATGTAACCTTTTTCCGAAGCCTTGAAAGCATTGTTTTTCCCAATATTTACATTTTTTTTATTCAGAGTTATCATTTAGTGAATGCTCCGCCATGGAAATGTGGTCGCATAACGATCGTTCTCCTACAGAAATCTTGGAGGCCGAGATCCAAGTGAGGAGTCTCATTTTTCATTTTATTTTTCCTTCTCAATTATTTGTTTGTTGTTTACTTAAGTAAATAATCTCATTATTATCGGTAAAGCTATCGGAAAGGGAGTTACGGAATATGACGATTGGATGATTGGATTCAGAATTGACGGAAGGATTGAGCATTGATTTGATTGAAGTTAATAGTTGTTCCCGTTGCAGCGCCGCCCTTCGCAACACTTTGTGTCTGAAGAGGACAGCAATGACCCGCTCCGGCGTGTCAAAGTGGAGACCGCCAGAATTCTCTGCGCTTCGCAGCATCCGATGACTGAGAGCGAAATCCTTCTCGTCTTCAGGTCTTCTGACATTTCTGTTGGAAATCTTCCATCAGCTCTTGGCATTCTTATGAGGACTGTTCTGTGATCTGCGTGGTTAAAGTTATGCTTCTAATCACTTATGCTCTAGTTGGCGCATGCAAAATTGGTTTTGTAGTTGGCAGTTTTGACGTTTGATCGAAGGCTCTGCGCGATTCAGGAAACTTAACGAACCCCTCGATACCAGAAAGTGGGGATTCAACAGCCTCACTGATCTGATGCTTGGATGCAACGACAGATTCCATGCGTACCTGAACAGATGCGGGCAATACGAGTTGGTTCATCTTCTGGAGATCAATCATCTTGTTGGATGACTCGGGGAATATATGGCAATCAACACTTCTTGGGAATATGCTAGGCAACGGATACTGAAGTTTCAATTGGGGTGGAGGGGGAATAACTGTTCAGTGATTTAGTAAATTGAATATTCTTTCAGATTCACTCTGATACCGAACAAGCGAACGACATCTCTTAGTACTCCGGCCCAGAGCCAAGTCCCTTTGGAAGAGCGTGTGAATCGGTGTGTTTCCCGCTAATATTACTAGTAAATTTAGCAACAAAATGTGGCTCCAGTATTGAGAAAGCCATGGAGAGCCAACACTTACATCTGCTTCGAGTCCATATAACATTGTTTTGTGTGCAAACGCTTTTTTTAATCTTATGCTTTTAGGCCCATGAGCCGTGGTGACGGAGTGCGTTCGACACGCTATTCTTTCGAGCGAGGTTTGTTCTCTTTTGATGTAATAAAAGAAAAAAAAAAGCACTTAATATTGGGAACTGACATCGTAATTTTTTAATAATAAAAAAAAAGAAATTTCTACACGAGTATCGATGGCTACTGAATCGAGATCAAAGTGCGGGGTGGCGAGAAGTCGTCTTAATTCCAAATGTGCCGCGAATGAGGAACAAGTAAATTGGCGAGTGAGGGCCGTAGGCTCAGTCGTTGTGCATGAGCTGGGCGGGAGAAGTAGGGAGGTCAAACAGAGAGTGGAAAAGAAGAGAGAGAGCGAGAGCTGGCAAAGAAACGAGGTGAAGAAGAGAAGAAGGAAGCTCTTAAGTAGTATGAGAAGCAATAGTGGCTGGAATGGAGTGGAAATGATTGTATTGATGTTGGTAGATCGTTCGGCTACGCACATGTGGGTTTAAAATGATAAAAACAACAGGTGTGAAGGAAGCGAAGGGTTTCATGTATGAGGCCCCTCCATTTTCCAGAAATGTCTGCGTCTTCCGAGGGCGGATTTGCTTCACATTTTAAGAAGGAAGAACCACAGAAGTCTGCATCATTCCGGAGCAGCTTCGCATCACATTTCAAAAAGCAAGAACCACAAGGTTGTTCAATAACTTTTATTTCCTTTTTTCAAAGCTTGTACATAATGTTCGAATCTGTTCTCTTTAGGTGCTCAGAAAAGGTCACAAGGAAGGGAGTGGACTGACGAATTTGACGAGGCTCGTTTTTGTCATTACACTTTGTTCTTTCTCATGGTTGTAAGGTTAAGATTTTGATAGTTTTTCAGCACGCTTTGTTATCTTGATGTTTTAAGGGCTGGATCCAGAGGGGCAAATCCACCACCATCCCTAGCCTAATGCAGAACTCCACTCCATTGATTCCGACCCGCGAAGTCACTCCGGCTCGTCCTCCAGTCGATGAGCTCTCACGGTCAGAGTGAGAAAAGGATTGAAGAGGAGAGGCAGAGGAAAAGAGAGAGAGAGAGCTGACAAAAACGTTATAATCTCCGGTGTTGTAAAGTGAGAGTGTACTAGGCGAGCAGAATTTTGCTAGAGCGCAGCGGAAGGTTGTGCTTTCCAATTCATTGATGTCGTTGACAGTTGTGAATATGCTTATAAAGGTCTTTTACTAGATCCACTTCTCGTTCGACTTCACGCGAACAGGTAGTCCCTCTGCTGTTCCCGCCAAGGAAGGTTTCTTTGTTCGAAACGTTCTCCATGCTATTTAAATGAACAATTCTTAGCTTCTCGTTTATACCGACTTTTCTTTGTTCGAAACGTTCTCCATGCTATTTAAGGGAACAATTCTTAGGTTCTCGTTTATACCGGCTATCTCATTTCTAAGGTGAAGCTAGTCTCGGGGCTGCTGGAGAGATACGGAACTCGCTTGTGGAATGGAGATTACGAGTTGGAGCTAGAGCAACTCCGCTCGCATTATTACTGCGACAACAAGATTCCCCTGGCGGGGGGTTTCTTCTTCCCTCGGTAAGGGTCCTTTTGCAATTCTTAATATCGCCTTGTTCTTTAATTGGGTAATAAAGTGATTGACTGGAGTAAGATTGAATGCGTGTTCCCTCAGGATAATAGCGGATCAGATGGCCTGCTTCGACGGCGCCCCGTGGGTTGTGGAAGTCGAACCATCCGAGGCGCCCGGCCCCGACAACCAATATTTCGTCATTCTCAAGACGTCTTCTGCAGGTAGTAATTAGGCCCTATTTTGTGATGAGAGTGCTCTCAATTAGCTCGTGATGAAGAAGCCATTCGTTGTTATAGGAAATATAACTGCATTCTTTCAGAAACAAGCCTTTCCACTGCATCATCTTTTGCTGTTAGTTCCTCCCACATTCGGTTATAATAGAAGATGTCGTAGCTTAGCAGGACTTAAATGAAATAAGTGATGATTTAAGGACCCTGCGGAGAAATCCTTCTTGGCCCACAGCCCTTCGCAGCCTTTTCGTATCCATCTCACCCGTGAACTGGTGAAGGCTGCCTCCATCAAGTATCCCGAAGAGTCTGTTCCTGCGTCCTTCTTTTACAAATTCGCGGCGAAATCAATCTCAGGTTCCTAGTTTTTCCATTGCTATACTCTTCCTGGCAGCGAGTAGGTATCTACTCCGAAGCATCCCTGTTATTTTGAAGATTTTAATGCCAACTCTAAAGAGAAAGAAGGCATTTGGACTCGCGAAGAGATTCTGAAGATTGGAAGGGAGCAGCTCGGCGCTTCTCTCCCCCCTCACCTTCAGACCGTCATTGAAAGTCATTCACAACCGAGTCGCAACCAGCAGCGGTTCTTTCGTCAGGTCAGAGCTTCTCATATTCTTTCCCTTAAGGACCCTGGCTTTTTCTGTATTCTTCAAGCCTTTGCTGTTTTCAATCGTCACTGCTGGAATCACCACAGCGTGTGCCTTATTGCTATTCTGGCAAGTTGCCAACTAGATGGGAGCTGCAACATTTACTAACCGCTGTAAATCGTAGACTCTCGCGATAAGAGAGAGAGAGAGAGAGAGAGAGACTGAGCATAGGAAGGAGAGTATTCATTTTCGCGCCTTCCAGCAAATTCCTAGCAAAATGGAACTCATGCACATTTGAATTGCATTTTTAGAAGTTCCCATTCTAGCATGCAGTTTTCATTTCTTCGTGAGCTTGAGAATTGACCCGGTCGGCGCCCTTTTATCTCGGGATGAAATCAAATTAAATTTACTTTTCTTGTCTTCTTCTTTGTTTCTTCTTGAAGATATTATCTGAATTATTGCAGAAACCGCATTCGGATGCCTCAGCGAGTGGGAATTGTCTGCTTGGCAATGAAGTCCTCTCCCCGACCATCATTGTTAGCCTTTTCTTTCCTTGCTATTTTTGTTTCCAATGATATCTTCTGTCGATGTAAGATATACGGGGTAGTTGAACCATATATCTCCTAACTCAGAATCCTGCCGTGTCGACTTCTGTCCTGGAGAAGACAGCTTGCCAGCTCGGAAGCTCTTCTACCGCCTTCTCTGCACAGGTGCGCATGCATTTACATTATTAGTCATTATATTTTAATTGTGTTAAGTGTTTTACAAGATTGGAAAATGTTTATTTGAGGAAACTGTTGAGAAGAGTTCAATACCTTTCGATGCTGGACTCCTGATCAAGAGAACGGAAAAATTTCTTGATGATCTTGTCAGTTGTTTGTATTTGAAAGTGAAACACTAGAATTATAAAGTTGAATTTGCTTGAGATGGATGGCAAGCAGATGACGCTGAAGGAGGCTCGTGAGAAGGGAGTCGAGGAAGTTGTCCACACCAACCCGGATCTTTTCCATGTCAAGACGGCATTCAATACTAGTCAGTGTAATTGGTTTTCTTGTCCGTGAGCGACGTAGGGAAGACCATTGGATGATATAAGTGCTGATAAGTATAATATTATTTTGTTTTGATAACTTTTCTAGAGTTAATTGTGCTGTCACGTCACCCTCCGTACGACTGCGAGAAGCTTGTCTTCAATGCTGCGCCGTCTCTGCGGGAAGAGTTGGAGGCGGCAACAAATCATCAAGTCATAACAGTATGTCATCTACTTTTTTTGCTTATCGAATCTTCTCTTTCGTCCCTGAACTGTATTGAAAGAATGTTACGACATGAACATATAAATTGTTATATTTCCATTCCGCAGAAGACTCCGAAACAGTCGGAAGGCCAGAATGAAGATGTTCTCGCCACTCAGACGGCCTCATCTATGAAATCCGTTATTTCTTTGGGCGTCAACGGAGTCGATTCCAATGATGTCCTAGCTTTAGTCATCATTGCAATTTATTGCTTTCCTCTTTCACATTTTTGACACGTGAAGAATCCATTTAAAATATAAGTGAATTCTTTCCTTTCTATTGGAGGTCATCGTGGAAGCAGAAGACAAGAGCGAGAATTCTTCTGGCTATGAGACAGCTTCGACGGTAGAACATTCCATTCCTGCGGTCGTTGATGAAGATGAGGTCTTTTGTTTTCTCTCGGTATTTATTGCATGCACTTCACTTGCCAAGAATTGGTGTTTAAAAAAGAAAACAAGAGCGAGTTCATTTTCAGGTCACGAAAAAGGAAGTAGATTCGGACGAAGACACGATTATGCAGATGGAACCCCTCGTTTCTGTGGATCCCAGCGAAGTAGACTCATATGAGGTTGAAGTTTGATGGACTACTCTTGTCTGCTATTGACATGATCGGATGCTTTCAGAATGACTCTGTTTCTGCTGAAATGGAAGCTGCGCAGCCTTCTCTTCTGTCTTCTCTCCATAAAGTGAACCCCTTCATCTCTCCGCACTTTTTCACTCGTCCCCTTGACTCTAGTTCCCCCGACAGACTCATTATGGTTAGTAGTTTGCACTCTTCTCTCTCTCTCTCTCTCTCTCTACTCTTTCTCTCTCTCTCTCCTCTCTCTCTCTACTCTTTCTCTCTCTCTCCTCTCTCTCTCTCTCTCTCTCTCTCTCTCTCTCTCTCTGTCTCCCTCTCTACAGGCATCCCTCGTGTACCCTGTGTCTGCGAAGACTCTTCTGCTCTGCGACACGACGAATAAGAATGAGATGGAGGAGCGCGGCCAGCGACTGCAGACTACTTTTCGGTGAGTTCTGGAACCCCCCCCCCCTCTTCTCTCTAACATCTCTTCCCCTTTTTAGTGAACTGTACGCGGATGCCTCTTCGTGGAATACCCTCGTCGACCCTCATCCTGCCTGCTTGGCTGTGGCAGTCGGCACCGACAATCAGCAATTCATCCGAGTTGTTCTGCTGCATCCGGTCAATTATGTCCCATCTGTCCCTTCTGGACCTCTTTCTTTCTCTCTCTCTCCCTCTATCTAACTCTCTTTCTCTGTCTCTCACCCTTTCTAGCTCTCTTTCTCTCTCTCTCTCTCTTTCTTTCTTTCTCTCTCTCTCTATCGCTGTCTCTCTCTCTTTCTTTCTTTCTCTCCTTCTCACACTCTTTCGCTCTCTCTCTATCCCTGTTCTCTTTCGTAGATCTCCGAGTCTGACTGCTGGCTGGCGGCTTGTCTGGATGCGAACGCCTTGGTGAATGTGCACAAAGAGCGTCTTCTTCTTCTTGATGAGAGTCGCTTTGGCCTGGAGCAGGAGCCGGCTTCCATTTTCACTGCTCACATTCACCTTCTCAAGGTTCATTTCTTTATTCTTCGCCTAGGATTATTGTAAGGTAAAAGGATGCGTAAACGTTTTGTCAGGTTTTTGGGAGAAAAAAAATTAACATTTATTAATTAAGAATAATTGTTTAAGGACGATATTCCGGAGAGTGAACAGTGGCTGTCGTCGATCGTGGAGAAGGTGAACGAGGGCGCAGTCCTGCTTCTGCCGTCCTTCTCAACCTTCATCTACATGGACGGCAAGGTCAGAGCAACTTTATCTCTTCATGTGAACTTAGCATTTTGATGCTAATAATATGAAATATCTCGGTTTCTTGCAGGTTCAGTCATACAAAGTGGAAATGCTTCTTCGATGGCCGGGAGGACAGGAGAGTGTCAGAGACGGAGAGCAATCTCGCGAGTTCCTCTCTGGCCTTCTGCACCGATTTCAGCATGGCCAGGGTCGCATCACCGACCGTGTTCCACGCGCAGCGGTTAGCTGCTTTCATGTTCTTCCTTTCTCGCTTTGCTCGTCTAGATATTTCATGCTGCAGGATTTTCTCAAGTTCGAGAAGCGTGTTCCTGGCTTGAATGACGACCAAAATGTCTTCACTGCTTCGGTACAGGTTTTTTTTAAAGTTTCCTTCAGTTAGATACGTGTCAAATTACTTATCTTTCACGTTTGTTTAAAAAATTTTGTTGCTTTAGACTGCAAAGTAAACGAAACTAATGAAGGTTGTTTTGGATATTTTCAGTATGGTGTTTCGACGGCCGCCAATGCTTCGACCTCTCCTTCTAAGATCAATGACAGTGGACTTACCACTGATATCCTCACGGAGTTCAAGCAACTGTTCGTCAGCCATTGCTAATCATTTGAGATCTGGCCAGATCTGTCTGTCTCCTTTTCTCCTTATACGTCAATCTCCTTTATTTCTCTCACTGCTTCCTTCCGCCTCTCTCCATCTTCATTATCTTATTTATTTTGGTTAATTTAGAGTTGAGCGAGCAAAGAAGGTGATTGGACACGTGAAGACTGAGGGTGCGTTGCGTGCGATTCCACTTCTCGAGCAGGCTGTGGAAGTGGTGAGGTGGAGTTGCTGAGAATGTGGTTGGATGAGTATCTCCTCTTGACCTCGTCTTCCGATGCATTAATCAACTCCCAGAGGGTTTTCCAAATTGGATCGTGATCACTTTCGAGATAACCTCATCCTTTGCAGGCTAATCACTAATCTTGGCAGGACAACGCACGCGAGCGATGTATTTCATTCGAGATCGCCTTTTGTTTTAGTCTCTTCCTAACTATTTGTGTTACTCTCCAATTCTATTAACTTGTCGCTATGGAAGCTGGCTAGAATTGCTCATCATTTTGTATATTCAATCTCACATTTTTTACTGTTACACTTGCTAAATTCACGGGGCTGTATACTCGTGTAAAAACCATAATATATGTACATACTGTAGGTTTTTTGCGCTTACTTTGTATTTCTGAAGAAATAAAACTTGTTTTGTATTGGAGACAGCATTTCATGGGGAAATGTGAAATTGTGAGCGTTTGCGTGAGATGGATAGAGGGAAACAAAACGCACAAAATGTGTAATATTGATGGTGAGAAAAAACATAGAAGGTGAAGAAACATTTCATTGTGTTCAATCTCTCGGACAAGCTCCTTGAAGTCTCATCTTGGAAGATGTGTCAAGTCCCCGTCGCGACGGCCCCGCCCCTCTGCTCGCTGTCATCGCTCTGCCCCTTCTTCTGCGTTCTCATGTTCACTCCTGTACGAATCTGATGTGCTGTACTGTTTCCCGTTCTTGATGCTTATTCTTTGAACTGTGCTATTGTTTTCTACTTGTATTGGCTGAATACTTATCCGTATGACTTTCAATAAAGTCCTTGTTGGTAACTCTATTGTTTATTACATAATAAGGTGAGAGAGAAGAGAAGAACCCAAAGGAAGGGGCCAAAGTGGCACAGAAGAATTTTGAGAAGTAGATGGCTTCAATCAAATTGCCGACCAAGAGTTCACTGCAAGAATTTTTTGATCTACTGAAACCAAGTATGCGATGTGTATATACCTAGGTAGGACTAGTCCTGTTCTTGTCATCGAAACGTGGTGATAATGAATAGTCTCATGTCGAGAGTGAGGAGAGAGTCGAGGAAGGCCATGGCGTCTATGCCATCCTCCTCGGGAGTGCCCACCGCAGGCGCGTCCGAGACATCAAAATCATCGATGTCAATGCTCATCCCAAACCTGGTCGTGTTCCTGAACCCAATCTTTGCTCTTCTCTTCTAACTCCCTGCTTTCTCTATTTCCCTCTCACCACTCTCTATCTTTCTTTTGCTTCACTCCATATTTTCTGATTGTTTCTTTTCTCCCCTCCCTCTTTTTCACGCAATAACTCACATGAGCACTCTCTCGTGAGCCTCTAGCATCACATCAATGATTCCTCGCTTCTTGTAGAAAACCTGAAAATATTTTGTTATCTGAAGATAAAAAGACCTATGATTGTGTGGAGTGCCTTGCCCACCTTGACCCCGAGTCTGTCAGGCGACTCATAGCTGTCCCGACGAGGCAGAGGTTCTGCGGCCGAATCTTGAGCGCGGTGTCGAGGAGGGAAGCGCAGCAGCGGTCGCCCTCCCCCAGCAGATGAGCATGCCATGGCTGTTGCCCGTGACGCTGCTCGCCGGCGTGAGAACATCCTCAACTCTCGTTTTTCTTAGTGCCGCTTTTTGCTGTTCCCTTGAATATTGTTGTCACATCTCTTTGGAGGTTCCGCTACAGAGGATTTTTGTATATCATGGAAGGTATTGATGTAGTGGCTCAAGTGGACTCCGAACGAACTGACCAAGTGAGCATCGACCCAGATGAGTCCGATTTCGCCTGCCTGCATCATGGCCACCGCCAAAAAATATCACCATAGATATCTTCTTTTGTTTTCTTGGGTCACTTAGGTGCCAAGTAACGCATGATCATGTCAAATGAACTGGAAGTACCCTCACTTTAGTGGAACTTGTATGACACTTCTTGATATTCACCGTCCAATGATAAACTCTCCATGTCAATAGCAGACAAGAGTAGTCCATCAAACTTCAACCTCATATGAGTCTACTTCGCTGGGATCCACAGAAACGAGGGGTTCCATCTGCATAATCGTGTCTTCGTCCGAATCTACTTCCTTTTCCGTGACCTGAAAATGAACTCGCTCTTGTTTTCTTTTTTAAACACCAATTCTTGGCAAGTGAAGTGCATGCAATAAATACCGAGAGAAAACAAAAGACCTCATCTTCATCAACGACCGCAGGAATGGAATGTTCTACCGTCGAAGCTGTCTCATAGCCAGAAGAATTCTCGCTCTTGTCTTCTGCTTCCACGATGACCTCCAATAGAAAGGAAAGAATTCACTTATATTTTAAATGGATTCTTCACGTGTCAAAAATGTGAAAGAGGAAAGCAATAAATTGCAATGATGACTAAAGCTAGGACATCATTGGAATCGACTCCGTTGACGCCCAAAGAAATAACGGATTTCATAGATGAGGCCGTCTGAGTGGCGAGAACATCTTCATTCTGGCCTTCCGACTGTTTCGGAGTCCCCGTCGCGACGGCCCCGCCCCTCTGCTCGCTGTCATCGCTCTGCCCCTTTTTCTGCGTTCTCATGTTCACTCCTGTACGAATCTGATGTGCTGTACTGTTTCCCGTTCTTGATGCTTATTCTTTGAACTGTGCTATTGTTTTCTACTTGTATTGGCTGAATACTTATCCGTATGACTTTCAATAAAGTCCTTGTTGGTAACTCTATTGTTTATTACATAATAAGGTGAGAGAGAAGAGAAGAACCCAAAGGAAGGGGCCAAAGTGGCACAGAAGAATTTTGAGAAGTAGATGGCTTCAATCAAATTGCCGACCAAGAGTTCACTGCAAGAATTTTTTGATCTACTGAAACCAAGTATGCGATGTGTATATACCTAGGTAGGACTAGTCCTGTTCTTGTCATCGAAACGTGGTGATAATGAATAGTCTCATGTCGAGAGTGAGGAGAGAGTCGAGGAAGGCCATGGCGTCTATGCCATCCTCCTCGGGAGTGCCCACCGCAGGCGCGTCCGAGACATCAAAATCATCGATGTCAATGCTCATCCCAAACCTGGTCGTGTTCCTGAACCCAATCTTTGCTCTTCTCTTCTAACTCCCTGCTTTCTCTATTTCCCTCTCACCACTCTCTATCTTTCTTTTGCTTCACTCCATATTTTCTGATTGTTTCTTTTCTCCCCTCCCTCTTTTTCACGCAATAACTCACATGAGCACTCTCTCGTGAGCCTCTAGCATCACATCAATGATTCCTCGCTTCTTGTAGAAAACCTGAAAATATTTTGTTATCTGAAGATAAAAAGACCTATGATTGTGTGGAGTGCCTTGCCCACCTTGACCCCGAGTCTGTCAGGCGACTCATAGCTGTCCCGACGAGGCAGAGGTTCTGCGGCCGAATCTTGAGCGCGGTGTCGAGGAGGGAAGCGCAGCAGCGGTCGCCCTCCCCCAGCAGATGAGCATGCCATGGCTGTTGCCCGTGACGCTGCTCGCCGGCGTGAGAACATCCTCAACTCTCGTTTTTCTTAGTGCCGCTTTTTGCTGTTCCCTTGAATATTGTTGTCACATCTCTTTGGAGGTTCCGCTACAGAGGATTTTTGTATATCATGGAAGGTATTGATGTAGTGGCTCAAGTGGACTCCGAACGAACTGACCAAGTGAGCATCGACCCAGATGAGTCCGATTTCGCCTGCCTGCATCATGGCCACCGCCAAAAAATATCACCATAGATATCTTCTTTTGTTTTCTTGGGTCACTTAGGTGCCAAGTAACGCATGATCATGTCAAATGAACTGGAAGTACCCTCACTTTAGTGGAACTTGTATGACACTTCTTGATATTCACCGTCCAATGATAAACGATCTGTTTGCATGCCTCATGAATGGCCACTAAACTAGATAGAAACTTTTTAGACTAGACCAAAAGGAGGCGGATGATTTCTGGCGCTCTGCATAAATCACCAATCAGTCTAAGCTTTATGTCAAGTGGCTAATGGATTCCGTGGAGCGCCATGAGTCTTCGCCATGCTTGGGGATTTAATGCATGATGGAGGAAGTTTGCACGAAGGATTTTGGTAAAGTCGTCCCGCCATTTCGTAGCCGGCATACGTCCATTTTCACCGAATGCACCCAGGCATGACATATTATGCTCCGGTAATTTTTGCACCCCCTCATTCGTTCCTCTATCAAGAATTTAGATTCCCAGCATAAACCTTTCCCTGCGTTTTTGACCGATCGCGACCGACATTAAAGTAGCTCAAGTAACAGCCCATGTTCTCTTATTTCAATGATAATATAATAAACTTGGGTGCACTTGCTGGAACAGAGATAGCGCGGTTGACTGCGATGCCGCGATTGCAAAACTGGTTTCAAATGAGAGAGGAAAGGAAATTATGAAATAGATATGAATTAATGAGAGACTAGGACGATGTCGACATGACAGTGAACTTTTTTGGAGAAAAGGGAAGTAAATGCGAGTAAAGTTCAGATATTCTATCGTATTATTCGTTGACGTGATCTGAACGTATCATATATGTACACTGTCATATCTGTCGTCCGTTTCCTGTTCCTTTCTTGTCAAAGAATTGGGAAAAAATTATTTTAATTTTAAATATTGCAATGCGAAAGGTAATAAAGAATGCTAGTAAACGAGAGAGAAAGAGACAGAGAGAGAGAGAGAGAGAGGGGGGGGAGGGAGGGAGAGAGCGAGCGAGCGATGTCTGACAATGATAAGAGACTATGCTTGAGTATTCCCTCACCTATCGTCTTCCCACTAACCCCTACCGTATCCTATCACCATCCGGCCATTCTATTCTTTAAAAATACTACATACCCACATAGAGCACATCGTCTGCTCCTATGAGGGTCCATGATAGCGCAGAGGCTGCAGCAGAACGTGAGGAGGACGGCTGCCTTGTCAAGTCCCTCATACGCGACGAGGACCTTCTCGTCCGTCAACATCATAGTGTCGCAGATGTTGCCTGTTCGACGTGCGTCCATGCTGTAATTTGTTTTAATTTGAGTGAACAAGACGAAGCAATGTTTTATTTTAAAATATAAGAAGCAACGAGCGTCTTAATATTGTAGACCTTATGTTAGAGATTCTGCGAAGCCAGTGAGGAGAGTGGCAGATGTTTGCTGCTTGGTCTTTGCTGAAGAGAGGTTGCTCGGGTGTATGCCGAGAACGACGAGTGAACCTTAATATTTTACAGTTCAATTGGAGAAGGAGTCCAACTAGCATTTGATCATGTCGCTCTTGAAGGCGAGCGATTATGAAAAAAGAGAAAGAGCAGAGATATAGAAAATGATGAAAAGAAAGAGAAAGGAGGAAGGGAAACGAGAAAAAATTTTTTTGACCACGTAGTTCATGAAGCGATATATGTATTTCAGATGTCTGATTTGAAGATTTTTTAAGTTGGCACCGAGATAAAGATAAGCATGAAGGAGAGGAGTTACAGAGAGGAGTGCAAGAGAGAGAGAGAGAGAGAGAGAGAGAGAGAGATTGAGAGAGAGAGAGAGAGAGAGCGAAATCAAAGATTGACAGATTGCGAAAGATACGAAGAGAGAAAGAGGGTTGAAGCATAAACAGAGAAAAAAAGTGCTAGCAGGGAAAAACGAACTCACACTCTGAGTGTGACTATCGAATACGAGGAAAAGAGCTGCTGTCCTGCACTCTTTCTGACGGGGAAGTAAGATGATATTTAGCTGATTCAAAGATATAAAATAAAGAAAATAACTATTGCAACTTGGAGAAGTGGAGAAGCGGGAGAGAGAGAAGGGAGAGAAACAGAGTAACGGGCTGACACGGCGTAAAAATAGTGCTACGAACACGTCATGCTTTCCTTGGATTTTTGAATGAATGGTAAATAGAGATGTTGATAATCGTTTAGAAGTTTGATATCGAAACGGATGGCAAAAATATTCGAATGAAACAATATCTAAATTTCTTGGTATATTAAATCTTTGTTAAAAAGATACTACATTCCGGCTTTCCTGAACAATAGGAGTTCATTCTTCCGTTGACAGGCCATTAATATATGTATATAACCCAATCGAGGAGTTGTTATAGTTGTTTACTGGTCCAAACATTTTAAATTTGCAATGCTGCAAAAAAACTTTTAAAAGAGGAAGAATTTACAGCTTCTTTGCATCTCGTCTTCAAAGGTAATATAACCGTCATTTCCACAGCATGCCGACCACTGATCTTGTGATTCCGCGCTTCGCTTATGGTTAGTACAAGCATTAGGGGCGGTGCAAAACCTAGACAATATCAAATGAGTTTTGCTCTACCAGAATGGCATTCAAGTTGATCACGCGATCCAAGCCCATATATAGACAGCGTTGAAGGTTCAAACACACGAGAAACTAATGTGGATCCTCCACATCCGCCAAGGACTAGCGACTCGATTTAAATATGTAAATATTTTTGTTGATGTGCAGAAGTGCATGCATATGTATTTCCTCCTTTACAATCAAATTTATTGCCAGAGTTTTCTATAATATATGTATTTCCTTATTGTTAGAATTTTTAAGGAATAATTTTTTCTTACCTTGTCAGGAAACGGTTTTCGTCTTATAGCTTTCATAATGTATATGTATAATCTTGCATCAGTAATACAAATCAGTATAAAACGATATGGAAAAGAAAGCCGATTTCAATGTTTTAGTTTAACACTTCTGATCCCTCATAATTCGGATGTTAAAAAATGTGCGTACGCGTTGACAATAATGTTTACATGATATTTCTTAATAAATAACTTGTACAGCTAAAGAAATTTAGTTTACAGCTTGAATTATGTACATATGTACACTTATGTCTTTATATCAGCGCCTTGCGTTCTAGGCAATGACCGTCATTCGAAGTCGCTCGGCGACGAAGACTGAAAATACCGTTGAGATGAGCGAAGAAGACAGCAATTCTGGCGTTGGCATTCCGGAACAGGAGAATGATGTCAGTCATAATTTACATTTAATCAATTTCACAGATTTATCGCTTCCTAATCGCTGCTAGCAATGCTTGAAACGAGATTCGTTGAACAAAAATTATTATCAACATATCTAGTGGAATAAACGGCGTACAAAAAAGTTGTAAAAACAGAAGATTCTGTCATTTCAATTACGTGCCAATTCCCGCTTCATTCAGACGAGGTTCTCCTTCCGCAAGTTGTGGGCCTTCGCTGGCCCTGGCTTCCTGATGAGTATCGCCTGTCTCGATCCGGGCAACATTGACAGTGACTTGCAAGCCGGAGGGCAGGCACAGTTCAAGGCACGTCTCTCATTTTCCGTGGATTCTGGCGTGGGACAAAAGAAGGCTTGATCCATTGTTGCAGCTGGCCTCTTGCAAGTTAAAAGAACGTGAACGTGATTTACCACACCGAATACCCGATAAGGGCAGCGAATGTTGACTGTCATCTGAAGGAATTCTGCCTCGCCTTGTGAGGGTGTAAGGCTTATCAGCTGTTTGCAAGTGCCCAACTGCATATTCTGATCTTTATGTCCGATGGAGCGCCTCTTCATGCAAGACACTCACAAAACGTTATAGAAAGAGGAGAGGGGTGAAAGGTGGAATGCGAGAGACTTTCCTATTATCCAAGCGTGAAGTAGGAAGTCAGGGGTACCAACATACGAAGCACAGAAGTCGCTGATAGGCCCTGTAATAAAAAAAAGGAAGTGCGCTCGGGAGGCATCATAGGAATGGTTCAACTTGAACAGAGTTCAAGGGCATCTAATAATTTAAAATGATAATGAAATGATTGTGAAATTAATTTATATAAATATATAAATTTACATATGTATTTTTGTGTTTTGCTTCAGTTGTTATGGGTGCTTCTGCTGGCCCACGTCATGTGTCTACTGCTGAATCGATTCAGCGCGCGACTAGGAATCGTCACTGGAAAGGACATGGCCGAGGCAAGTCAATTCATTGCAGATAATCTCTCTCTCTCTGTCTCCGTCTATCTATCTCCTTATACCTCCTTCACTGTATCTACTTCTCAATATATCTTTAAATCGCTTTAACCCTCGCTCTAATAATCGCTACCTCTCTTTCTAGCCATCTCCAATACTCTCCTCAACTAAAACAGAGATCAAAAGAATTGCAGATCTCACGAGAGTATTATCCAGTTGTGCCGCGACTCATCATCTGGGTCATGATAGAAATCTCGATCATTTGCACTGACATGCAAGAAGTCATTGGAACGGCGATCGCCTTTTATCTCCTCAGCAACGAATAGTCAGAATCTTTTCGAGCTATTTGGTCAATCGAAATTACAAAACAAACTACTATAAAAGCATAAGAAAGCAAAAGTCGTGCCCACAGTTTCATGCTGACTACCTTGAGTTTCATGCTGACTACCTTGTCATTACTCTGTGGGTTGGCGTGCTGATCACGGTTCTCGACACGATCACTTTCATGACGGTCGAGAGGTGCGGAGTCAGGAAACTCGAGTTCGTGTTCGCCTTCTTGATCAGCTGCATGGCCATCTCCTTCGGATACGAGGTCATCTTGTATTCATACAATATATTTTATCGTATACGTATAAAGAAGACATATTGTAGAACACGCACGCTTTAACGTTTCACTTCTTCAGTATATCGTTGTGAAACCAGACCAGGGCGCAGTCATCAAGGGTATCGTCATTCCATGGTGTGAGGGATGCGACAACACCCAGATGCTGCTGGTGAGGCAAAGCCGTTTACATACTTTAGTAACACAATCGAATGTTTCCTTCTTCCAGGGCCTTTCACTACTCGGCGCAACCCTCCAGCCCTCCAATATGTACTTGTACTCGGCGCTGGTCAAGGTGCGGTTTTCTCTGCCAAATTGCATCCAACCAAGGAAAAGCGACAAAATATATCCATCGAAATTGATTAGGCGAAGCTTGACCGGAAATTAATCGATTTAATAAGAGCAGAGTTGAGAAGCAAGTATTGGAATTGCCAGAGTCGCAACATCGATCGTAAGAGGCGTCATCGCGTCTCTGAGGCGAACATGTACAACTTCGTCGAGTCAACCATCGCTATCGCAGTCTCGTTCATCATCAATCTCTTCGTCATCTCCGTCTTCGCTGACGGCCTCTTCGACAAGACGAACGAGCACGTGGTGGGTATTGGCTGGCTTGGAGCCAACCTTCTTTAATAAAGTAAAATATGTAGCTTCAGCCTTGTCATTACTGATTTCAATAGGGAAAACCATATACATAATCGCTACAGCGAGAACAATGCGACGCGCAGCCTGGAATTCCAAACCGAGCCGCCTTCCCTCATGACAATGAGACTGTTGACATCGACGTCTACAAGGTGCTTCGTTCTTTTCTCTTTTTAGATTCGAGTTCACAGTGATATCAGTGCTAGCCAAGAGGATCTTGTTTTATCATTATTCCGTAACATTTGCCTGTTCTAGGCGGGCATCTTCCTCGGCTGCGAGTTCAGCCTGGCTGCCATGTACATCTGGGCGATTGGCCTGCTCGCTGCCGGCCAGAGCTCGACGATGACGGGCACGTACGCAGGCCAGTTCGTCATGGAGGTCATTGGAATTTTTTTAGTTAAAAAATATGTATAATTATATATTTTGAAGGGTTTCGTACAAATCCGCTTGCCAAAGTGGCAGCGAGTCTTGATGACTCGCTCCATCGCCATTCTGCCGACACTCGCACTCGTTCTCTTCGCCAACGGAATCGACAGTCTCACCGGCATGAACGACATCCTCAATGTGCTGCAGATGATTCAGCTGCCATTCGCACTCATTCCAATCATCACTTTCACTGCCTCCTCCAGAATAATGCACGACTTCAAGATGTCAAGGTTCATAGGTCCCACAACAACATTTGCATTAGTATAGATGTACAGTGTTATGGTAAATCGGTAGCCCTCTCAACATGAACGATTTCCAGGCCGGTTCTTGCAATTGCTATGATCGTCAGCGTAGTCGTAAACGTCATCAACATATACTTCATTCAGGTTCTGGATTGACCAAATGGTTTCCTTCATTATTTTTCCTTAGTGGCCTTGGAGGATTGGAATTGCTTTTCTAGGACTACATCACTGGGCAACTTGGAACGGCGTGGTACGTATACGCAGGTCTCGGAGTCCCGGCAGTTGTCTATCTTCTTTTCGTTCTTTATTTGGTCAGCTGTTGCCTATCCCGCTCTTTCCTACTAAATTATTTATGTAAGTGATTTCAGACAATGGTCTGCTTGGCGGAATGCGAGCTCATTCCGGTGCTGGTGCGTATTTCGAAAGATGATTAATGCCTTTCAATCAATTGCAACTTGATGGGTCTATTTCAGCACTTTTGTGGAATGCGTTTGAGAGGGAACTTCTTCGAATCGGACGCGCCTTGGAAGGCGCAGTAAATTTCAATTTACATTCGAATAATGTATTCATGTACATAGGACGGTGAAAAAAGGCAGTAACAGCATCAACAACAAATAAATGATAGTTCATAACCGTGATGCACAACCATTTATTATATCGTGAACTCAGTGACCAATACCCAGTGATGGGTGAATGGTGAACTAACCATTAGCGCGGGAATTCAAATTTGTTGAGCACACAGCTGATGCGCTGCAAGCAACTTATTGCCAACGTGGAAATTATTGTCGTTGTTTTCTCATCTTTGTTTCGACTAATGATCTCACTTATCTCAATTTCGTTATACCGCACATTTGTGCACATTTATGTTGATGTTAAGACAGGCGAACTTTCTCGCTATCCGTGCCACTCGTCTTTATCGTTGGCTCCGGGTGCTATCCTAGTGGGGGGGGGGGGCAAAATAAATTTTTTTTTCTAATTCACTCCAAATCGTGCACAGATGGGTTTTAGGATATGGGGAACACGAATATAATGTTCATTTTGTATTACTATGTCATTTAACAAAGTTACAGTACTTCTACTTGACATAAGTTTTGGCCGATTTCAGGTAAAATGCTGCTCGAAGGGGTTTTCAGACCTGTTGTACTCGAATATTACGTTCTTTTCGACTTATCTCTATTCGTTAGTGCTTATTTGACACTATTTTAGTGTTTGGAGCTCTGAAAACCCCTTAGTGCCCGAGTTTAGATGCAAAGTAGGGGAAAAATGTGAAGTACTATAACTTTGTTAAATGAAATTTTTTTTACAAATTGAACATTATATTCGTGTTCCCCACGGTCTAGAACCCTATATTCGTGTTCCCCATGGCCTAAAACCCCCCTGCGCACGATTTATAGAACATTGAAAAATGAAAATATTTTGCCCCCCCCCCAACTAGGATAGCACCTGGCTCCGTTACCTTTAACCATTCTCCTTTTCACGCGTGTCCTTTGCCCTCCTGCTAATCACTCACGGCTGTCCCTCAGTGATCGTCCAAAACCGGGCACTACACCCGGTCAGTCATTCACTGCCCGGGTTGTTGACACTTGGCCGGCTGTTTGCTGCCTTTCCGTGAATCGATGACCCGTGCTTTACTCATGTGCTGCATTGGCAATGGTATTCTCAATTCCGGTCGACTGTCGAAATCCTAAACTAATTGTTTGTGTGGTGCTGATTCATGAGGCTGACTCGATTAGCAAAAGACAAATTGTAATGGTTGTGCGTTTTTTTCTGAATCTTATCTTGTTGTTTGCTTAGTTTCGCCCGGCCATTTCTCCTTCTTCCTTCAGACGAGTCCAGCTGATGTGGACGGGTCCTCGTCTTCTCCTCCATCCTCAATGATGTCCGAAAGCGATGAGACCCGGCTGCTGCGTGCCGAGCAGCTTCCCTCGTACACGGCTCCTCCGCTCGTCCCGGCCGCAAGCTCGAACGGTGCGAACCACTCTCATTTAAACTTCTTTTTTTATTGTTTCGAAAGAGCATTACTCATTTTCACACTTATTTTACTGTACTGTACCATGTTCTTTGTTATCCTCTATCCATTCACTATACCCCACGTGTCACCACGTAAATAAATCAATCAATCAAATCAATCAATTTGCACCTTTTCTACAAAGGATTTGGCAACATTTAAATTATCCTCAAGTGTACCGTATTCTGATGTTCTTGTCTTCTATATCCCCATTTATCATTGCTGCCTCGCTATGTTTGTAGTGGGGAAGTGATCGGACTGCCTGGAAGAGACCAACCGGGATCACTGAGAGTCCTCTTCCCAAGCTGTTTTGAAGTTCGCGCTCATTATGACGCATGACGCGAGATGGCTCAAACAATAATTGGCTCTGAATAGGGGATAGGCATGAATAGAGCAACTCTATAAAAGTGATCAACCCAGCATTGACAAAATAATAAGCGAGCTATTTGTGTTCTGGTCGTGGATGGCTTCCCAGGCTTATGCTAAAGTAGTTGACTATTTCCATAATCACCTGCATAGTGCCGGTCTGGTTGTAAAACATATTAGTTCTCTAGCAATGTGCAAGTCACTCTGAGTATTCCCAATGGGTGTCTTCATGGCATCTAGTTTATGCCTTGCCAGTGTATGGCTAAGGCTGTGTTGGGAGAGAGGAAGGATCCACCTCGCAGAAGCGGAAGCCTTGTGTTCTCTTCCATTTTTGAGAGTGCGAGCCGACATGCCGCGTATGTAAGCCCCGCTGTTTATTTGCACTCATCTCTCAACGCCAATCCTGTTTCTTTCCTCTTTTCCTTCAGGTGCTCTTAGCACCATTCGATGTTCTCTCTCTCTCTCTCTCTCTCTATCTCTCTCTCCCTCTCCCTCTCCCCCTCTCTGTCTTTCTCTCCCTCTCTCAATCTCTCCTAGCTCTCCCCGTCTTCTTCGCCGTACTACCACCGTGTCAATCGTATATGATCACATAAACTGTCGCATTGGTTGCTCAGTAGCTTTTCTAGCATTGGATAGGCTGCTGAGGCAATTGTGCACCTCCTGCAGACTAATCAAAATATCTTCTCGGCCTTGTAGTTCTTTGGGGTTGCACTTCTGTAAAAACGCCCTTTGTTGTTGACTACCTTACCACTGATTGAGCAACAAGATGATTGAAAAGCATAGAGACAGAGATAGAAAGACTGAAAGTGCAAGAGAGTCTATGAACCTGGAGATGAAAAATTCTACCGTTGATTTCTTTTGCTATATTGACTATCTCGCCTTTTCCTATTGCTTCTTCTTGTCTAGAATCCACCATGTTTTCCTACCCTATTCTCGCCTTCTTGTCCATACATTGCATTCTGCCATACGATAATGCTGAAGTGATCTCTCTCACTCTCCTTCTCTCTCTCTCTCTCACCCTCTCTTTCTCTGTCTCGTTCTCTCTTTTTTTCGTGTCTCTGTCTATCTCGCTTTCATATGAAAAGTAATCGCTCCCATTTGCTTCCCTCCTTCCCATCATTTCACACCATCCCTTCTCCTTGTTCGTCGTATTGGTCGAAACTCAACCTTGCCTTGGTCACGGCACTGGTCCCTTCTCCCAAACTTTCCTTGCTCTTCTTTTTTCTCTCCTCCGTAAGCCTAGTCTCGTCATTCTTTCACACCTTTTCATTTTATTGTGACAGAAATATCTACAACATTCAGTTTTGTGCGGAGCTTTAAGACGGGGTTTCGTCTGGGTTGTGGCCACTTCACACTTTTCGTCTTCGCTGTAATTCATTGTGGTTCTTTCCGTTCATGAATCAGTCATCCTTTGTAAAGGTCTCACAACACTCTGACACTCATTTCCGAGAGAGAGAGGGAGAAAGAGAGAGAGCTTTTGATTCCTGTCTAGAAATTCGTATTCTACTTCCTTCTCTCTATGCAAATTGAGATGGTGACGCATTCTTTGTATTGGATGATTTTTCTATTTTATTGAACTGCTACATTGCCTGATTTTTTGAAATCCATGAAAATATTTTAATTTTAACTTGACTTTTGAATAGGCAGCAGTGTGCATCAGATTTGTATGAATTGCTCTTACTGTTGACATAGCTCGCTTGTCAAGAACTTGAATACAGAACGGGAAGCGGCTTTTGCATTCTACTCCATAGTTTTCTTTTCTCTATCTAATGAATTGAAAACCAGAATCGTCATCATGTCTATTTATTTAATATGATGTTGCTAGCTCACTTCATTATGGATTTTGCTGGTGTGCTTTCGAATATCATCTCTTCTTCATTTCCTCTTTCTGATGGTATAAACATAGTCTTTGGTGAGTCTTATTCTGATCTCCTTCAGACATGGGAGAGGGCCCTGTCTCTGCGGAGGGTACGGTAGCCGAGAATCAGCCGAGCAGGGAGACGAGCCGAGTCGAGGATGACGACGAGAATCTTGTCGAGATTCCGGTCGAGGAGGACAATAAGGTCAGAGGTGATATTATAGCAGGAGCTAATGTATTCTTTCTGTTGTCTTGCTCTATCTTTAACTCCACTTCTGTATTCGCATGTAATGAAAGGAGAATAATATATTAAAAGTATTTTCTGAAATTTTTTGTACAGCAATTTGCTATCACACTTGCAAAGGATGCAAAGGATTCTGACTAAATCACTCTATTATAGATTTATTTAACCTGACTGTTTGGGGCGGCAAGAACATTGTTCCAGTTTAGAAGTTCTCATGGCGCAAGCTGTGGGCCTTCACCGGTCCTGGCTTCCTCATGAGCATCGCCTACCTCGACCCGGGCAACATTGAAAGTGATCTCCAGTCGGGTGCTAAAGCTCAATTTAAGGTGCTGTTTTTAAAAGTATTTTTTTTATCAGACTTACATAATTGCTTGAAAGTATGCTCATTCCTTAATCCTATCAATTCCTAATCTTTTCAGCTGCTTTGGGTGTTGTTGGTCGCGCACATTACGGGTATGCTGCTGCAGCGAATGAGTGCTCGTCTCGGTGTCGTCTCGGGGCAGCACATGGCTGAGGTTACTGTAGTTTGATCCTTTTGACTACTGTAGTAGTATCAGATTTCGGTGTTCGCTTGCACACAGAATGACGGTGGTGGTGGATGATTACAGGTGGCCTACAACTTTTATCCGCGCATTCCTCGCCTGGCTCTGTGGCTAATGATTGAGATTGCAATCATCTGCAGTGACATGCAAGAGGTCATCGGGACGGCGCTCGCCTTGTATCTTCTCAGCGGTGGAACGTATGATTTTAATGTTTCATTTTTGCCGAACGTACTTGGTTATATTGCAATTATAGTAAAAGTAGAAGTATCTTAGTGTCCTGTTTTCGCATATATTTAGTGATCGATTTTGAGTTTGATTATATGATAAGTAAGAACGAAAAATTAAATGTCCATTCAGTATTCCCCTCGCTGTCGGTGTGCTCATCACCATCCTGGACACGATCACTTTCCTCACCATCGATCGATACGGATTCCGCAAACTCGAGTTCATCTTTGGCATTCTCATCACTACGATGGCCTTATCCTTTGGCTATGAGGTGGTTTCGTTGTTTTCTCTCCCTTTTTGATGTAGTGAAACAATGCTTCCATAATTCCAATTTCTTTACGTCGCCTAGTCGAAAAAACAGTCTAAATTCAGTTTCACATTTGTAGTTTAATCTATCGCACCCCTATCTTTTCTTGAGTACTTCCTCGTGTTGCCGAATCAACTCGAAGTGCTCAAAGGCGTGTTCGTTCCAATTTGTGAGGGCTGTGGCCGCGAGGAATTTCTACAGGTTTTTTTTTATATATTTAAATGTGTTCTTTTAGTGATTGCTATAATTTCATTTATAGCTTTATGTTCTTTGAGAAAAAAATAAACGTTACAAAAAAAATTGTTATTGTAAATATATACAATTTATATTTTTTTATTAAAAAAATATCAAGCGATACTCTTGAAGGCTGTGTCTGTCGTGGGCGCGGTTATCATGCCGCACAATCTGTATCTTCACTCGGCGCTTGTCAAGGTTTACATTTTAGACTACTAGTTCATAATATAATCAAATAGTTTTCCTCTCAATAATACTAACTAGCCAAGAGCCAAACATTATGACTTATAATGATACACGCTTTTTCTTGAGACTCGTCGAATCAAGCGTAACCGCCGCGAGAACGTGGCGGAGGCTAACATGTACTACTTCATCGAGTCGGCCATCGCCCTCTCCGTCTCCTTCGTCATCAATCTCTTTGTTGTCTCTGTCTTTGGACAAGGGCTATTCCACAGGACCAACGCGTCTGTGGTCTGTTTCTTTTCCTCTAAACCATTCCAACTTCTCCATGATTCAGTATTAGTGTGGGGTAGAGCACTCTCTTTGCAAGCGAGATGCCTGGGTTCGAATCCATTTCCCTGTAATGCTTTTGCTGGTTTAGCGCAAGACATGTGATGCACGGCCGTCAATGATGCATCATGATGCGGACATCTTCCCGAATAACAACGAGACGGTTGAAGCGGACATCTACAAGGTTCAACTATCATCATTAGCAGGATTTGCTAGTTGAAGTTAGCTTCTAATGATTGATAATTATTTGAGGGTGGAATCTTCCTTGGCTGTGAATTCGGCCTGGCTGCCTTGTACATTTGGGCAATCGGCATTTTAGCTGCCGGCCAGAGCTCGACCATGACAGGAACGTACGCTGGGCAGTATGTCATGGAAGTTAGTGACTTATTTGCGTGTTCTTCTTCTCTTAAACTGAAAAAAAAACTTTTTTCCCAGCTATTTTTTTAACAAATTAATAATATGTGAAGGGTTTCGTGAAAGTGGCGCTGCCTCGCTGGAAACGAGTTCTCCTCACACGCTCCATCGCAATCGCGCCTACGATTGCACTGACCTTCTGGGCCAAAGGCAAAGTCGAGAATCTGACGGGGATGAACGACTTCCTCAACTGCGTCCAGATGATTCAGCTCCCCTTCGCACTCATTCCCATCATCACTTTTACGTCTTCCGAGAAAGTCATGCACGACTTTAAAAGCTCCAAGTTAGTCGTACAGTTACAGTACCCTGGAAAATACAGTAACCTAGAAATAAGTTTCTCTTCATTTTGTCTGATTTGAGAGGAAGAAAACTTTATTTAGCCCCAGAGAGTTTTTTTGCTCAATTTCTGTCATTAGGTTCCAAAGAGTTAACTAGGTGATTTCAAGGACATTAGAAAGAGCAACATTAAATCACATTATTGTAGAACCTTCCAAATCTACGCTTTATCCGCGTCAGCACTGGTGCTCGCCATCAACGTCTACTTTATCCAGGCTTCTTTTTTGAATCGATTTTTTCATCTAATAATATAATTCTTCAAGTTCGAGCTTCTCTTACATGTTCTTTTTAAAAGAAAAAAAACTTGCAGGACTTCATTACGAGTAAACTCGGCGATGCGTGGTACATCTATCTACTGCTCGCCGTTCCTACTGTCATATACATGGCTTTTGTGTTATATCTGGTTTGTCAACTTTATTTTTTAAATTAATTAATCTGATAAATAATTTACTTTACGAACATCTCTATTCCTCCAAAACGTTTCACTCATCAGATCACATTCATTCAGGTCATTCTGTGCCTGGTCGCATGCGGTTTCATTCGGGAGCTGGTATGGCACCTTTTTTCCTTCTCTCTAACATCCATTAAAGTAAAGGATGAAATCATTAAACAATCTGAGAAGATACATGAGTTCTAGAAAAGTCTCGCTAGCTGCTGTTGATAAGGCATGCAAAAGCGTTCTATTGCACTCTTTGCGGTTTTCGTGATATCACTCATGCTTCTGGCCATTGTCGTCATAATGCTATTCCAAGGGGCAGCCAAGGAAGTCTAAGAGGATGGCGCGAAGAAAATTTACGACCCTTATAAAGGTTATCAGACGCATTCCATCCATCCGTTCCTTCGCTTGCTTATGGACAAGTGATCCAGAGGAACATTATCTGAGCCTTTTCGTGGCATTCTTTCCTCTCTGCTCTCTCCATTTCTCTCTCACTCTCTTTCTCTCTCTCTTCCTTCCTCAATCTTCCTCCTCTCACCCACATTCCACTGCAGCTTTGCCATTCCCACTCTCGTCCTCCACGCGGTTGACGCCCTTTTTACAGCCCTCCCCCTCATTGATAATGCGGACGTCATATGCAGTTGTAGAATGATGACTCTCTCTCTCCTTCTCTCTCCTTCTCTCTCTCTCTCCCTCTCCCTCTCTCTCGTGCCCGGCCTCTGCCTTTTCATCCGATTTACTCATTTCTCATTCGCATTACTCTTCTCATATCTTTTCCCTTTCTTTCCATCCCGATCTCTTCATCTCATGCACTTTCTTATAATGTTTCGTATTAATCCCGCTTCCCTCTCTCGTGGATGAAAAGCAGTCAACCATCTGCCGAGAATGGCTTGGCTCTGCCACAATGCATCCTCCGGCACGAAACCTAGCAATTTGAGCTGTTCATCCATCGCCGTGCCGCCCGCTTCTTCTACCCTGCCATTTTCCGATCTTTCTCTTCCAATTCTTCTCCGTTTGTATACGATAGGAAAAGAGATTCGACTGCTATTTTTCGATAGAAAGCAAAGCTGCGACTAAATTGATACAATGAAATAACAATAGTTGCGAGTCTGAATAAAATAAAAAGACTAAATAAACAGAATGACATCATCTGCAGACCATTCGTGGACTGACGATCAAAGAGGGCTACGAGTCGGACGCGCCATGGCTGAAGGAAGTGGAAGCTGCCACTCGAGAATCTACCGTCGACCTGCAACACATTCAGACTTAGACGTCATCCACTCGAAACATGAGAATGAAATTTATTTGATTAGAGTTGTTTATTTTAAACTATAATTTCGACATTGTGTCATGCAAGAAAAAATGTAGTTATTCACGTACTTGTAAATGTTGTGATACCAATGATCATCTTGCTAGTCAAGTCAAAGTCTCCGTTTGTATACGATAGGAAAAGAGATTCGACTGCTATTTTTCGATAGAAAGCAAAGCTGCGACTAAATTGATACAATGAAATAACAATAGTTGCGAGTCTGAATAAAATAAAAAGACTAAATAAACAGAATGACATCATCTGCAGACCATTCGTGGACTGACGATCAAAGAGGGCTACGAGTCGGACGCGCCATGGCTGAAGGAAGTGGAAGCTGCCACTCGAGAATCTACCGTCGACCTGCAACACATTCAGACTTAGACGTCATCCACTCGAAACATGAGAATGAAATTTATTTGATTAGAGTTGTTTATTTTAAACTATAATTTCGACATTGTGTCATGCAAGAAAAAATGTAGTTATTCACGTACTTGTAAATGTTGTGATACCAATGATCATCTTGCTAGTCAATCTAACTTTCGTTTCAATATGTGTACCCTGCAGCTGCTCTACATGCCGAGTTAACGAAATGTTTTATATTCATTTTGTTTCGCGTTGTATTCACTTAGTTTCCTATCTGTTTATACATATATACATATATGTAGTGATATGGTGTATTTATCTGTTGTTCACTTCTCGTTGCAGTACATAACGAGTAAAACGTTTGCTGGAAACATTGTCTTGCGTTACGGAAGAGGAAAACAGTGTTGGATGTTTGCTCGTATTTCTCCTCCGAGGAGACCTAAATAGCTGCTCGCGTGGCTCAGAAAGGGAGGAAATATTGGAAACACTTGGATAGGACCACTTGAAACCCGTTTGTCTTTGAGCTAAACCACTGCGACACTGGCAACAAAGGAAGATGAGCCCCGAGGCGCCTTTGTCGTCATTCCCAGGATGATCTTGGCCCGGCGGGCGGTTGGCCCTTTGCACTTTGCAGGACATGTGGAAGCGAATTGATGACAATAAACGAAGCCAAGAGGACGACGATGCCCTGTCGGTGGAGGGCCCGCCCTCGGCCCATATGTGGAGGAGGGCGAAATAACCCGCTATCCGCTCTCGCAGTGTCTCTCTCTCTCTCACTCTCTCTCTCTCACTCTCTCTCTCTCTCTCTTACTCTCCAGCTCACTCACTCTCTCGCTGCGTCTCTCTTTCTCTCTCGCTTTGTCTTTCTCCCTCCCTCTCCCTCCCCCTCTCCCCCTCCCTTTCTCTCCTCTCGTCCTTCTCGTATTTGTCCTTCCCCCAATCCTCGCTGGTATCCGGTCTGCCGACGGTCGCCCTATAAGAAGCCGGCAACCGACGTATCTGCCCTTATCAGTGTTGACCTTGTGTCTGTCTCTCTCTCTCTCTCTCTCTCTCGCTCTCTCTCTCGTCTCCTCCTTCAAAGAGAGCTTCTCTAGCACATTCCTAGCATGGCTTCCCTCGGCAACATCATCGTTGCATTCTTCGCCTGCTTCATTTCATGTCAGTTTCAGCTTGAGCCTTATTTGATGCCTTAAATATATACATATATTCTACAAGAATAGAATCGGCATAGCGTTTTCATATTCGTATTTCCGGTTCAGGTTTATTTTCTCTCCAAAAATTTACTATCTACAAAAGATGTTTTTTCTAACAGTATATTTTAAAAATAAAAATAAAGATTATTGATTGCCGCCGATTGCAGGCTGCGCGGCGCTGTCAACATACGAGCTGCAGCGAATTCGCGAGCGAGCCATCGCTCAGCTGCCACGCGAGCACGGCTCCGTCTTCGTCCATCCCATCGGCTACGTAGCCGGAGAGCCGGTCAACCTTCTTTTCTTCTCAACTCTCTGTATCTCCTTCATCTGGCGTAGTCCTCCCAAGATACTGCTTATTAAAGATCTGCTGCGTCTAAAAATTGGGAAAAACTCTTGTCCATAAAATTTTGTCGTTGAGAGCCTTTCTTTACAAGATTCAAACATTCTGCAGCTTCTCAAACATGATTTACGCCGAATATTTTTTTAATTTCTTCTTCTTGGTCTTCATCACTCGCTTTCTCCTAGTCTGACCCATTCATTCATTAGTCACCCCCCCCCCCCTCTACTCTCTTTCCCTCTTCCCGCCTGCATCACCTTGCCCACTTCCAATTCTGCTAGGATCTTCGATCTCTTCTGGGAGAATTCCCTTCTCCATTTTATGCAACTCGCTTGTTGTCTTCAGTTTTTTGAGCAGAAGCTTCTTCTACCCATGAATACTTGAGAATTCCGGCTTTGTTATCATATTTTTTATATATTTGATTCCAGAATGCCTTGAGCTGAAAGGTTAGAGGGCTGATGGATTTATCGAGGCAAGAATCAGAAGTATAATTTATAGAGGCAAGAATCGGAAGGATAAAGGATAGACAGAGAGTTTGAAGAGGTGTGAGAGGGGTTAGAGAGAGAGAGATATAGAGAGAGAAAGAAGATGTATCCAGATCTGGCCGCGTACGTACGAGGAGCGCGGCAGCTCGGGCGGCGAGTTATTCTTCGACGAGAACGGCGGCTCTCACTTGCTGCGCCCGTCTCCTCGCTTCCGTTCCATCTTCCGCCGCTCGGGAGGCGGCGGAGTGGTCGGCGTGCCGAAGTATGCACGCTTCTACTGAAGATTCATCTCTCGCGCCCCCGGAAATCCTGACCGAAGTATCGGCTATTGAAGTTGCTGCAAGCCGCACGACAACTAATATGACCTGAACGGTCATTTTAATATTATTTCGCTTATATCTCGTGTTGAGAATACCCACCGTCTGTTTGGCATTCTCTTGC
Source organism: Allodiplogaster sudhausi (assembly GCA_945643635.1). Lineage (NCBI taxonomy): Eukaryota > Metazoa > Nematoda > Chromadorea > Rhabditida > Diplogasteridae > Allodiplogaster > Allodiplogaster sudhausi. Next base: position 5,574,465 of record CALZFC010000009.1, read on the forward strand.
CTGCATATGTCTGTATCTCCCTTCTAGCTCAAAGGAGTCCGCCCCCGACGGCGCATCTTCGCCGTTCGACGTCTCTCTCTCTCCCTCTCACTCTCTCCCCTCTCTCTCTCTCTCATTTGTTTTACACTCTCTCTCACTCTAGCTGCTATTTCCAGAGCGATAACTTCATTAAGCACTCACTCAGCCTCGGCAGACATGTGGCCATGTCGGTATTTTCAGTAATACTGTTATTATTCCTTTATTCAACCGGTCAGGCCTTCTGACCGATTTTTGCGTACTTGAAGCATATGCACTGTATTCTTTTTGTTCGTCCCTCTCTCTCTCTTTCGGTTTCTCTAGCTGGCTCTAGACTCCTGTAACCTTGCCGAGAAAGCACTTCTCTTCTGCATCTATGTGTACGTGTTATTCTGTTTTGGTTTCTCCGGCTGACAAGGCTGACATACTATAAAGAGAAAGAGACACAACATGTGACGTCTCACTCTAATATTTCGTCACGCCAAATGAACTCGCTCTCCGTCTCTCTTCCAATAGCTTGTTCGGTCGAATCATTAAGAAAGAGATGTTAACGATCAACGGTCGATGGTTATTGCGCAAGATGAGAGGGAGATGAAGAGAGAGATAGAAAGAGAGAGACAGAGAAAGAGAGGGAGAGAGAGAGAGCCCCGTTCATCGATGAATGCTAAGCCAGTATAGCAAAGTGTATGGAAATCGAAAGGGCAGCACTCGAGAAGAAAGGCGTAATAAGGCACTGAATAAAAGTTTACCACAAGCTATAATACTCATGAAGAAAAAACAGAAAGCCGTACGTACTATGTAGCCATCTCCATCGTGTCACACTAGTATTCTGCACCGGAAATGGAAGAATGCTAAAGAATTGAAAACTTGAAGACAAAGCAGACAACAATCTCGCCCTGTCTATGAAGTTGAGGAGGCATCTGTTGGCAGGTGCAGAGCTAACCTCAACAAATCATCTCCATCCTCTAAGAATAAGCGTACGAGGTATGGGTATAATCGGGCCTTGTTTTTTAACTGCTATTCTCCTGCATTCGAGAAGGATGCTCATTTTCGACGTGCTTCTTGGCTGGGGCCATTACAACTTGAGCAGGCCTGCTCTCTCTCTCTCTCTTCTGTTTATGTATCACTCAATCTATCACCCCTCTCTCTCTCTCAGAGAGTTTCTCACTCCGCCTCCCTCTTGGGCGGCTCTGTTCCACTGAGGGAGAGGGCGACAGCCACCGCATTCATCCGGAGCCTTCAAATGAGCCGGATTGGCTGATCTCTCCTCTCTCGGCTCCGGGACGCTGCCGGAAGTCCTTTTCCTTTGTGTTGTTCATTCGTGTGACCCACCGTTCGACCCTTCCTTTCCCCCATGACCTAACAATAAGCTATTCGACGACAGTACACCCAAGTAGGCGGAGCGTCCTTCTCCCATTTCCGCGTGGCTCATCGCTCGCCCTTCCTCGTTGAAAAGAGCTCAAAGATAATGACGTACGAGCGCTTTCTTACTCTTTTAGTCTTTCGCAGGCGTCACGACGTTTTACCTTTGGTTGATCAGTCTAAGGAGAAAAGTGTAGGAGGAGATACGGCGATAGAAAAGTGATCATGTAAGAAGACACCTCGAGAGAGACTCGTGCTTGAGCGACAGCCGTTTGTTCATCTACTGCAAAACAAAAGCAATCTAATATACATTCTGGGTTTTACAATGCACTTCTACATACATTTTGCAGTACACCGTTGATATATTAGCAGAAAAGATTTCTCATTCTTTATTTAAAACAATAATAGATTTTCTTTAAACGCACGCTTGGTATATTTTTCATCTCCCGTCTCAAGTTTTTTTTGACTGGAAACATTTTTTCTGCAAGAAATGTGCTTGAATAGCCTTAGTTCGCTTATTTTGTTTTGCCATTAGGTGCCCCTCTGACCCTCGTTTCACCTATTCCCCGTCCGCCCACCCACCTCTCCTACGCGTTCTCTTCCCCTCTCTCGTTTTCTTTCCCACCAAACTTTCGCCAGAATATCCTCTCGGGGTGTGTAGAGAGATGCCAGCTGCTTTCTGTAGCAAAAAGAGCTTTAAAGACAGAGAAATAGAGAAAGAGGGTATTTTTGAGGACGAAAGAGTTGGCAAAAGAGGGAGTGTTGAGAACACCTCGTTCAATTTTAGTGACCTGTCAGTCATTTGTAGTAGTGTTCAGTGTCTTCATCTTGAACACATCGTCCACATTGCACCACTGACATAACTGCCCCTGCAAAGATTGCAAACGCGACAATGCTTCCTAAGGCCTTAGCAACTTAGCTTGCTAGTCCTAAAGATTGCAGAATGAGCGAGCTCGAGATGCGGTACGGCGGTGCGATGGCCATGGATGGCGAGGGCGACGATGAGGTCCAGGTCGAGGCCCCTGAGGGCGTGTCATCGGTGAGGTTTAAGAAATCTTGCCCAAAATTATTCACACTGCCTCAGTTAAATGACGTTTCTAGTAAATGATAATTGCCATATCACGGAGAAATTTTTTTTACGAATTATTCCAGCCATTTTCATTTTCTCTTCTGTAAAAATTTACAAATAGAAGAAAGTAGTAAGTAACATTTTATAACTCCCACAGGAGGCGCAGCGCAAGGCACAGGAGCGAGAGGCCAAGAAGGCCGAGGTGCGCAAGCGCCTCGAGGAGTCGGGCAAGGCAGGCAAGAAGGCCAAGAAGGGCTTCCTCACTCCCGAACGCAAGAAGAAGCTCCGTGTCAGTCGGATTCAATTAATTATGTTCAATGGTTTTTTTATTTAACCAATTACTCACGTGTGAAACTTATATTATAAAGTTTCCGTTTGCAGAAGCTTCTCATGGTGAAGGCTGCTGAAGACCTCAAGCAGCAGCAGCTCCAGAAGGCGAATGAGAGACAGAAGGTCATATCTTTGTTTCGTGTTTAACTTTTTTTGATAAATTTGTTTTGTGTACACAGATTCTTAAAGTACAGAATGCTCTTCAAACAATTCCATCCTTGTTTGCAGGTGCTCTCGTCGAGAATGCCCGCTGCGCCGAACACGGACAACACCGAAGACAAGGGTCAATCATTTCTGCATATTATCTTAATTAAACAATTACATTTTCAAGACAATTCATAACGTATTGCTGTATTTCTAGCCCAGCTCGAGTCTATCTACAATCAGCTCTTCGAACGTCTTATTCAACTTGAGGAAGAGAAGTTCGTACCAAGAGTTCACAGTAAATATGCTTGTAGTAGGAAGAAATTAGAAACATCCCTAGAATTTCTTCAATACAATTTACATTATAGAATTTACATGTCCATTTTAGTGTTGTTGGAATGATTTTAGGTACGACATCAATCAGGTGGTCCTCGAGAAGGACCGCGAGATCAACGAGCTCACAATCGCCGTCAACGACCTCCGCGGAAAATTGTATGTTGACAATGTATTATTTCTTCAACTAAATAATATTAACCTTAAGAAGTATATGAATAATGACATTAATTCCAACGAGGATAATAAAACGTATTGAATAAGGATGAAATGAAAAAAAGATTAATGAAGATATTCTAATCGTTTTGAAATAATCTTTTTCTTTGTTCGCTTACAAAATAGGTATGTATGAAACACACAGAACCATTATGTAATTGGGTTTGATTGAGTTGGCATTCGACCTTTCTTTGTCTTCTTAAGCGTGAAGCCGACGCTGCGCAAGGTGTCAAAGTATGACAACAAGTTCAAGCGGATGGCTGAGAGCGGCGAGAAGAAGGGCGACCACGCCTCCTTCCGCAACAGCCTCAAGACGGTCAAGAAGGAGTCCGCCATCGAGATCATCTCCGCTGACAAGGCAAGCAAACAAAACAAATGAAAAGAAGAAAACTACTCCTAAACGACAGGAAAGGGAATACTATACGTACATTAATAGTAAAATAAGAAGCAGTCCCTTATAACAAGGATATTCATTCTTTGTATTTCAAGTAAGTTAGTTAAACCATGTTTAGCCCCCGGCAGCCTGTAAGTTGTATGACTTTCCAGAAGAAGGAGGTGAAGCCGGAGTGGTCGAAGAAGGTGAGGGAGGAGAAGACTGGAGTGCCTGCCAAGGCAGAGCCGGAGCCGGCGGCCGAGCCGGAGCCGGCCGCTGAACCCGAACCAGCGCCGCCCGCCGAAGACGAGCCAGCATCTGCTTCCGAGGGTTAATAATTACAATAATATCGACTTACAGCATGTAAATCGATGTTATCCGAACTCTCTATCAATCAGCTTTTTAGCGACTTATCTGTGAGTAATTGATATTCCGCTCCGATCACATTCATCTGCCTTCTTTAGCCATCGAGGAGGAGGAAGGCTCCGAGCAGGAAGAGTCGGAGGCTGCCGAGTAAATGACATCATTGATAGAAAGCTTGGCGGAAGTGTCTCCCTTTTTATAACGGTTTTTTTTCCTCATTCTACCTTTTTGTTTGTGAAATCCACAATAATTCTTTTGATTTGCCGGTGTAATTCCTCTTCCCAACCAGTGAAAGCTCGCTGCCTCTCTCTCTCTCTTTTCTGGCTATCTCTCGCATTTTCTTTCGCTCTGTCATTCTCTCGAACCTTCATTCTGGTCGCTTTGTTCCGTGTATAAAGTACACTAAGTATTTGTCAAGATCACTTGTATGATCCCTTCGGATGACAACAATTTGTCATCTTCCGATGCACCTTGCAAGCCAGATGGCAATTTAGCAAAAAACTATTAAGGAAAGTGAACAATAGATTAGAAGAAGAGTGAGAGAGAAGAGAAGCACAAAATAAAGGAGGAGATGCCCTAGGCCCCTTCCCCTCCTATTCCGAGAGCACCCTTTCTCGTGTGGGCGTTTCGACTTGGCACAGCTGCGTGTTCAGATGCAGGAAGAGAGAAGGTGAGAGTATCAGGGATATGAGAGAAGAAGGAGAAATCAAGCGAGAAAGCCAGAGACAAATAGCGCCATGGAAGTTGGAACGAAGATCAAGGAAAAGCGAGAGTAGAGAGCGGACACAGGTGAACCAGGAGGAGAAGGATGAAAAAGGCAGGAGAAGAAAAAAAACTCTATGGAATACTGCGATTTACAACAAAGAAACCTGCCCGAAGCACGGTTACAGCCTGAGGAGTGATGCCGCATGAAGAGGGAGTGAAGAAAGGCAGATGGATTGTGTAGGGGCAAGAGACAAGAGAGAAACAAAGAAAGAGAGGCAGAATGAATGCCTGGAAGAGAGAAGCAGAGAATTGAGGGGGAACTGCTTCAGAGACGGAGAAGAGGCCAAAGAAGAGGCAGAGAGAGAGAGAGAGAGAGAGATGTGAAAGATGAAGCCGAGGCCGAGAAGAAGGAAGGGGCCATCTTCCGGGCCCTCCCCGGAGCATCTTCTCTCGCACTTCGCTTCCTTCCTTCCGGCTCCCGAGTGATCGAGATTAATTCCGAGGCTGAGGGGACGCGTCACGTTCAGGTGTATGCTGTTTGAACAAGAATAACGGTGGTGCCAGTGCAAATAACAATAATATCAATCAATAAAGATGAAAAAAGAATAATTATTCACAATTTTTAAACGTTTATTGTAACAACGCTATATTGATATCGACAGACAGACTGACAGTGGTACAACGAAGAATCGCCTCGAAGTCAAGTTACGAATTCGTCCTTGGAGATCGTACAAAATAACTGATTTTGAATACGCATGATGTTTGATGTTCTTAAACACAAATTTCTAAGCGGTGTAATTTCTCTGGCTCTTACACCAATACAATGTAATATGTAGAATTCCACTTATCTACCATCAGTTAAAATTCATTTTCTTAAACACATGCATATTATTATTTTCTTTTTTTGCATCTAAAAGGGAAACGCGGGAGAAAAAACAGTTATCCACTCCTATCAATTTCAGGCAAGGCTTGCTCACACGTACCATTTTTGCCGAGTTCTAGTGGTAATTTATAAAAAAGCACTTTGATGAAAATTTCAATTACTAAATATGTACATACATGTACTGAAACGGACTACATTCTCCACTATCCAAGGGGAAGAAATAATGTGTCAAATGCAATTTCATCAGAATATGTTAAAATACACCACATTACTAAACGCCAGTATTGGTACTGATAAATTTATGGGGATCAATATTTCATAGCTCGTTGGAAAGGCATTTCAAGACAAGTGAAGCTTCAGACACTTTTTCTCCAAGAAAATTTCCACTGCATGCCAGGGGCTTGACTTCTTTGATGGGCCGGACGGTTTGTGCTCTCTGGCCCCGCTTGGTCGTCCCCTCGGGGCTCTCCAGTTTCAGGCCAGGCAGACTTCTTCTTCTTCCTCTTCCCTTGTATCGGACAGGCGCTCCTCCCGCTTCACTCAGTCGGTTGACAGGCCAAGGAGAAGAGAAAGAAGCCCGACCAGTCGGGAGTCCTACTTTACTCTCTCAACGACTGCTCGTGCATTATTTTGCCGTTGGCACCCCGCATTAACTCTCTCGAATTGTTTTCTGTGCTCCTTTTTCCCAACCACTGTCACAGCCAGGGGATCAGAGCCATTTGGATTCCATACGCGACATCTGCAAGCAAAAAGTGAGACTAAATCGTTTTCCCCGTCTTCACTCTTCTTTTTAATTCATTGTTTGGCTCTCTCTGTTTCTGAGGATGTACATGTTCCTAGTTTCCGCGAATTCCTGCATACATACATATATCGTTTTTCTTCTTCTTCTTCAAAATGCAGATTCAAATCAACTCCGACGAGTATGATTAATATTTCTGAGCGCTGCTTTTTCTTTATTTTTCTATTCTTCGTGAATAGATGAGAATTCTAGGCAATCATGGACGACGAACTTCCGCGATACGGAGGCGCCATGGGCGAAGGTGAAGGAGAAGCAGAAGGCGGCGGCATTTCTGTCAGTCGCTTTCTCTAACTCACTCTCACTACATACTTGAATGTCAGAAGGTCGACTCTTCCTTCTATCTCGTTCTCTCTCTCTCACTTAAATCTGCTCAGTCTTCCATTCTGTTTTCTTTTGCTCTCATTACTCGTTCTCTCAGCTGTCATCTTTAGGGTAAGCTGTCTGGATGAACACTACCTTTACAATTGAGAAAGAAAAAGAACTTGTCAACCATAGCGTTCATCACTCGCCACTCCTAGTAAATAAAAAAACCTTTTTGCTTAAAAATACATTTGGTTGTAAGAGCAAAATGCAACAGTGAAAAAGAACTTCACGTTAATTAATGCTGTTTCCAAAACGGAATACAAATTGAACATATAAGTAGAATGGAATTCATCAAAATGTGCTTAAAGGATGCGCAGAAGAAGAAGGAAGAGATGGAGCGACGAAAGGCCGAAGTGCGCAAGCGGCTCGAGGAGTCGGGCAAGGCCGGCAAGAAGGCCAAGAAGGGCTTCCTCACTCCCGAACGCAAGAAAAAGCTCAGGGTGCGCAATCCATATGCAAACTATCATCTGCTCCAGGCGAGCAGATGATAGTTTGCATATGGATTAATTTTTCCTCGCTTCAGAAGCTTCTCATGGTGAAAGCAGCGGAAGAGCTGAAGAATCAGCAGCTGATGAAGGACCAGGAACGTCAAAAGGTATGATATTAGTTTTTTTATAGCCTCCAAAACACGCTCAAATATTCGTGTCTTCAAGGTGCTGGCTCAGCGTATCATTCCACTGCCCGACATCGACAACCAGAACGACCAGGGTCAGCATTCATTTCTTTAGTCACAACAGCATATTCAATCAACGCTTCAGCACACTGATTAACGCGGCTTTCCTTTGACCATTTCATTACCAGGCGCCCTCATCAAGATCTACGAGCAACTCTGGGAGCACGTTGTCCAACTGGAGGAGTCCAAGTTTGACATCAATCAGATTGTACTCTCCAAGGAGCGCGAGATCAACGAGCTCACCATCGCCGTCAACGATCTTCGAGGCAAATTGTTGGGCGGATTACTTCTTATCCTTTCCTAACTTCACGTTAGCAATTTCTTAGAATAATCAAATATTGCTTTTGGCGAATTGCAAAATGAAATAGCTCGTATTCTTCTTGAGCGTGAAGCCGCCGTTGAAGAAAGTGTCCAAGTACGACAACAAGTTCAAGCGGATGGGCGAGCAGAAAGAAGGCACCGAGCACGCCAACTTCCGCACCAATCTTAAGACGGTCAAGAAGGAGAACGCCATCGACGAGATCATGGCAAAGGTCACTTCAATAGATCAGAAGACCATATGAATCCCGGCTTATCGGAATACTTTTATTAATTAAATCATAGTTTTATATAAAAGTTTTGGCGCCTTCTTCAGAAGAAGACGAATGAGAAACCAGAATGGAAGAAGAAAGCCGCGGGCGAGGACGGAGAAGCGGATAAGGAGGAGAAGTCGACGGCCGAGCCGTCCAAGAAGGAGGAAGCTCCTGCGCCCGCCGAAGAGGAGGCGCCTCCTGCTGAGAACGGTGCGAAACTTATCATGACAATCTTGTTGTTTGTGTCATTTTTAAATAGACAATTTCATTCTCTTTATTAACATAAGTTAATTAATTTTAGGGGACGCGGTCGAGGAGGGAGGCGAAGAAGAAGAGGAGGAAGAGGAGTAAAGAATACAGTTCTTCTCATTTCATTTCATGCGAATATTGTTTCAAGAACCATTGCCTTCGTGCTATAGCAAACATATACCGCGTGTGGCCGTCCATATTTTTCAGCAAAAGAGCAGAAAACCTCATCCAGTTAACATTTCCCTGTTCCGGAAAATAATGACACCACTAATTAAGTCACAGTTGTTGATGACGATAACTCTGCAAATTGCAGCAAGTAACCCTGTATTGAGTGTAATTGTTGTGGCAAGTAAGCACCTAGGCAGAATGAGTGGATTGGTAGGAAGAACTTTATAATATTACAGTAAAGATAGAATGATTACATGGATGGTGACGGCATCACAAGCTTACCAAAACAAGAGACACACGAAATGCCGACACCAAGAGAGATTATGCGACAGTGAAATGCAGAAGCTGAACAATCGATGGAACAATGAGAAAAATATTTAAGATGCTATGTATATGAAAGCTATTCGTTTAATCGGTGGTAGCCAGGGCAGCAGAGATAGGGAGAAACTGTGACCAGAATAAGAATGAAGTTGGCGATACAACGAAGAAACACTAGCAGGCGGCTCTATTATAATATTAGTACAGTCAACCCAGACACATGGAAAATAAAGAGTCTGGAGAAACGAGCAGGTAACAAAGGACATAAATAAAGTACAAGACTTGTTGAAAGCCTCAAATTATTGCATCACTTTTCGCCGTCGCTCGATTGATAAAACGGGAGAAGCGCAGATTACACAGAAACACTATTGAATAACCAATGAATACACGCGTTCTTGAACTCATACAAGTTGAAAAACGAAGACGAGGAATAGGAGAAAATGGAGTCACGGAAGTGCTTAAAAGATTATGCTAGACAGGAACACGTGAATGGACTACATGTAGAGGAGACAGTCGAGGGCGACAATGGGAAAGTGGACAATGATGAAAGGGAGGACAATGGCCGACTAGAAGGAGCTACAAGGAGGCACATAGCAAAAAACACTTTAGTGGTAGAGCATGTGCAGGGTACATGGTAAGTATTTAGAGAGAAGAGAGCACTATTTAGAGAGAAGAGAGCTACTGAAATTAGAGCTACAAGATTTTGCATCATTGGAAAACCTGAGATTTCCGCATGGGACCATGTGCAACTGAAGGCCGACATGACACATTTCGCTGACAAGGAACAGGAAGTAACAGAAAGTTATAGGCGGGTGAGACTAGAGAGGAAGAGGCTGATGATGGGATGCGGAGGGATTTAGGGTGAGGAGAAGAGACACGATGAAAGAAGTATCAAGTCTAGCCACCGGAGATTGCTGATGGCCGCGGACTCTAATGCGTTTACAGAATGCAGAGTTAAGATTTAAAGGCAAAAGGCTAGAAGGAAACACAGGTAACATGAAACCGATTAGATCGGCAAGAGTTATTGCTCAAATTATTCGAAGAAGAAGAGGAAGAAATGTGCATTATCATCGGGTGCACCTACATATAATACATGTTATTGCAATCGGAGCGCCGGCTATCAGTTCTAAGAACTACCGCGAGATAACAGGGATGGCCTGGTGAGTGCTGATCATGGCATGAAGTCCACGGCGGAAATGCTTCGGGCGTAAAATCTGCGTATGATTTGTTTGTGTTACACCGCTTATTGAGGAAATAAGATCAGGTAAAGGAGCGTGTCAAAATATATTAGCGAGATAAGTCAATTCCTTCGGCTCCATTTGATTGCTGTGCAATGGCGGTCGACGGTTGCCTTAGACGCGGGCTCTAGGGTGCGGTGGTGGGCACCGAAGAGCGGCCCCACTTGCGCGGCTTTATCTTCTCGGACAGCTCCCATGTCTGCTCTTCGTTCAAGTGTCGCTCGTAGTTGTTAATGAAGCGCAGGATGCGTTCGTCGCGAGGGAAAGTGTAGTTCCTTAAAAAAAGAAATTAGCAATCAAGCATGCAAAGAGGAAAGGAAGAAAGATATCGGACCATCTCTTGAACTTCCGGACGCTGTCGAGAACGGCGAATTGCTGCCAGCACTTGTTGTAGTTGATCAAGTTTGGCCGGTCGCCCACCTGCTCCTTCGTCAGATAGTGCGTGTTTCCCACGTGAACGAAAGTCAGGTCTTGCAGCATCAGGCCACTTCAAAAAGTGACATTATTTCTCATGCGAAATCGACTTGGCTCATAAATAAATATATAAATCAACAAAGAAAGGACACTAGACAAGCGTACACGTAGGGAATGCAAGGCGGAGATGTGTTGGTGAGAAGCGCGCGGTAGTTGCGGAAGGAGTAGGAGGAGTCGATGATCTGGCTGTGCTCTTCGAGCTGCGCCGAAATGGAGCGCGGCCAGTCGAGTCGACGCACCGGGCCCGAGTCGAGGGCGGAGAGCACGGCCAGGTACGAGTTCAGGTTGCCGAGGGTGCGCAGATGCTTTAATAAGTATTGTTCTATTACAAAATTCAATGTGTTTTCATAGTTTTTGTTTACAAAACATCACAGACTTATCAGAAACGTTCTCGCTTTAAAAATCTCTTTTTTCCTTCTCATCATCCATGTCTGACCACTAGTAATTTGTATTTTGAATTCTTCTAATTGCCCCCTCGCTCGTGTGAATTGCAGACCTTCATAATCTTGATGAACTTGTGCGCGACGCGCTCTCGTTCTCGCTGCTCGGCCAACGTGATGACCATGGTGCGTACCCAGTACGAGACCTGCCAATTAGACGGCTCTTCTTCTTTTTCTGTGTGTACCCCTCCCTTCTCAACTCTCGGTCTGCTCTCCCCAAGTCACACTTCTCCCATTCATTTCACTACTTCTTATCACACAACATTCCTAGAACACACTCATTCATGTTCATAGAAGACAGGAATCTGAAATTCATAGCCGTGTTCAAGCTTTCGAATTCACAAGGTGGAAAAAGTCATAAAATATATGAAAACAATTTGCTCCGGGTGTTTTCTATTTTTCCTGAAGTTGTTTTGTAGTGTTGAAGCATTTACCGCGTTGAAGTGGTCAGTGAATCGGCAGAGATTCTTACATCTTCGCTCATTCTGCTCTTCTGCCCACCACAGCATTTCAGCAGTCTGAAAAACATAATAAAAAAACATCATAATATGCGCTGACGCATCAGCGGGTTTGCTTGGGCAAATAATTAATTAGTAATATTCAGAATGCAATGCAGCAGCAAATAGCTGAAAAAATATGTACATATAAACAATTAAAATGTTCATATCCATCTGCAATGTTTTGTTTTTTTTGTATATCAGAGTTGGTATTTCTTCTCCGGCGCTCCGTGCGAACCTCAATCTTTTCGAAAAGGGCAGCGTCCATCACTGTCATTTGTTGAGCGAGAGAAAGCGACTTAAAATCGAAGATCGTATCGGCTCTGCAAATAAACACTCGAAAATTTACGTATTGTTTCCGTCATCAACTTCAGAACTTCTTAGACAAGGCAAATAATAGCCGTCAGCTCATACGGTAGGTTATGTTTTCATGGCAAAGAAGAGAACGTGGGTGGACGCATTTGTCAACTCTTATGTGGGCATTCATGTGCACAGAACGGACATTGGTCACAACAGTTGTTATTGTTGTTGTTATTTACGCCGTACGGCAGACTAGGACAACTTTCAGAGGACATCCCAATAGCTACGGTATGCGTATAACCACGCCAAACTCCAAAGGTAAAAGGAAACCGACAGAAAATTGAGTGCCCAGTGTTACTCTAGACCTCCTTGTATTGTAAATAAAAATAAGCAAAAAAATAGAATAAAATGTTAGAAAGGTAAGAATGAGCAGAGAGTTAGCCGTGCCTGCAGCGGAAAAGGGAGTACTTTTTACGCGGAGTAAAGGACTCGGGATGGATGATGGCGCCGCCAGCAGAGAGCGAGCTACCAGAGGACGACTCTCGATCGCGCTCCTTCTCCTCCTCCTTCGGCTTGCACACAACGAGGAACTCAAGACGCTCGATCAGCCGACGTCTCAAGCGAAACATTTTGGCCTTATCATATTTAGATTTAAAAATTGTCATCAAAAGTAAAAGTAAAGATACTAGATCTGTGTAGAAAAAGAATGAGAGACTACACAAAATAAAGCGAGAGGTAGAAAGATACACAGAGAGAGAGAGAGAGCGAGAGACAGAGAGAGCGAGTACCTGAGCAACCGCGCGAGCTGGCAGTTGCCCTGTCGAATGAGATGGTAGACGAAGGCGGTGATGCTCGCGAGGAGCGTGTCGTTCAGCTCGGACGCACACAGCTCGTCGACGATCCGGACGATGACGGAGAAGGTCTGATTCGACATCTTCTGAGACTCGGGCCGCGAGTCCATCTCCATGTAGAGGTATCTGCAGACAAAAGATATATGAACACTTTAAAATCAGTACAATAAATATTTAAAGCGGAATTCTTACTCAATTTAAAACTTTATACATGTTTAAGAATTGTTAATCCATGATTCACCCAATGTTGGGATAATTTCGTTTATATGCAAGAGGAAAGCTACTCTTGTTCCCCAATTCACAAGCTTGACAAGAATTGCGGCACATTGTCTATCGGTATTCAGGCATATTCATAGACAGCTCGGTGAGCTTTTCAATGAAGAGTGGATTCCTTCGAACAATAGCCATCTATTGTGCTTCCTTTTTGTCTATCTTCATATGTCTCATGGTTAGATTTCTCATGATAGTATGTGGTTAATTTGAGAGAGAAAAAGAGATAAAAAAAAGACAGAGAGAGAGGGAGAGAGAGAAAGAGAGGGAGATATTGAAGATTCAAACAGAGCAAGAAGTCTCCGAGACTCTATCGAACTAGCGAATAGAGAACAGTCCAGAGAGCAATAGAATGGGTATGCAATGACTATAATGGGTTGCTTATGGTTAGGTGAAGGCAGAGAATGCCAAGTTGTGTCCACCTTGTAATGAGCTTCTGGAGGCATTCATAGGCATCCATGACCGTGCGATAGGCTGCGATGAATGATTCCTGGTAGATGACACTGCTGCCGGCCTGCGTCGAGAAGACGAGCAGCGCGTCCTTCGGGCCGCCGCGCACCTTCACATACACGAGTTAGTGGGATTTTAAGATTTAAGGCATAAGGCTTAAGGCTAAAGGCTAACTTCATCTGGCCTAGCCGAGCCGGGCGGATGAAGGACGAGGTAGTCGGTGACGTCGACCGAGTGGAGGATGGAGATGTCGCCGGTAAGCGCAGGCTTCTCAGGGTAGGCGACGTTCCGCGGATGCATCGCGGCCGCCTGAGGGAAGAGAGGCAAGGAAAGAGGAGGCAGGAGGAGGAGGAGGAGGCAGGAACAGAGACATCACCGCCAAAACCCAAGCATTATCCTTCCCCATTCCCGAACTCGCTCATAGCAACCAAGAAGAATGCACCAAACGGGGTAGTCAGGGTCAGAGGCTGCTGTGACTTTGGCCTCTGAACCCTGTGGCTTATGGCTAACATTAAGCAGCTTATGGCTAACATTAAGCAGTGCCTAGCAGGCACAGAAACGTCCTCTAAATGGGAGAGCAACCGTTGCCAGCCAGGTAAATGCGGTTTGGAGGAGTGCAGACGCGAAAGAAAGGAAGACAATTAGGGCTCCCAATGGATATCTCAAGAAAAGCAGCCGGCAATTCGCATGAAAATTAGAATGAGGCATTATACACAAGTAGAGCTATCCATCCATTTTCTGCGTGCGGGAGCCTCTGAAAAAGAACTCGTCGTTCAGCTATTTGCCCTTTTCTGCTATCATTACCACTCGAGAGAAAAAAGGAGAGTGAAACGAGAAAGAGACATGGAAAGCAAGAGAGCGAGAAAGAGATATGAAAGAGATAAAGGAGAGAGATGGAGAGACGAGAGGAGAAGCAGCAAGTTTTGACATTTACAACGCTTTGTTTGTGCGAGCTTGACGACCCGGAATGAAAGGGATAAGTGTAATCAGATGCTCCGTTTCTGGAAGAGTGAAGCCAGTGGAGAGAAGCCTCCACGCTGCTGTTTCGGACATCCATCCGAATCCAGGGGGCATCTGTCTATTTATGTATTTTGGAAGGCAGCCTAGTACGTACGCACTCTTGCAATGCTCCAACGTCTCTTCCACCCTCATTGTCCATCACAAAGAGAGAGGCAGAGAAAGGGAGAGAGAGAGCGCGAGGGATAACGAAAGACATCAAACTGGCGAGAGATTCAGATGTCTAGAGCAGCGTGCATTTTTCCGTCATTTTCTCGCCAAGAACGTCACATCTATCCTGGAAACAGAGTGGGCTTCTAAAAGAGGACACGGAAAGAGAGAGAGAGAGAGAGAATTGGAGAAAGCGAGAATAACATAACAGCGCAGACCGATAAAGGAGAGTAGAGGACGGGAGACAACGGGCTGACAAGGGAGCATGCGGCAAGAAGGGGAGTGTGAGAGCGCGGGAGAATGGCGTTCGCCTAACGGCGCTGACGCTGTCTCCTTTTTCGCTATTTACGAGGGAGGTTGTCTTCTGTGCATTGCAACGTTCGCAGCTATGCAAATGGCAGGCAGGGAACGGCTGGCAGAAGCTATTTTTGGAAAAGCGATTAATAGTGAGACAGTAAATAGTACGCTCGACTGGGTGCGATGCCGCCGCTCATCAGAATTGTAACTTTGGCGATAGTCAACTGATAGAATACGCACGCCAGGGAGCGAGAGAGGAAGAGAGAGAGAAAGATTCTTCGGAAGGAGAGACAAAAAGAAGCTGGCCGGCAACCCCCTCCAACTCATTGTCAGGATGACGTTCGTTCATGAGTGGCCGGGTCGAAGAGAGTTAGGAGGGAGCCGGATCTGATATCGAGTCAATCATTTGACTTAAGGAAGATGACTGGGAGCGTGGGACAGAGAGGAACAGAGGGGAGAGATAAATAGAGAGAGAGAGACAGAGAGACAGAGATAGAGAGAGAGAGAGAGAGGCTAGTACGTATCATTTCGTTCTTCCGCTTCTTTCGCTTTCATCTCTTCGCAAATATAAATATCCGCGTCGACTCGCGCACCTTGCGCTGCCAATCTCAACAGAGAGAGAGAAGACAAAAAGAGAGGTGAGGAGAATGGAGTGGGAGAAAGAGAGTGCGATAGCAGGAGAAGAAGAGAAAGAGAGTGGCAGTGAGAAAGCGAGAAAGCCCTGGAACATGACATACTACGGCGGATCCCGACGTTTTTTTTGCGAACTTGATATCGGCTCTTTTATTAGATCTAGAAGGCTTCCCTGATTTAAGTGGATCGATAAAGACAGTTCGCTTTACCTTGTACTCATCCAAGTCGGCGAGGATGGCCATCTTGATTGGCATGCGGACATTGTTGAAGTCGGTGGCGGCAAGCAGCTCATGGAGCTTCGAGAACTCGGCCGACGGTTCGGCGGCTCCTGGGAACGAAGAAATGGAATAAAGTCATGTGGCTGGCTTGTTCCTTTCTTAGGTGTAGATCACTCGTGGGCATCACATAGTCAGTGCACTTTGCGATTCCCTCTTCATGCTGGCCATTTCTTCAGCTCACCATTCTACGGCGAGTTTTCTTTTACTCTGCTCTAAATTTTCTACCTGTTCAATCACAGACTGGATGCTTGGATAGCGCGCGAGTCCAATTCTCGTTTTAGGCATTGCTTAGAAGCCAAGCCACGCCAAAGTCAACAAAGCTAAGATTGAACAATTCTGCTATATATTGTCATAGAGTACTTTTTTGCCCTACTAAAGAAGAAGAAGAAGCAAACAAAGAGTAGCAGACTACAGCCAAACGTGCTGGGTTGTGTTTTCTGCTTCTTTCTTCATCACTTTCTTCTTCTTGTCTTCCTTTTCTTTTGCGCGTGATGATTTGCGACTGGCCAATAGAGCTAATAAGAAGGCAGCTCTTGTAGTCGCAGAGGGTAGCATTAGACAGATTGAGATGAGAATCCCCCTTCTTAGGCTTCTGAAGCAGAAAAAATCAAAGGTCGCAATCACGACAAGATGGCGGCTGGCTAGAGAGAGAGAGAGAGAGAGAGACGGAGAGAGAGGGAGAGAAGAGAGTGAGATGTTGTGCCAGAGGTTACACAAACTTTGAATTAATGCCAGGGGCGAAGAGAAAGAGAGCGCGAGAGAGATAGTGAGAAATAGGGTGAGAAAGCGAGAGAGAGAGAGAGAGAGCGAGAGAGAGAGAGCGAGAAAACGAGAGAGAGAGAGAGACAGAGAGAAAGAGAGAGAGAGGGAGAGGGAGAGAGCGAGAGAGAGAGAGAGAGAGACTGGCCCCAGCAATATGAAGTAGCTTGTGACTAACCGAATGGAAGATGAAGATACCACTCCCAGGGCACTTGAAATGGATGCGAAGCAATCGAGAAGGTGATACGGGTCATGGCGTCTCCAGTGCAATGATGGGAATGGGTGGGGCAGAGGGAGGAGGAGAGGGAAGTGCGCAAGGATGAACTGAGCTATACCGGGCTGTCCTTAACGCTGGTCACCAACGACGGCCAGAAAACGTTCGGTGGGGGCGGTAAAGACAACGGTAAAACCTGCTGTGGAAGACAGGCAGAATTCGTGACGAAAGGGGGTAAAAATCAAATGAATCCAGCACCGCCTTCGTAGTGAGTGATAATGATGATGAGTATTAGCAACAATTCGCTTCCCATTCCTTGTATCTCCATCAATCTTCTCTGTTTCTCTCTCTCTTTCTTCCTGCACTCTCTCTCACTTTCTTTTCTGTTTCTCTCTCGCTTTCTTCCTTCACTCTCTCATTTTCTTCTCTGTTTTTCTGTTCATCTCTCCTCACTCTCTCCTCTCAAATCGCCTCTCGGTTGGCTGCTTCCCACCGTTCTCACAGCGGAGAGTGAAAGGTCGCGCACCTATCAGCAAGGAATCAGCAGAGAAGTCTCCACTCTTTCTAGCCCTTCTCTATTTCTCTTTCCCCCATTTTTTCCTCACTTATCAACTTCCGGTACCTGCTCTGCTCTGTTGTGTGCTTTCGTCGTTCGCTCTCTCGCACTCGAAACTTGCGATGCTCTAATTTTCTCTCTCTCTCACATCCCCTCTCTTTCTCTGTAATCCTCTTGAGTTCATCTTCTCTCTGTCGCCTCCCTCTGTTTCTTACTCTTTTTCTCTCGCACTGTGCTTTAACCTTCAATCTACTCTGCTTATTTATGTCTCTTTTGCTGTAGCACAACTGTCAACTCAGAGGGCGCGAAAAGAGCGGAACAAAGTATGGCAGGAGAAACTTGGCAGGAGAAAGAGCGCTGTAGGCAAGAAGCAAAACGAGCTTCTCTCTATTGTCTGACAAAACTCTTTCATATGCCATTTCTGTAATGCTCTATCTTTCTCTCTCTCTCTCTCTTTCTCTCTTCTCTCTCTCTATTTCACCTGTTCTTACCGTCTTTGTTCAATGCTCAATCTTATTCATCTTTAGTACCTCTAGCATTTTACAGATATTGCCGCTGCCTCTTCTCCTTAATTCCTCTCTCTCCCTCATAAATCCCATTGGTTGACTTTTTCTCATCTCTCAGAGTGTGATTATCGCGCTGTTCTAACTTGGCAAAAGCCGCATGAAAGAAGAAGCAAGGAGTGAGGGCTTCATTGCAAAATGAATGAAATCATTGCTAGAGTTCGTTTCGCTCCAACTAATTCGGATGCGCGTAAACAGCACCTTAAATCACAAGCTAGACAATCTTGGCTGATGCTTTTTTTTTCGACCTTCTCTGTCCAACCATCCTTCCTACCCTCTCAACTACTTTCTCTCTCTCCCTCTCCTCACCCTCTCTTTCGCTCGCTCTTTCTTCCCTTCATCTCAAACACGAACACGCTCTGCCAAACTGCCATGGAATCCCGAACGCTGACCTTCTCAGTCTCCTCCCGACTACATTAGCGGGATGCGCAGATCATAGCACGCATGTCAAATCCAGGCATCCCAGTCTGTGATGTTTCAATAATTCATCCGCAAACAAGCACATGTATTTTTCTCATATCTTGATCTGTAAAAAAAACTTCTATCAATGCCTACCTGTCGACGAGAATTCGAATGTTAGCTTCTTCCTGAACTGCTCCTCGTGGAATCTAAAGTGCACATGAGCATTATCAGGTATACGAAAGAAATTATGTTGTAATAGCCTAAGTATATTCACGTGTAATATATGTAGATTGATAAGCTTAAATGAACTGTTCACTTCCTTCTATTGTTCATGTTTTGCGACGCAACAACCGGTTTGTTAGGCTGACACCTATTCTTTCTAGGGAAATGTTAGAAGAATGCTTTGGTCATGTTTTCACCGATAAACAGTCGCTTTATTGCAGCAGCATAAAGAGAGCAGAAGAAAGATTGAAGCAACAAAAAAGATAACATCATAAGCGAAGGAGAGAGAGACAGGGAGAGAGAGAGAGCGAGAGAAAAATAATAACATAATTGCCGAGCTTTTCCCCCTTCAATTCAAGTATGAGGTCTGTGACGCAAAAACAATACTCTACTTCTGATAATATGGCTAGGCTATTCATATGACGAATACTGTAGGTTGTCTAGAAATCAGGATAGATTCGAAACCCAATTTAAAAACTTTCTTTTCCTACACCTTTTTTGACATAATTTACGGATGAGTATGAAACTGATGAAAAAGCGTGAAATTCTCAGCGATTGCCTTTTAAAGAACAAAAAAAGCAATATTCATTCTATGGCGAATTGATACAGAATTGAGAATATCGGGAAAGAATTAGCGAAAAGAAAGGAATGTTCGTGTATATCCGAATAAAAATTCATAAGCTAAGATTTGCGCGAAGAAGATTCAGGAGCTCATTGTCATGACTTCTTGAATGGCGAGTGTGTGTGAGAGAGAGATAAAAGATTACTGCTGGGTGCAAAATGCGGAGAATAAGAGAGAAGGCACGCGCAGAAATCTGCTATAGGTCACGTGTTCCAGAAAGGAACGAGCTCAGGATTCTGCATATTTTGTTGTAGCTGAATTGCTCGCAGGTCCAAAGGTCGTCAGAGGACTTCGGAGAGAAAAGAAAAGAAAACAACCAGCCCGGACTGACCTTAAATTATCGTTGAGCACAATGTAGGAGGCGAGCGTCGCGCCCCTGAAGAAGTCTTCCGAAGTGTTCTTCTTCGCGCCAAACGTCTGAAATGTCATGGAAGATAGCTCGGTCGCATAGTACATACAAGAAAAGAAGCTATAAAAATGAGTTTATTTTTTCATCATTTAATATATCTCTCTCGCATTATCTTGTTATCTCTGCTGGGTTGCATTAACATTAATAATGGACACATCAACCGATGATTTCACATTAACCATGGATATGAAAGAATCCATTTTCTTGTGCATATGTATTATTTTCACGCCATGAAACTACATGCATAGATGTATATGCAAATTTATCTTTGGGCACATCAATCATTTCTCATTGTTAGAAACTTGTTTCATTTGAGTGGTCTTCCGCCAACTAACAATGGCTCGCGCGATATGGAAAACGATTCGGACGGGCCGGAAGGTCTCGCGGCCATTCAGATGGCTCTTCTTGGGGGGCGCCGGCGTGTTTGGCGGCGCCGAGTTATTCGACGGCGCGTCGATCCTCAACTCCTTGGACGTGCCGGGAGGAGAAGAAGCTGGAGAATACGAAGGTGGAGGAGAAAGTGAAGAAGAGCGAGCCTCCTCCATTGGCCGAGAAGTCAGGACGCTGCTGTCTCCTCTTCGCTCTTCTCTCCGCACGCGCCGCAAGAGGCTTATCAGACGGCGGATGATTCGCCTTCTCGGCCCCGGGGGCATCACGGGCTAATCGGCCTCGTTCGAGCAATATGAGGAAGAGCAGGAGGAGATCGAGAGAGAGGGAGAGGGAGAGAGTGAGAGAGAGAAAGAGTAAGCTTCAAAGGCCCAAGGCGCAGCGGGTATCAGAATGTCTTGTATATGAAGAGAACGCTAAAAGGGGTGGAGTCTGAAGGCGGCCAACGATGAAGCTTCTTCTGCCGAGGCAGACGAGGCCAGGCAGCACATCAATTCTCGACAATCTTCTGCCGCAGACATCGTATCATCCGAATAGAATGAACCCCCCATCTGATTGATTGAATGTTGATCGACTGAGAATGCAGAAAGATGCACAAGGAGCAGCGAAGAGGAAGAAGATGGAGGAGCGTAAAAGGGAGATGAAGACAAGACAAGAAAGCGCCCCTCGAGGCGTCGCTGATCTCTCTGGCTAATCCGATGATAATCCGTTTGCTGAGAACACTGCCTGACTAAAGTTGCGAATGGACTCTTTAAATGAAATTAGACACTTACAGGTATACATGATCATACTATGTTCAGGCTCGAGGTAAGACGATATTGCTTCAATTAATAAATTAATGGAAAATATCTACTCCAAATGATGTGTGCTTATGCGTACCCTGAGGACATGCCAAAAAATATCCGCCAAAAATATCTTCTCAGAAACACTGATAGAAGCGATAAGGGCTAGACTACTGAGAATTGCGGATTTATAGATCGCGTGCGGGTATGTATTTTTTGCATTAGAAATCACGTGCTAGGAGCTGCATGGTTAGCCCTGAAATATTAGTCAACAAACCCTCAGACAGGTTAGGATTATCTCCGAAAAGAAAAGCTAGATTGCACGACTTTGTCTAGGAAATGTGAGAGGCATCTTGAATCATCAACTTAAGTGTTTGTTTGTACCTGCGGCCAACTTGCGAATTCCTCCTGCTGCCTAAAGGCTTGATGAGCTTTGCAGCAATGCTGATTCTCTACGATATTCTACACATTTTTCGACTTCCTCTTAATCTCGCTTGATGTCAAGAATGCGTGACGCAGACGAAAGAGATAAGAATCCCCCTTTCATACACGAGGGATAAATGAGATGCCATTTAGTGGAGATGACTGGAGTGCACCTAATCATGCCATTCATCTGTGTGTAATTGATCAGGGAAGAACCACCGGCTTTACATCTTTTCGCGTATTATTATTTGTAGACCATATTCTCGCCCTTCCATTCTCCTCTCCCCTTCTCTGCTTCTCTCTTTCTCTCTCACTCCCTCTCTCTGTCCCAATCTCCTCTGCTCTCAAACTGGCCTGTGCATGCTCAGTGATCTGCCTGGGGCGCGGTGCATCGTCAAGCGGAGCCTCTCCTGGCCTCCCCATGCGGAAGATGGTGGCCTCCTCATAAGTGCCATCTCCTTTCCGATCCAGCAGCTTCTCGCCCTCAATTAAAGAGTATTTAGACAAGAAGACCCTAATTTCGAAATTAATGAAGGGCTTCATGAAAGCACTGAGACACGACCGCCTTTCTTTCTATCTTGTTTCATCTAACTACAAATTATATGTATACATAATAACATGCCTATTGCACTATAATTTCTTCGGTAGTGTCAGCTGTCCCTGTGCTGCCCTCTCTTGAGTGCAATAAGGCGGGAAAAAGTGAACGTTTTAAACGAGGACCAAGCACAACCTTCTTATGCGCAAGCCGCTAAACCGACAAACAGCCCGAGGAGCTTATCCCATACACCCACAACAAATATGTGGTTGAACTGGTACCGTAGTCCATTTGAGGTGGTTCCATTCAAAAAGTAGTTTCACTATAAACACTAAGCAATATTGCTTGCATGCAAAGGTTTTAAGGGCAAAAGTCATGAAAGCATGGCTATGGGTAGAGAATGTGATAAATCGTGACTTATCTCGAAAGTGAAACGAATCTTTGAAATTCGATGTTTCTTAAAATATCGCCCACCCACATAACAGCCGGCGCAGAACCCACCGATTATCCCCTTTTTTAGAGTTCGGATGGTTGCCACTCAACGGTGAGTCATAACTATTTGGATCAGTCAGGTTAAAAAAGACTTTAAGAGAGGCTATTTTAAGATTGTTGCTGCTTAATCGAGATTGATAATTCTCTCTCTCTCTGTCACTCTCTCTCTCTCTCTCTCTCTGAAAATGGAAATAAAGACATACGAGGAAGCTCTCGATTTGCTTAGCGTTCAACTCAGTGATGTCTTGCTGCTGCGCTGCGTTGTCAGCGACCAGCTTGCCGTTCTTCTTTTTCTTTTCTTCCACACTCCTGAAAGAGCAGCAAAATACTGGCTTTTCCCCCAACTCAGTCACTTTTTTCACTTATTCTTATATCAATCAACTTTATCATTTGATTTACAATTCAACTAAAATGAATGAGAATAGAAGAAAGTTGGAGGGAGTTATCGCATCTAAGGCTTTCAATTTCAATGAAAACGAGTAGAAGAAAAATTTTAATGTAGAAAAAATATTTTAATTCTGGGAGCGAGATGGCAAGCAACTGACTGGAGAACTTCGCTGCTCTTCTGAACGGTCTTGGTCTTGGTGGAGAGGCCGGGCTCCTGAGTTGTGCTCGTCTCCTCGCTCATCCCAGCGAACGGGTCCTTGCCTCCGCGCAGTCTGCACATGCAGAGCACTTTCCCATGCGCGAGATATCTACGGGGTCTCCCCAACCAAGAGTCCAATGCGCTCTCTTCTTCTCTCTCTCTCTCACTCTATCTATATCTCTCTCGCTCTCTCGCTCTCTCTCTCTCCATCTCTCTCTCTTTCTCTCTCGATGACGTTGTCATTAAATGTCGGGCACTAATGCTGCCATCATAGGCATTTTGGAAGAAAAAGAAGAGACGCCATACGTAGACGCAGGTACATTTATGAAATTTGTGCTTACATGTTGGAGAACTACAAAGTTCTTGTTGCGAAAAGTGCAAGAAGTGAGAGAGAGAGAGGGTGAGAGAGACAGAGAGCGAGTATTTTGTATGTTTGCCTTCGCAGGGGGCCGAAAATGTCTCCGGAGGCGCTTTTCTCGAAGTCCTCGTCGTCGTCGTAGGCGTGCGTGCCGTCCGTGAAGTGGCGTGTAACACTCGGGAGGCCACCGCCACGCGAGCTGATCGTGATCTGACAAGCATAGCAAGCATGCACTGGTTATGGCTAGTGCCCTTTATTTGTTACTTATGATATAAATTATAGGTATAATATGTAATTCTATATGCGTATGCTAGCTTCTGGAAGTTGCTTTCAATGAGCACGGTCAAGTAAAAAAATTGAATAAAAGTCAAGCAACCTCTCGTGATTTATGGGCAACTACTTATAATTTTATGTACCACGAGCCCAAGTAGAAGTAGAGGTTCCTTATATTTGTGCACAGAAATTTATAGTTTTTTATAGTTAGGCGGCTTAAAAAACAGAATCCAAATGCTATGAATAAATATATTTTGGAAAAACGTTGTGATCTTTAAGGTTTGTACGATTGTGCTCGGGGCTCCATTATTTGTAGGTGAAATTATTTGTGTGAATGATTTTTTCCACTAGATGTGCAAGGCAAATTACTACATTTGATATGTGGAAAAGGAGGAGGTGGAAATGAGCCATTAGGGCAGATGACAGGCACAAACATGTTTGCTGCTCTGCTGCAGATTCACTGTTCGCGTCTTCGTCCGACGGATCTCTGTGCCGTCAGGCAGCTTCTCTACCTCTTCCTCACATGTCTGAAGCGAGAGAGAGAGAGAGAGAGAGAGAGAAAGAAAGGGAAAGAGAGAGAGAGGGGAGGGAGGGAGAGATGGAGTGATACACAAGGAAGGGCAGAGATGTGTTGCATACATATACAACGAGAAAGGAAAGACTGGTGAGACAGAAAACGAGCAGGCAGGAAAGAAAGGTAATGGAAAAAATTGGAGAGAGTTGGAGAGCAATAGGAAGAGTGATGCAGAAGAGAAAGAAAGAGAGATGCTTACCTTCTCTCCATGCTTCTCCTCTCTCTGCTCTTTCCGTTCGGAGACAGTGACTGCGCCCGGCTCGTCGTCTGACTCTCCGCCCTCCATGTCCGCAAAGACCGGCTCGAACTTGGCTACTTGTCTGGAAATGATTTATCGCTTTTTTCTCCTTCGAAAATACAAAAATATTTCCATGAATGATCCAGAATATGCTATTTTTGAATACTAATATATTCTGGCGAAACGAGCAAGTGCAGAAGTGATGACATGAAAACGCAATGCAATATAAAAATTTCTGCAAAATATTAATTCGAATGGCGTACTGCTTGCTATTCAAAAATTTTGCAGATGTGGAGAGGGCAATACCGAAAGGACACCAGTGCTGCGCAACGGTGGTCTAGCAACACTCCGGCTTGTGCGGATTTCTCGCGCGTTGAAAGCGAGCAATTCCCACAGTTTCCTTTTCCTCTCACTTTTCCTCCTAGTGCCCCAGGCGAGGGAAATCTGCTCTAAACATGTGCGCAGTAGAATCTTGCGTATGCAGACTCTCTTACATCTTCACACTCACTCAAAGGCACGCTCCAGCTTTTTTTCTTTTTACTTTTTCTTCCTTTCAAATGCATTTGGAACAAGATAAACAAGTCGGATTCCAATTGTGGAAAGGAAGCAGAGGCAAACGCGACAGCATAAGTATGCAACTGGAAACTGGCAGCGTGATCAGAGGGGATTAGAGAGGAAACTTCCTATGATAGCCTGTGGGCATAACGAGAGTGATAGAATGAGAAGGAAAAGAATAAGAGAAGGAGAGATAGACAGAGAGGGGAAAGAGAAAGAGAGAGAGAGAGAGAAAGTTGTCAACAATCGCATTAGATAACATTCGCGCCTACACTGGCCGTCATGATCATTGTGATCTAGGATGTACAGCTCAAAGTGTCTGCTTTCCACGTGTTCTACGATTGTAATCATGCGCCGGCCACTTCTAGCTAGCCACAGAAAGGCCTCGGGCAATATTAATATCTGGTCGGCCTTGGAAATATTCTTGCCAGAACTATAAATATTTCATAGAAAAACTTGATCCTCTGCCTTGCTAAACACACCTCAAGTTGAGCCTCTTCATGAGGTCCTCGAGGGTCTTGTCAGCCGTCGGCAGGGCCATGGTCTTCTGGCCATCGGGGTGCGCGAACGAGGAGCTGCGTTCGAGTGCGACGATTCGGTTCATGCCCGCGGTATCGGCTGCAGAGGCAGCGGCGGCAGGGACAACGGCAGCGGCTCCGGACGATCCGTTCGCGTCTGAAGCGCGTCGGGGAGCGGAGGACAGAGCCCTGAGAGAGACAGAGAGTGAGGGAGACAGAGAGAAATAGAGAAAGTGGCGAGAGAGAAATAGATGGAGATAGAGAGACAGAAAGTGACAGAGAGATTGAGAAAGAGAGATAGAGACAAAAGTGGCCTCGTTCTCCAGCTTCATTCGAGCATATATTTTCACGGATACCACTGATAAGCTTCGTTTGTGACGAACACCTCCATTCGCAGAAAAAGGACAAGAAGGCGTCGAGTGAGGTCGACCATGGATCTCTCTAATCAGCCTTGTTCTCACTGACTTCTCGAGAGCATCGAGAATTGCGAGAGCCTCGTCCTTCTTCTTCACTTCCTCGACTGCCACCTCGTAGATGTTGAACTTGTCCGCCCATTGCAGAAGCGCGATCAACGCTTCCTGTGCACGAGAAAAAAGGGTTACTCTAAAATGTGTAAGCAAAGCCAGATTTTTCATCATTCAAATTTATAGACAATCATAATGAAAAGAAAAAATCTGATTCTTTGTTTGCATTGATGCCTGACAATGAGAGTTTCCTTTCATCATTTACCTGGCAATGAGCCGCTATTTTTGTGTTAGAGAGAAATGTGTTTTCTTTTTCTCCGTTAAGAATAAATGAACAAGCTCATATTTTCTTCTTGCACAATATTTTCTGCACCCTTTCGCAATTCCAGGTAAGTGGCGGACATTGGACAGGAGCAAGGTAGAAGTGGATCAGCACGGATTGCAGTTTCTCGCTTACTTCCCTCTTCTCTTATTTTTCTTTAAACATTACGAAAACTCGACGATTGACTGGCTGCTTTTCAAGTATATTCCCAAGTGCTGCTATTGCTCCCAGTGCGCACTCCCTCTCCCTGTGTCACTCGTTCTACGTCTTCCTTCTCACTGTCTCTTTTTCTCTATCTCTTTCCCTTTCTCTCGCTCTTTTTCGGTCTCCGCAGTCATTTTCTGTTTCTTTTTCATACAAGCACGAATGCACGAAAATCACGTTGTAGCGGATATGCCCGCGCGAACATCAGTTTCGCGGACTTTCGGACAAGAAGATCGGAAAAGTCTACTTCGAGAGTATGCAAATTTACAGTAATTGATTTTGGCCACTCATCCAAGGTATTCGATTAATTCGTTTTCGCAAGACAGGAATATAAAATATAAAAAAAGAGATATAGCAAAACCTGTAGCTCGCCGTTGTCGATAGCCTCGATTGCGCCGACGAGAGAGTCGAAAACGGCGCAGGAACACGCGGGCACCAGCTCGGCCTTGCCATTTCGAATGACCTCGCGGAGGTAGCGAAGAGTCACTTCGCCCTCGCGTCCCGTTCCCATCTCAAGAAACTCGCAAGATTAGCACAATAAGGTATCAGACAAACTAGGTAACGGAATGTATTCCATCGGGGGGAAAAGCGCTTCACTTCAAAACGCCAGTTTAAGTGATATCCACGGGATTCAAGGCTAATTAAAAACCGTAATTCTACTAAACAATGATTTAGAAATCGATAGAGAGACAGTTTTGCCAAGAGAGCCAGAGAAGAGTCTCTCATTAGAAGAAGAGACTTGCAGGAGCGAGCGGAGCGAAACGAAGATGAGCCTCCCCGCTCGGCACCCACCAAATCACATTCACAAATAGACGGAGAAGAGGGTCTCCCATGCTGGAGGAGATAAGTAGGCAACTTTGATAGATGGCCTATCGGAGAGATTTACGCCACGCTTTAAACCTCTTCTTGTTTAGAAAATTATAATGAAGTTGCAATTGGTGATAACTAAAAGTGAAATAATAGCAAATTTTCGTTTGATCACAGGACTCCACAGCAGAATTGCAGTGAAATGCGCTAGGTCATCTTTGATGTGCTATTATATTAAAAACACTTTTTCGCCAAGTGTTGGGAAAGTTGGCCCAAAATATGAATCGGCACAGGCGCTCCGGGCGCAAAAAGAAGGCGGTTTCTTCTGCCTTAACTGTAAAAGAGAGAGAGGGCGAGGAGAGAAAGAGAGACAGAGAGAGAGGGAAAGATAAAGAGAGAGAGAGAGAGAGAAAGAGAGAGGGGGGAGAGATGGTGATATGATGAAAGAAAGATGGAGAGGAACTGAAAGAGAGCATCTCCTCCCCCTCGCCTGTAAAAGAACGACATACGCTTCTTGCTACAACAGCGACTTCTGAGTCATCGCCAAGTGCTTCAGAATGAAGGAAGGGGGATGAATAGGAGAGGGCAAACGATGAGGATCAAGTGGAAGAGAGAGAGAGAGAGAAGGAGAGAGTGAGGGAGAGAGAGCGAGAGAGAGAGTGCGAGAGAGAGAGAGAGAGATAAGGAAGGATAGAACGAACTCCTCGTTGCATCTGGGTGTTGATTTATCACTAATATAAATGTTGAGCATGATCGTTCATGGCCTTTGACAATGCGAAAGGTGTAAGCGTGAGATATAAGTCTGATATGCAGTAAAAGATGAAATCTACATATATTATTGGGGGGGGGGGTAAAAAAATCTTACTGACAAGTTAATACCGCTTTCGGCAAAACAAAAAGAAAAATAAAGAAAGACAAAACAGCGCCTGCCCAAGAGAAAGTCATCGCAAAATGCATTACAAAACGCATAAATGTTAGGAATGTTCAGTGTTTGCCAATTCGTCATTAGGTCACATGAGGCATTTTTGTATAGACACGTACGCATGAGAGCGAACAGAAAAATATCAAAGTTAAACAACTGATCTGTTGCATGAAAAATATATATAAAAAGAACCGCCGCTACAATAAAGCGGTATAATCCAGGAAGTAAAGGTATGCGTTGATCGAGGCGGCAAGGCATTGATGTGCAAAGAGAAAGGAAGAGAGAGAGAGAGACAGAGACAGAGACAGTGTGAGTTAAAGTGAGATAGAGAGAGAGAGAGTGGAAGAGAGAGAGAGAGGAAGGTGTAGAAGAGCGTAGTGACTATCAGTAGCAGAACATCCACGGTGGCTGCGGAGTGGACAGGCCTGATAAGATTGGCCGTAGAATGCGGAGCCCCTCGTGGTCAGACTCGCCTCGTGCCTTTGTGCAAGGAAACTATGAAAAGCGGCTCAAAATTATGCTTTTGCAGGGTTGCAATTGATATTATAGTGTAAGCGCAAATAGACAGAGGCGAGAATGAGGAAGACGAGAGGACTATTCCGCCCTAAATGTGCGCAGGTGTTGCAGAGGACGAGATCGACGCAGCAGGGAGAGAGGGAGAGAGAAACAGAGAGAGAGAGAGAGAGAGAGAGAGAGAGAGAGAGAATGTGAGAAAGATTTAGCTATTCTCTCGTGATTTCTTTCTCTTATTCCTCTCTCTCTCTCACTCTCTCTCTCTCTTTTCTCTCTCTCACAGTAGCTTATCCACCTGCTATCCCAACATGCTACAGAAGAAGCCAAGATCAAGTCGTCCTCTCCAATCGGACAGTTCACAGCCACTGGCGTCCTTCCCAAGTAGTTAACGGTTCCTCGGAAAATCTGTGCTCTTTTTACTCACTCGCTATGTCTATGTCTCTCTAGATTCTGCAATGTCTCGATACCTCCAGAGAGACTGTGTCAATATACTAGAGAGCGATAGGGAGGGAGAAAGAGAGAGAGAGAGAGGCAGAGAGAGAGAGAAGAGATAGAGAAGAGAGAGAAGTATAAGCGACCACTCGGTTGGAGTGCTGGTGCCATTTCTCTGGATCTCGCACTTCCTCCGTCATTTCTTTCTGGTAGCTCTTTCCGTCTGCTCTCCCCTAATATTCGTTCAAAACGATCCAACAAGAAAGAGAAGTAGGCTTGGCAGAGAGAGAAAGAGAGGGAGAGACAGAGAAGAAGAGGAGAGAGACAGAGAGAGATGGCTGGCTAGAAACAGTGATAGAGACCGAGTGAGGCCTTTCGAATTCTTCTATTAAACTAGGTTCCTATCTCTTGTCTTCTTATTTGAAATCTTTCTTTTCTCAAATTCTCTAGCCACCTCTCTCCCTTCAATCATCTCTCCCTCTCTCTCTCTCTCCAACACAAATAACATCTAATTAGGTTGTGCCGGCGGCGTCCGTGCGCATAATGCCAGCAGAGACTCGTGACCAGCCTCACTTCACTCTCCTCTCAAAATACAGATCAGCTGGTGCACCACCAGAAAAGGCTGCTCATATTAGATGAAGACCTAGAAGGCAACTCCAAACCTGTCTGAATTCAACGTTTCGGCCAATTTTCTGTTGGCACTGAAAGCCATATGAGAATGGTCTTAACTTTTCAGTAGAATCGGTCATCTCAATAGCATCTTTTCTTTTTCCTATTTGGAAAGCCTCCTCCGTAAATGACAACATTTCTGTGTAAGCGTCACCTGTCTGCGCAGCTGCTTCGGCAGTGGGTCAAAGCCATTGAGGCCGGGCGGCGGGCCGTCGCCGGCGTGGAAGGACTGCGACTGGCGGAGGACGCCGGCGGAGGCGCGAGAGAGGGCGCCGCGGATCCGCGACGAGAGCGAGGCGCGCGAGGGTGGCGGATCCGCGCCGAAGAGCGGCGGCGGCCGAGTCGACGACGCGAACGCATCGCACATTCTGCTGCGATCTTCGCCTGCAAGAGTTATCACGTTTATTTATTTATATATTTTTTATTTCATTAAATTAACATATAAATTTTCAATAATATTTTTTCCAATTATAAAATAGTAATAGACGATTCTATGTACGTACACGGCAATAATCGACAACTGACAATAGAAGAGAATGACTCATGTGCTGCTTATAGTTTAATGCAAGCCAAAAGTGAGTACTGCTCGAAGAAATCAGTGAAGCAAGAAGGCTGCTTACGGGATACAGGAATGAAGGAAGGACGAGAGAGGAGAGAAAGCTAGAGAAAGATGTAAGGAGAGAAAATGAAGAATGGTTGAGAATGGCTACTCGGAGGAGATTTGATGCAGCCTGTTGATCGGCATGAATGGCATAGGCAACCGTGCCACGCTTCACAGCACAACGTAGCAGAGAGAGAGAGAGAGAGAGAGAGAGAGAGAGAGAGAGAGAGAGTCAGAGACAGAGACAGAGCAGAGACAGAGACAGAGACAGAGAGAGAGAGAGAGAGACAGAGAGAGAGAGAGCGAGAGAGAGAGGTGGAGGTATAGAAGAGGGGGAGAGGGGGGGGGAGAAATAGAGAGGAGATACAGAAGGAGAAATCGTGGGAGAGAGAAGGAGAGGGGAGATGGAGATAAATAAAGAGAGAGGGAGAGAAAGAGAAAGAAAGAGAGAGAGGGAGAGAGAAGGAGTGTTCGGAAAGGGAGATGGAGACAGCCAGTGAAAACAGGAGGAAGGGCACAGATAAGGCAAGAGCAAATAGTCTAGCTGGAAGACAGTGCAGAGAAGGCAGACAAGGCAGGTTGGCCCATGGCAGGAATGGCAATGGCCGGAGTGGGAATTCTGATGTTGGCTAAGAAAGAAATCTTCCCACGACATTTTCTCTTTTTCCAGCCATTTGGCATCAAAGCAGTTCCCAAGATTCTTAATAAAAAACTGTCGAAGAGATACCGTAGTCACCGAAATTATAACACATTACGGTCTATGGTATGAAAAAAAACCACTAAGAGGGAATATGAAAATAAACTCTATCTGCTTTCTCTTTTTCGCTCTCTCCGTAGCCCTTGTTTTCTCTTTTCCTTACTACCTTCCACTCTCTCTTTCTCTCTCTCTCGCTTACTTTTTCATTTCCCTTACATTAGTTTTAATTTTTTGAAGTTTTCCATCAGAATCCGGTATGGTTGACCAGATTTCGCAACGTAACAATACAAAAATTGCAATACCGGGCAAAATAAGCATCGTTTTCGTGTTCAGCTCCTAAAATAACCCCATAATACATGTTTTGCTCTCCAAATATGTCAAAAAAATTTTCGATCTTGGTGAGCGGAAAATCTCGAAATCGACTTGACCGATTAGGCCCTGGAATTTTCTTTTCTTTCTGAGCTTACAGAAGAATTTGACTTACTCTTCGGCTGAAAAGTGCCTCATGTACGTAAATTTGTCTGCTCTTTCCAATGCGGTATACTACTTCTGAAAATTTGGTGAAAATGAGCCCAAAAAATCATTTTCCAATAGTTATTGGACATTTTTTTGAAATATGAAAAATCGAAAATTTCACGTTTTTGATATAGATCGCACTGAATGCCAAGCATGTTGCATTGTTCCTGGGTAGAATTGAAAAGCGAATCTAGAAATATCTTCTAAGACGCAACATACCGCAAAATTATAATTTTACAGCCTCTTTTCAATTTTGGTTCAGTTGAATACTGCATTACTTAGGTGGAAATATCAAGTATATTATAACGTTTTTTCCAACATTTGAAGGACATTTTAGGGGTTAAAAACATCCCTTTTTCTAATGAGCGCTTTACATTTTTAACATGGGACCTGTTAATGCCCTAAAATTAGTAAAACGTGGATTATTTCGTTAGTTCCGCGCCGCGCCAAAGCGGCATTTGATGAAGAAATCTCTTCAAAAACACAACCATTAAGAATAAAAGATGGTTTATAGTCTTTCTTGACACGGCGAACCCAACCGTGATATCCGTTTTGCAAAATATCGATCTTGAAGCGCGAAATACTCGTTTTTCGAAATAGCGTCATTTGTAGTGTAAATGGTCCCAGTCGATTTTTCTCAAAATGTATATTTTTTGTTTCGAATGAAATACATCCAAAAAGGGGTTAAAAATAACGCTCTTTCATCTCATCGTTTTGACATGGGTGGGTGCTTATACCTCAAACGCACCCCTCAAAATGTTTACATGGCAAAAAGTCACTTATAACAATTTTTTTGCCAAAAAGTCATTAGGACCTGTTTTATGCTCGTTACAACTAGCAATCCATAGAACTGTTTAAAATTTAGTTTGGACGACTAATAAAAAAGTTATGGTCATTTGAATATTTTGGGTATATCGTCGTATACTGTAGCTTTAGTAAAGGAAAATTTTTTTGAAAAAAAAATGTTTTTGGGAAGCCGTAAGGGTGCTAGACATGCTGTATGAAGGAAATTCTATTCAAAAAATAATTTTGTTCCCTGCACGCTAAGCACATCCTATGGTTGAATCTCTCAGATTGGCTCTCTTAAGAAATAGGAACGATATGAGGATGGAAGTGAGAAAGAGAAAGAAGGACTCTTGGGGAATATTCTAAATTGGTTTCAATGAGAGGTAATAAAAGAAGAGGCTTAAAAAGTGATAGAATCAAATAAGTTTTCAGTGACTTACCGTTCCTTTCCCCATTATTCAATGGTTGTAGAAATGTATTTTTAGTCCCTAAACTTTTACATGCTCTCAACAACTGCTTCCCTTCCAATCCTTTCTCGTTTCCGTTTCAGGACAGGAAATAAAGAATACGTGGAATGAACATTTACAAATACCACTCTTATTCTCGTTAATAGTTATTACAACTAATACTTACATCAATTATACTTATTATGAATATTCATATGTATTATGCACCGGGAAGCGCCAGAATGAATCAGGAAACAATGGGGGCGAAACACAGTCATTGGAATGCTGTGAAACACTCAAGTTGAAAAGGAAGCGTAAGCGTGCGATAGTTATTTTGCAGAGAATAGGCAGAGGTTATGCTAAATAGATAAGCTAACCTAACATAAGTGGATTAAAATCACAGTCGCGGTCACTCATTTCTAGATCAGAATGGAAGTAGGAAGTGGAACTTCGCCAATAATCTGCACATTTTGGCGGACATGACAGAATGTCAACAAAAAAATTGCCGTGGAGCTGGGTTTTCAGCTAACGGAATCAAAGACGGCCGCTGGGCAGCCAGTCGGGGGCCACGTTTCACAAGCTCAGGCAAGGTGACATGCTCGAGAAGGAGCACAAGGAGGAGAAGTAGGACTGCCTACTGCCGGTAGTGACAGAGCAGTCAAGCGTGTAGAGAGAAGAGAGAGAAGAGAGAGAGAGAGGTAGATGGAGAGAGAAATGGATAGAGTGACATAGAGAGAGATTGAGAGTAAAAGCCCTGCCTGTCTGGCTGGCACTGGAGAACGAAAGAACGAGAGATTGCGAAAGGAGAGACATCCACGTTTGCGAAGTTGCAGATCAAGCCGAGCGAAAATGAATGCTTCGGGCCAAATCTGTCTAGAGAAAGCGGTTATAAGTCGCTTCCGGAAAGTGGCAGAGGGGAAACAGAAGAGAATCTGCAGCAGAAATAGAGAGAACAGAGGTAGATGGAGAGAGAGAGATAGAGGGATGGAAAGAGAGAGAGAGATGGAGAGACATGGAGACAGATGGAGAGACAGAGACAGAGAGAGAGATGAAGATAGTGATGGAGCAAGAAAGAGGGAGAGAGAGAGAGAGTGAGAGAGAGAGAGTTGAGTATGGAGTGGGCACACGCTGACAGGGAACCAAATGATGCGGAGTAACATGGATGACTCATGTCAAGATTTGCGAGTCTTTTGCAAGCAGTAGAGAATCAAAAGAGACACAATAGCCCCTCAGGGAGTGAACGGCGAAGAGAAAGTAGGAGAAAAGGAAGGAAGTGGCTGGGGAGAGAACGAGGGAGAGATAAAGAGGGAGAGATAAAGAGGGAGAAAGAGTAAGAAATTGGGCAAAATGATTTAGAGGCCTATGATAAGGGGCTAGGCAGAGGCAATGGCATTAAAGGGAAAGAGAAAGAAAGAAAGAGAGAGAGAGAGAGAGAGAGAGAGAAAGGCAAAGAAGAGATTAGAAAAAAACCGGAGGCAGAAGAGGTCGAAAGAGCAGGATGCCGAAGCAGATGTTGCGCGCGAGGAGATGTTCTTCCGGATGGCACAGCTGGGATGATCATGGGATGAGAATAGAGTTTGTTTCAGAGAAAGCCTAAGGGGAGAGAGAGAGGGAGAGAGATAGAGAAGGGAGAGAAAGGAACAGTAGATTGACACGTACACTGAAATGAGTTCAGCATGTCGAGGTAGCAAGCATAGGCAATAGCCAGGACCTCGTCTGAAGGGTCGAGAAGACGGAGAGTGTTGATTCACTCTTTTCGATGGAAGTGAAACAACGCGGAAGTTGAAGAAAAGAAGCATCCAAGATGGACAACATTATTTCATTGGTTTCGGCAGTTAGCGCGTTTTATATATTTATTTAGGATGATCAGAGTTTAGTTCGATCCTATTACACTAAAATTAGCACATATTGTAAACTTTTCTTGATGAATGGGAGTCGAAAGTTTGGAACGGAATATCGTTAAATGTTAGACCCCCCGCATTGGACCTCATTCCAACCGTCCCCACTCATATAGAGAAGTGTCCCCTGTTCGCCAGTTTAAGAGTGACAAGTAGGTCAGTTGACGGGTTGGTTAGTACAGCGAGCAAGCCGAGGTCATGGGATTCTGGATGTACACTTGTGGATACGGTACAGCGTGCCAATTACAACAACTTTACCTAAGGCTCAGTTGATAGCTTATTCAGAGAAGGCGAGCATTAGAGGGAAAAGCTTTCTTTTATTAGACGAGAGTTGTAGTAATCCAATAAGGGCCAAGCACTTCCTTACATGGGATAATGTAACAGCCGTTAGAGGTTGATGCTGCTCCCATATTGCGTTGTTTTTACATCCCTCTCTCTCTCTCTTTCCCTCTCTCCGTCTCTCTACTTCTCTCTCGCTGTCTTCCTTTCTCATCTCTCCCTCGGTCTCCTGTCTCTAGCCTGGACTCCATCTCTTTCTCTACTAGCTGGCTCTCTCTCGCTCTCTTTGTATCTCTCACTTCTTCCTCCCTCTCTTTATATGCTCTGTCAGAAGTGTTGGCGGTGCCGAGAGCATTTTCACACACAGAGAGACTTAGAGAGATTGCAGGAGAAAAAGAGAGTGTCTTCAGATATGGTGAGGAAAACGGAGAGAGAGAGAAATAAGATAGAGAGAAAGAGAGAGAGAGGGAGAGCGAGAGAGAGACCGAAGGGGGAGGCTGAATGAATGCATTTCCGAAAGAGGCGACTGGTAGCGGTTCTTCGGCGGTGCGCGCCAAGAACAAAAGCAGGGAAATGGATGCAAAACTTCCGGTCGAGTCTCACGGCAATCAAGGATAGGCACGAAAGGCAACGGCCAACACTTTCGAGGTTGCATATCTCGGAGCTACCGAAGGAAAAAGAATCACTCTTCAAGTCGCTTTTTTACCTGACACAAGGGAGCATGTGATTTGGAGAGACGCGACTACGACAGTGTGGAAAATTCAAATAGTTTACAGTTGAGTTTCACGCTCCTTTAGTAAAGTTTAAAAAAATGAGATAAAATTGAAACCATTTACAGTTGAGTTTCACGCTCCTTTAGTAGAGTTTAAAAAATGAGATAAAATTGAAACCAAAGGACTGAATATCTCGCTGAGAAAGATTGATCGGAGACGTCGATTACACATCGGAGACGCCTGGGGCAAGATTTTGAAATGACCAAATTTCATGGGGGCTTCGGAAGTGGAGCGGTCATTTGGCAGACTTAATGTTGGGAAAGAGAAGAGGTGAAAAAAGAGAATGAGGCATAAATGTGAATAGAAAGTGACAGAGAAAGAGAGAGATAAGAGAGATAGAAAGAAAGAGAGAGGGGAGAGAGATGGATAGATCAAACCGTCGAGAATGACGGAGGAGGACATCTGGGCCGGGATGGCGGAGGGCGTCGGCTGCTTCGTCGACATGGCGTCTGCGTTGGCGCTGCGACTGCGGCCGAAATTGATGGCGCGCGCCAGCAGACGCGGACGGCTGGTGCCGTCTGATAATGTTGATCATTAATTAGTTATTGGGAAAAATATAAAGATATTAAAAGCATTTCTGAAGGAACGCTGTATATTTATTGTGACATTTTGTAATGAGTCGATAGTTAATATCTACACGTATTGTACTACGTGCATTTCGTTGTGATTAGCACATTGTTTGTATTTGCAACGTTGGCGCTTTCCTATTGGTCCACGTGGCATTAGATATATTAGCATATATTCGTACGTGAGTCTCGCCAATATATAAGCCATAGCCAGCGAGCTCACATCACTTCGCTCTCATCTTCTCATCTTAAGCGGCGGTCTTCTATTCTCTCTCTGATAAACCTCTCTCCCGCCTCGCCTCATCTACAACATTCTACTCTCTGTCCCTCTTGTGGACGGACACAACAGACACAATTATGTACATAACCAAAAGGTAGACAAAAATATATTTCTTTATTTTTACATTCGAACTTTGCTGCACTCACTGGAATTATACTTCGATATTAAAGCAAAAGAATACTTTTCTTCAAGTCCCTAAGCAATTTTTGCAATCCTGCAAGAAGGTATCCCAGGTATCCAAATACATCTTGTTGACGGGCCCTGAGGGAATATGGTTGCCGGGGGAATTTGTCGGATTGGATGTCTTTGATTTGTTTACATGTGCAAAACGTCTAAGTTCTTCTATGTTGTACCCACCTGCACTAGTGGAGGATGGAGAGAGTGAGAGCGAGTGGAAGAGGGGGCAGAGACGTTGACAAATCTATTACTTGAGCTTGGCACCGGCGACGACTGACGAGGAGGGAGATATGGAAGAAGATTGGCTGCTGATGGGACAGGAGCGAGTCAGAAATGGAGGCTATCGACAATCTCGGGAGGTAGCCGACTGGCGTAAGTATGAGGACAGCTGGGAGCAGCGGGCGGAAAGCAGTCTTTCTTCGTGTGTGCGTATGCAGTAATATGTATGTTGAGGAGGTGATCCAGGCCTGGTCGAAGGGCATACGACATGCAGAGGGAGAGTGCAGAGAGAAGAAGGGAGAGAGAAGGAAGAGGAGGGAGAAGGAGAGAAGAGAGAAAAAGATGAAGACGAAGGCTGAATGTTCTCGTGCCTCGGGCCTATCAATTACCCAAAAGCTCGACAAGCGTCTCGTAGTAAGTTGTCATTGCAGGCACTTGGTAAGTGAGGAGAAGACGAGAGAACTTCCCGTCGGGGGGAGGCGAAGTGGCGTTCACTTCGTCGAGGATCTCCTTCTGGGACTTGCCTCGCTTGAGCGGAGGCCTCGGTCTTCCCTCCGTCGATGAGCCGACTTCTCGATGGTTGTCCACCGGTGCACTGCTCCCTTTGGTGTCCTCTTCTGGTGGACGAAGGGCCTGGAGGGCCTCTAGATAGGCAGGCGGCAGAAGGTGACGAAGTCGAGTGTGGAGAGCGAGGAGGACAGCGAGCGAGGCAGTGATGAAGGGATGCTGGATGGCGAAGAGAAGTGCGCCGAGTAGCACGAGCAGGAAGGCGAGCTCTGCCGCCTCCATCTCAGTACAAACCCTCCAAACCCGGCCGACCTCGGGTGCGGCCGGCGGCAGTCGAAAGAACGGTCGTTAACGATGAGGAGAAGAGGATTAGTGGCTCTCTCGCCGCTGCACCACCACTGCCAAGGCCTCGTCTCTTCTCGAAGAGGGAGCAGACTCTTTTCACAGCGCCCTCGACCCAAATCACCGGGCACTTGGCGCCAGCGGGAGAGCGATCGGCTCTGCTTTCACTCTTGTTCTTTCTAGTCTCTTCTCTCTCCCCTGTCGCACCTTCCCTCGGGCTATCTTCTTCCTCTTCCCCTTTGCATCCGCTCATCAGTCGCCAGCCTCTGTTTTTTTCCCAGGCCATGCTCTCTGCAGAGGGAGCTCGGGAAAAAAGCGAAACGAGAAGAGATAGTGGCAGAGAGAGAAAGAGAGAGAGAGAGAGAGAGAGAGAGAGAGAGAGAGAGAAAGAGAGAGAGGTCGTTTTAACAATGTGCAGTAACTCGTCGTTGTTACATTATAACTTTTATAGCGCATTTTGTTGTGAAGGAAGTAAGATTCAAGGCAATCAATCAAGGGTCATATACTCCTTTTTCTTCTTGAGAAATTGAGAAAAGGTCAGAACGGACGTTGATCGACTTGGCCTGCATGCCGCCGTGTAAGCATTCCCATTACGTGGCTCGCAAGGCTCTCGCATGCGCGGCAGTCAGCCAAGGTTGTCCTGGAACCACAGTTACAATTGGTATGTGCAGACGTGCGCCCCAAGTGGAATCATCACAGAAACGCGAGCGCTGTCCCGCGCACCCATGCTCCATAAACTTCTTGTGAGAACGACCACTCCTACCCCCATGCCTGAAGACTGTCTACATTATGCTGATAGAACGAGACATTCGGGGGCTTTTCTTTCTCCTCTACCAAACACCTCACCACAGAGCCTGTCTTCACCGTGCATGGAAACGACAATGGAGGAGACCAGACAACGGTGAGAATGGAATGAGAAAGAGTTGACAAGAAGGCGGGAAAGATGGAATGAATGCGAAGAGAGAAGGCTAGAGAGAGATCTCGACAGACAAGAAGCAAGAGCCGCACTGGTTCCCTTTACATACAAACAAATCTGGCTCTGCTGGACTTCATTCCACTTGACGCCTTCACCCCTTGGATCTTAATTTCTTGGGGGAGAGAAAAAGAATACATGTCGTATGACTAACAATATAACTCCTGGAAGGGCATAAAGTTAAGTTATGGATTATAAAGCGTTTTCGAAGCGAAAATATATCATGCCTGCTTTTTTGCTATCAAGGTGATCTTAGGGAAACGAGACCATAAGATGGGTAGCAATACTGGGCGAGGCTGAAGTCGTTGCGTATATGTGATGTCTTTGCGCTGCTCTGTATTGTGCCTAGGCAAGCGAGAGAACGACCGAGACTTGGAGGGTGGGCCTCGCTCTGAATACATGCCAAATGAGGAAGAGGGCGAGGAATCGCCTGTCACTCTCTCTCTCTCTCTCTCTCTCTCTGTCTCTCTCTCTGTCTCTCTCTCTGTCTCTCTCTCTCTGTCTCTCTGTCTCTCTCTCTCTCTGCTTCTCTGACTCTGACTCTCCTATCTTTCTCTGTCTATTTCTCTTTTCTCTGTCTCTCTTCTCTACTTCATCCACTATCACGCGTTCTCATTCCAAGTTTCCTCTCCACTCATTTCCTTTCTATTACCTAATTCGTTTGACTCTTATATGTACATATCGCTCTCTCTCTCTATCTCTCTCTCTCTATCTCTCTCTCTCTCTCTCTCCCTCTCCTTCTGTCCGTCTCTCCCGTCTTTTTTTGCAATAGAGCGAAGCAAAAACAAACACACTTCTCTCCATATTTTCTTCTTAACGTCTCATGAGAAGGAAAAAAATAACAGCACATGTTGGAGTAAAACTAAACCACAACTTTAAAATTGTTGAAACGGGCGGCCCATCCAGAATGTCCAAGAGGACTCCATATGGTTTACATACCTTTTCCACAAAATCCCGATATGTTATAAGCAACAATGCAACATCTCGTTGATATCAGTAATGGAGAAAACTTGTCAACAAATCAAATAAAAAATAATTTAACCTGTTAATGAGGGACGCAAATGATATGACCGATGAATTCGAAGCTGTGTATATGCCTGTAAATAAATGAAGAAAAGAACCCGAGATGTCTCTCCATGGTATCTCGCCTGTGCTACTCGTCTGGTCTTGAATTCGTCGGTCAGAAATCTAAATTACTCCTGTAATCGAGAAATCACTTCTTGTAATAATAAAACTTGATTTGCGCTATGTTATATGTTCTATATGTCTCGTCTTATCTTTATTTTTTCGTTAGTATGTAGCATTTCAAAATTCGCTTAATAATAATGTCCTCAGAATTATAAATAAAAGAAGAAAAGCTTATGTAAATGCAAATTCCATCCTAAACAAGTTTTTTTTTTCAGATTCCCAAGACAATTGCTCTATTTCTTGCGCTCCAATTCGCGCTCGAGTTGACTACCGTAGTCACAGCGATGCGGTCATCCAGTGTCCGGCGGACTCGCAAAGTGGACAAACTCACGCATCTAGCAGCTGCTGCGGAGTTAAACGCCCAATCATTCGCAGTTGCTTCTTCTTCTCCCTCCCTACACCAGTTGTCACTCCACTTCTCGCTACTCGCCCTTTATTTCCCATTTGAACTCGCGAACAAGTGTTCCAAGTTCTAATTACCACGTTTTTATTTTTAACTTCGTTATCGTATTTGGCGATTTGTTCCGCTTCGGAGAAGTGAACCGTTGCCTGAAACTAAGGCATGAACTTGGTTCCGGGAACAGGTTTCTAGCTACCATGTATATAGAACTGGTAAATGGTCCGACATTGCGTTCATGATTATTTACCTTGCAATGGCTAGCCAAGTCGAGACCACTGCGCTCAATTGCAGCTTTCGAAGATCCTCTTCCTTCGGCCTTCATCTGTTTGTGCTTCTTTTGAAGATCATGGACCCTTAAGATTTCCTCTCGCTCT
Source organism: Allodiplogaster sudhausi (assembly GCA_945643635.1). Taxonomy (NCBI): domain Eukaryota; kingdom Metazoa; phylum Nematoda; class Chromadorea; order Rhabditida; family Diplogasteridae; genus Allodiplogaster; species Allodiplogaster sudhausi. The sequence goes on from CALZFC010000009.1 coordinate 5,615,118, forward strand.
GATAGCATATCATTAGCGCGCTCTCTCGCACAAACTTCTTTTATTCTCTCCGCCCTCTGCACTTTCCAGTGCATTCTCGTGTAATCGGTCACTTTCTCTACCTGCTGTCCTCTCTCGACTTCTTTCTATCCTCTCTCTCTCTGTCTCTCTCTCCCTCTCTCTCTGTCTCTCTCTCCCTCTCTCTCTGTCTCATTCTCTTTCTCGTTCTTTCTCTTTGCTCCGCCCCAATATGCAAGTGTTTTCGCGAAGGTTCTTCCCCATGTCGTGTCAGCTAAATGCCCGTTCAGCTTTTATTTTCTGAATAGGGAACGCTGATCCAGTGCATCTCATGCAAAACCCTTTTTGAGAGGATTGTAAATAGGTAAATGCGCGCGAGAGAGAGTGAGAGAGAGATAAGCAGAGGGAAAGAGAGAGTGAGATGAGCAATCAGAGAAGCAGAGTAGATGACCTTGATTGTTCTCAACCTATTTGCGTCGTGAAAACTATGCGACAAGAGAGCGCTCGTCTTTTGTTTGACCAACCTTATCAGCAATGAAATTGGAATCAGCTTCCACTCACGTGCACCTTTCTTCTCATTCCTTCCTTCATTGCCGTGTTTCCTCACTTCCTATCGGTTCAACAGACAAACAAGTCGCCTTTCAAAGTTGTCACGGGCTACCACCACAGGAGTGGAAGCCCGTCCACTCTCTTTATTTCTTCAATGCACATTCCATGCACATTTCTAGTGAGAATGTCTTATTTGCCTGCCACTTTGTGCAATTTTCATACTTGTTATTTCTAGTAAAATGAGAAAGTTTCCCATTAATTGTTTCTCGTGGAATGTCTAGTCCTGACTTGCTATGAAGTTTGCCTTTTCCAGACATCTCCCTCGGGTACCCCTCTTCCAGCCAGGAAGACCCAACTCGTAGAATGGGTCTAAGCGAGCCGGACAACGGTTGCGCGGGCGGAGACGAGTCCATCGCTGCTCCCGTGATCGACAGGCCCTTCCAGCGACAGCAGACGCAGCCAGCACTGCCAGACGCAGACTCCGTCCTGAGAGCCAGAGAGGTACGGCTAATCTCTTTTTCTTTTTTCTTCTTATTAAATACAATGCAGAAAAATAATGTGTGAAAATGTAGAAATCACTATCCTGTTTGACGCATCTTCAGTGTCCACTTGCGCTCATTCATCGAATATATCGTCTGGCTTATTTCGTTATAATAAGAAGGGATTCGTAGACATTAATCAGTGCTGACACGCCTGATCTCTTCTTGTTTTCTTGCCTGCGGATGCGCACGCGTTTCCATGTCCCATGATTTCAAATGCTTTTATACATATTCATAATCTGTGCAAATCGCTCATTCATTAATACCAAAATAGCAGATCTCAACCAGGGGATATCCCTTACATGATTATTTGTCAGAGGCGAGCAATGGCGATATCATTTTTCGCGGCTATCTTCAAAAATCAGAAAAAGCATTGGCTTTTCCTGCTCGTTTTTCTTTGATCTTCTGGCCGATTCCTTGGGAAAATGTGGCGGATCGTGCAGGACGTCGCTTTAAAAGAAGAGATATCTCCAGTCACATCTCTTTCTGATTTATGCCTGACACGACTTTGGCCATAAGCTGGATCTTTAGAAATCGGCGGAAACGGTTCTGTTTCTTCACACCTTGTGTTATTCCAGCATTTATCTCTCTCGCGCTCTCTCTCTCACACACACTCTCTCTCCCTCTCTCTCTCTCTCCCTCTCTCCCTCTCCCTCTCTCTCTCTCTCTCTATGCATGACTAACCAAATTTGACGTTCTTCTCTTTCTTCCTGTTGCTGGCTTAACTTCTCCTACGTAGAGCGGGACCGCCTAATTTGCTTTGCTTTCTCGCTCTCTGTCTCACCCACTATCTCTCACCTTCTCCATTTCTCTTTCTCTTTCTCTTCAGATAGGGTTCACTAGCTCTATTCAATGTATTCCCTTAATTCCGCTTAATATATCTTAGCATTCATGTCTGTATCTTCGCTAATTTCCTTCTCTCTCTCTCTCTCTCTCTCTCTCTCTCTCTCTGTCTCACACATACACTCTTTCGCTCGTTCGCTCCGTCGCTATCTCTCTGTCTCTCACTCACTATTTTAAGCTATTCATTCCTCTTGCTCCAGTAGTGTCGCCGGGGCCTCTTCTCGTTTTTGTTCGCCTTTTTAATGGTGGGCAAAGTGTAAGAGGGAGCCGTGTGGAGCATCGAGACTCCCTGAGGCATAGAGGGTACAGAGAACGAGCACATCACAGGGAGAGAAGGCATGTGGGCAGCCACTCTCCGGCCATGATCATGGGGTGAATGGTTGGCTGAATGCTGCTCATGGTCAGCACTCTGACTCTCTCTGAGGGGTGGAGAGACCCAGAGCTACCCAGCTTCACGTGTTTAGTCTCATGCCTGAGAGCGTCCGCCTGCCTTTGCAAGCCTCTCCCTCTCTCTCTCTCTCTCTCTCTCTCTCTCTCTCTCTCACTCTCTCTCTCTCTCTATCCCCCTCGGCCCTCCGTGCACATCAAATCTGCTCAAGTCTGCACTGCCTCCTATTGATTTTCGACTGCTCAACCTGGAGCGAAGAGAGACATAATACACCCTGGTGGAATGCGTAGATTAATGAAGGGTGGAATGGGGATGAGCAGGGTTGTATCCACTTGGAGAGGATCTAAGATTAGACAGAAGTTAGAATCAGAGATGAAGGATTGAAGTCACTCTCCAACAGTTGGCAGAACGGGGACACGCAAATCACGCTAAGACTTTGCCTTGTTATTGTGGTTGCCATCGTCCTCCCGAGTTTTGTTTATCAGCACCCGTTTCTGCTTACAATCTCATGGCAGACGGGTGATGATGAGAGGAAGGAATAACTGAAGGAGAAAGCAACAAGACACGTTGTATCTCTCGCGGTGAGGGAGGCGAAGAGGGCCACGAGTGAAAGGCTTCCTTTGTCCTGTTCATGTCTGCCCATGCGTCTTCCTCCTTCCCCCCTCGCTGAACGGTCCATGCAAGTTTGGCTGAGAGGATGTTATCGCGTTATGCGATTGATGATGAGTCAGGATCTTGCAACGACGGCGCAAACATTTACAACGCACGACGAGACAGCTGCTCGGGATGGGACAAAGGATGAGCATTTCATAAGAAGACTGTGATATGGTCTTGTGATACTTTTGCAAATGTGAATAAGAAATGAGGGGAAAGGGATGTGCCATTCGATAGAAATAGAACAGTTGCTTGATTTGTGCTATAGATGTACGGTAATGATGCTTGAACGGAAAATATCGCATAAATAAGTTTTTTGTTTAATAGTAAAATGTATTCTATAAATTGCAGCAATGCGACCACCTCCTGAGCCTGATGGGCGAGAAGGTGCCGTCGACGATGGACGACCACTCCCATCTCATGGATGCCACCGAACGACTCGCCAAAGTATGGAAGAAACGCAATCGATTCTCCGAAATGGCACTCGGGGTTAGTTGTTGCTATTCAAGGAATGCATACTACTTGACAATGGGCACCCTTTTTATGGTCATTTCTAATTCTCTTACAATTAGGGCCTCTTCGCTGTCCTCGAGCTGTGCCTGCTGCAGTGCGCGGATCGATGTGATCTCTTCGCCAATCTCATCAACAAGCTCGGATTTAATACGGTACGCGGGAAAGGAAAGGAAACTCAATACCCTGGTGGATAGTGTTGAAGTTATTGTATTTGTTGCCCTACCGAAAACAAGTGTCCAGCAGAAAGGAATCGAAGAATGAACCTTACGATTAGAAGATGTTTCTAATTGGCATAAGGAGATGATCTCTACAGCTCAACTTCTGGAAGCTGGCCGTCCCGCTGGTCTTCGACTCGGATCTCTCGTACTCGACTCAGCACAGAGATGCGCTTCTCTTCTCACTCGCTCTTTACGACGTCAATAACAGCAAGAATCGACTGAGGTTGAGCGAAAGAGAGGGAGAGAGAGAGAGGAGATAGAGAGAGAGGAAGAATGCGTGAGAGAGCGAAAAAGAGACGAGGAAGGAGAGAGATTGAGAAAGATAGAGTGAAGGAAAGAAACAACATATTTGTACTCGTATGATTGAAGAGAACTGTATGCTGCCGTCCCTGGCGTGCGTCAAAGCATGCTTGGCGTGCATGCCAAACGATTCTGTGAGAAGTATGAGCATCTGCAGGTACGCTACGAAGTATTCAGTTTAACCTTTAACAGTTGTCTTGATATATGATGACCAATCGATATTTGGAATCCATAAGGAGAATGAATGTCCTTTTGTAGATTGCACGTAGTCGCGCGAGTTCGCGAGTCTCGTCTCGGGTCGGCTCGATCGAGGATCTGTCAATGCTGGACAATGACGTGGTGGTTGATGAGTCGGACGACGCCTTCTCTGGCGCCGGCAGCGGCAGCTGCGGCACCGCCTCGTACAAGGAGAACGCCACGCATCATCGGGTTGGGACATTTTCATTTATTCATCCGACTTCTACGATTAAATCATGTTGTTCTTTCATGTTTTATTTTTTAAAGCAAAAGTAGATTTTGTGACTTCCGTGCCAGCCCCCTCCCTCCTCCCTCTATTCCATTCTCATCTCTCTCACTCTCACTCTCTCTCTCTGTCTCTCTCTCTTCTCTCTATCTCTTCTCTCTCTCGCTCTCTCTCTCTCTCTCTCCCTTCTTTGGGAGACTACTAGATGCAGTGATGCACCCCGAGCCAGTAAGTGTTCACGTGATTAAGATGGCCATCACATGGTTCCAAACGAGAGAAAGTAAAGCTAGATTGAGAAAGATAGAGGCAGACGGAAACATATTATCGCTTGTTCCGATCATTGCATACCTTTATTTTTCCTCTTTGTTTGCCAACAGTAAACCGTGTTGTCATGGAGGAGATAACGCATCAGAAAAAAGAGTACCCGGCAGAGCGCGCCTACACGCTTCTTTATTACCTTCCATTAAAATTACAAAGGGGAAGCACCTTTCCCTGCCAGATGAATATCAACCCAAATAGAATGTCAACCATAACAAGAGTAGGTTTGACATGTTCATTTAATTACCCTCTTTATCTTTCTCTCTCTCACGTCTCTCTCTCTTTAATTCTCTCTCTCTCTCTCTCTCTCTCTCTCTCTCTCCTCTCCTTCTTTCTTCCTCTGCCTGTAACTTCTAAAGAAAAAAGAACCCGTTCCTCTCTTTTTGAAAGGTCTTGGTCGGTCGAATGATCTCATTCTTTGGCCTTTTCTCAAGTTGTCGGCTATTTATGGGTGCAAGGGAAAAGTAAAGAGAAGTGAGTGTGACCGAAGAAGAACATTCTCTCGCGTTCAGCAACGCGTCATCAATGTCTCGAATGCTCCGCCTGTCTCGGTCGTCAAGCGAGGGGACAGCGGATGGGAGATCAAGCAAGGTTGGCAGCAATCTGAGGGACTACAGATCAGGATAGCTTCAAGAGCAATGCATCAGCTAGTCTAGTTGTAAACTATTTTCAAGATCTATCAAAGATGAAGAAATCTATCAAAGAAGTCACTGTAACTTAAGCACGGCTACAAAACCTACGAATTTTCTGTATTGTTCGACTAACTTGACCGATTGTGTACTCACTTTCAGAAAATCTATGCTTATTATGAAAGGCTAGTGATGAAGCTTTAATGAGTGTGGGAAGAGCAGTGTCCGCCGTGTTAGAATGCGAGTGAGTGTTTCCGCTCTACAGGCTCGGGTGGCCTCGTCGCTTGCGTGGATCCTGTGATGTCGGTGGACAAAGACAACATTTGGCTAGCTAACATCGGCATCAACTTTGGCCGAAAGATGGATGATGTTGGGGAATTTTTTTTGGTAAAATAATTTAAGGAAAAAAGGATGTCATTTAAAGGTTGTTTTGCAGGAGGTGATCTCAACGAACTCGCTCGGCCTTCCACTCATCAAACAAGCACGCGCCGGTGACGTCTTCCATGTCATTGAGACGAACGAGAAGAAGCTCGAGGGACTGACGCCTAGCCAGAAGGATGTCGAGTTAGTTTCTCTCTTTCCCTTAAATACATTCATATTCTTTGACCCTCTCTAGACGAGGGGATCGATGTTAAGGATGACTCCAAATAAAATTGGAGAGGCAGCTAACGTATAAAGGATTGAGGGCATGGAAGGATATCGAAAGAATGAAACATTAGAAGCGGGAGGTGTAGAGTTGCAAGGGAAAATAAATACAAAAAAGGAGAGATTAGATGCGGATCAACGCCCGTGCCCTTCATCAAGAGAAGTATCCACACTAAATGCCCTTTAAACAGCCCAGAAATAGTATTCATTCAGTTATCTAACAGAGGTCCTCTGCAGGCGAGACATGTCACTTCTGAGTGTCCTCCATGACTACAACAAGATGAACTACCAGCTGAACCCTGTCTTCGTGCGCGAAGATGACTACTCAGCCTACTATGGTGGAATCAGGTGCTGCTCTCTGCTACCGTAATGCTTTGCTCTTTGCAAGATAGCTTATGCGAACTGTTATATTGTTTGCAGCAACGGATTGCTCTGGCCCGCACTTCACAATCTCCCTGCATACATTGTCAAGGACTACGATGATCCAAAGGTATTATAATTTAGATAATTAAATAATTAATCCTAGTGTGCCGTCAACCATCTGAATTTAGCATAGATCGATGTATGTGAAGTCCCTGTCCTAGATCTTGAACGAACACTGGTGCTCGTACGTCCGCGTCAACTACCAGTTTGCACTGAACGCCGTGCGCAACTCGCGGCCACAAGACTTCATCTGGATCCACGACTACCATCTCATGCTCACTGGCCAGATCATGCGGAGTCTCGACATCGGGCTCGAGGTTCTTCTATCTTTCTGGCTCTTCCTTGCCTTCACTCACCATCAATTTATCGGGGATTTTCCGTTTTAGGCTATTTCGAAGATATCTAAATAGACGTGTTCAGGTCGGCTTCTTCCTGCACATTCCCTTCCAGCCGCCAGATGAGTTCATGAAGAAGTACAAGCTCGCTGCAGAGCCAATCCTTCGAGGCATTCTTCGGTTCACTAAGGTACATTCTTCTTATCATTTAACGATGTCTTCAAAGCGAAAACGTCTGACTAGCCTAATGTTCGAAGAGATTGAACTTCTTGCTAAGGTTGGCTTCCAAACGCACCGCGACCGCGAGAAGTACATTGAGCTTGTGCGAGAAAGTCTTCCCCGTGCACGCATTGCCTACGAGCCTGGTGTCGACATCTTTACCGTAACCCACGAGGTATACATTCTGCTTTTCATCTTTGGAGAATACTGTAGCTGAAAGAGAATGTTGGAATGTTCTCCGTTCTTATCTGTGCATGGCTTCAGGGCTGGACATGTTCTCTCGGAGTCTTCCCGGTCAGCATCAAGGCTGAAGACTTTCTCTCCATCGCGCAGCTCCCGTCGACCATTATTGAAGCACAAGAAAGCAAGAAACAGGTTTGTGGCACAATTTACTATTGCCGTTCAACGTGCTCCTATGATAGTTCATGATATTGAAGGTAATGGCGAATAGCGGCGAGGGCGGCTGTCTCTTCTTCTCGGTCGAAAGATTTGACTACACCAAAGGAATCATCGAGAAGCTGACGGCGTGGAAGAGGTGCTGCAATTTTTAGTGTAGTCGCTTTTCGAGTGTACCAAATACCGTATCCTCTCCTAGATTCTTCGAATTGCATCCCGAACGGAAGGGTCTCGATGTCCTGTTCCAAATAGCTGTTACCAATCGACGCGGCGTGGAGTCGTACCGACAGTATCAAGTGAGTACACCTTTGATAATTAAAAAAAGAGATTCATATCTTGGAAATAAACACGAAGTGGCAGCGAAAGGAATTATTTGAACAAGAAACGAAATAAATTCAGGACGAAGCTCTCGCACTCGCGGAATCCATCAACAACAGCGTTCGCTCCGAGAAGTACCCCGATTGGAGGCCCATCAAGTTTGATACAGATGGTGTGATTTTAGAATTCCCTGCCCTCCAATCCCTACCATTTTGATTATCTGCACATCCTTCACAACGCCTCCGAAGTATCGACATCCAGTCTATTACATAATATTATTCGATTACTGTCTTGCATTGCCCGTTTTCCATATTTCCATATATTTCCCATCTCTCTCGTTCTCCTCCCTCGCTCTCCCCTCTCTCTCTCTCTCTCTCTCTCTCTCTCTCTCTCTCTCTTCTCTCTTTCTCTCTTTCTCTCTCTTTCTTTCTCTCTCTCTCTCTCTCTCTCTCTCTCTCTCTCTCTTTCTGCTGTCCCTCATTGCCCTTGTGCATGTGTCTGTTCCTTCCCACCACACTTTTTGCATGTCTCCTTTTCCTCGTCCTATTCCAGGCCTGCCTCGTGCCCAGCTGATCGCGCATTACCTTGCCATGGATGTGGGCGTCGTGACTCCGGCCAAGGACGGCATGAACCTGGTATGGCGTCCTTCTCTCGTCAATGCACGAACACACTCATAGAGCACCCAAAAAGGAAAAGAACTTAATATCGATTTCCTAAACACTATGGATTGATTTGGTTAGGTCGCGAAAGAGATGCTCGTATGCAATCCGTCGGCGTCCCTGATTCTGTCGACCGGCGCGGGCACTGAAGTCCAGCTTGGCATGGCTGGCTTCCACGGTGAGCAGGGCCAGTGCTACCATCGTGTCGAGGACATTTCTAATCCTGATGTAAGTATTTGTCTTTTTATATATTCTTAAAAATATCTCCGTTTTTAAGTAAAAGAAGTTTTTTCGCTGTTGTTTAAATGAAAGAGTAAATTTACGACTGACTTTACTAGTTCTCTTGTAGGCTTTCGCCGAGAAATTCTTCGCAGCGGCCACCGAGGACCGGGAGCAGCGGCAGGCGCACGGATCGAAGATCAACAACTTCCTGATCCAGCACGGCATCGACGAGTGGAGCTCGGCCTTCCTCGACCCGGGCTGGACTCATGACGTCATTCGGCCGTCCGAGGTTCGCTCTCTCTCTCTCTCTCTCTCTCTCTCTCTCCTAGTGAGCTTCCCTCTTCAGGTCCGCCAACTCGCCGACTTCTACATGCTGATGTCGAAAACGGCGAAAGTTCGTCGTCAGATAGTGGAAGTGGTGCTGAAGGGACTTCCCTGCAGGCCGCACTTTACGATCTCGCTCGAGAACGCCATGGTTAATACTGAGCTATATATTTTATGTCTTTTTTAAGTGTCTGTGCTTGTTGATTAAAGAAGGAACTTACTAATTTTAGTAAGAAAAAAAAAACTAATTCCTAAAGAAAAGTACTTAAAGAAGAAATTTATTTTACGAATATTCTTTGTCTTGAGCGTGCCCTGGAGCAGTCGTGCGAGCCGTCATCGAACGTGCTGGTGCTGGACACGACTGCCTCGGCGGACGACCCCGACGGCGCCTCCCTTTCCGCCCGACTCGACATCACCGACGAGCTGCAGGAGCTGCACCGCGACCTCGCCTTCCTCCAGTTCGTCCAGGAGGACGACATCAACAACGTCGAACGCTTCATTGACGTATGTTTGCATCTCTTATCGATCGATCTCTTCCTCCCTTCCTTCTGCAGACTCTCGGCAATTTCCACCTCGAGGGCCCGGCCGCCTACCAAGAGGAAGTCAACAAGGCGTACGAACTGCTGACAGAGGTTGAATCATTCAGCCTTGTGCTCTTTCTTATTGTCTGACCAGGCTTTCTTCATAATGAGAAAGAACATGATCAAAAGGTACTCTATTCAGGCAGACCACTTCTACTACGTCTTCTCGGATCGCGATGGCACACTCAAGAGCTACGCGTGCTCGTATCCGACCAGTGTGCAGCCCGCATACTCAGCCGTCATTCAGGTCAATTCAGAGAGAGAAAGAGAGAGAGAGAGAGAGAAAGAGAGAGAGAGATATTGAGGGAGAGCAGGTGATGAGATGGAGGGAAACATAGAGGGATAGAGTGGAGATAACCTCGTGTCTTCTGGAAACTCCTTTATTCCCCTCTCTCTGCAGGCCCAATTCGCCCGTCGCTGCGCCCAGTTCTGCGCCGTCGTCACGACTGCTCCCCTGGTGCACATTGGGATTCTGAATGTTAGCACCATTCCAGAAGGTAAGGAGACAGTTGCCCCCCTCATGTTATATTTCTTCATCCTTGGGTTGTTGTATTGCAGAATGGTGCCATTTCACTTCTTGATAGTTGCCTATGTTCTGTTGCAATTGAATTCTAATTCAATTATATTTTCGAATAAAAAACACTTTGCAGGTTACCTCGCGTACGGCGCGTCTGCCGGCCGCGAGTGGTTCTTCAGTCCGGCGCAGCAGTTCAAGGACGACTCGGTCAGCGAGTACGACCTGGCGCTGCTTGGCGCCGCGTTCGATAAGGTTCGCTTTCTCTCACCCCCTCCCCCTTATACAGAGACTGACTTGATGTATTTGCCTCTGGTGTAAAATGAGGTCGTTTCTTGCTCAAGCTATTCGCACCATAATACAAAGATGTTTAATGACATTAAAAACATATAGCTTTGTTAAGCTCGAAGACCTCCTCGAGAACCCAGAGTTCCGGAACTTCACTTGGATCGGCTCGGGCCTGCAGAAGCACTATGGCCACGTGACGATTGCCAAGCAGGACGTGAACAACTCGATCCCCAAGAGGAAGAGCGCGCTGCTGTCAGTCTTCATCCAATTCTCTTTGCCAGTGTTGTAGATTTTAAGATGAATACAGTAATTATATCCGTTCTTTTCTTCTTCTCAGCCGTGAACGAATCCATGCAATCGTGAACGAGGTGGACCCGGAGGGGGCGGTGCTCATGGTGCGTGAGGGAGAGCTCGAGATCAAGATCTTCACAAAGGTATTATCGTCACTACAAGTGAGCATGCTCTGGTTCCCATCACCTTCTCTAACATCCATATAAACATGTTATCTTAACCTTCTGTTGCCATGCAACTTGCAGTTTTCAGAAAGAAAGAGCCAAAATCTGGTTGTTTTCATGCTACAGTAGCCTTCCACCTAGTTTGCTCAATGGCTAAGCCCTCTCTACTCAACAGGTGCTCTCGGGCATGCTAGACCGACCGGCCGACAACGGCGCGGCGGAAGATGTGCCCCAGCTTGCAGGGCCCATCTTCAACAAGGGAGACGGCATTCGACTACTCGAGCGGAAGATGGGACTCAATCTCAAGGATGGCAACATTCTCGTCTGCGGTGACTCGGTCAGCATCTGTCCGGCTACATCTCTCTCTCTCTCTCGCTCTCTCTCTCTCGCTCTCTCTCTCTCTCTCTCTCCTCTCTATCTCCTCTTTCTCTCTCTTTCTCTCTCTCTCTTTCTGTCTCTTTCTCTCTCTCTCTATCTCTCTCCTCTATCTCTCTCTCCTCTCTATCTCCTCTTTCTCTCTCTCTCTCTCTTTCTGTCTCTTTCTCTCTCTCTCTCTCTCTCTCTCTCTCTCTCTGTCTCTTTCTGTCCTTCTTTTTCCTGCCCGACTAAACCTCCCTCTCCTTGACAGGACACCGACCTGCCCATGCTGGAGGAGTGCATGCTCTCCTCCCCCTCCAATGTCTACACCATCTGGGTCACCACAGATGACGGTCTCAAGGAGCGCGTGCGTTGTTGCCAATATTGATCCATGCATTTGTTTACATTCCGAAATGAAAGTTTTTTTACATTTTTTTTTCAGGTCAAAAACCTGTGCTCACGATTCCACAACGAGAACGTCATCTTCGTCTCGTGTCCAAGGGTTGGCAATTTTTAACCTCCAGATTCTACTCGTAAAACTTGTTAGCTGTAGATGAAAATTAATCTGTAATTATCAAAAATCAATATGCTCAGGTTCTTCTCGGCGCCATGGGACAGGCGACCAAGCGTGAGTTGACAATTCGGGGAGAAGCTGCCGGAATCGACGATGAGTGAACGATTTCTCGAACAACTGATTCGGCATGAAACTAATTTTGAGTATCTCCGTGGGCATCGCACTCTGCCCTTGATCTTCTATCAACTTTACTCTCCCACTTATTCCTTTTAATCTCTTACTTTGTTGTTGGCGTTTTATCTTCAAGCTGTTAAAATTTAATTTACCCTTTTTGTATGCTACGAGATTATCCATTGCATGACTCATATTTAGCAGGTTAACACCACGTTACACAATCTTTCAATTGATGAAGCGCAATACTGGCCAAGGTGACCGCCACTGTCTAGGCGCACCTATTTGCATCGTTTTCCCTTCCCTTCCGCCCGCTCGTTTCTCCTCTTCTTTCTCCTTCCAGATTTCCTTGCGGTCGCGGGCCTTATTTCTGACATCTTCGTCGATCTTGCAAACAATCGTAGGTGGGGGCTTTTCCTGCTCACGAATAGTTTCCACATGCTATTAGTGCATGCAACACAGGCATACTTTAGTAGATAATTTCTCTATTCATAGCGCAATAGAGAACATTCCCATAGTGTTAGATAAAGCAAACCATCATTTAGTAGTCGATTAGCTGGAATTTTACCTGCATTCTTCGTGCTCGAATATGTTTTATCTGTATGTTTAAACAGGTGGACGCATGTCTGATAAGCGAGATACAATTTGCCCTATGACGCTTCACTGACTCGTAATACGTAAGGTTTATTTATGTACAAGTCGAGTATGTCTGTTTTATATGGCTCGAATGCCACGTACATTTCCCTAACTTAAGCACATCATTTCTTCTTCATTAAGCGGAATTGTTGAACTTTTGGTAACTGTTATGTTTCTCTGTTTTCAGGATTTGTAGACATTCTGTTATACTCAAGACCGTAATTGTTTACAGGATGTTCAAGGTAGCCATATCTTTCTCTCTCTAAAGTTTCAAGAACTCTCCGAACTTCTGTGTATTTCTCGTACATTCTATAATACATGCTAGAGGCTCACGAGAAGGCCTTTCTCTATCCTTGCCGCATTTCGATGATGATCCATATTGGATCTAACGCATATAGATTCAGATTTTACTCACGACAATTATACATCTTCTGAATAAAGTTGCTATAATTACCGATAATGTGTTTTGTTTACACGAAAAGTATACTAAGTAAGTGCATCGTCGCATGTTCTGCCACAATGTTGTTCTTTGCTTATCAAATTTCCCGTGCAAGTGGTCAGGGCCGACGCATTCTCTACGGGAATAAACTGGGCACGGCCTCGGTTTGCACTTTATGCCCTTGCCCACGTTTTTTTCACTCTCTTCTCTTCCTTTTTCTGTCTCCCTTTCAATCTCGCTATTTCTATCTCTATTCTCATCTCTCAGCCACCCTCGCTCATTCCCACATCCGTTCCTGCTCTCTGCTTTCTGTCCACGTTCTTTCAATAGTCATTCCTTTTCTTGCTACTTACTCTATCTTCTTTCTTTTTCGTTGCTTTCCTATGTATCTCTCTCCCTTCTCTTCCCTTTCCCTTTCTCTCTTTCTCTCACTCTTCTATTCTCTCTCTCCACTTTCTCTCCACAACCCTTTCTCTCTCTCCCTACTCCACTATTTCCTTCTCATCATGCGTCTCCCGCTGTGACAGATCGCACACTCAATTCTCTCCGTCATCGTGACCCTGCTCAAGCGTCTCCTTTTTCTCATTTGCTCTTCCATTTGTTATCAGCTTTCCTTGCCCGTATCTTTTCGCAGATTTTCCTGATGAGCGGTCTCTTCGATAGGCTTCTGAGGAGTTTCCTCCCGGCGGCCGAGTCAGTTTCCCGCTAGCGTTGATCCTCGAAAATTTGCTCTCACTCCTCCGCCTTTTGCTTATCAGTCTTCCGTTTTTACAAGCATTCTTATCTCTCTCCGGCATGCTTACCGTTTCATGCCTCGTGACTGCTAGCTGCTCGTTGTCTTCATATCTTCTCTCTCTCTCTCCTCTTTCTCTATTTCTCTCCTCTTTCTCTCTCTCTCTCTCTCCTCTTTCTCTATTTCTCTCCTCTCTCTCCTCTCTCTCTCTCTCCGCACCTTCTCCTCCACCTACCACCTTTCCTCAGAAGCACAAGCACTCTCCCGATGATCTCCCCGCCCGAGCCGACGGATGCCCAGAAGAAGGCATTCTTGGCGATTCCCAAGGTCGAACTCCATCTCCACCTCGACGGCTCGCCCCGATGGCAGACGATTCTCGATATCGCAGAGTGAAACTTTCGATTCCTTTTAGCCAACAAAGTCGTACATGTCAAGCCATAATTGTATTCACATATCACTTCAGACAACGTGGAATGTCTGCGGGGGGAGCGAAGACGGTAGAAGAGCTGAAGAAGCTGGTCGTCACTCACGAGCCCGCTGACTTGGGCCGTGTGCTCAAGGCTTTCGAAATCTTTGGGCCAATCCTTCAGTGCGACAATCTCACTTTTCTCTTTACTAAAACAGAAATCTCATCTAGCATTTCGAGAGAAAAATAATACATGCGAAATGTGATTGTTCAAGTGATAAGAAAAGAGTTTAGGATGAAAGTTACATAAATGTGATGATTAATTTCTGTTTGGAAAATAAATTTGGCGTCTCGCTTATCGTCAATCAAAGAGAGTCTCATTGCAGAGGAAGCGCAGAAGCGCTGGAGCGGGTTGCGTACGAAACGTGCGAGGACCAGGCCAAGGAAGGCGTCGTCTACTTTGAAGCCAGGTTTTTACGAAGTATTCGCTGAGAGCACATTTAGCTCTTGTGAAATATTTATCGATTTTTGCATTGCATAATTTAAAATATAACCATCATTTGTTTCGAAAATAGAAAAACTCTATATGAAATATTTGCATGTCTTTAGCCATACGGCATGGAGATTGTGGGTAGAAGGGGACAGATAATGTTTCCCCATCAGATACGCTGCGCATCCGCTGGCGAGCCCGGACGGAGTGACGGTGAGTGCCCTTCTCTCTGTAGTTTACTCTTCTTTCCTTAACGATTCCCTCGTTGCTCCTCACAAATTGTTGCCTTTCTATGCTATCAGCCAGGCTGACTTTTGACAAAGTCGAAACTTAAACTTCTGCCATTCTGATAAGCGTCCGTTTAGCACATCTATGTACGTCATAGGCCCTTGAAGATCATGTGGATTAGAAAGAAGAACTTGGAGGGGGGGGGGCTGTAAAAGAGAGAGCGTTAGAGAGAGAGAGAGAGAGAGAGAGAAAAGCGTTAGAGAGAGAGAGAGCGCGTTAGAGAGAGAGAGAGCGAGAGAACGAGAGAGAGTTAGAGAGAGAGAGTGAGATAAAGATGGAGAGAGAGAGAGAGCGAGAGAGAGTTAGATAGAGAGAGTGAGATAAAGATGGAGAGAGAGAGGAGAGAAAGAGGAGAGAGAGAGAGCTTTTACTGCTTTCTATCGCTAATTCTCTAAGCATGATTGTTGATCTGGCATGCTGATTAGAACAACTCTGAATGAGAGATAAGAATCTGTGAAGTGAAGAAAAAGTTAAATAGTTATTTATGGCGGCGATTGGAAAAGGTGCTGAAGAATATGTATACCAGCCACTTCGTTTACATCGGCTAATTCAGCCTGAGGCGAAAAGAGAAGCCGAGAGCTAATGTTTAAATTTTTTTTTAAACTTCGGGGTTCTTGAGCTTTCGGCACGTGGCGTAGTCGAGGCGATTACGCGTGGCCTTCACAGAGGCCGCCGCGACTTTGGCGTCGATTCGCGTCAGATTCTCTGCTGCCTCCGCGGACTCGAGGAGTTCGACCACGAGATTGTCGATCTTAGTTAGTCTCTCTCTCTCTCTTTCTCTATCTGGGAGATTATTGCTGTTTCAGATGACCATAAAGGCTATAATTAGTATTATTATTGCATTGAGAGTATATAAAACCTAAGTGCGTCAGTTAGACTTACAATTAGATTTTAGCTACTCTCAATGCAATAATAATATGAATCCCAATTGTAGTCGATTCCTGCAAGGAGCTCGGAGTCGTTGCAATCGACGTGGCGGGCAGCGCGGACGGCGCGGACGAGCAGTACCAAGAGAGCGTCAAGCAGGCATTCCGCGTCAGTTCAAGGGGGCCGGCAGGTCATTCCTTCTCTATTGTATACCCTTTGGGCTAATCATCCCAAATTCATCGAGTGCAGGAGGCAAAAGCGCGCGGCATTCGACGGACAGCCCACGCTGGCGAGGCAGGCACCGACAAATGCGTCCTTATTGTCAGTGAGAGAGAGCAAGAGGGAGAGACGCAGAGAAGTGAGAGAGCAACTCTCTCAGGCCATCAATGAGATGAGCGCCGAGCGAATCGGCCACGGCTATCATATCATGGCGAACGAGTCCGCGTACAAGGAATACTTTGTGCCTTCCGAATCGCAGACGCATCATCTGCACCTCGAAGCATGTCCTTACTCCTCGGTCATGACTGGCAGTGTTCCGCTCGACTGGAAGAACCATCCCATTCGACGGTTAGCAACATTAAATTGAATTTTTATTATATTGTAATTAAAATGGAGCATTATATTCAATCCTCATTCCGTTTATATGCATAATTGTTTTAGATAGTTTGGAATAATTAGTAGAGAGAGAGTCATCATTGCAGATGGGCCGAGGACGGCGTTTCTTTCTCGCTGTCCCGCGACGACCCGACCTGCTTCGGCAACACGCCGCTCACGGAGCTCGCACTCGCCAACTCCTTCATCGGCCTCTCCATCCATCAGCTCTGGCAATGCGTAAGTCGCCTTCTGTTTATTCTATTACAGTTATTCATATCCACTATGCAGTTCTTGTGTTTAATAGTCTGATAAAGATAACAATTCATATTGATATTATATGAATTCATATTGGTTTAAAGCCGATAGTCCGTTTAAAGCCGATAGTGTTTTGCATTCGCAGCAACTGAACGCTGCCGAATCGTGCTTCCTTGAACCGGATGAGAAGGCAAAGCTCATCGAACGCATCATGGCAGCCGAGCCTTCGAAGTGATTATCGTTTCTAACCATAAATATTGTCAATGTTGGCTTTATTTAACTTGCCTGATACATTGATTGCCATATCATATCATTCACTGCAGAGGAAGGCTCTACGAATTCTCTGGTTACATTCCTTTCTATTCCATTGTTTGTGCGATATTAGGTTTTGATGCTTTTACGTGTTATTGTTTTAACAATGATGAAAGCTTTCATTAGAGGTACACTTCGCTTACCAACCACAAAGACGCCTTTTACTATCGCACATATTTTTTAATCTTGAATGAAAAATAAACGG
Source organism: Allodiplogaster sudhausi (assembly GCA_945643635.1). Taxonomy (NCBI): domain Eukaryota; kingdom Metazoa; phylum Nematoda; class Chromadorea; order Rhabditida; family Diplogasteridae; genus Allodiplogaster; species Allodiplogaster sudhausi. The sequence goes on from CALZFC010000009.1 coordinate 5,632,175, forward strand.
AACCGTGGAACATATTCTAAAAAAAAAACCAACAATTATTCTTCAGTACCTGTATAAGTGAGAGGAAAAATAGGAGCACAACAAGCAATATGAAGTCATAGGAAATGGCAAGTAAAATAAGAAGAGAACGACTAGATTAATTAACATTTACATTGCTCTCTAACAACGTCAATATTTTCCAGTAGTCAAATTCCTTTGAAGAATCCACTTAAAAACGCTCTGAGACACCTCCGTTCTGAGCTTCTAGAGCTAAAACGAATTAGATTAAAATTATCTTTTTTTTTTATTCATTTACCAACCAAACTCAAAAAATTCAAAAGTATAATTTAAACAATACCTCTACTGATTAAAAGATATGTATCTATTTCAAAGGTCAGGCTGACGTTTAGTGATCTCTTCACCAAATTTTTCAGGATCTTGTATGGCAGAAGAAGTCTTCTGCGCTTCGCTCGCGGCTGGCGCCGTCTGAGGCGGCCGACTACCGAAGCGCAAGTTCCCGATCAGCATCATCTCTATCTAAAATAAATGTAAGCAAAAAAAGAGGGCGTTTGCTGCGTCATTTGTAATTTTCTATATGTATTTATATCTATATATTTGCATACCTTTGCAAACGGAATCTCAAAGACGGCCGTCCATACCACGGCAAGTGCGTACGTGATGAAGATGCATGGAATCAGCGTGCTCAGTGCCTGAAGAGGCCTTCTTTGATATGCTTGCAACAACTACGCTTGTGTCTCTTCAAAAAACGTTGAAAGACACAAACCGCCTCCGTAAAGCTGAAGTACGTCTTGGGCACCCAGGAGAGCCCGATGTAGTACATGATAATGAAGAAATGGATAAGATAGGCGGAGTAGGAGAGACGGCCGAGAGGCACGAAGATATTCCAAGACATGAACGCGTTTATTGCTCCTAAAACATGCATTGCTTATGAAGCGGACAATTCGAATACTACGCCAATATTGTAGTATTGTCGTTCTTTTCTTTATTGAATAAACTATTTAATGAACAAACATAAATTGCACCTCCATATCCATAGTACGACGAGATGACCATCCAGCTAAGGCCGATGCCCCAAGCCGGCTTGGAGAGCGATGAGTAGAGTGCACGCCAACCGAGGTCCATTTGAGTGCCTGAAATGGAGATCAAGAGGAAGCGTGGTTGTCTTGAAGATCTCTCGCTCCCTTCCTCACCGTTAACCCAGTCGTGCAGACCGAGCACGACCGCCAACATCATGGTGCCGCTCAGCAGCCACAGCACCAGGTTCACTACCTTAAAGGAGCACGACACTCAACCATTATCATTTTCATCCGACTCTCCGCCAAAATGGCGTTAATTCAGGAGTGATTTCTTGGCTCTTTTAACAGATTAATGAAGGACTTGTAGAAAACGGTCCAAAATAATTATTATTTCTAGAAGTATCAATCGTACTCTGTTGATACGCATCCTTGTTCCCTTCATCTGCAGGAACCAGCCGACCAGCATGCCAATGATGTACACCTGACAGCGGATCCACGGCGCGTCGTACATCATCATGGTGTAGGTGCTGCAATTATATTGTCTGTTCTTATTAAATATATTTTTCTCTACAAATACAAAGTAATCAACAATTACTGAATTGAATTATTTGTTTTCACTTCTTTGAAATAATTTATTAAAGAATTGGGAAAATAATGACTTCAGCGTCTGGTCCTCCGCTCGCGGATCTCGCTGGCCCATGTCGAGATCGGACGGGGGGAAGTAGTAGTGGAAGACTTCGAAGATGTTCGCGGCTGAATTTTGTCATTATTTGATTTATCATTAAGTTTTTCGATGTGATAACGAAACCTGTGGAAATGGCAAACATTGCGAAAGCGATGCCCACGCCAAGGAATGGCGAGATGACAAGGGGAATGAGGATGAGCGGAGTGAAGAGAAAGATTTGGAGATCCGTGGCGAGGTACCACGAAATCAGGTAGCACTGCAAGAATGAATGCATGCATATATTATGTACGCATGAATGATTTAGTTGCCTTCTCATTTGTACCTGATGCTCATGGTCAATGTAGTTATGCAGATAAAGTATGTTTATCCACCAGTTTGTTCTAGAAAAAAAAAGTAGAATTATTATCGCTAATTAATCCCAAAATTACTTTAGATTTAAAAAAAATAAAAAAATATACTCTTGAATAATATGCAAACCTGCAGACATCGCCACCGCCTGGATTAGCAGGCATCATGAAAGCAGGCATGTTGTAGAGCCACGTAGTGAACACAAAGGTGTAGAAGAAGATGGCAAAATAGTAGGGTGGCGAGAGTCTGGCAACATTCATGTACGCATTATATGCATATGTATAAGATCAGTTCGCATTCTCGCCATGTGTGATTCTACATTTTCTTACTAATAAAAAATTGTATACTTGAAAAAGGAAAAAGTTTACCTCAAAATGCGATGGACATAGAACATGACCCATGAAATTGGCGAGAGAGCCTGACTACGATTCTTTTTCACTCCCTAAAAAGAAAATAGGAAGATTTCTTGACGTGTGGATTTTAGTTATCCGCACCTTGAAGAACACAAACGCGAGAAGAAGGCCGGAGAGGAAGAAGAAGGAGTCGACAGAGAAGTACGCGTTCACCAGAAAGCCCGTCCAAGTCTCCTTGATCACGTTCCCGACATCGACGGGATTTGCTGAAAGATGAGTATAAAATTGATAGGTAAATATAAAAAAATGAAATTGAATAAAACTGAAAGAAAGAAAGAAAGTGGACAAGACTGAATTAAAAAATTAAATTGAATAAAACTGAAAGAAAGAATGAAAGTGGACAAGGCTGACTGCTAAATCCGAGATAGACGCCCATCAAGTGGCCCGTGATCACCCAGCACATGCTGAAGAAGCGAATGCAATGTACGGCACCAATCTGACCCTCCTGGAATTTTGTTAAAATTATTTCACGATTTTCACTTTTTCAGACAACCTATTTTTATATTTTTATGCGCGTAATTAATGTTGAACTCGGAATGAAATGAACCTTAGATTTGCCAACTGTGAACACTTCTCGAACATTGGTGTAGAAAGAGAAGGCGTGAAACATTCGATAAGGCAGCCCTGAATGTTGCGTCAGTTTTAGCATATAAACACTATTAAAGACTCAAACGAAACCTTTCGTCAGCGGATGCCCGTGGATATGCGGATGAATGTAGAAATCGAAGAAGCCGGATACGATTGCAATGGCGAGCAAAATGGCCATAATTATTCTGAGAGAAGAAAAAATGATAATATTTGAGGGAGGAAAACAGTGTTATGAGACAATGATGACCTCATTGACATTCTAACCCGACGATGTATGTGCCAGCAACGGTTGGTGACGTGTAATCGTTGTCCTTTTGCACGCCGCAGATGCTCGATGTCTCTTTCGGCGCTCCTGAACAATTGATATTGTTTTTCAAATTACCTAGAAAACTCGTAATTTCATGTAACAGTTTAAGGTGAGTCATTTTGTTTGACTACCTCTGAGCATGACATCCCAGAGCTGGGCGGAGGAGCATGAGTCGGGGAGGCAGAGATCGAGCGAGAACATGAGCCCTGGGCTGCATGCTCCCTTCGTGGCCATCGGCTTGAAGCCGATGTCGTAGAATGCTCTGGAGGTATTGATTGATTTCATTTTGATAAAGTTGTCGATAGATTGGATTAATAATGACAATTATTATCTTCATACCTGAAAAAGTTCATCTTGATATCCTTGGTTCTACCCTCAAAGTTGATCTTCAAACATTGACTGTAGAGCCCGGTGAGCGCGAAGTGGCCGTATAAGATGCCAGCGCCCGGCTTGCCCGAGGCGTCCTGAGCTATCACGGACATAATCATTCTGTGCGTTCATTTGTATCTTTGCATTTGTTGCAGATTTGCCCTCATTTATTTTCTTTATCTATCACACAATGCTTATAATATAGTCGCTAATAAGTGTATTCTCATGATGAAATTGCTATTTCTCCTCTCCTGTTCACTAGATCTTTAGTCCTTTAGCAGTCGCTTCAGGAATAGAAAAGACACAAAGAATCGGGATTAGAAATGACGCTTACGTCTCTCAGCCGTCTCGATCGGTGTTCACAGCTTGCTCCTAATCCGCCCACAAAGTGCAGAAAGCGTTATCAGTAAACTATATCGCGCCAGTACAAGTCAGAATCACCCTGTGATTTTTTATGGGTCTAAAGTTCCAAGAATGTGCTACGACGGTACACCCAGAGAAATCAACGTTTCGAGCTCAACTGGCATAGATGTTTCACTGTTACTGTTAAAAGTGACATTTTGGATGATATACAGCGAGAAAGAGCGAAAAACCTGGCAGGACAACTGTGCTGAAGAACTCATTGTTGTACGTGTCGTTCGGTTTCGTCACCTTCATGACGATACTGTCAACCATGGCGAAGATGTCGGCCTGGAAATTAATCGAATAACAGAAATTCCCTTATAATATATTAATATAATATTGCATTATAGGAAATGAAAAGAACTTCTTTTAAAAAAAAGTTAACGCCTACAACGCACCTCGCACTCAGTTCTCGGCTCCGTCCGATTCCGCGGCGGCAGCGGCGGCAGAGTTGGCCAGGCGGGCGCCGCTGCTTCCGACGACGGCTGCCGGCTCCACTCCCTTCGGGGCACGCTGCCCAGCTCATGCAGAATGCCATCGAGGTGAAGATTCCCAGGCACTTCCAGAGCATCCTTGGACAGATCAGTCTATATTTCATGCCACAACAGTCAGAGATCATAAAGCATGACTCATCGTCTAAGTAGCGAGACAGAGATTGCAGTGATAAGATGGCATGTGCGTGGATACACTTATTTCCAATTAATCTGTACCTTTTGTTTTTTTCTTTTAAAAGATAATAATGATTTTTAGATGTATTTATTTTAGACAAAAAAGAATGCACATTGGGAAGGTTTCTCGTGTAGTGAGCTTGGTTGAGGGCGTGTCGAAGGAGAACATCGACATTGGCGACTGCGGAAGCTGCATCCACCAGCAGGCTCAGCAGCACTAGAGCCACGAGCATTTTGAGAGTGGCTGAACACGGAGGAAAAAGACGTCATTAAATAGCGGTGTCATTTAAATCCTTAACATTTTAAGATTATGTTTTATCGCTCTATCAATTAAGCTGCGGCATTGCGTATCAAGAGTGTCATAACTTAACAACAAATGTGAGCTTTTCGACAAGGAGTCAGAAAGTGACTGAGAGCGAGCACAACTAAGCAGGCCTTATAAAAGTCCTTCAAATGGACTCTGTATCGAGAGAAGAGGGATGGGCTGTGGAAGGCGTCCCCAATCATATCAATTCACCACAAGATTTGGAAGCGGGCGAAGAAATCACATGACGTTCAGCTCCTTCCTGCCTCGAACTATAAGATTTGCAGATCAAGGAAAACTTGGTCTAAACTATGTCTGAATTATATATTTTTCATTATGAAATTGTCATCAATATATGGATATCAGAAACGTTGTTGCGACAACATGAATTCTAATTTGGCATCGTAAGAGAAAAAGATGGAGAATTAGTGTTTTTAAAATTTCACAACAACTTCCAAATAACCCCTTTATTCATTGAAAATACAGCGCGAGCGTAGAAAGAGAGAGTGACTGAGAGAGGGCGAATAATGATGCCGTTCGTCGTTGTCTTTTGCCTTTAGATATGGAGTCAAATATCATGGGGCGATCACTCGGCTAAGACAACAGGAACAGGAGATAACAACACATTCTGGGGAATCATTTGGTCGCGTCCACTCCCACACAAAGAGGAAAAAACACCACCGGATGGAATCAGGACTCTGGTGGTAAAGCATTGCATCAGATCGCACAAAAGATAAGAATTGTGGAGGTGGGAGGGCAGATGACCTTTCTTGATAGTCAAAGTGGAACTTACCTATAAAACATTAATGGAACAGTAAGCACGCATTTTAGTATCATTTGTTTATTAATGAACTATAGACTGGCGAGAATGTTCTTGAACTTATTTATTAACTCTTTAAATGAATATTATTTTCAATTGCTCCTAAAGACAGCAGATGAAGTCGCAAAACCGATTGTGAAGCGCGAATTGTACAAATGGAATTCTTCTGATTCCTCTCTCGTATTCTGCTTCCGCTTATAAGACTCGTCTTATCTGCTGGTGTCATTCTTCAAGTCTTCTCTATATTGGCTTGGTCGGGTCAAATGCTACAGATCGTCTTCACCCATGCCGGAATATCGAGCTTCTGCTCTCTTCACTCTGCGACCCTTATCTCTCTCCGACTAGAACAAATGCTTCTTAGTCAGACACTGCAGATAATAAGAACAACGGCAAGCAGAAGCAGCCGCTGTCTGATAAGACTCTTCGACGGTAGGAGAATTTATACGTCGCAGCGAGGCGTATAAAAGTCCAACTTTTGATCAGAGCAAAAGATCTCATACATATTTGATCAGAGCAAAAGATCTCTCGCTCTTCAGTTCAAAGATTTCTAATGGACACTGTCAACTGATAGATAGTGTAATTTAACAAATAAAGGAACACGTCCAGCTTTATTCGGACAACGCAACAAAATTGAGTAAAGTCCTTGAAACATCAACATCACCCTAACAATAAGAGTTTGGCGAGAATTAGAGCGGATGGATGTGCCGGATTATGGAGATTCGCAATGGACTGTCAGCTTCACGCTCGATCTACCTTTTTTTTCCTTAAGCTCTTGACACTTCATTCTCATTCTGTGAAGCCCATCGCTTGTCAGTCATGATTAACAAGCTGAAACGGACTTTTTTCCTAAATAAAAACGAAATGATAAAACACTGATAGTATCAGCGGAACTAGAACTGCATGGATTATAAAAGACGACCGTATTTTTGCTCAGTGTTCAATCTTGATCGGAGTAACACTGAAAGAGAGAAGAAGCGTACAGATTAAGTAAAGTGAGTGAGAGGCATAGTAAGAGAGAGAGCAAACAGAAACAGGAAGATGCTAACAGTACTCTCTCATTACATCACAGAATAGGCGAGAAATGCACCTAGTAAGAATATCATTTTTATGAAACTTCTGACAACGCAAACGTAAAAAAATACGAGTAAAGATAGCGGTGCGATCCCGGGAGGGGCCCCTAAAGAAAAAAATTAGTGCGATTTATTTTTGTCATCTTGAAAAGATGTCCGCTAATTGTAAGTAAACGTATTTCTTCACCAATGCAAAATGCTTCAATATGAATGATCTTTCTTTACTTGACGACAACGAGAAAGCCAATTAAATTTTCCTGCAAGTTATATATTTATCGATAACAATACAAATTAATGTGACGGCACTTGGAAGGACCACTACAATCGTTATTAAAAGTAAGCCATAGGAAAAGAAAAAAAGACATGTATATTTTAAGGAAGAAAAACGAGTAGATCACGAGGGGAATAGCTACATACATATCTATATGATGACTTGAATGATGTGTCTGAATACATAATTCACAGTAGCGTTGTGACCATGAAAGTTGAGATCAGCTTAAATTACTACACCAAAAAGCATAATTAAAGGAAGGGATAGTGGGAGAGAAAGAGGGACAGAGAGAGAGATAAGAAAAAACGAAGCGACAAAAACAGAAAGTTGTGAAAAAGAAGCAGAGGCGGTTAAACAGAATTTTTTATTTCTTATTGTTCACGCGAGTTTCTAATGGGATTTTTGCTTCAGGCAGTTGCTGCTGCTATGTATGTTTCCAATTGATATGGCTCTGCAGACTAATTGCAGGTTGCTTGCACTTATTCATAGGTCCGAATGCATTGAAAGTAGCGAGATGTCAGAACCAGGAGGTGCTAGGTCTGGAGTTGATCGGGAGACCTTCTTCTGGTCGTCCGCTCTCTCCCACCCGGGCCCATTCATAGTTAACGAGAAGGCAAGTTTTCGTGCCGGGACCGGCTTACAAGGGAACCATCTGAAGATAAGTTGGAGAATTTTGATCTCACCTATCCAGATCGATAGTCCAAGTCGAGAAATGATGATAACCATTTTTACTTTTTCCTTAATGGCCTCTGGCGATTTTATATTGATTTTTAAATTTTGCATAAAATCGCGGATTTAGTGACCTTGCCATTGTCAATGTGTCACTTAAGCAATTAAACATGGCCTGCGCGGCGCAGTGGGATGCGCGCTCGCCTGCAGTTTTGAGCGTCGCAGGTTCGAACCCCATTCGGTTCAAATATTTTGCTGCAGTTTTGCAAGTTCAAATTTGAAGAAGTACATAAAGAGAAAATTTTTTCAATGAGAGGAGAGTGCATATACACTTTAAATTGGTGTTAAAAATTTTTACTTGTGTATAAGGGCATTCCGTGTTGGATGGTGTTCAATTCGCCCTTGCTTGCGAATCCACTATCAACCTATTCAGTGGGGCCTACCCCAAAAAGTCGAGGAAAAAAATTCCCCGAAAATCACCACAGGGGGGTAATTTGGTGCGAGGATTGCGAATATCTAGTTTATTTTTAATTCTGAAGTCATTTAAAAAAAAGTTACGGTAAGTAGGTATGCGGTATAAATTCCAAAAAAGAAGTACGGCGTAAACAACAAGAAGTATGTAGACTATCTGTCCGAGTTCCTGTTGAGGAAACAGTTCGGAAAACAGAAAGGAGTCTTCTTCCACAAAAGGAGATCAAAACAAATTTCTATATTTTTTTTAATGACTTCAGAATTAAAAATAAACTAGATATTCGCAATCCTCGCACCAAATTACCCCCTCTGGTGATTTTCGGGGAAAGTTTTTTCCTCGACTTTTTTGGGGTAGGCCCCACCGAATAGGTTGATAGTGGATTCGCAAGCAAGGGCGAATTGAACACCATCCAACACGGAATGCCCTTATACACAAGTAAAAAATTTTTTAACACCAATTTAAAGTGTATATGCACTCTCCTCTCATTGAAAAAATTTTCTCTTTATGTACTTCTTCAAATTTGAACTTGCAAAACTGCAGCAAAATATTTGAACCGAATGGGGTTCGAACCTGCGACGCTCAAAACTGCAGGCGAGCGCGCATCCCACTGCGCCGCGCAGGCCATGTTTAATTGCTTAAGTGACACATTGACAATGGCAAGGTCACTAAATCCGCGATTTTATGCAAATTTAAAAATCAATATAAAATCGCCAGAGGCCATTAAGGAAAAAGTAAAAATGGTTATCATCATTTCTCGACTTGGACTATCGATCTGGATAGGTGAGATCAAAATTCTCCAACTTATCTTCAGACGGTTCCCTTGTTAGATGTGGCAAGAGCACACACACGTCCACGTTGAGCATTCCTTCTGCAAGAAGTAATGGCAACCCAAGTGGCACAATTTCTAGAAAATGGCATGCTTTATTTCGGGACCCAAATTAACTCAATAAAATTTGAAAGTTTGTTTTTCTTACGGTTCTCCAAGCAAATCTTTTTTTAAATATAGACAATGCGATATTGTTTTATCGTTTTTATTCTTGATTTAAAAAGTAAATAGAAATGAGTAGGGTGTTTTACAGGGAGTGTTCAACCATTTGTTGACACTAAAGCGCACAAGATGGCATCCTCAGGAAGCAGACAACAAACACTTAGCGCTCTTGAGGGCGTTGCTAGCCTATCTGCTTCTCTGCGCATCTGTTGTTGATATGATCCATTCTCTTGCTGCTCTCTTTCAAACACTCCCGTTGCTCTCTCTCTCTCTCACTCTTACTCTCTCTCTCGCTCCCTCATCTTTCTCTCCCACTTTCCCCATTTCACAATTTCCCACTCCTGCTGTCTCTGCCACCATCACTCGTCTCGTGATTGGCAGAGTCGCTTTCTCGATCTCTTTTGCAGCGTACGCCACCAGCCGGGTGCGTCAACACCCATGACAACTCGCTATTGTCCTTCCAATTTATATGCTAGCAGACAGTTGTGCCCACAAGTTCTCGACACCAACTAACTCTCTCTCTCTCTCTCTCTCTCTTTCTCTCTCTTTCCTCTCTCTCCCTTCTCTCCCTCTCTGTCTCCACCTCCATCAAATGACGTGGCAGTCTTCCTCTTTTCCTTGCACAGGCTGGTTTTGATGTGCTCCTTAAACTGCTGCAAATAGGCCAAATTATCGCCATGCGTTCTGTTTCCCACGATGCACACTGCAAGGATATCAGCCGGCACGTGAACTAATGGCGCTCTTTCTCTCTATCCCTCTCTCTGCTCTCTCTATGCACCCTCCGCTGTCCGGATTACTATTATGTGTTAGTTCATTTCACTTGTTGCCCTCTGCCAACACTGGTTGTCTCTTTTTTTGTCCCTCATTCTCCTCATCTTGGCCTCCTCACTATCAGCACAACTCCGGCCGTGCCATCGATTGATCGCATAGAGAAAGGGATGGGAGAGAGAAAGAGAGAAAGAAAGAGAGAGAGAGAGTTACGGCATGATTACTATGCCTTCTCGTGATGACACCCATTCCAATAGAACTGCTCATTCCATCGGAATTGGCCGAGTCAAGTGGTCACGGCAATAGCAAAGCTCTGCTCTTCTTACTTGTTGTCTCAAGTATTTATTATAACATTTTCGCTATAGATGTTTCCCAGTCTCTCAACTCTCTGGTTTATTCTCTCGCTCTATTTCTCTCTTCCTTTCTCCTTATTAATACATTCTAACGACCGCTTGTTGCGTCTCTCACTTTAAGCTGATTCATCTATCTATGGGCTCCTCCAATGCACACAAACTTGCTGTTCTTTCAAATCACTCAAGCTTGGAATTCAAGCGCGATGATGATATTAAATCCACATTTACTGAACTAAATTGGTCTTATCGATTTTCACTTCATGTTGTCATTTTTGCATAACATGCCTCCTAAGACTTCCCTTGGACCTGAAAAGATACCTTCGTTATTTCGAAAACGTTGTGCTATATCTCTTGCTCTTCCTCTTTCAATTATTTCCAGCTTTTTAATTCTGGCGCTAGCTCCTTTCTAGAGAGATAGTTGTCGATGTGTTGTATACCGACTTCGCAAAAGCGTTCGATACTGTCTCTCACTCCTAACTCTTATTGTTAGGAACTCATCTTACGGCAATTGTGCCTCATAAAGTAAAACCCTGATGAGAATAAAGTATATAACGTCAAGAAATGAATAGGCTGAGATAATTTGTTATCTTAATTATATAGCAAGCATACTTGCAAATAAATTTCTACACTGCACCTCTTCCTTTAAAAAAAGTAACCGTCAAGGGAATAAGAAAGAAGACGCGATAAACAAGACTGCGGAAGAGAGATCGTTGGTGAAAATTGAAACGAAGAGTTTGAAGAGAGAAGGAACGGGAAGCGGGTCTTGGGAGCGGGCGAAGGAGAGAGAGATAGAGTGAGAGAGAGAGAAAGAGAGCGATCGAGAGCGAGGGAGAGAGGGACAGAGCGAGATTGAGAGAGCGGGAAAGCGAAAGAGAGGAGAGAAAGAGATCGAGAGCGAGAGAAAGATGAAGCGGGAGAAAGAGAAGGATAGAGAGAATTGGAAGGAAAGAAGAACGTAGCTGTCAGTTCGCGCATCACAAGCTCTCTCTCCTCTATTCATTTCACACAAGGCATTATTCTCTCTCCTTCCGAGTTTTGCTACGGACATCCTCTTTCTACTCCCTCTTCTCTCTTTCTCTCATTCTCTCTCGCTCTCCCTCTGCCTGCCTCTCTCTTCTCTCTCTCTCGCTCTCTCTCTCTTCCTCTCCTCTCTCTCTCTCGCTCTCTCTCTCTCTCTCCTCTCCTCTCTCTCTCTCTCGCTCTTTCTCTCTATCGTTCATCCATCGGCGGAAATTCTCTCTCGTCAGGTGTTCGCTGTTTCTGCCACCTTCGTTTTGTTTCCACGTATCCAATAGTTTCCAATCGCGTCCTGTATGCTTTTATAGGGGCGCTCAGCGATTGGATAAAATATCCGAATTTGTACCAGTCTCTCCAAAACCCTCTCCATCTCTCCTTCTATCTCTGTCTCTTGCTCTCTCTCTCTCTCTCTCTCTCTTTCTCTCTCTCTCTTTCTCTCTCTCTCTCTCGCCCGTCCCCCATGTTGCCCGTGACGTGGCCATTTCTGCCTGGGCTCAATGCCGCCAATCGGCCAGCATCATCGGAAGAGAACGAGAAAGAAAGTGAGCTCGGCTGGAAAGAGGCTCGCACAGTGTCAGATTTGTTTGGAGCGGCGGTATGGGTAAGAGGGGGAGAGGGAGAGAAAGAGAAGGGGAGAGAGGGAGAGAGAGAGGGGTGGGAGGTAGCCCGAGGGGAAGACGGTGCGCGGGGAAAGGGGGTTAGACGAGAGCGACTGACTGGGCAGCCTCCTCCTCCTCCTCTTCTATCTTGGTCATTGCATTCTCTCTCATTCTCTTGCTTCCCCTCAACCTCCCTCTCTGTCACACACACTCTCGCTCACCTTCTCTCTTTCTCTCCCTACCCGGACGGCCGCTTTTTGTGTCCCACTCGTCTACATCTTGCTCATCTGCACCTTTCCCCCTCTTACATTTTGGGCCACGGAGCCAAGAGTGCTGTTGCCTAGCTGCTTGGAAACGCTCCTACTTTTTCCTTTCTTATTCTTCTTTAGCTATCCCGACCGGGCCATCGAGATGCTTACTATGCAAGCCTGCTCTCCTCATGACACGTGGCCAATTTCTTTTTACTTTCGCACCATCCACCAGTAATTTACATTGAGAAGCAAATGCTGACCTTGCAAATGATGGTTCTTAGATACAGGTCTTCTGGTGTTACGAGTAAAGCTTGCAAAAAAACAATTTCATTTTACAACTACGCGTAACTCGTAAAAACAGATAGACTACCGCGTGGTATTACTATTACTGAATACAGTGAAGAAAGCGTAGATCTCATACTCTGTTGACAAAGCTTCAATGCACGGAAATTCATGCAGACATCTGTTTGCCAGGTGGTGAGAAGTCATTAATGTATACTTTACCGTTTGTGGGCAACTCGCAAACAGCCTCCAGCTCGTTTTCCGTGAGCAACACTTGGGGCACTCTTCGCTTCGCCTGATAAGCCATGTATGGACTCTCTTTCTCTCTCAATGTCTCTATCGCCCTCTCTCTTGCTCACTGCCTCTCTCTCCTTGTCTCACCCTTCGGTCACCCTTCCCTTTCCGGTCTTACATGTCCTTTCCTCGCTTCTTCCTCAGTCATGCTGCCACGTAGCAAGCAGTGGCCACGTCGCTCCTCTTTTGTGCTTGTGCTCAGCCGACTGAAGGGCGTGCTTCTCCCTTTCCCCCCCCCCCCCCCTTCACCTGAGGGAGAAGCCGTCATTTATGATTTCGCCCGTATCATTCCGCCCGTGTATGCGTGGCAAACTTTGAAGCGCTTCGATCGATCGATTGACTGTCAGAAGCGAGTGAAGAGCAGCAAACAGTTTGGAATGCCTCTTCCCAGCTGCCTCTTGACACTCTGCAGCGGGGATTGTGTTCGAGTCTGTCGCAATTGTCGCGCGTTTTCATCTATCTCTCTTTCTCTCCCTCTCCCTCTTTATTTCTCTCACTCTTTCTCTCTCTCTCTTTCGCTCTCTCTCTCTCTCTCCCTTTCTCCGCCGTAATTTGCGGGAGCGAGGAGGTTGCGTGGGAGCACACACACAACATATGCTCCCCTACTTTGTCGTGTAACCACCGCTGCTGATGTTTCATCCGTCGTTCTCTGCGGCCAATTTTGAACGGAGGCATTCAGAACGCCTGCTCAATTTGATGCAATCTGGCGGGAGGGGAGGCGACAACTGAACATGAGTGCTCTTCTGAAAGGGAAGCCGACGGGCAAAGGACGGGGGGTGCCATAAGAGCTCTCGAATTTCGATGCCCGATTTCACACATGCCAAGCGGTCCGCCTAAGGCCAACATCGACAGCGTGCTTTACATTTCATGTCCTTTCCTTAGCTGCACTCCTTCCGCTCTTTCTCTCTCTCACTCTTTCTCTGTCTCTTTCTCTCTCTTACTTTCTCTCCCTCTTTCTCTGTCTCTCTTTGATTATCTTACTCTCTTTCTCTCTCCCTTACTAATTTCACAACATTATTACCTCCGCTATTTCTCCTTCACTTTCTTTGTCTGTCTCTGTCTCTCTCTCTCACGTGCCCTCTCTCCATGATTCATTACGTCCTTCTATAATTCTCCCTTTGCTTCACATTCGTTACTGCGCTTATTATGCCATTGACCGAGAGGGGGGGGGGGGGGAGAGAGAAAGTAAGAGACAGAGTATGACAGATGTCCGGTGGGAGCCTTAAGTCGCGTGTCCACTTGTTGCCATTTGAGCTATATGAGAAACATTCTACTCTACTCTCAAAGGGTCACCTTGGCCCGCTTTAGAACGAAATATTGTCAGCTGCATTCAATTTATTCGACAATCGGATTACCAAACCACCATTCGCAGAAACGGCAGAAGGGTAAACAAGTTTGGAGTGTTATTTAAACGAAATCTCGGATTTCATCATTATGCATTTCGAGAAACTTTGGGCCTTAAAGTGTCTGAAGTTGAGAGGTTTGTTTTGGCATAAATATTAGCGCTGATGATCAATCGGCTCGGTTTATTTGATTATATGGGCTCATTGGCTCTCTTCTGCTTTTTACTTCCCCGATGATATAATCCAACCGATTATGCTTTCATGAATGTGTTTGCGCTTCCTTGTCAAAATCATTTTTAATGGCTTGACGTATCTGGCACTTTGATCAATCGATAATGTTTCTCAACTTATGGAATCTCTCTCTCTCTCTCTCTCTTTCTCTCTCTCTCTGTCGTTCTGTCTCGTTCTCCTCCTCTCTCACACACTCGTTTCACAATGTATCTAGCGCTTAAAGTACAGTGCCTGCCTAGTCCCTTTGTATTTTCCTTGCTCTTCCTCGTTTTCACTTCCATCTCTATCATGCTCATACGCCTAATGTTTGTGAACTAATTCTCGTGCATTCCCTCGTATATCTGGCTCCCTCTCTTTTCTCGCTCTCTATCTCTCTTTCTCTCTATTTTTCTCTCTCTCTCTTTGTCTTACTCTCCGTCTCGTTCTCTCCGCGGCCCTCTGACTTTCCCCTCTCCCTCCCTTGTCTTCGATCAAGACTGTGTCCACGTTGCAGGTCGCTCCTTCCTCGTTTTATTGTCGGCGTGGTTCGTCCGGCGAGAGAGCATAGCAGAGCGAGAGAGTGAGCAAAGAAGCATACAGCTCTAAAAGGGACTCAGATGGCCAGCAGCGAAGTGCAGACCACCCTCGCGCAGGCCGATTCGCTCGTCGCGACTCTGGATAAGTCAGTTGTTCTTTTAGATAGCATATTTTATTTCATTTTATTTTATTATAATTCCGTATAATAAACCGTTGCATGCTTTGAATGTTTAGAAAATGTGTATTTCATAATTTTTTAATATATATTTTATTAAGCCTAGCCCTTCTTTAGATTATGCAATTTACATGAAATATATGTAGCTCAATTTCGACTGATTGTGAGTTCAGTATTCTCAATGGAATTGAATCGCTTGAACATACGGGTTTCTGCTGTTGGTGTTTTGAAGGATTTATTCGTTGAGTTACCGTTTTTATAGAAACGAAAGTACGTAAGAAAAGTGCCATGTATTGTCATTTTCACTTCTTCTTTTACATACATATGTACATACAGCTTCTCGATTTTTGAGAGCTTAGCAAAGGAGAGCAAAGTAGAATGACAGGAGTCCCAATAGACATTTATCTGGCAGCTTTATCTGATGTGCACGCTTTGAGGAGTCACTACGCAATCTTGACGCTTCTAAAAATTTCCCACGACTGACAGCCGCTTTTTTACATGTATTCTCTTGCTTCCTCATTTTTTTTACTATTTGTGTGAAAGAGAGCGAGTGCATTTTACATAATGATCGTATTCACTCTGCCGCCAAGAGAACCGTCTCTGGCCGCGATTTGATCAACGCCGATTGAATGTCCTCGTTCGGCACTTAAGCCGCCATGAACGATGATATGCCTGAGGAGGTAAACCTGTTTTTTTTTTGTCGCTGGGAAGCATTGAGGTTTAGGGTGAAAGGTATAAAAAAGGAACTATGGAGCGAGGGAGAAGATAGAATGAGAGAGCGAGAGAGAGAGAGAGAGGGAGAGAGAGAGTGAGAGAGAGGGTAGAGAGAGATGGCGACAGGTGTGCCGGCTCTGCGATGTGGCGCTTTGCAGGTCTTTCTTTCCGTTTTAGGCAAATCTCCAATCTCGCTCCATCTCTTGCCACGTAGCTTTTGCATGACTGACGATGAGTGAATCTCATATTCTTCATCTTAGCCGAATATGTGGCAGATCCATCACAAAATCTATAAATTATTTCCATAATTTCATGATTTATTAATCAAAGAAAGAGGAGCTGGAACCGCTGGGTATTGTCTGCGCAGCTAATTATGGCATGAAATGCATGCGGAGGAGGCCTCCTCAAAAATAAAACTCTCCCTGCAACCTTTTTGACTGTCGATGCACTACCGAACTGGGGCATGGGTAGAGAACGACAGAGAGTGATTGAGAGAGATTAAGGAGAGTGAGAGAAAGAGAGAGAGATAGAGAGAGAGAGTAAGAGAGAAAGAGAGAGAAGACATGTGTGACAGAGAGAGAAAGAGAGCGAGGTAGAGGTAGATGGGAAATAGAAAGACCGACTTCACCTGCTCATCCACCCGTCCATCCGTCTTCATCTTTCCACACTCCCTTCGGGTATCTCGCCTGCTAATCAAGTCGTCACTCCTGCTTGGATAGCTATCGAAGATCCAACGAGGACATGGAGAGGGCCAGAGGATCTCTCTCTCTCTCTCCCTCTCTCTACATCTCTGTCTTTAGTATCCGTCTGTTTTATTTCTTTCCCTGCTACTTCATGTCTCTCTTTCTCTGTCTGTCGCTCTCTCTCCGAATGCATTCTGCTTGACCTGTACTCGGTTCCACATGGTAGGCGGTTGTCTTGTTTCATACCGTGTCACGCTGTCCCTTCCGGTTCAGCCAACCATTCATTCATTAAAAAGTTCTGATCCTCAATGACTTCTTCTGAAATCTGACCTGCACGTCTTTAGAGATGGGAGATATGAAAGAACAACACGATCTCTTGTCCTCTGTCCCCGTTCTCGATTAATCTCTCTCTCTCTTTCTCTCTCTTCTTTCCTTTTATTCTTTCTTATCAATTTGGTATGGCGTATCTCCTGATTAACAGCGCAAGCTAGAAGGCCACCGTTTTTAACATGTGCCGCTGGTTGAAGAATAAACACTGCCATAAGCTAGTGAAGATGGTGGAAGGAAAAGGATAAGACATATCGAGTAAACAGAGGACTTTCGTCAGTAGATGATATATATTATATATGTATGTATATATGTATATAACATTGAATAAATGAAGAATACGCACGAAGAATGCATAATAAATCTAGGGCTTCTGCAGAAAAAAAAACTTTCAAATGATGGTATCATGCTTGCAAGGGCGCAGCCATCCAATGTTAATGAGGTTATAACGGTGTTCGTGGGAGAATCAAAGAGTGCTCGGAGAAGGAGAGGGGAGAATGAGAGAGAGAGAGAGAGAGGAAGAAACGGAGGTAGCAGAACAGGGAAGAGAGGAAGTGAGAGAAAGATGGGAAGTGCGCGAAAACGTAAAGACGCTCAAAGGCAACTGCACTCGAAGATACGCGTGCGTGGCCACTCATGATGTGCCACTCACTCACTTACTACTCTTTAGGGGGGAGTGCATCTCTCTCCCCTCCTTGTATTCCCAAGGCACCAGCCATTCCGAACACTCGTTATGTCCCTTATGCTCGAACACAATCACAAGGCACATAAGGGCCTCCGTCGTGTTCTGCGGAAGAGAGCCTTCTTCACTTCGGTTCCTCATTGCCAGTCCTTCCAGCAGCGTCTGGCTAACTTCCATTGTTCGGCCAACATCTTTTCATTCTTTCGCCCCACCGAGTCACACCTCCGGGTCATGCGCCCTCTCCTCCTCCACTTCTTTAAAAAGTTCCAAAAAGAAGATACCTCCTTGCAACAACACCTTTCGGATATGTACATGCAAATGTTGGCCACTCTCTTCTACTGAGCTTTATCTCGTCTACTCTATCGTCAGGACTCTCTTGAGACTCTGGTCTAGATGAGAGAGAGAAAGGGAGAGAGAGAGAAGAAAGAGAGATCCGAAAATGCCTCATTCAACAATGGCCAGCCGTCCCTCTCCTCCTTTCTTCTTGGCGGAAACACCGAAGACGACGAAAAGCCGCATCAATCAACGACCACCGCATTCCTTATTTAAACGCGGTCCTCTCTCGCTTACTATTCTCTCTCTCTCCCTTACAGTTCTTCCTGCCTATTTCGTTGACACTGTCAAAAATTTTCTTACTTTTTTTCTGCCATTTTTCTGCATTTCTGGTTCTTTGTCTTAGTCCTCCGCGTTATCTTCACATATCTTTCTCTTCATCCCGCTCTCACACACCACACGCTCCTTCTAACCCTCTTCTTTTCCCAATCCGACCTCTCTCGTCTCTCCTTTATCCGACGTGTTAGCCGTGCACGACGCTTCTTCCATAGACGGCCGTGTAATATCCATGCGCGCATATATTTTTCGCATCGGCCGGTTCGCCGGATCCCAGTCATGAGAGGGGGACGGAGAGAGTGAGAGAGAATGACACAGAGATAGAGAGAGAGAGAGAGAGAGAGAGAGATAGACAGTATGCGTGTGTGAAAAATGATAGAGACAGAATGGGAGAGAGAGTGAGCATGATAGAGTGAGAATGACATTGTGAGTGAGAGAAAGAGAAAGTGAGAGAGGGTACTCTATGGCCCCTCTCTACAAGAAGCTGCTGACTCTATTCGGTATGTTCCGGAAATGGCGGGTGTTTGCCAATGGGCGGGAGCATCGGAATGGTCGCTCCCTCCCATATCTTCTCCCGTGTCCCTTCCTCGTCATGCAAGAGCACACTGACCTGGCCATCGGAGTGCTCTTCTGGCCAGGAGCCTTCCACCCAAACAACACACATCCTGCCTAGAATGGTAGCTTGCGAATCACCAGGTAACAGATTGGAGACCCTTGAAGGTGAAGGTACTAGCTAAAATGGTGAAGGTAGTAAAAATTGTAAAAATTCAAGATTTCCACTGCCGCGCTGACGCCTTCCCACTTCTCTCACCTCACTTCAAGTTCCTTATGCATTTTAGTTGCAAGCGCAGAGAGCTCCGAGAGTTGTCGAGGGGGTCGAAGCGCGTCTGGTGGAAAGAGGGCGCAGTGCAACTCTCCCCCTCTTTCTCTCTCTCTCTCTCCTCTCTCTCTCTCTCTCTAACAGCTGTCACCCCTTTCCCCTCCTCCTCCCTCTCCTTCCTGCTTCTCCTCTTCCTCTCCCTCTCCTTTGTTGTCGACGCCAGTTTCGGCTGAAGCAGAAGCGACAGCGTGCTCAGCTGCCTCCCGAAGACCCGGGCGAAGAATGTTTCGTCCTCTTTATCTCCTTTTTATCTCTCCTCTCTCTCTCTATCTCTTGCATCTCTCTTCTGCCATCAAGCTCAAATGCATCCTCGTTCATAACTATTGTTCTAGGAAAAACTAAGATATTTTAAATGGTACATTAGGTTGCTTATAGAGAGCGGGTGCTACTATTAAAAAATCGATAATTTCTAATCATTTGATAAGGAGTTATCAGTTTTTGCCTATAAAAATTTTAATTTCAAATATTTTTAAACGAAATTTCTCCTGTACCATTATTTTGTCTCTACACACATCCCCAAATAATAAAATTAAAGATTGTATCGTTGATAACGGAAATCGATAAATGAGAACTTATCACGCATTTTCATATGATGTTAAGATTCGCCTTACGATTCTGAATCTAATTGTGTAATCAGTTTTCAGCAGAAAGTGCCGGTTAACAACATTTTTGATTGTGTGTACTTTGCAAGACTTTCTTCAGGATTCCCCATTGTCTTGGTCTTTGTCAAAATTTTGGCTCGGTATGATGCGTCCAAATCTAGGTTGCTGCGCTAGCATTGATACTCAGAAATGTAGCGCGCTGACTTTTCGTCTTCGGTTTAATTACCCAAGTTTGAGGTATCGAAATAGCACAGGCAGAGAAAAAAAGAGTTAGGCCCCGCCCCCTCGGCCTGCTAGGCCTCCCTGCCCATGTTCTTTCTGAAGAAAGTCTTGCAAAGTATACACAATCAAAAATACATTGTTAACCGGCACATTCTGTTGAAAACTGATTACAGAATTCGATTCAGAATCGTAAGGCGAATCTTTACATCATATGAACATGCGTGATAAGTTCTCATTTATCGATTTCCGTTATCAATGGTACAATCTTTAATTTTATTATTTGGGGATGTGTGTAGAGACAAAATAATGGTACAGAAGAAATTTCGTTTAAAAATATTTGAAAGTAAATTTTTTATTAGCAAAAACTGATAACTCCTTATCAAATGATTAGAAATTATCGATTTTTTTAATAGTAGCACCCGCTCTCTATAAGCAACTTAATGTACCATTTAAAATATTTTAGTTTTTCCTAGAACAATAGTTATGAACGAGGATGCATTTGGACGCGTCCGACTCGTCCGACGCGTCCTTGGTACCAAGATCCTGGGCGGGACTGTATCTAAATATAACATAATTAATAGACTTGTTCATTATGCATGAGCCATGTTCGCTCTCGATCACTGCCATCCTTTCCCTCTCGACAGGCCTACTTTTGTCCGCGTCTCGTTTTCTACGCTGCAGTTTTCCCACCCCCACTTGGTTTCGCGCTCTCGTCTCTTCGTGACTCACGTGGAAATCTCGATCCTTCTGCTAGTCGCAGGCATGAGCCGGAATCGAACGGAAGAGTCGGTCGATCGGGCTGAATCGAGCTGGAAAATGAAGGCTCGTCGACAGCGTCTTGGCAGATAGCCAAAGCAGAAGGAGAAGAGATCGTCCCTAAACACCACCTCTCACGATGCCGGCGGCCTTTTGCTCTTCATCCTCCTCTTCACATCATTCGGCCAAGTCGCTTCGTCGCTCTCATTACATCTCCAAGTACGCTAGTCATTTCGACACCAACAAATCAATCAATTAATCAATCGGACAAGTAAAATCAATAATACATCGCGTTATTAGTTTTCTATTATTTTATTACATAGTTGTCTGCTATCTCCTCGTGTGCTGAAACTGTAATATTCTAGAAGATATCCTTCACTTCATTATTGTTCACTCCATGTTCTCAAGCATGTGCTGTGAAGAACGGGAATAGTCCATAACCTTTACACGAGCCCTTTTACTTCTTGCCCTTTGCTCTTGAACGCTTATTCCGTCTGGTAAGGAGAAGAAGAAGAAGGAGCAGAATGAGAGCCGGAGTGGGTGGCTTCTGTCTTAAGAGTGTCCTTTATATATTAGATCTGTGAATTTCTCAGCGCATATGGCGTTCGCGAACTGAGACCGAGAAGACAGAGCGTGAGAGAAGGAAAGAAGTAGAGAGAGATTAGGGACAACGAAACGGTGAGATGGTGAGACAGCGGGAGAGAAGTAGAGATGGAAGCTTTACGTAAGAAGTGTGATCGAGTCATAGAGAGCTTGAAATGGATGGCCGAACGGGAAGAGAGGGAGAAAGACGAGTGGAGCTTCTTCGACGACTTCGGCCAATTAGCTCTGCGTTGTGTTTCGTATATACAGAAGCAAGCGCACTATGAAAGATAGAGAGAGGGCAGAAAGAGAAAAATAGAACAAGGGAAAAGGGGACAGAGAGCGAGAGAGAGGGTAGGGAAAATAAGATAGAGAGATACCAAGGTTTAGAGAGAGAAACAGAGATAAAAGACTCTGTCTTGGACTCACTCTTTGGTATTTTGGCAGAGTACCTCGAGACGAGATGGAAAGTGGCACTTATTACAGAAAAAAAACGGAAGTAGAAGCACTTCGTCCGACTTCGGTCATGTCTTGCAAAGTATGCCAGCTAATCATGCATGGTTTCTTGTGCGGAGTTCACCGCCTCCCATCTGGACAATTTAATTGGGCTTCCGAAATCAATGTCATTCTCATAATAATCAAGCAATGCGATAATTAGCCAAAAAAGCAAGATGAATCGTAACGAGAAATGGGCTAAGCAGACCAGAAGTAAAGCAAAACATTCGGATTCTTAGTTGACTTAATGCCCTTCTCTGTTTCCGTAACATTCTTTAGCAAAACAAGTACTTCTTTCTTGATTGAATCCTCTTGGTTCGAGTCAGCCACAAAAAGACAATTGATATCCGGCTGCAGACATCCCATTTCTCGTGTGCTTTCTCTCTAGGACACACGCTCTGTACTTGTCACTCTACGATGGCACTTCGCTCTCGCACGGTCGTCTCTTCTCTGTTCTATCTCTTTCTCTTTCTCTTTCTCTCTCTCTCTCTCTCTGTCTCTCTATGTCTCTCTCTTCTCTCTCGGCCCTTGACTCGCTGCTGATTCTCTTTGGAGCGTCGTCTCGCACGTCCCCCGGGAGCCATTTCTGTTTCTGATTGTCGCGCGACGCAAGAGGCCGCCTCATCCTGTCCATCCAGTAGGCGAGACAAGACATGCTTCCATTTCAAGCCACTTGACCATCTCCTCTCCACCCCCTCCCCCCCCCCCCCACCTCTCTCTTATTGCCATAAATCGCCAATGAGTCTTGGCGCAGCCAGCAGCAGCCTCCCCTCGCGGGCTCCTCTCCCGGCCCCCGAGATCGCCGCGTTGCCTGGAACGGCCGGTCGTGCGCCATCGGCCATGCGATGTGGCTCGCGTCCGTTCTCTGCCGGTGTCGCCGGCCTCTACGGTGCGAGCAGCTCCGCCGCCGCGTCTCCGCCCCCTTCGCCCGACATCTTCACCATCTACAACTTGTGCGTTCTCTCTAGCCTGCATGCCATTTTGTTGAAAGCTAGACAATAGGTGGTCCATTGGCAGATATGCCACCCCGCCTTTAGTCGAACACTTATTTCTCTAGCCGTTAAACAACAAAAATCCGCCTTATACAAGAAAGGCAGGAAAGAGACGACATTATAGCCAGAACGCAGCTTATTCCTGCAGCAAATGGAGAGCAGCTCGACTGCTCGCTTCATCCTACCAATTATCTTGGCTTATTTTCTAGAGTAATAGACGGTTCAAAAGGCCGTAGGAGGTTTCATGGGGATTTGCAAGGAAGCTTCATTAGGGAGGTAGTGATAGCGAGAAGCAGAGAAAGAAAGAAAGACTGACCGAAAGAGAGCGAGAGAAAGAGATAGATTGAGAGAGAGTAACGCTCTCCCTTGGAACGTTTGTGTTGTAATTACATCAAGGAATCATCTCTCAGGACAAGGGGTCTTCCGAGTTGCCTGGAATATCATTCCTCTCTCTAGTTCCAAAGAAGTTTATGTGGTTACGGTAGAAGCATATGACCAGCAAAAACCATGCTCATTTGTTAGTGCAGAAACAAGGTTTTAAAATATATATTTTTCATGCTTTCAGTTTATTATTCTTTCATTTAGTTATGTCGCTGGGGTCATTACTCCGTCAAGGAATCCCATTTCTTTGAAGAGAAGGGCTCTTGCTGTTTTCCTGTGCCTTCATTGTCTGGCCATCTCTTCTTCTCCCTCTCCTTTCTCCTCTTCTCTCTCTCTCTCTCTCTCTCTCTCTCTCTGCCATTCTTGCTGTTTGAATGAGTTTCACAAGGAGGAGAAGAAGAAGAGTCTGGTCCACTCCTTTCCGTCCTGAGATGAGTTTTGGTGCCTAACATACTCCAAGCCCTCATGAGTACAATGCCTTGCAAATTTAAAGGCAGAATGATAGAGAGGGAAGGAGGAAGGAGAGAAACAGAGAAACAGAGAGAACGAGATAGATAAGGAGAGAAACGAAGAGAGAGACAAAGGGAGAGACAAAGAGATAGGGAATGCGATAGATAAAGATGAAAAAGAAGGTAAAAACACTCTCGAGCCAAAATGAAGAAGCCTTCCTTCCAAGATGAAGACTCCCTCTATAGGGAGCCAGTGCAGCAAGAGGTATATCGAGATGCTCCTCAAGTGTTCCGCCAGTGCTCTTATTATTTATCTCCTTTTCGATACGTTCGCCGTGCGGTGTCTTCCATGCCTGACCGAAGCAATAATAAAATCATCACATAAAAGGGAATGGTATATGCTGAAGTCGTGGCGAAACTATTAATGGCCTCGTCGTCAGTGACAATCGAGCCGATTTCCTTTCCTTTTTACCGTCTCACTGACTATTTCATCTTTAAGAACTTAAAAAAAAGTTGAGTAGGAGCTACCAAATGTGCACTCCGGTATGAAGATCAAGGAACTGAATTGGTCTTTTGGATAGTCACTTACTACACTCTCCATCATATCTGTTATGGTGGACTAGTAGCTGGAAGCAATGAAATGGCCATACTATGAGAGAGAGAGGTAAATAGCGCAGCGTGACAGAGAGGAAAAGGAAACGCCAGTATATTTTCGGCCACCGCCAGCCCATATCGTAGAGAAGCATTAGGAGATTGTTTATCGTAACGACAAAAGCCGGGCTATGGATTGAGAGCGGACGCCAGCACGAGAAGCAGCACATTGCAGAATGGACGCACTCCGTTCATTCCAGGCCTCTCCCAGGGGTGCAGCAGGCTGCATCTGGATATTCCTCTCTATCTACTTCTCTCCTTATCTTTCACTCTCCTTCTCTTCTTTTCTCTCTTACTCGTCCTCCTATTTTATCACGGTCTCTATCTCTATTTCTCTCTCTTTCTAAACATGCGTTTCTCTCAAAGAAGAGGAAAGTCTACTTCTTTAAGAGGCATTCGCAACCATCTCGCCAAAAGCAGCCGTTATTTATGTGGTGTTTCGCTTCCGCTAGCTAGTGAAAGCAGCATTTGAGGAAGGAGAAATGTGGTAATTGGCCTCATTTTATGCTGCAGTGGAACAGCTCAACATAGAAGAAAAAAGGAAATAAGAACGAGTTCAATGAACAATAAGACGATAAGTTGAATGCGGGAGGGGAAGAATATTTTGACCTTACGGCAATGACCTCGGTGGATATAGGAGATAATCTCTCTCTCCATTGCAGCAAGATGGACCAGGCCGCAGTGGTGACGGCGACTTCTCAGCAGCAGCCGTCGCCGGCCGGCTCGGCCAAGAGCTCCTCCAACGATAGCGGAGTCGCCGGCGCCACCGAAGAGGCTGCCGGACGCAAGACATCCGTCTCACAGGTACACAACGAGCCCATCCATTCCCCCACAGACAGAAACCCCACGCCGTATAGGTAGTCTCTCTCCCAGTCTCCTTCTCACTCATCACATCTGGCCCGGATTCGTGGCGTAAAGTGAAAAAAATCGCAAGCTTATCCTCCACACTTTCAAAGTTCACTGCTCTTGCAAAGTCACACGAAAAGCGTAAGAAGAATGATGACGCCACCCTGATTCGGCAATCTTTACTTCTTGCCATCCGCCGCCACTCGCATAGATTAACATCATTGAATTCCGTGACGCTGCCGAGAAAGGTTGCCACGGCGAACGAAGAGCACTCCAGATTTGATTTGCGATCGGTGATTGTTTTCGTATCTCGTCTTTTCTCTCTCTCTCTCTCTCTCTCTCTCTCTCTCTCTCTGCCAATTTCTTTAGCCCTCCCTCTGTTTCTCTAAGTCTCCAGAGATAGAAACGAAAGAATCTTTCTATCATTCTTTCGTTTCTATCTCTCACATCCGTCATTTCTCTGCATCATGTACGAAGAATTTGATAGAGCGCCACTGGAAAAAGGTTTGGCCAAAAATGCTAAACGATAAGAAGGCGTTTATCATAATAGCTTAGTGGCGCTCCAGAAAAGAAGAATCAACCAGCCCAAGCATTCCAACAAATGCGTTGTACATCTCTGAAGGCTTGCAAGAATAGGCGGCTAATTGCGCGCATAACGCAGTGCTCATCTTTTGGAAGCAAAATAAATGTTCATTCTTGTGGACGGGCTCTTCATATCTTTGGTATCTGGGGACTCGGCGGAATTTCATACAACATCTATTGAAAAGTCTTACACAGTGAAGGGGACGACTGAGAACGCCTCTATTGGGATAGCTGCTGTTCATTCATTGTTGGCGTTGGGAAATAATGCACAGATCTAGGATTCTGGATAGTTGTGGATCGATTGGGGAAGGCTCTGGGCTAGTGATCGGATTGGAAGCAATGACTCGTGTGCAGCCTCGTTCGGTGTCGGATCGGCGCGCGTCGCGTCTCTCTGCCTCGTCGGTGTCGCCCGTGCTCGAGCAGCTCGAGCAGCTCATCGTCTCCGACGAGTGGCTGAGCGGAGGCCGCGGAGGGGAAGCCAACGGTCAGCCACCTCTCCCGACCACGGAGAATGCCAGCTCGGCCGGGTCGCAGGCGTCGCGCAGGTGTTTATTTTCTGCTAGTGTATAAAAGAGCAGGCAGCAGGAGAAATAAAAAAAAGAGAAGACTAAAAAAACTAGTCTTCTTTTTTTTTATTAACTAGAACACGAAGATTACAGTCACACCACACCATCTCTGCTGAATATTTATGCTTTCGCACCTCAAAACTCGTTGACGTACATAAATGCATGCAAATGGTTATGATACAAAAGTGTTCCAGCAAACTCGCTCCCTCATTTCAGAGTCAGGGAGACTCAGAGACTCTCGGAACTCGGCCGCACTCTCGTGACGTCATCTTCTCTCAAGGTACATTCATAGAACAGGACGAAATTGTAACACATTGAATATACAATGTTGTCATCTCATAGTGATTGTTCCCTTCAGGCGTACATTGACCTTCTCGGATCGCACCATCGCCAGAGCATCGCCAGCTGGCTGTATGGCAACACGTGCGCAACCCTCTCGCATCTCCTCCGCTTCCCCGAAGCGGGCGTCTACTGCTCGGAGACGGAGAGCTCGCTCGCCAGCTCCATTCGCAATGGCATTGGTTAGACATGCCATTTTACTTCTTTTTCATAATTTTTTTTTTTTAATGGATTAAATGGTAGGTGAATGCTAATTTAAGCTTCCTACTTTCTTACAGGCCACTCTGTCCGCCTCGCCCTTCGCCAATCGTACGGCGGCGACTACTCTGTCAAGGGATGGCGCAGCTTCGTCGAACAGGCAAGCCAATCTCAAATTCCATTCTAAAGCGTATAAATCTTGGACAAATGACCTGTTAGCAAGGCTGCATATTGCAGCAGGCGAATAGTCTTCATGCCAGTCGTATAGTGAAATAATTTTACATAGTGATATAATTTCACTACTCTTTTTTAATATTCCGTTTCCATATGCCTGCCGTCCCAAAACAGTTTGCTTACTTGAGGGCGCGCCTGTTGTGTACGTCTCGCCCGCTCTGCACCTCGACATCTCGCTGTACCTCGCCAACGAATTCGGCATCTCGGATGTGGTTGTGCTGCCAAAGCTCGATGGGGATCTCAGCGAGATCGAAGGACGAATTGTCAGTTACTTCCGCACTCTCTCGGGCATTCATGTGTGAAATGGACAGTGGCATTTTGATTCCCATCGACTTGCTTGATATGCAGAAATATGTAGGTATAAACGAACTCTATGTATATCAATTGAAAATTGAGAAATTGCCGAGACAAATTGTGTGTTTTATGAAGTTTTTTGCAGTAGTAGATTCTGAGTAAATCAATCAGTAATATTGTCCAGGATCACCACTCTTTCGAGAAGCAGCTGGACGAGGATGTGGCAGCAGGCAAGCGGCCGCTTCTTGTGATCGGCGTCGTCGGCTCGTCCATTCTCGGCCAGAACGACATGATCAGCAAGCTGCTCGACATTCGCAAGAACAAGCATCGCTTCTGGCTCCACATTGTCGGCCAGGTCAATTGCTCAAGAATGAACCAGCGCTAATTAATAATTCTTCTATGCGTATGTGTGGGTTTTTCTTACGAAGAATAATCCATATTATTCTAATAATCATCATGTTTGATAGGCGATCGCAGCGTTGACTCTTCGCGAGCCAACCGAGGTGCTCGTGCACGTTCTCTCTCAGGTTGACAGCATGACACTTCCACTCGCGCTCTGGCTCGGCATCCCTGCTGCTCCTGTCATTGTCAGGCGATCACTACTATATATATTTTGCATATATGTATATTATAATAATCTAAACATGTTTGATAATATCTGTTCCATCTACAGACCCTGCACCGCCCCGTCGAGGGCTTCAAGCCGTCCTATCGCTCGAAGCTGGACACTCTGCCGTGGTGGGTGGCCGTTCAGTACCTCACCACCAAGCGGATCACCGACATGGTGGAGAACGCTTACTTTCTGGTAAGGGATATTTCATACTCTTTATATATTTTTGGCTATATCAATAAATAAATCTATATAAAAGTTGTAATGAATTCGCCTTCTACCCTTCTCTTTCCTTTCTTTCAGAGCAAAGTGATGCTGAAGGGTCTTTCCGCCCTCGAGCAGATCGACGTGGTCGGCGTGGAGAACGCCGTGGAGTTCGCGAATCGAGTCTTCAAGAACCAGTACATCGCGCCGTCCGTGCTCATCTTCAAGTACAAGTACCAGCCGCTCATTCAAGCCGCCAATGTCAGCACATATCTTTCAACCCCCGCCTCACAATTTTTCATAGCTTCTTAAACTGTAAAAAGATAAGAAAATGTAAATATTAATGGCTCAATTTCAGGCGCTCAAGAAGCTTCAAGCGGAGTCGGAGCCGAACGCCGAGGAACTTGCTGCTGCAGAGAAGCTTCTCGAGGCCGAGCTCGAATACGCGGAGAGCCTTAGCTGCTGGGTGCGGTCGATTAGTTGTTTATTTATTTTCTTTTTCATGAAGTTTGTTTACAGCAATTAACTAGAATCCTTAGTCAATAGTACACAAAATTAATTCACTTGTACTAAAAAAAGTAATAATAGTAGTTTATGCATGATTAAGTTGGGCCAAGGCCTCCTCGGCGAGTGCCAGCCACTCGGCATTCACATGATAGAGCTGGGCGGAGTGCACGGAACGGCCTTCCGCTTCTGTCCGCTCGAGAATGCCGCAGGTTGGGGATTACGACCGTTTATTTCAACCGGTTTTTTTTTATTTCTTTGGCTTCGCTAGTATCTGCATGATCGGACACTAAGAACTAATGAAAGCGAACCTCCCAAGGAAAGTGTTCTTTTCCGTTGCAGCCAACGGCTCGCACATGGATCAGGTGCAAAAGTTTGTGAAGCAGCTTTCCGAAGTACTCGGCATCGTCGATTCCACCGTGCAGGTTCTTATTTCCAGAAGACGACAGCCAGGCATTCATATTGATGCATGCACGAGAGAGCGGAATAGAGAGGACGAACATGCTAGGATTGTAGAAGATGGAAGAGAAAAATTATAAATATTCTTAAATAGAACTGACGAAACGAGTTTGTAGCCTTCAATTCCTCAGGCTCGCACCGTCTTCCCGGATATGATGACAGCACACGGTGGCTCGCTCGCTCTGCTGCCTGTCAAAAAGTGGGCCGGAGTTGGCGCGGTCTGGTAAGACGATTTTAATTTTTCTATTATTTAACCTTTTTGTTTACATTTCAATAATTATTCAGAAAAAAATCTTCTTTGAGATATACATATAAATATAGATATACATACATATAAGTAGTAGCTTACAAGTGCATAACTTTCAGCTATATCCCTTCAATCGTCAAGGAGACAAATCCGAACGAATGGAATGACAAGCAGAAGCAGCAGGTTGGATCTGTTTCTAATAGTATGTATATTTTTTGAAAACATATACTTACACATATCATGAGGAATACAGTAATCTAATTAATTTGTATTTAGTTGGCATTTAAATTCGGAAAGTTCGTTTCAGATCTCGATGCTGAACATGGAGCTCGTTCACTCGCTCCGTTCGATCGACTCCGCCTTCTCTTCTGGCGAGTCCGCACTCTTCGGAGTGTCGTGCGTCAAGTTTGGCATGCTCTCCGAGGCCAAGGTTAGAAGGACAAAAGTGGCAGGCGAGAGAAGGTGTAGGGATAGAGAGGGACAGAGACCGAGACAGACGTAGAGTGATAGTCAAAAATTGACACTTTCGCTTACTTTGCTCCTTCACTGCAGGACCTCGCCGATCTTATCGCGATGGTTGCGGAACGCGGAAAGGAGATTGAGAACAGCCAGCAGGTGCGAAAGAGCAAGCAAAGCAACTATGCCTTCTTTTCTCAGCTCCTGAATATCTTTCAACTTGCAAATAATCGTTTTGTAGTACTTGGACAGCCTGGCCGAGCTGATTCGCAAGGGTATCGAGAAGGCCAATGAAGACCTCAAGAAGGAGAACGATGCACGGCTGCAGCAGGAGGTTCCTTCTTTCTATCTTTTCTTTTTTCTCTCTTCTCTCTCTCTCTTACAAATTTTTCTCACTCTCTCTTTATCGCTTCTCTCTTCTATCTCTCTTTTCTATTCTCTCTCTCTCCCACTTTCTCACTCTCTCTGCACTACCTTCATTGTCATGTCTACGCTTACGCTATTTTAAGTCATTTTGCCTTCAATTAACACTATATTTTTTTAAAGAAATTTTACATGTAATAAAAAAGTACTAAACAAAAGTTTTTTATAAGGGAGTAATGCGTCAACTGCCCCTTATGGGTTCGTTCGTGAACTGGCTGTCGCCGCTCGAGAACTCCAACATCAAGGGCCGTTCGTTCGATCTGAAGACTGGTCAGATACATAGATCTACCGCTTCCTTTCTCTCTAATAAAAGAATATTACAACCGAAGATAATTGTTATTTTCAACACATATTTTAATCGTAAATTCATGCAATCTGTGTTCATTTTCTCGCCACTCAGGACAAATACAATCAACCGAAGTTCTCTACAAGCATAAGAAGGGCGACTCCGAGCAGAAGACTCCAATGACGCCAGTCGATACGCCGCAGGTTGGAGAGTTGGCATTATCCGATGGTGCTTATAAAATGGATGCATAGATTACATGACGAAGGGATTCTTCCTGTAATTCGAGCTAGCCTGTGGGTAAAGAGGAGACAAGAGGAAGGGGGGCACTTGCTAATGATTCTCGGCAGAATACATTATGTGCCGCTAAAAAGTATACATAAGAAGTAGTTAATGTCGTCATCACTCGGTACTACCTTCCCTCTAATCTGGATTACTGCTTAATTCTAGTGTTTGCTTAGTATTCCTTCTTCCTTCGATCCGAAGAAGAGGAAGCAAGAGCTGTTTGCTGACTGGTTGTCTTGCAGGCTCCGCATGACCTGAGCAAAGAGAAGACTTCATCGACGATTCCAGAAGGCGAAGAAGAGGCACCGCCGCCACTCACAAATGGCCACGCTGTCCAGGCTGCCGCCGTCGCGCAACAGCCGACAGCTGCTTCCGCCTGAATCTACTGGTCACCCTAAGCCACGCCCACCCGTCCACTTTCATCACTCCACCCCGCCCGCCCCCCCCCCCCTCTCCCCAGACTTCACTTCTCTCCACACTCCTCGTCCACATCATTCCGCACCCTGACCGAGTGTCATATAGGGTCCAGACTTGTCGCGCGTTTCACTAGTATTATTTATCTCTAAGTTTTTTTGTGTGGCACTGCAAAATGACCCTTAGAGTAAATATTGGAAACTACGTTATGTAGAACGAGAGTCCTGATTGGGCCCGTTCCATTGAATATTCGGATTTCCTGGCCCGCATGAGTCATTCTGTGAGATAATTGATAGAATTGTGTATGCATGAGATGACAACAAAGAAAAGAAAGTAGAAAGAAAAGAAGAAGAGAAACAGATTACAAGCGATACTTCTATGAATCCCGTGCTGCATCTTCTCTTTGACTCTTTGACACTTTCGACATGCTCTTATCATCATTCTTCTTCCTTCCTTTTCTTCCGCTCGGTCGATAGACATTGCCACCATTTTCTTCTTATCCACTTTCTCCCGGAAAAGAAATTCACTGTGATGCATACGTTCGGCTCCATTCATTGGCACCCTAACCTGACTGGTTGTTACGATATTATATTTCTGTATTTTGTTGTATAAATATATTTAAGAGATGGCTAAATACATTTTTTCTAAATCTCAGTTTTCATCTTGATTATGTGCACTGTCGTTGACCATGGAAAGTCGGTCAGCATGAAGTGCTTATCTTTTCTTTATACAACGCTTTGTAACGATTGCGTCTCTTCAATTTATCTTGCTACATCGTACTTGGTCATAGAATTTTCTGTGTTAACAACTAACACGCTGGAATTAAAATGGGAGAATATGTCAGAAGTTCTACTGCAAAAATCTGCACGCACAGCATGTGAACACGACAGAAGTGTTCGGCAGGAATTCGCCCACAAAACTAGATAAAAGAATAAATACTATGATTCATAATTGGGGGGCGGTGAATAGCAGTGGGCGCTTGATGGGAAGGGGAGAAATGCACGCACACAGAAAACGATGTGACACGGGATGTCACAATTTGATGTCACAATAATGTACCGATTTTACTTCGGTACATATGTGTTCCACCCCATGTCACAATTTATGTTCCAAAAAATTGTGACCTCCAGTGAAACAGAAATGTGACGCGCCATGTCACAATTTTCGAGCGGTGGAGGGCAGCGTATCCCAGCAAAAATGTGACATTGCATGTCACAATTAGGCGGCAGCACATAAATTGTGACATGCTCCCACCGTTAGCTCCGCCCCTTTTGCTCTCCCTCCCCCTTCATCCATTCTTCGAATTAGTGATTCATTTACTATTATGCATGCCACTGGCATTTAATAACAAGAAGAATTATTCATTAAGTTAGTGAGACCTTCAAAAGATTACAGTAACAACTCAACACATTCACAAGGAAACAGTAACAACTAACACACTTACAAGATAACCGCGCCGAGTTAAATGAATTTGGGCTACTTAATCATGATAAAATTGAGTTACTGGTCATAAAACGACAAGAATTAATACATTCTGTAAAGACTGTTTTTCTTAGAAGGATATGTCTATGTTACCAGTTACTTTCTGAATGAATCTTGGAAATAAAAATTCGATAGTTCTAAAATGAAAGAAACGTATAGCATGAAAGCAAGTTAAAAAATGAAACAATCTTTTACTAAGATGAAAGAATGTTCTCAAGTGAAATAAACTCAAGTAAAAGAAAATTTTCAGATGTAAGAGTCAACAAAAAAATGTGATCTAATGAGATCAGACTGGCCTCTATTCGGCCATAATGGCCTCCAACTTGCGGTAGATGAGCCCTGCATCTCTTGACATGGGCTCCGGAATGCCGAGCAGATTCGCAAGAAGGGACAGCTCTTGTTTCACTTCGTGTGGGTACTCGAGGTCGAACAACCAGAAGCAAGCGAGGTAGGAGAGAAGCGCATGGGCAAGGTCTCCAGAAACCTGCAGCATGCGTATTATAAAGCAGGTAAAAAATAAATAAAAAAGCTATGAGTATAAGAATTTTTTTTAATTTGTTAAAATTAAATTTTTTTAATTTGTTAAAATTACATTTCAACTTTTTTTTTAAACAAAACATGACTGACGGTTACATCGACTCCCTCAAGAGCGATGATGAACTTGGCAGAGACATCACCGTATGCGACTATCACCGGCTGCCGGATGCCCTCATTCTTGAGTTGATCAAGAGCCGACGACGCAGAATGATGTGCCTAAGCAGCATAGTTTACACTCCTCTCGCTGTATCGTCTCTCTTTCTCGCTCCTTTTCACTCACAAGATAAGAAAAAGGCAACAGGAAACTAATGTCACTTAACTTATAAGCAATAGGTAGATATTGATTGGGAATTTGAATTGTAATAAATAACGGACCAGGAAGCGATTGTAGACGAACTTGACACGAGATGGCTTCTTCTTTTTGTCTGTATGCTCGAACAGTGCCAGCATGTTGAGTAAGAACTCGAATGTAGCGAAATCTGAGGCATACAATTATTCTCTTTTTAACAGTTCGATGAATAGTTTGGAAATACAATTGAACCTGGGTTACAAAGATAAATACTTAGTACACATGGATGCATTTTTTTCGATAACTCAAAACTTTATAAGGTTGAGAATACCGAACCATTTGTTCCAGGCGGGAAGGCGTTCGCTTCAACAAGAGATCTTCTCTTCGCTTCGGATATTACGCGCAGGGCACGCTGAGACATTGCCGGCGCAATCTTCTCTTGCAATCTCCGTGGAAAGTCTCCCGCGGAAGCGCACTTTGACGCGATGAAGTCATCGACAATCTGCAAGCAAATTCAAAAGTATATTTGTCTAATGTGAATTCCAAAAATTTTGTTCTAAACTCAAGCCATAGAGCAAGAAATAACTCATGTAAGTATAGACAAATTATTTAAATGTAAAACAAAATCCGACAAATAAAAAATCACATACGTAACGGGACTGCGCGTAGAAGGAGTAACGTGTCATTGTTGCTCGCGGAGGATTGTTCTGGCAAAAGCGTATACGACAGTTTCTAAAAAAAATTATATATCGCCATTTGTGAGAGAGCTGCTACTAGTAGTAGAATTTTACATTTTAATCTAAAGACTCTCTTATATATGACAAAATGAAATATCTGTATAACTTTAAAGACTCGAGAGACAAAAACCTCTTCTGCTTAAGGAGTTCGAGGTGCTCGACAGAGCCGTGTATCAAGTTGTTAATTCGCTTAAACAAAAGGTTTTGTAATGCCTTTAATTTTCAAAATATAACAGTATCTTGTAGAGCTTTAACTGACATTTAAATGATCGTCAGTTTCTCTCTCCTCCTCGTTATCCGAAGAAGCAAGCCACTCTCGGCTGCCTGCTTTCTTCTTGTACTCTCTGATGGGCTGTGATAGCAAGCTTCTTTTTCCAAGAAGAGATCTGACCCGCCTAACGCGGCATTCGACAAGTCCCTTGTGGCTGTCGATGAAGGCATCCTGAAATGCTTTCTGTAGTTACATCAGAGAAAATTCAGGTAACTAGCAATGCGTTATCGAGTCTTTCAAATTTCATAATGATCTTCATTCAGTTAAAAACTGTTGTGTAGAAAAAAAGGTTGCTAACTATAGAACAGTTGGGGTATCCTGCGAATAGATGCGTAACGAAGCTCCGCGTCTCTTTCGGGGATGGTTTTTCTCTGCTAAAAAAGTGCGGTAAAATATCAGTTGTTCAAGAGTTGAAAACTAGCGTGTCAGCGTATGTCAGCAGAAAGTCGGCGATCCTTCTCGTAAGCAGGCAGCGGCCAACCCTGTCGTCCGAAATGTCATACGACGGGTCATCTTGTAGCCTCTTGAGGAATGGAGCTCCTTGCTTGCCAACCAATAACTTCTCAAAGCTGCATTTCAAAAGGCGCTGGTTCAGACGATGGTAGAAGGGGTCTTAAACGCATACGTTTACTTGTTTAAAAGGAAAATTAATTAGAAATCTGCTTGCGCCGAGTTTTGCTTGCATACTAAAGGATACAACAGACAAAAGTGCAGTTTACTAAACAGAAATTTAAAGGCCTGCCTGTGTACATCGTCCGATCTGGAACTGCCGAGGGAGTTCTGACCAACGGTGACTCCGAGCGAACTTGAGGTGTCGAGGGATGAGAAATCGCTAAGTAAATTAAATGAATTACTAGCTGCGCTTACAATCTGAGTATGATTTACCTCCAAGCTCTTCAAGATCGCGATCTTTGTCGACTTCTCTCTCACAAGGGTTAGCATCTTCAACATCAACTGAAAATTCATGAATCTAAGATATGAGCATTCATTTTAGTATAACCTTGCTCCGCTCGAGTATCATCAGGAAAAACTGCGTTTTTCTCCCACGAGAGCGCAGTCGGATTGGTTGGCGAAAGGGACTCATTTTTTGCCAGGAATGTGGAAGAAATCGAGAGGGATAGCTCCTGGCTGTTCATCGTAGTCGAAGTTGCCGGACTCTGAGAAGTGATCCACGTAAAAATATACTCATTTAGAGAGATAGGCAATCGGTAAACCTCGAGTAAGCTTCCTGTTGCTATGTAATGTGCGTGTGGCGCCGCAACAACTTGAGAGGGGTGAACGTCTATCATACGCTGAGGAGTGTTGAGCTGCAGCCTGACATTTGTCAGAGGGGAGCCAGTCCGTGTACTCACATATTGCTTGACTTGTGCAATGGTCTCGAAGTAGCAGTCCTCTTCGCCCAAACACTCGGGCTCAGGAGCACCCGCTTCCAACAGAATGGTTAGACGCATTGGGTCTAACGCTAAAGATCACACTAACTAGGAAATAAATCATGCAAATGATCACATATTCGTGAGCCGTCGTAAATAACGGGATAAATTGAAATATTGATCTTCAGATCAAAGTATTTGTTTATTGCTAAGAGAAAATAACGAAAATATTCTAGCAGTGGCAGAGGGCGTGTCTTGGCATGAAAGCGGTCTCATTTCCCTCGGGGTAGCCGTCAAGAGGCAGTGGATCAAAAAGTTCCTTGAAAAAGACAGTTGTGATCGCTCCAGATGCGGTGAAGAAGCAACATTGTCTGCTGTCATCAAATCGAGCGGGATGTCCGATCTTTGCAACGATCTTCCATGTTTGTTCCGTGAATGCGAAGCAATCGATCTGGGCAGGAACAAAGCTGCTACTCTTGTTCAGCAAAACGATGTCTCCCGACTTGTAGAGTGTCCCGTGATGCTGGAGTAGGAGAGTGCACTTCACCCGTCGTTCCTTCAGAACTGCCCGTGCGAGCGCTGACACTTGATGTTGCTCGATTCCTTTTCCGGGAACGAATTCCACCTCCTTCTGAAGACGTAGTGCCCAAAGAGTGCGCTGGATGTGAGTTGCGAACGTGCACGGCAGACACGTGAAGTTCCTTGTAATGTAGGACCGTCGCTTGACGTACGCATTCAGTTGCTCGAATTGCAGAGTACTCAGTTGTCCAACTGGCCCTAGAGAACGAATCGCAGCTGCATAGTGCAGCAACGCGTGCGTCTTGTAGATGGGCCTGGACGAATGGGCTGCAGCTGCGCGAGAGGGCGGAATGTCCAGAGGGACAACTCGCCAAGCAAGAGACACGTATTCCTCGGCCGTAGAACGTACCAAATCAATGTCGCCAGATGTCAACTCGAATGAGCAGAGAAGGCGACTCAACTCGGAAAAGCGCTGGAACAGAAGCCGGATCTCAGGTTCCGCAACCATTACGTCCAACGGGAAGAGAAATGGGACGAGCCGAATGAGAAATGCTGTGTCGGCTGCCTTTTGCCCGGACACAGGGTCACCTTGCGAAACATCGGCCGGGATTGGGTTGATTGTGCAGCTGCTGTCGACTCGCCCAGTAGCAAAGGCACATAACTTATCGTTGATATCCTTGAGCGGAAGTCCATTCCGAATGATGGCCCGAATGACCACTCCTAGAAGACGGCAGCTCTCGCCCTCGTACAAGTCGTGGGCGATATCACAGTAGGCATCCTCCGACACGTGGTATCCCGTAATGCCGTTGAGTGGCGAATCCCCCATCACGCCAAAAGCAGGAGGGCCGTTCGCTTGATACCTTAAGTTATCGCTTAAATTCATCCTATCTCCGATCAACGACAAAGGAACCGACCACGCCAAAGTCCGTAATTGGCAGTCCTTCTCTAGGTGAACGGCTCCAAAGTCGCGGTAGTTGGTCAAGCAGTGACGGCAAGGGAAACCTCCGGAAAAGCACGTCTGCATCTGGCGGACTTGGTTTAGTGCCAGGTTATCACCAAGAACCGAGTGCAGCCAAGGGTAGACGACAACGCTTCGCCCTCTCCACGACACCATGATTCCGTTTTCGTAGAGTACGTTCAACTCTACCTAAGAAGTTAAACTAATTGTTGATCTTTATTTACAACTTTTACGCTTTTTTAAAAATTTTACTTCAAATATATTACGGCACCTTGAAGCTTTCTAGAAGAGGCTTGTAGCCATAAGCCTTGTGATCAGACCCGTACGATGTCGCGTAGAGAAACCTAAAGCATTTACTTGAAGAACTGCTTTTTTTATTTTAGCATTTTGACACTTACTTCCATTTATGTAGACACGAAGCATGCCGTCTCAGTCCGGAAAAAGTGAAGAACATCATGGTTTGAGAGTGGATAGACGACGCCTTTCGTAGACCACTTCCAGGGCAAACGTCATCGAGGTATACCACAATCGGAAGTAGTGGTTTCTTCGTTCTGGAGGTAGCGTCACGAAACCGTTGCCCGTCCAGTGGAGACAGGAAATTCCCCCTTCCGAATGGCTCCATTTCTAACACCTGAAAAGCATACAGATTCTATATACTTCAATGTAACACAAAATAGCGATAAACCTGTTGAAATTCCACGTTCCGAAAGGCCGCTTCTATCGAATCCTTCAGTGGGACAATGTAGAACTTGCACGGTCGATCGACACGACTCTGCTTCCCATCCAAGTCGCGTACGGGGACAGTCATCGTCCCCATTTGTCGAGGCAAAGGTTCAATGTAGTCCTGTTCTTGTCGAAGCGCAGCCTTCCTTCTGTATGATGTAGCAACGGTGTTCAGTGTCGCCATAAACTGATCGAAATGGGAGTCGTTCATGGCTCGAACGTTCTTAGCGATACGGCGAATCAGATCCACCATTTTATCCGTTTCCGACTCTGTTATTCCAATTCGGCTTGTGGAGGTGAGGATCTCGGCTCTAATCGTTTCGCAGAAGTTGGTCGAATCATCAGCTTCGAGCGCTTCCGAGTCGTCATTCTCATCGTCCTCCTCCTCCAGCTCAGTTGCAGATATGTCGCCGTCCAACTCCTCAACATCCTCTTGAAGAGACGAGGCATCCATGTTGCCATTGTCAGCAACATCCACATCCATTGCACCATCGCTATCGCTGCTGTCGGAATAAAGACCCCTCATCAGAGCAGGATCTGAAGAGAAGACTTGCGATGTTCAATAGTGAGGTACTGTTATTACTTGTTTAAATTACTACTCACGTTGTTGGCTCAAGTGAACCCGCCATGCTTGAAATCGTCCGAACTCAGATGAGCAAAAGCGGCAGTGATATTGATTTTCTCCAAGGTGTGACTGTTGACAATGCCGTTTTAAGTGGGCCAATGTAGGAAGCTCCTCCTCGCAGACGTCCGCTGGACAACGCATCGTTAAGATTCTAAACTGTAATTTGTTGTTTTCCTTTTTCATTAGATATTAACATTCAATGTTATCTTTCTATGTGCTCTTTCTTTCTATAGTTCTTGCAGCCTTGTATTCCTTTTTTCGTCTAAAACTTTCTTCCATAACTATATTGTTTTCTCTTAATAATGAATTTTTTTTCTGTATGAATATTCTTAAGCATATAACATGCTTAACAAATATTGGATATTGTAACGTAATTAAAAACCAACTTTGTAACAGAAAAATACAAATCACACGTTTGCATTTGTGCAATTCGTTAATTCTCAATTCGTTGTAACCAGTGGGTTGTGTTACAGTAGTTCATAGTAAACAAAAGAGTTGCCCAGAAAAAAATACTTTGTAAAAACTTTCAAATAACACTCTTACAATGGAGCGATTCGCTTATTTTCAATCAGTTGTAACTACTGGTTGGGTTACGGTAGTTTATAGTAAACATAAAGGTGCCCAGAAAAATCCACTCAAAAAACTTACTCTTTTGAATAGGAACGCAATCGCTTATTCTCAATTACTTCAAGGAATTTACTTGCACAGACACATACAGAACAGATTGGGATACGGTACCTTTAAGAAATTAAACTTGTCCAGAAATTTATCACTTTCCATTTAAAATAAATCATTGGTACGGATTCGCGAATTAATTCGCTCAAATTTCGTAAGGTTACGGTTCTGGGCAACTCTCCTGAAAATCAAGAACAGTTTCCCAGAAATGGGAGAAAATAAATACCTTTGAATATAATTTAAAAGTCAAAAGATATAAGCTTACATTCTCTAAACTTAGCGTAACTTCGCTAATCAATAGCAACTACAGCTTCGATAATTGTAATTGTAAGTCACATAAAGCACTTACAAAAGCATCTCAAGGTTTCAAGTAACTTTTCACTTGCACCAACAGTATTCCAATACTCGATAAGTTTAAGGACGAGAGTACGGTATGTTAAATATTTAAAAAAAATAAGTTAAATCATATCCCACCTTGCTGCAAATGTCGCACCGGAACGGCTTCCGATCAGTGTGGTTGACGGCGTGTTGTTGGAGACCTGGAAAAAACTTACATTTGGAAATATTTCAGTTCAGAATATACAATGGTAATCCTGTATAAAATGTTGAGCAAAAAAGAAGCATTAATTATTCGTCGTACCAAAATTTATTTTCTTTTTTTAAAATATACACATCGAGTTGGGTTACGGTACTTCTTAGAAAAGAAAAGAAAGAAACAAGAAAAGAACAGTTTCGCTTATTTTAAATAAGTTATACAGAGCTGGTTTGATTACGGTTTTTTTTCTGGAAAACAAAAGAAACTTGCCCAGAAATTGAATTAACTACATAACCGATAGGGTATAAAAAGGTATTGTCGATTTCACAGAATAATTCCTAATTTTGGGCATCATCCTGAGGGACAGATGGGCAGAAACAGCTAACAAACCTTGCTAATATTTAGGATCATCGACAGTGGCTTCTATTCCCTGATAATAACAACTACAAATTTCTAACCACGTTACCCTAGAATTGAAGACTAGACAATGTATATAAACATAACGAACCTTCGCAAGTCTGCGGCAGCTTCAGATGGCAGAAGCGCGGTCTGCGCGGAGATGCGATGTCTTCCAGCTCCGGTAGGAAGTCAGGGGAAGAGTGCGTACCGATTTTCTAAACAACGCATTATTTATATTTAAAATCTTTTGAATTGTATTATCCTGCTTTCAAAGTTAAGAAAAATAATAAACGTGGAATAGGTAATAA
Source organism: Allodiplogaster sudhausi (assembly GCA_945643635.1). Classification (NCBI taxonomy): domain Eukaryota; kingdom Metazoa; phylum Nematoda; class Chromadorea; order Rhabditida; family Diplogasteridae; genus Allodiplogaster; species Allodiplogaster sudhausi. The sequence continues at coordinate 5,672,791 of CALZFC010000009.1, forward strand.
CAAATGAACAAGGAAAAAAAATGTTCGGAACAAACTTTTCAATGTGTGGGAAAATGAGTTTTTTGTACTCTTAAAGAACAATAAACGAACGAAACTTATTTAAAAGTCAAAGTTGTTAGACGAGTCTGAAAAGTTATCGTACCTGGACAAAAATGCAGCAGCTTAAGCGTTGAAGCTGCGCGGTGCGCGGTTGTTGGGTGGATTGGGCAAGAGAAATACTGAAAATATAAAATTGCTGAAATAAGTATACGAATTTCAACATGAAATATAAACGATAGTTAATGTACCAATAAAGAGAAAACACATTAAATATTTAAATTCGTTGGGAAGAATGGCAGCATCAATTAACAGATGTATCAACTTATGAAGAAAAGAATTAAAAGCAAACCACGCTCGGATGTCGAAAGAATTTGATCTTGCTGCGCGCGCCGACACGCTGTCTAGTTCCAGCAATCGCAGACAAGAAGGGCTAGCCTGATAATAAAAGAACAACGTTGCATATTCAGCATATTTAATAATGTTAATTTTATCACTCATTCGTGAGAAAAGAAGACAAAAGTGCTAACAATAAGGGAATAAAAACTGCAATAGAAACTTGCAAGAATAACCATTAACAAATCAGCTTTTTCATATCAATAGCGGGATGAATGAGTTAAACTTTTCAATTACTTACTATTAGAAGTTGAGTCTCCAGTTGTTGATCGAGAGCACAAAGAGCAGCTTGGCTAACTACGCGGCCCGGGGACTCTCGCTTTCTAACTGAAACAAAAGAGCAGAATCGCTACGCTTACACGTTATAAATGTCATATCAAAAAGCGATTCAATATTACAAACATGAAATAAAAAAAGGATAAGTTTTAAGTGTTTGTTAACCCGAGATTTTCTTCCGAAAATTAAACGTTCCGTTCAAATGATGATTCCGAATATTTTTTTAAACATGGTCGAAAGTGGTACAATGTCACATTTTCTGTTCTCGCATCGCCTCGTCCCTCCTTGCCACCAAAATGTGACATCCGTTGTCACAATTCTCTTCGGCGGCCGCTTGCGTGTCACATTTTTGGTCACAATTTTGGATGGAACATTAATTGTGCGTCACATTTTTTTCTGTGTGCGTCGTGCAATCTCTTTGAGTAAGTAAATTTCAATGCAAATAGCATATTTTCATTTTGAAAACTATTTATGAGAATCAAAGTAAATGGTCCCCTCTTCAAATATGTTTCATGTGATTTATCTTCGACATCATATTTAAGTGCTCTTGCCCCATTCCGTAGTTAATCGCTAATGCTAAATCTATATTCCTTTCGTGACTCTTCTCCCCACCTTTCACGTCTCTTTCGCGCAGTATTCTTATGTTTACACTATCGCAAACTCTCTCCTTCTCTCTCTCTCTCTCTCTCACACTGTTCTTCTCAATCTCCCTTACTTCTCGACAAAGGTAGATTCCATTTATTACAGCAGACTTCCGGAATCGCAGCGTAACAACCCGCAGTGAACGAATGCCTTCTCTAGGAAGTTAGGATAGGCCCTTTGGCCAGGACCCATTCTCAGTCCTTACAGCGTCGTCTAACCTAACCAATAAGATAAAAAGACCAGACGGTGAAATGCAATATGGCTGGGTGCAACGCGAGTTCGTGGGTGGTGGCTAAAGAAGAAGGCACAGAACATGCCGCGCATACTTAATCCTCTGCGCGGATGCACATTCTCATCTCTCTCTCTCTCTCTCTCTCTCTCTCTCTCTCTCTGTCAAACACACCCTCTTCACACCCACCTCTCAACTCCCCTCCTCCTCATCCCTATCCCCCATAGCATCCTCTCTTTCCACATTCTCGTCGCGTGCGACACAGAGTAACGAAAGAGTATAAGAAATGAGCAAGAGGGAGGACGTTCGGCAAAGAGAAACGAGATCGAAAGTTTACCCATCACACGCTTTTGAGCTGCTTTCAGTTTCCGTTTGGAAGACGAGACGCGTGAACACGTCTTTTGGTTGTTCTAGCATAACCCGATAGCTATGAGTAAAGATAAAACGAAAAAAAAAATCGATGGATCGAGAATGTCTGAACGCCTTCTTTGTTCTCTTCCCTTCCATCGTCTAGACGGCGCGAAGGAAAAAGAGATCAGATAGCAGCCGGCTGCCGGCGGATTAAGCCTATCCAGCACGTGGAATTAATCTATATAACAAAGATCCCCAGCACCCCTTTCAAATAATATCGACTGAAATGCAAACATAGACAAATTTAGCGTTTATTTCAAAATATAATCTATGAAAATTGAGATCCACCCGCTTCCACAATTTCAGTTTTGCTACTTCAGCCATTTATAATGATATTTGTCACAAATTTGTTATGCACGGAATATAAAATGGCTCGGAATTTTTCCTGCAGTAAAGAGGGAAATATTGCGCAATCTTCAGGAGTGCGTCATAGCAACAAGAGTGCATTTCGAAAACTCTTTTCTCACTTGTTAAAATGTCCTCCGACATTCCTCGGTTGCGTTTCGCTTTGTCGCTTCCCGCTCGTAATTTTCATTGTTTGGAATATTGCCTCAGTGTGACTGTGGCTTATCACCTGAAGCTCCTTAATGCGCGTTCATGAATGGCAGCGAGAAGTGAGTGATACTACGGAAAATTTTGTGGCAGCGCACTTGCGCTTTCTATTCCTCTTTTTTCTCACCATTAATGCCCGACTGATAACATGAAATGACGGGTGGCAGAAAGAAGTTGCTATACTATTATTCTGTTCGTCTCATATTCCATTTAACATTATATATTTTTACATTATATATTTTTTCCTCACCGTACTTTCACTATTTTATGCTATTTTTGGAGCCGATTAAGTGATTGATATGCGCGTGTTGCTGAATAAATATCTCCTCTCTCTCCTCTCACGCCTGGCCACCATTATTCGACCTTGTGTGAATGGTAACCTCTCCGTGGTCTCCTTTCAGAGCGGCCGTTGTCCATTCCGGTTGGCCAGAGACTGTACAAGAGGCGAGTCTTCGTTTCGTCTTTCTTGATCTCGACTGGGAGGAAAGCAGAAGGAGAAAGAAGAGAAAGAGAAGCGGCGTCCGCTTCGTCCGCATCCGATGCGCCTCGTCCTCCGCACCTTCACGACCTTTGAGATTCCTTAGCACCCGCCACCACGAGAGAGGCTCCGTCTGCTCATTCTAGCCAGGCAGCAGCATCCACTCCACTCCGACCACACGACCAGCACTCCGCTTCCAGCAGCCGGTCCGTTTCATTCAATTGAAAGAGTTGTTACAGTGGCATCTAAAATTTGCAAGGGCATCGGCGGTATCGTATCATTGCTGTTTAAAGAAAGACATTGAAAAAGAAATAAATCACAGTAAAGTGAACATAGCCCAACAGGCTTGTAGATATTGAATGAGTAATTTCCCTATTCAGTAGTTGTGGGCATGGGTGGAGCCATACTGCGCGGGCACTTTACAAAGACATGGAGAGAGACAGTGAGCGGAACGAGAGAGTAGAGAGAGTGAGAGGGAGCAAGGGATTAGCTGAGGTACGGAGTGCGCAGAGAGGGAGAGCAGGCGTTAAGCTACACTACCAATCAATCACGTCGTGTCACATTCATGTGGCATGCGGAGAGTAACATGGATATCACATTTTCTGTATATGTTCTACGGATTATATTCTGTTTTTCTCAAATTTTGCTTGAAGTACTTTATTGGTACTCTTCAGCTATGTCTTTTATTTTCTAGTAGTTACGAAGATAAATCCTATAATCACAATCCTTATCCTATTTAAGTGATGGCGACAGCTGATCACTATGGCAATATCCATTACCTCAATAGGTTTATGATATGAATACAATATTGGCATCTTGGTAAATTTAACTCTCACCAAGGAGTCGCGATTAGGGGGTCTACTGCAAATTCAAAGTGCGATCGTCTTCTGACTGATAGCAGTGCGTCCGTAGGAAAGGGGAGAGAGAGAGAGATAGAAAGAGAGAGAGAAAGAGAGATAGAAAGAGAGGGAGAGATAGAAAGAGAGAGAGAGAGAGATAGAAAGAGAGAGAGATAGAAAGAGAGAGAGAGAGAGATAGAAAGAGAGAGAGAGAGAGATAGAAAGAGAGGGAGAGATAGAAAGAGAGAGAGAGAGAGGATAGAAAGAGAGAGAGATAGAGAGAGAGATAGAAAGAGAGAGAGAAAGAGAGAGAGAGAGAGGACAGTCCAAAGAGTAAGAGAGTGCTAATGATAATGGCAGGAGAGAGAATATGCATTGATTTCTATCGGCCCCAATCTGACTATTCATGGACTGCGCGTAGTCGCTGTTTGAGCTATCTTCTTCACTGTTCGTCATAGGGTACGCTTTAGGGTGCCTCAAAAGTCTTGATCATCCTTGTTATCTCCACATTATCTATAAATCCCCGTCCATCATCTGCAGTCTCGTTGTCCTGCTCTGACTGACTCTCTTCCCTCTCCTGTTCTGTAACCTCCTTCCCTGTCTCTCTCTCTCTCATTCTCTCTCTCTCTCTCTCTCTCTCTCTCTCTCGTATAAACACCCAGTGGCTTTACCATAACAGTTCATCCTCCCCCTTTGACGTATTGGTTCGTGCGCCATCCCCGAAATCCACGTCACGATCAGCATTCTCTAGGTTCTTCTACTCAGTCTTCTCTCTTTTCGATCGTTGACAGGAACCCCCGAATTCTTTTATAAATCGGTTATTTAACATGACCAACTGTGATAGTAGAATTTGATTGTAGACGTTTTGAGAAATGACGATTAAAAGGGATAGAATAGGAGAGAGTGAGACAGGAGAGGGAGGGGAGAATGATAGTTAGGTGAAAGAGAATTAGCAGCTTTTGTGTCTCCCTCTGCTTCCATTGTAAAGCGTGGCATGACACGTGATTCACTCTGTCCCCTTGTGGCTCATGCTCACCTGTCTACTTCGAAGTGCGAAGTCATCTTCGATTTTTATTGCTGTCCGAATTCGTCTCTATTGAACATGAGCAATCTGCTTTCAGCAACAACATTGACTTCTTAGACAGAACGCCTTGCTCTCTGCAGTCTTCTCTCCGCTTCTTCATCATTCCTCCTTGTTCGCTTGATGTTTTCATCATAGCTGATTATTTGCCGGAGCGCGACTTTCTTGTTGCAAATCTTCCACGCGACTTGACTATCTAAGATCTCAATAAGTCTGCAGATTTGGCATATAATTTGCCTGAAAGGATCCACATCCGCCTGATTCCTATCTTCTCGAACATGGAGGCTCGTCTTCTTCTTGTCCTGCCTGCTTCTAGTATGCCTTGAAGAATGGAGCTCTTCCCATAACAAAAAGAAGCAAAAAGAAAGAGGGTGGCGATCGAACCTCTTCGACAAGTAGAAACGGTAGAAACGGAGGCTGATCGACGAGTGAATAGGGAGACAGGGCGAACCGTCAAAGGATGCCCTCCCCTGCGTGGCAGGTCCGTCTTCCCTCTCTTTTCTATTCACTTCTTAGACCACCACTTCTTTCATTTCTATGCCTGTCCAGTGGGTGGAGCGTGAGGCATGACTTGGATTGCGCATATCTGCTTGACTTCTTCCTCTCTTTCATTCTCTCTCTCTCTCTCTCTCTCTCTCTCTCTCTCTCTCTCCCTCCCATGCTGTTCCCATCTGATAAAGTAAGCGAATTTGATGTTCTATCTCAGTTAGACCCTACCATGCGACATGCCGACCTCTCTGCCACCTCGTAACTGTTCCCGAGTCTTGATTTCTCTCTCTCGCTCTCTCTCTCTCTCGCTCTCTCTCTCTCTCTCAGCTGATGGCGCCAACTGATATCATAATAGCTTGCGCCTTCTGGTAGTATGACAAAAAGGTGCTCACGCTCCCGCTTGCCTTCCACTGCTGCGTTATCATAGAGGAGTGGTGGCCGTTTTCGTAGAGGGTAAAAGTAAAGAATTCTGAAGACTTCCAAAATATTCTAGCTGAGTAGATTAAAAGGTGCTAAAATACGCGCCGTTTGGAACGATTAGCTTAAAAATTTCTAGAAGACATGGACGCAGGTGGTTAGCTATTTTTTTATTTTCTTTTTTTTTTGTTAGGAGATGAAAGTTAACTAATGATGTAAACTTTGTTGAGGCGAGCGAGAGATCGCCGCTTCTGCTCGCGCAGCTCTCCCCGCCCGGGGACAGCCGGAGTGGTCCGCGCCGCAGCCAACGACCACACGCGCTACTCTCCGCCTCCCCTTCTTCCTCAAGGGAGTCTCTTCTCTCCTCTGAACACACCACGGACTACGGCATGGCTGAGGCTGTCGCCGCTGTGCTTGGCGGAAGCCACCATGCAGTCGTGCAGTCGGGCGAGGACAACCTCAACATCTACGGGTATCGCACTACGAGGCTTAGGAGGGTTTGTTCGAGAGAGAGGAGAGAATGAGAAAGAAAGAGAGAGAGAGGAGAGAATGAGAAAGAAAGAGAGAGAGGAGAGAATGAGAGAGAGCAAGGGAATGAGAGAGAAAGAGAGAGAAAATTTGAGACGTAGAGATAAGTTTGCAGATTCTCTTCTGGTTCTTTTCTGTTGTCTCCCTCGGCATCTTCCGCCTCCTCGCCCATTGGTCTCCCAAGACGTACATCAAGTTCCGCGCCGTGCGCTGCTCGCTTGCCGAAGCGAATCTGCTTTTTGTTATGTAAGTCTTTTCATCGAACATTATCTCGTAATGGTTTTTTTTGTTGTTGTCTTACATGTAGTTTGTTTCGCCTGCTGTTCTATTAGATCAGGGAGGGGGCGATAATATTTTGAGGCACACACTCGACAGTTCTCTCTCTCTCTCTCTCTCTCTCTCTATCCCTCCGAGTTTGTTTTCCAGTGACGACCACAACATCCAGAAGGTGCGCCAGATTCGCGTGACCCATGCTGCGCACGGCGAGCATCTTCTTGTGCCGAATGGTGACTCCATGGACAGGGTAGGACATAGCTTCTCACCATTATGTTTAAAGTATATGAAACCCCTAAAAAGACTGACACCTGCCTACCATACTCTAGACTTTCGTTTTCACAGTACTCCTTTGAATACACTGTTGCGTTCTTACGAATCTCTTTCATATTCAAGGTTACTTCTTTCCGTTGGTTCACGTTTCGCAAGCTCAAGTTCATCTGGCTCGAGCATGAGTACCGCTTCGCGACTCCGGCAGATATTGATTGCTCGGTTTGTTTGGTTTTTTTTTCTTTTCAATTTTAAAGGCGGCGAAAGGTAGGAGAGAATTTTTCCTCCAATTTCTCCCATTATAATTTTTTGTGTGTTTTATTTCTTTTCTGTCTGTATTCTAATCGTGTTCCACGTTCCTCGATTTGAGATGCGAGTGAGCACGCTGCAGTCGATGTCGAGCGAGGCCGGCCTGTCCAGCGAGGAAGTGGCGAGGCGCATGATCACCTACGGCCTCAACTACATCGAAGTCAAGCTCACGCCCATTCCCGTGCTGCTCTTCAAGGAGCTCATGTCACCCTTCTATATATTCCAAGTCTTCAGGTATGAGCAAGCTTTGTTTTGCTATTTAACCAAATCACTATAAACTCGATCGATATATGTCGAAAAGAGTGAAATTGTGCTAGCGTCTCGGTGTGGTACTCGGACGACTACGCGGTGTACGCGTCGATGATCGTTGTCATGACACTCATCTCGATCGCTGTCGATGTCTGGCAGATTAATGATGAGGTTAGCAGGCATATACATGGTGGTTATAAAATATTACTGACTAAATATATTTTATATTTAAAACGAACAAACTTACCAAATGCAACATATATCCAGGAGAAGTCTCTGCGCAAGATGGTTCACTCAAAGGATACGGTACGAGTGCGAAGGGACGGTGTTGTGCGTGAGATTGACAGTGATCAGGTTTGTCATGTTTATTTTAATTATATACGTCTTTTTATATTGTATATGGTATGCGTTTAGTAAGTTGTACCAGGGAATTAAAGCCATTGTTGAAGACCCAGCCGAACCGGGTGGGGTTGTGGATATATGGCTTGGAAATCAGAGTTGGGATAGGTTGTAAACCGAGTTTCTGCTAGAATGTTGGTGGTTATGGGTATGGATGTAAAAAAAAACCAAGGCGGGTTAGTCACTTCGACTGTACCATTTTTCCCGTGAGTTATACTGCCAGTCCATGAGCTGCAGTGTTGCCAGATAACCACACTTAAATTGCAGCTGGTGGTGGGCGACGTGCTCGTGGTGCCGCGCCATCGCTCGACCATGCACTGCGACGCCGTGCTCATGAACGGTCAGGTCATCGTGGACGAGAGCGTCCTGACGGGCGAGTCCGTCCCGATCACAAAGGTCGGTTCGACTGCACCAAACATATTTCCTCCCTTCTTGTTGACCCTTCGCTCGTCTTGGATCTTTCTTAGATCTTGCTTCTCTTTTAAAGACGTCCTTCGCCGGAATTGACGAGGACAACAGCGGCGGCGAGCTTCGCTTCAACATTGAACGGCACTCCAAGCACGTTCTCTTCTGTGGCACGGCAGTCATCCAGACGCGCTTCTACGAGGGAGAAGATGTTCAAGTCAGACATTACATGCCCAACTTTACAAGTTGTTGTTGTTTATTTGCGAACATCATTCAAACCTTGCCAGGCCATCGTGATCCGCACGGCGTACTCTACCCTGAAGGGTCAACTTGTCCGTTCCATCATGTATCCCAAGCCGGTCGACTTCCGCTTCACCAAGGATCTGCTCAAGGTTTGATCATTCAATGTTTCCCACACCTTTATTCATTTTAAGGTAAGCTTTATTAATTCAATTTAATTGAATATGTGTTTCCAGTTCGTGGCCTTCCTCGCGTCGATCGCTGGCTGCGGCTTCATCTACACCATCGCCATCATGATCCATCGCGGCAACGAGTTCGGCCGGATCGTCGTGCGCGCCCTCGACATTGTCACCGTCTGCGTGCCTCCCGCACTTCCGGGTTCGCCGCCACCCCTTTTCAGAGAGATTAAAACGGATTGTCCCGACTTTCCAATATTCAAAACCTTGTTCTCATTGAAGCTGCGATGACGATGGGCTCAACGTTCGCGATGTTCCGTCTGAAGAAGAAGAAGATCTTCTGCGTGTCGCCGTCCATCATCACGACGTGCGGTGCCATCAACGTCGTCTGCTTCGACAAGACCGGCACGCTCACCGAGAGCGGTCTCGACTTCTTTGTAAGGAAATCTTATTAAACGAACTACCGTACTCTCTTTTGATTACGCTTCTTTCTCATTAATATCCGTTCTTACAATTGTCACGTCCATATATTAGTTCAACAAGGAGGATTGCAGTTGATGCTGAGTGCGTTGCAACCGAAGGCGTCGTCGAGTGAGGAGAAGTTGTCGGCGCGCTTCACGGGCGAGCTGCGCACGATGGAGCTATCCAAGGTTCCGCCGCACGCCGCGGAACTCGTGAAGGCGATCGCGACGTGCCATTCCCTGACTAGGTCTGCCGACTCGTGTCTCTCCTCCCCTCCCGACCACCACGGCCGCCAATCTCACGGAGAGAGCTCCATCATCCAGAGGTCACCCTAGGCTCAGTCTTGCGCGCATTTCCCTCATTTCCTAACCGGCCGTGCTCGAAGAATGCATACTCCGATTATCGATTGAATACCAGGCTATTGATTGAATGTCATTGATGGCGATGCATGCCTTCCTTCCTTTCTCTCGCTTAACTAAATCAATGTGCTTATGCATCTCGTGCCTTCTTTTCGCTTTCCCTTCCCAGCTCTCTTTTTCTCTCGCTCTCTCCGTCCGGCGTGGTCGAGGTGGTTGTGGTTGGTTTACCGTGATATTTTTTTTTTTTAACTGTCACTCTGTCGTCTAATTCCTTTCATTCGTTTCCATTTTTCAAGTCCCCTTTTGCTCTTGTAAAGTGATATTTATGTGTTAATTTAGGATTGACGGCGAGCTGAACGGAGATCCGCTTGATCTCGTTCTCTTCAACCAGACGAACTGGACGATTGAGGAGGGAACGGGTATCCGCTTTTTCTTTTGTACATTTGTTGAACTTGGGAAAGCAAGAAAAAAAGGATGGAAAGTACAGAAATTCGATAGAAAGCGAGAGAGAGAGAGAGAGAAACATTGTCCAATACAACGGCCCTAAAATTGCAGAGGACCACTCGGGCAACGAGACTGGCCACTTTGACTCGGTGCAGCCGCCAGTTGTTCGTCCGCCTCCCGGTCACCCCTATCCTTCACCTGAGTACTCGGTTGTCCGCGAGTTCACCTTCAGGTTTGCATGATAACCTGCAAATTGAGTATATACATGATATTGAGTATATACATGATAGATTGAAAGGAATGGGTGATCTAATTGTGCTCAACTTTGCAGCTCAAGCTTACAGCGAATGAGTGTAATTGTGGGTGCGCCCGAGGGAGGCGCACGCGACATGGTACTCTACTCGAAAGGTTTGGCACTCTTTCATTTTCCATCTTTTATTTTTTTTTCTTGGTTATTTATTTTCATGCGGTAGTAGCTAATGGTTTCGTTTTCAATAAATTATTTCCATACATTTTGTTTTCGTTTGTTACTCAATTTTCACACAGGATCTCCCGAGAAGATTCTGTCACTGTGCCGGCCTGAGACGGTGCCCGCGAACTACATGGAAGTCGTGAACGAGTACGCGCAGCACGGCTACCGCCTCATCGCTGTCGCCCGCCGCTCACTCGACATTGGCTACGTCAAGGCCGCCAAGATTGCGCGCAATCTGGTATGCAACCTATAAGGAGTTTCTATACATACTTATGGATACTGTCAGCCTTTTTCTCTTTTATAGTCAATCAAAAACATATAAAATACTGTTTTCGAAAAAAAGAGTAAGTAAATAATATTCCTAACCAGGTCGAATGCGACCTCGAGCTGCTCGGCATCGTAATGATGGAGAATCGTGTGATGGCGCAGTCGCTGCCGGTCATTAACCAGCTTAACAGGTAGACGGTGGCTTCAAGAGTTCTCTTTAGGCTTCTATCTATTTCAATCTTTAATCTCTCCAATCTTCTCTCTCTCTCACTTTATCTCCATCTTTCTCCCTGGTTCTCTCTCTCTCTCTCTCTCTCTCTCTCTCTCTCCGAAGTGGGTTGCTTGCAGAGCCTCGATCCGAACTGTGATGGTGACTGGTGACAATCTGCTGACAGCGATGAGCGTGGCTCGTGAGTGCGGCATCATCCGTCCGGACAAGCGCGCCTTCATCCTCGAGCACAACAACGACGAGAAGGACGACCTCGGCAGGACGAGACTCACTCTCAAGCAGGCAAGACCAGGCTGCTAAGAGATTCCATTGTCATCCACCCCTTTCAGTCTGTCTCCTCCTCCGATGATATCAACGACGAAGGCTCGTTCACCTCAGACAACGAGATGCATCGTTTCATCAACTGCTCCTACCACATCGCAGTCTCGGGTTAGCTAGCATCGCTTTTACTTATTCTTTACTTACAGATATATGATTGTAAAGTTGTTGTAAGAGTACTTCTATCAGAGTCCCCATCCCTCTCAACCTCTCCTCCTGTCACAGGTCCGACCTTCGCCGTCGTGACTCATGAATACCCCGAGTTGCTGGAGCGACTCGTGGCCGTCGTGGACGTCTTCGCCCGCATGGCTCCTGAGCAGAAGAAGCAGATCGTCAACCTGATCCAGACCCTAGACTGCACCGTCTCCTTCTGCGGCGACGGCGCCAACGATTGCGCCGCGCTCAAGGTCCTTGTTTTTTTCTCTTCGTGGTCTTGTTTTTTACTCTGGCAAAAAATTATTACAATTGTAGATTTTTGTTTACAAATATTAATGACAAAATGTTTAAAAGTAATAATAATGCAGAATAATTCAGGCAGCCCACGCGGGCATCTCGCTGTCCAGCGCGGAAGCCTCGATCGCCGCCCCTTTCACCTCGCAGATTCCGAACATCACTTGCGTTCCCGAGATTATCCGTGAAGGACGCGCTGCACTCGTCACTTCCTTTGGCATCTTCAAGTATGTCTTGAAAAGGAATAGCTCCCCTAACTCTTCTAGTCACGTACTTTCTTCTGATAGCCGATCCTAATTAGTAAAAAAAAATTGCAGAAAAAGATCTTATTGCTAGATACATGGCTGGCTACTCGCTCACGCAATTCATGACAATCATGCAGCTCTACTGGCTGTCGAGTAATCTGACCGACATGCAGGTGTGCCTGCTGGACTATTTCTTGTCTCGTTAATTATTTTGTTGTTCAACTATCATTAATGTTTAGGGATGAAACCACTACTGAAAAGATAGAAAACAAATGTCCTCCTCCCTCTCTCCAGTTCATGTACATTGACGTGGCCCTGATTACGATGATCGCCTTCGTGTTTGGCCGCACGCCCCCCTGCGAGCACATCTCCTCCACTCCCCCGCCCATTCGTCTCCTCTCTCTCGCTTCCGTCGCTTCCATCCTCGGACAACTCTCGATCAACTTTGGTGCTCAGGTATCGATTGATAGATTCGAACGTTATTTTCATTAATTATAGAGAGAAGAAGGAAAAATAAAAATTTTAACAGAAATCTTAATATTCTTTCCAGTTCTTCATCTTCGTCTCGACAGCCCAGCAGCCCTGGTTCGTGCCGTACACAGTGCCAACCGGCGATGACGACGATAGCAAGAAGTCCATGCAGGTCAGGGGAATCGTGTAATCTTCTGTTAGCAATTCAAATAATATTTTCTTGTATTCGTCTTCAGGGAACAGCGATCTTCTGCGTCTCGATCTTCCAGTACCTCGCTCTCGCTATCATCTACAGCAAGGGACTCCCTTATCGCAAGACCATCTTCCACAACTACGCTCTCATTCTTCTACTCACCATCTTTAGCATCGTCAGTTCCTTGTTTTCCACTTGTTCTACTTTAGGTGAGATAGTTGAGTATGCTGTTGTTGTTAATTTGTGAGTCCTTTTTTGTGTTTGTGTTCCTTTTAAATATTTTTTTTTGAATTTGAATTTTAGTAGCTGAGTTTTGCTTAAGGTGAACGTGTGGATGGTGCTGATGCCTCCCGAGTGGCTAGCGACCCGGATGGAGTTCGACATGCTGCCGCAGTTCGAGTTCCGTCTCTACGTCCTCGAGATCGCCATCGTCGGCGCCATCGCGGCCTTCGCCTTCGAGACCGCCATCATCGATCATCTGCTGCATGATCGACGACAAGTGTACGCGACATGCTGTTTCTTATCTATGTTGCTACAGTAGCTGCATCTTACCTGAGTTTGATGGACTGCACAGCAGATTTAGCCAGATTGATTTAAAGATAGAGTCCGTTCCCCGAATGAATTTATTGAATATACTTGCTATGAATCACCAGCTGCTCTTCATATGTTGCCTCGCGTTGCTTTCGAGTAGTTGCTGATTTCTGTTAATGAGGGCTAAGCATGGTTCATAGCAGGCTTAGTTACTTCTTTCGCTGGCCAGTGTTTAAATACCGTCCAGCTTCGTATATTTTCGATAGGATCCTCCAACAAAACTCGGAAGGATACAGCCTATTTCGTATTAAAACAAGCCTAAACTTGTGTGTTTTGAGTGTTTTTTTTATATAACATTAGGAAGGGTCACCGCTTTTCCATGCCTATTTTTTCTGTGGCAAAATTGAAACCGAATTAAAGACTGTTGCTGGCCCTTCTACCAAATAACTGGTTGCTGCTTGGAGATGGCGTCGCATGAAGTTGGCGCGTCCATCCGGCGTCCGCTCCGCTCCGATCGCGTTTGCCTCGCCATCCGAAGAGCATCCCTGCACTAACATCGAGCTTGGCAGAAACCCCGACGACACTCCTCGAGGCAGTCGTGTTTGCAGGTCACTCACTCATTCACTATGCTGCCTTCTCACCGTGCTATCTTTTCTTTCTATACTATTAGGCATCTGCTAACCGTTGTATTCCTTAATGGTATGATAAGTGATCAAAGATCTCTTAATCAGAGGAAATGTATTAGATGGCTGAAGCGTTGTCGATTCGATAGCACTGGCAACCGAAACGAGGAGATCCTTGCCGAGATAGGCGCGGAGCCTGCCTGGCTCTCAGACTATGTGCAGCGACTGCCGGCCGAGCTGCGACGGCCACTCACTGCGAGAAGTGTACGGTAGCTATTCGCATGGGGAATACGGTAGCGTATTATGGACAACACTCGAAATGTCATTTTATTAACAACATGAACGGTAAAGATCCGTGATGGCTTCAAAGTGTGATTGTTGTTAAGGTGGTGTCGCCGAACGGAGCCCTTCCCCATGAGTTCCCCGTCGCAGAATTCGTCTTCGAAACTGCATCAACTTCGACTACGGACATCGCCCCCGTGCACGAGACGAATTTTCCGATCCCTGAAGGCGACTCCGTCGTCTGATGCCAGTAGAGTCGTCTGTGACTCATTCCCTGATGATGGCCTCTTCTTCTCACTCTTCGCATTCTAGCAGGCGATCAGCTTTACTTTCTTTCTTCTTTTATCACATAACCTGAATGCCTGCTTGCAAGGCTCCTTCTTCTTCTTTTTTCGTCCTTCTTTCTTCTCCATTTGTTTCCAATTTCCCCAGATTGCTAACCAAAAAGAAAACATGATCAGGATTCCGGTCCATCGTCATCACTTGTTCGCATTAGGCACCTCGTTTCTTTGTTCAGTTGAAAGATCACGCATTTGCCGTTGATTATGAAAGAAGTCTTGCTAAAAGTCCTGAAATAGGTTATAAGTTCTCACTGTTGTTGATGTTTTGGCGTATCTCATGGACAGATACAGTATTCACACTAACCCAAGCAATAATGTCATCTCTATAGAATGTATTTGGTTTTCCGTCCCCTGTATTTGTGCTGTTGTTGTTAGGTATTCTGCGTTCTCGATCAAGCCATGACATCCGGTTTCGTCACCTTTCCATGAAAGGATCCCTCCTGTTACTGTAGCCATCGTCTGGATCTTTCTCATTCTCTTTTAATGCAAACACAGTCACTATTCTGTATTTTTTTCCTATTAATCTTTTCTCCCTATGTCACATATTATTTACTAGACCCATAGTGCCTTAAGACAGCCGACGTGATGGGCCAAATATTGATGATTTGGGCGTTAAGTTGTTTGGTTAGCGCCCTACTTCCATCTGCAAATCATCTCGCATATCCGCCATTTGCTTTATCTGTTATAATCTACAGATTTGACATGCACCAGACAGACGGACATGCAGATCATTTTCCTCCCATGACAAAATGTTCACCGCCATAGCCTCTCTAATCTGTCACTATCAACTAACGTTGATCTTTCAAAGTTACGCATTCGTTCATTCTTCCATTGATAAATTGTTGCATTTCTAAATGACATTTACATGTGGACAAACGCGGTACAAATGTATGAGAATGAAAATGTCGCTGAGGACAAGGATGTGTCACTTTCTTGATGAGACAGCTTCTCCCAGATGTCAGCTCTTGACAATGACGGGAATTCTAAATGGAAATAGGTTACCAACGCTTCCTCCATTCATTCATATAACTTCTTTACTTCTAGGAAACCATCATAGATTGGTGAGCGCTATCGCATAGCACTGGAATGATGGAATAAAGGCAGCGTTCACCGGTGAAATCCAGTTGACGTATCCAAACCATTCCCAGACGTTTGCTGCGGAATTCTGGATAACTCAACTAAACGCACAAGTTGTCTAAACATGTGTTTGTACAATTGTAAGGTTGTCAGCATCATGCTGACAATTGGATCAAGCCCGTCCTCATTCCTTGGTAGGCTCTGACCATCAACAATGTCCGATTGTTGCTTTCATCCTTAGAAGCCTTGCTTGATTGCCACTAAGTGCTAATTTCTAGTACCACCGTCTTCCTACTGTGTTTTTGTTGCTGAGCATCCGGTCGCTTTTTACGGCAAGGCTGGTCGCCTCTTGGCTAAGCTGCCTCGAGGTCAGCTTATCCTCTTCCCGCCCGAATCCAGATTCCTTGTCTTCGTTCCTCTTCCCCATCTCCCTCTCCCTCTCTCTCTCTCTCTCTCTCTCTCTCTCTATCTCTCTCTCTCTCTCTTTCTCTCTCTCTCTCTCTGTCTCGCTCCCTCCTATAGTTACTTTTCGACCTGTAGCTGCCAGGAGACAAACAAAAAGTGGGTGTGTCGTGCCCGAGAGCATTTCTCCTTCCGTCATCACGTAGACACCAGATGGACGAGAAGAGGGGCCATCCCGGTATCCCCCCTCCCCGACCCCTTCTACCTCGCTCTCTCATTTCCCCGAACTCTCTCCTCCGGTGTCCCCCTCCCGGAGGTCCTTGATAGCCGTCGGCAAAAGCTATTCTCTCTCGCTCTGTTTCATTGCTACTACTTTTATGGCTATAAAGCGGTGTGCGCGAACTTAGCCTGAGACTGAGAAGTGGGCCCACTTGGATCGCCAGTCCAGTTCCTTTCATTCCCAATGGACACCAGTTCTCTCAGTTTCAGTACTTTTCTGATTAATCGGATGTTCTTCCTAAATTGAGTATTTATTTATTTATTTATTCGTACATCATAAAATATAGATGTGACAACATTAAGATTTATAATACCGCGTATGTAATGAGCAGGTGCAGACTAGGAAAATTAGAGGAAGGAAAAAGGGGGGAAGGGAGAGCTGAAACCTCCACACCTCTCGGCGTGCGACGGATGATATGCGGGGTGAGCGAGTTCCCGAGTAGGCTTTATATTTGCATTTATTCAAGCCTTTTGGCTAATTAGGCTCTTTATAACAGAATCGCTACTCTTCTGGTTGACTAACTATTCCGAGCAGTTGAATGGATAAACCAGTATCCAAAGTTTACTCGGTCACACACACTCTTTGTTTTGATCGCAAACTCTGAGAAGTTGGTTTTGGAAGAGTGAAGTAGAAAGTAAGCAATAGTCTCTTCCGAGTCTTGAATTAGAGCAAATGTTTGCCATTTCCTCGCTCTAGTCTTTATCAGCTGCCGATCTGAATTAAGGCTCGCGTGATCCTCGCGTTCTCAATTACTAGTGACGTAGAGTTATGCCTGTATATTTGCTCTTATAACACCTGAGAGGGAGACAGAGAAGATAGGGACAGAGAACAAGAGAGAGGAGTAGAGAGAGAGAGAAAGAGAGAGAGAGAGAGTGAAGGGTGTATCGAGAGGGTCGACCAGGAAGCCAATCTAATCGTAGTCAGGTGTGGTCGCAAATTAGCCAATTAATCCGATCGGGTGGAGGTGTTTCTCCTGAATAAAGGCGTAGTGATATGGTCGTTGCCTCTGCCAAAGTTTATTTTCTGTCTTGGGGAATTTTTAAACTTTAGCGTTTTACTGCGTGGTTGCCTTGGCCTCTGTGAGTCCCTGCACAGCAGCTTAGGAGACATGTTAAATCCACACAGATGTTGTGTGCGGCATCAAGCCGATTCGCTTCTCTAGATACTGAATAGAAAAGAATGTCGCTACTTAACATTAATATTTTGTTTCTTTTTGTAATTATACTTTTTTTGGTTTTTTTTTCTATCACGCTTGCTTTCACAAATTGCATACAAATTAGAAGATCCAATTTGTATTTGTTCACCATTTGCTTGTTTATACATGCAACCCATAATGAAGCCACCGCCTAATTGCCTGCGTCACGCCTGACCCTTATCTTCTTTTCATTTCTTCATTTAGAAGATCGAGCCTGGCAAGGTTGCCGAGCTAAACCAGTGATTCATTTTGACAATACCATGGAAGCCCATTTGCTGTGTTCTCACGAAAAGGTCACTCTCGAATCTTACTCACGTGTATATCTCTCTCTTTACTCTCTAGAAATGTTTTGTCGAGCAAGTTGCATACATTCCTCTATTTCTGTTTCTCCCTCTCTCTTGCTTCTTCGTTATCTCTACTTCCTTGCCTCCTTCTCTGTCTCTCCCTCTCACTCTGTTCGCTTCCTTACCTTGCATCCGAATCGGCTCTGCCCTGAAGCCATGAGGATGAGGCGTCACTCGTGTTTTCTTCACGCAAGCGCAATTAATTTTAGCTTTGGCTCTCGGATATCCACGACACTCTTCACGTTGATAATCTTCCAATCTGCTCTCTGGCTATGCCCTTTCTCCTTGCTCTCGCTATCTTTCCCTGACTATCTTTCGCTCTCCCTCACTTGCTTGAGTCGATGATCTCTTCTCATTTATCGCCAGATTTCATCGTCTTCCGCCGCCAGCTTAACAGTTAATCGGTAAGTCTCTCTCTCTCTCTCTCCCTCTCTCCATCCTCGCCATTTAGGCACCTCGTATGATCCGACGGGAGGAGCGTGCCTAAGGGAGCTTGGTCTCCCTCTCTCTCCCATCACCTCTTCTTCTCATCCTTCCTAGCCATGATTCGTGGCGCGGCCGTCCGCACGACTCGCGCCGGCGGCCGAAATATCGCGATGCTGACGGGGACTGGAGTCGGCGCGGCGCCGGCCAGCTCGAAGGTGCCCGATCGACCTCCGGTCGGCGCGAGAGGGCGAGCTTCCTCCGAGCGAATCAATCGAGCGAAGAAGAGGCGAGCCATTTTTTCTATTCAGAAAACAAACTTATATTTAAATTTACCTTTTTTCCAAAATGATATTGAAACTTCTTTGCCAGTATAATTAGTGATACAGTAAATTACTTATATTAAGAAATCATCAATATATGCGATTAGAACTTGAGCAGTTACCTTAGAATTAGTGTTAGTCATTCCCTCTCAACGCCATTGGCTGAATTGGCTGTCTTCTTCTTCTTGGCCTTTCTGGTCCCTCTGTGACCCGCAGGGCGCATGGAGAGCGCATGCTTAATGTCTGCTTCCACACATGATGAGAGCATGTCGAAATGAGCTTGGAAGAGGACGTTGAATGAGCGAACGAGAGAGAGAGAAAGAGAGAGAGAGAGAGAGAGAGAGACGATAAATGAGGAGTCGCAAGAGAAAGAGAGTAGGATGAGGTATGACTGGAATGCCCTAAGGAATGAAGATAATATGCAAAGGGGGAACATGAAGGATGTCCATATTCTGATAAAGAGAGGGCAGGAGAGATGTGACAGGGTGCGATGCACGAAACCAGCGGCGACCATGCCAATAATCATAATTAAGCGTCTCTGAACACTGAGAACACAGCAGGAGGGCATGCTAATCTATAGTACTCACATTTTCCCGCCGGCATTTGATCTTGTAATATCTTCGACCATTATTTTGCCCAATTTTTTAAAATTTCTTTTTTATCTCTGTTTATCTCTTCGAGCCTCTTATCTCTCTCTCTCTCTCTCTGTCTTTCTCGCTTCCTTATTTCTTGATCTCCTGCATATCTTCAAAACGAAATACCTTCTCTCCACAGGTTGCATGGTTGTTCTCTCCAAAGACGTTGGCAAGTTGCCAACCGGCCCGTGCTTGGTCCTGGATACAGATTGCAAAGGCTCTCTTTCTTGCATGAGTGGATACTCTCTCTCTCTCTCTCACTGAGTAATAGGCCCATCCGAGGGGCTCGGAGACTTCCTCGTCGTTACCGACGCACAAGCAGACATACCTATTTCACGATGGCGTTCCCCCTGCCTCTCTTAGAGGAAAGAGGAAACTGAGAAAGGAGAAAGAGAAGAAAAGAGAGAGAGAAAAACAGGAGAGAGAGAGAAAGGGAGAAGCAAGACAGAGAGTGAGAGAGAGAAAGAGAGAAACAAGACGAAAGAAGCAGAGACACACGCACACGCGTTGCATGGATATAGAAAGAAGAAAAGCAATGCGAGAATACAATTTGAATTCACATGCTCGATGACTAGGACGGAATGTTTTAAGCGTACGCGCCTCACGCGAAAATATCAGCTACAATCATCAGCGCATTTTCCCTCTATTTTTAGCGTAATTGATTGGCGTGTGGCAATTTTCTTTTTTTTACAGAAAAGAAAAATTCCACTGGTTTGACATGAACATTATGATGAATGTCCATGCAGGCAGCTTCTCGTTGCCATTTACCCTCTCTTGCTTTGATCAGCCATTGTGTATGGAGAATTGCTCATTGTCAGCTGGCTGGAACGAGAAAGAAAGAGAGAGAGAGAGAGAGAGAGAGAGAGAGAGAGAAAGAGAGGGAGAAAGAAGGAGAGAGAGAAAGAGAGAGGGAGAGAGAGAAAGAGAGGGAGAAAG
This sequence comes from Allodiplogaster sudhausi, assembly GCA_945643635.1. Classification (NCBI taxonomy): domain Eukaryota; kingdom Metazoa; phylum Nematoda; class Chromadorea; order Rhabditida; family Diplogasteridae; genus Allodiplogaster; species Allodiplogaster sudhausi. Next base: position 5,692,788 of record CALZFC010000009.1, read on the forward strand.
AGGGAGAGAGAGAAAGAGAGAGACAGAGAGAGAGAGAGAAAGAGAAAGAGAAAGAGAGAGAGATAGAGAGAGAGAGAGAGAGAAAGTACGCTTGACGTCGATGGAATCGGCGTCAGTGTCGTTCGGACGCGTCTCTTCACTGTGTGCACCTGTACAAATAGCCGAACACGACAGAAAATAGCTCACTCGTTCTTGCCATTTCGTGCGCCCCTCCCTCGCTCTCCTTTGCTCTTCCGGAAACGCCTATATGCCTTTGCCTTTCTTTGTCTATATTTGTGCTCAGGGAATCAAAACAACTTTTTTTAAATCTTTCTATGTACATTTTTGTTCTAAACTGACGGAGCCATGAGACAGAGTTTTTTTTTAAAATAAATGAATCGACCAATTTCTTGCCGCCAGGGCCGAGACGACTCAGTCGGCGTCGGTGCGGCTGATGCCAACGTCGGCCGCGCGGCAGTGTCGAGGCACGCCACCCGACACTCCCGATGATCTCGCTTGCAAGCGATCCAGGTATCCATTCCTTGTCAATTCATTATACTCTCTCTCTCCCCCGATATATTCACAGCTGGATTATATATTGTAAAAAAAAAGTAACTGAGATGAAAAGTAACTGGTATGATCAGTATTGTTGCTTGCTCCTTGATGCTGTTCCTTGAGCACTAATTCGTTTGGTAATCCTTGTGGCGGAAGAGCGCTTTGCCTCAACTCGTACACATACAACCGTTGAAATTTGCTGACCTCTTGCACTCTGGTGCATGTTAAACATTACGTTGCGAACACGGAGCAACAGCAACCGACCTTATAATAGTGTCTGATAATCCAAAACGGTGCTTCATTTGCGTAAGTAGTAGAGAAGTAAAGAAAGCAAAAAGAAAGGGGCTTGGCTATCAGTGCAGCTAGGACGGAAACTCGCAGTGATCTGTGTACGTCGCAATCGCATCCTGCCCCCCCCCCCTCTTGGTCCAGCTTCTCCTCTCCTCCGTTGCGGTGGAGCCTTGAAGCGCAAGATATGTATATGGCTACTTACTTCCCTTGTTGGCTTGACGCGATGATAATTTTCCGTTGTTGTGACTCTTCTCTCTCTCTCTCTCTTTCTCTCTCTCTCTCTCTCACTCCCTGTTTCTCTTCTCTGTCTCTCGTTTTCATTCAGCCTCTTTCTTCCTGCCTTTTTCTCTTCCTTTCTCCTCCATCTCTCTCCTGGAAGCCTGGCACTTCTGTGTCCTTGGGCCAAAGAAGCAGAAGCGTGGCAGATGATGCCTGCTACGATGACTCGTTTCCACCCCAGAAGAAGACGCACTTCATCAGCACAGAACACAGGCAGAAGGCGGCGATAAGCCGTGTCTTGTCTTTTCTTTCTTCTTTCGCTTTCGCTCTCTCTCTATCTCTCCTCCCCCTCTCGTGGTGCACTTCCGCAACTAGCCAAGAAGCACCCTTTCGATGACCTCTCCTGCCATGAGAGTGGTGACCGCCATCCGTGTCTGGCTACAGACGGGCTTCCATCGGGCGCGCCGTCGCTCCCCCTCCTCCCACTCGGCTGCGCCTCCTCCTGCCCCTCCTCCTCCGCTCACCATAACTCGATCCGTACACTTCAAGTCGACACCGATGCGAAGAAGCATACGACGGCTCAGCCGAATCGCGAGAAGGTTCGAGGGGAAAAAAGAAATAAAGATTCGACAGCCATCCCGTTGGAAGACTGCAAAACCATTCTAAATAATTAGATTTGGACTTTATTCTTCTTTGAGATGCAAATGCAAAGAAATGCGAATTTGAAATTTTATCGAGAGAAATATTTGCATTTAACTAAATCTATTTTTAAAGCTATTGCAATAATGCGAGCATAGTCGCTAATGCGATTCATGCGAATCGCATCTGCCGTCGTGATCTCTGCCTGAATCCTGGAAATTGACTAGCCATATTCCGGAGAGAGAGAGAGAGAACGAGAGAGCGTCACAAAGAAAATGCAAATGAGAGAAGGAGCTCATTCTCTCCAGAGTGTCACTCTCTCCTCCTTTTAGCGCAGTGGCTTCCTTTTCCAATTCCATTTTAGACATAAGGCACCGGTTGGCGGATGGCTCCTCTCTTTCTCTTCCTGGTTCTCTCTTGTTCGCTTTCAAACTCTCCCGAGTACGTGAGTTGAGCAAGCGCGGAAAGAAGAATGAGAGGTAAAGAGCGAGTAAGAGAGAAGAAAAGGACTTGGCAGTTGAAAGAGAAACGGAGATGAGAGGCGATCTTCCAAATAAGAAGGCAAAGAGCGCGCTCGTTTAAAACGTCCTTTCTTATTAGCCTGGCGGAAGACAAGACGCAACTAGAGAAGGACCTTGTGGAGGAGGGGACAACCAACGGCCATTGGCTGGTATCCCAAATGGATTCTTGACGGAGCGAGTGCTTAATGCAGATTTCTGTAGTTGAAACTCAATTTTCTTTCCTTATTTGTAATAATAAACAACATATTTAATAGATTATGCTTTTTCACTAATTTGTTCCGTGTGGGTGATTTAAAAAAAAGCACGATGACTCCCAGTCCCACCCCTTAACATATGACGACGGTTGTGCGCCCTTTCCCGTATGTGCTGCGTCTCCTTTCCACTCGAGACTCAACAACGCCATAAGATGAGCGCAGCTTCACGGCGGCCAACGACCGAGGCGGAGAGGAGCTGAAATGAAAGTAAGCGAGGGGGGGAGAGGAGAACGACAAGAACACGACCGACGACTGCAGAAAAGCAAACGAGACTAACAGAAGGAGAGAGAAGAGAGAGAGAGACAGAGAGAGAGAGAGAGGGAGAGAGAGAGGGGGAGAGATAAAGGAAGCGATATGACCTGGAACGCATCCTGAGATTTCCTTCCCTGCTCGCCCTTCACACTCACCACCTTCTGTCCTGGCACTGAAAGCTAGCAACGCATTTTTTTTCGAGCTTTCCTTAGTTACTATTCAGGTGCGCAATTTTTAAAGTTTTTTTTTTGCTATTTTATTCATAGCAGAGAAACACGTTGTCGAAGTGTATTAGCACTTTCTGTACTTAACGGGAAATAACGGACGGAAATAGCGGAAAATGAAAGCGAACATTTTGTATTTCCTTTATTCGATCTCTTTTATCCGTGACAATTGTCCACGGCATCATGAAGGCCTGGAATGAGCATGAATCGGTGTAATTTACCCTAATATACTCCTCCTTTAATCTAACCGCGTCTCTGTGCTTGCAGATAATGAACCGAAGCAAGAAATTGGGGATGGAAAAAGAAGATTGGAAAAGACAGCACGATAACAAGAGGGTGGATGAATTCAATGCGCTTTCTGTACTCGTTCTGTGAGCGAGGGTGGAGTATTATATTTCTAGCAACTCTCTCTCTCTCTCTCTCTCTCTCTCTCTCTCTCTCTTTCTCTAACTTATTCTCTCTAGATTCAACACTAAATTCTTTGTTGTTATTTGCCTTTAAAGAGCTAATTATTGCCTTTTTATGGAGAAAAAAAAATTGAAAATGTCAATTCATTGTCATGCAATACTTCTTCTTCTGCAAAGTTGAGCCAAGCTCTTGCCACGTGGAATATGAGCCGCCGCCTTTTTGGTTCTCACCAACTTTTGTCTTTTTCTCTTTGCCAGAATTAAAAGGGACGAGGCAAGACGTCAAAGAGAGTGTTTTTACTGCACCAGGACGACCTCTCGTCTCGTGTCATAGCCTGTCCAGCCATTTGTACCTCCTAAAAGGGGCCCTCTAACCCATCCCTCTTCCTCTCTCAGACGGAAGTCGACCATGCTGCGTAAGGACGAGTCTCCTCGGAGTGGCCTTCGTCCGCAGCACACGGTCTGCTACGCGCGCAGCTGCAGCGTCGCCGCTGCCACCTTCGGCGTCGTCAACCAGGGCAAGATCATCGCCGAGCAGAGGTCATCCGCTTTCATTTTTACTTTTTTTTAAAAATATTTTACTCAATAAAATTTTTCAATGTTATTTTTGAATTAAATATTGCTTTGCTCAAAATATTACATCCACCATTCAAGCGAATACTTGACACCAAACTATGAATATGAGGTATTTCAGAGGCTTCCAAAATGAATGTATACTCTTTTTTTAATTTATTTGGATCCAGATAACAAAAGACAAGCTCTAAAAAAATGTTCCAATGTGTTCCTACTGTTCGTTTTGTGCTAAATGTGCCGGTATACATGGTGGAGTTCTTCCGAAGAGGCACCGAAGTGATGGGGGTCATCTGCAGCACGTGCGGTAAACATTCTTCCATCTTCCTGCTTACGCCTACATGGTGGGAAACAAGTGGTGCAGAGCGGCCTGGGTCATGTCTCTGAGAAGGCGCATGAGGAAGTAGAGATGGCGTGGGATATTCATAGATAGTAAATATATTCCTAGGGGACTCTTCTTTGAGCCTTGAGAAGAAAAAGGCGGGGGAAAGGAATTTACATGGCAGTTAGTTTTCCCCTTTTTGATTGATAGTAAAGGGCATTGCGATCACATGGCCGATGTTTACAAGTATGTAAGCTGAGCGTGTTCAGCTTCTCTATATCCCTATATTCCAGTTTCGATTGACGTCGCTTTGTTTGAAAATGAGGGAAACAGTCTGTTGAGACAGAAAACTAATCTCTGACCCTTTTTGTTTTTTAGGAAGCTGAGTGACTACGGCCTTCTGCCGCCGGTGTCGATCGTGATGCCCGTGTCCGTGATGCCGGCGCCGACGCCGCCGGCAGTCCGTCGTGCAGCGATGGCCGAGGGCGCGCGCCTCCTCTCAGCGCCGCCCGCCATCAGTCGTCCCGTGTCCCCCGCGCCTCCCCCGACACCCCTCCACCCCCTCCCCTCCGCCCGTGGCCATCCGACCAGTCAGCGCCAGTCGTCCAAGTCGAGTCTCAAGGTGATCCAGATCTATGTAAGTGGCTCGTGGTTCGTCTCTACTTCTTTTCTTTGCTTTTCGAAAAATGCACTGATCCTCTACGAATCTTTCACGAGAGAACGCTCAAGTGATTTTTTTAAACAATTGAATTGAATTGAATTTATTACGGTATTAAAGTATTAATACACGTGATAACGAATAATAAGAAGTATACCAACAAAAACACAATGGAAAGATAAATATATACGGCCGAACACTTAGAACAAAAGCTTAAACAGAATAATGATAATAAAACTAATAAATGAAATGCTAAAAAGGGATGGAAGATGAGCCCTTGTGGTGGTTATTGAAGGATATTGGGGCCCTAACAAAGAAGGAGTGACTACGGCATTTGAGCTTGGACGCCGGGACATGGAGCTTGAACGAGAGACCTCGAGTTTTAGAGTGCTTGAAGACTAGATAGTGGGGGTTCTTGCGGGACAAGGTAAGGCGGCCACAAATTAATTTACGTACTAAATCAAGATCTCTATTTTCGCGCCTGACTTTAAGGGAAGGCAATTGGAGTCGGGAATTCCTAGCATGACTGTCTGGAAGGGAGTCAAAGGAATAACTAAAGCAACGGGTAAAAACGCGACGACTGAAATAATTCTGAACCTTCTCAATTATCTTGATATCTTTAATTCCACTTCTCTTGCATGCTTTACTTTGCATGGATGTTTACATGAAATGCGTCCCGTTTTCAAAGAGATGAGAAGTCTCATGCAAAGTGCTTAAGAGCGTAGGCATTCCTGCAACCTCTCACATGTCTACGTATGTATGCACATGGTTATTACCGGGAAAACTACTAGTTGCCGCTGCTGCTCCATGTAGTTCAAATATGCGTCAACATTCTGCGATCATGCGAAGACATCATAATTACACGTCATACACAGAGGACTTATGTGCAACGGATATGGCCAGCCACGAATTCACGGCGACTGAAGAAGGGGGCAGAGATTCGGAGAATGGATGAAACGTGGAAAGAGACGGGGAGACAGGGATGACGGAGAGAGTGAGAGAGAAGAAGAAGCAGAGATGCGGAGAACAGTGAACAGTCTGCCGCCGTTATTCCCGCAGGCTCTCTCTCTCTCTTTCTTTTTCTCCCATTCCCATCGGAGTGGCCTTGCAAAGAGCGCGCACTCTCCGCTGGTCGGGCGTAACAAATGAATGAATTGAGTGGCAAGCAGGGCGCCCTCCCCCCCTTCCCCGCTCCATCACTCCTTCCTTCATTCTCTCCGTCAGAGTGTCCATGTACCATCACCAGCCCACACTCCCGCCCTCCCGGCCAAAAGTGCCTCTTATAGTTGCAGAATCGGAGTTGTCCTCGGCTTTTCCACCCACACCCCTTTCTATCTCTTTTTTGCTGTTCGTATGAAGGCAACACACAACTTCGCCACCTGCGGTGCAGTTTATATCTCCCTCCTCAATTTACTTTCCTTCAGGGGGCCAACGGGAGCTTATATTTCATCTCTATTGCATATGGAATCCGCAAAGATATTTTTTCTGAGGAAAACAATTAGCTGGAAAAAGTGATAGGATACATCCCTTGTATAGTATGGCTGGGATACAGTATTCTTCTCTTGGCATAACTTATTAAACGCATGCGTTATTGCTATAAAAGTTCGTATGAGACTGTTCCGTGTCGCTAGAAATAGTAGTCGTGCAAGAGGAATGTATTGCTTGACTTGAAAGTGGGAATGAGGCTAATTGGTGTCGTCAGCGGCAGCACAGCCTGCGTCTGCTCACTTTCTCTGCACTCTTTCTCACTCTCATTCTCTCTCTCCCTATCTTCAGGATCGCATCCAGAATCTGCGTATCATAGGCGAGAGCGCGTCCTCGGCGGCCGTCTCTGACGACGCGCACGGCACCGGCGAGTACATCGGCGTCGACGCTCCCGAAACGGAAGCCTCGCAGGCATCTCTCTTTCTCTTTATCTCTCTCTTTCTCTCTCTCTCACTCTTTCTCTAGGATTCTTTATCTATTTCTCTCTCTCTCTCTCTCTCTCTCTCTCTCTCTCTCTTACGTTAATCTGTATCTGTCGCTCTCTTTATGTACATATCTCTCTCTATTCCTTCCTCAGCATCCCATATCTTTTCTTTTTTTTAATGGATTTTAAGACTACTGGAAGTCTTTGGATGCTACCAACCTTCATAAACTTGTTTTCTCTTTAAATTATAAATATAAAATAAATAAAAAGTATATGAAGTGAAGTATGTAATGTTCTCCTGCCCCAGGCCGAGATGCTGAAGATAGTCGTGCCGACCTCAGCGCCCTCCTCGTCCGCCTCCTTCGCCTCCGCCTTCCTTCCTCCGCCGCAGATTCGCAAGTCGATCTCGCTGAACGAGGCCGCGATCTCGGCGTCCACGTCGCGGGCCGCGGCCGCCGCAGGCTTGCAGTGCGACATCAAGGTGGGCACGCAGATTCAGACAGCTTATTCTTTTAAGGAGTTGTATTCATTTAATTGGATTGAAATACTATTTATATAAGTGAAAAACCATTTACTAGCTGTCTAAAAATATTACATTCCTTCCGAACTTTCTGTTGTAGTACTCATTTTGTTCCTCTTAATACCGCCACTCTCACACACCGTTCAGCCAATTATTTTAGGCTTCTTACTATATTGTTATTCTTACAGTTTGAAGTGGCATCGAGATGAAGTGAGAAAAAAAGATAATTGAGACGCACACGCACATTGTCTGCGGCAGTCAGCTGTAAAATGATGCGAGTTATCGGTAGAGAGAGATAGACGAGAAAGGGAAAAGAAATAACATAGCTAGAGAGAAAGAGAGTGCGATAGAGATCGTCTGAAGACGATGCCGACGTCGTTGGACGTCATCAAAACGTAATTAGCCGTACACGCTTGGCAGCGTTCTTGCGCCCTTTCGCAGCCAAGAGAAGGAATAAGAGGGAGAAGGAGCGAAAGAGTGAGAGAAGCGAGAGGGAGAGAGAAAGCGAGGATGAAGAGAGGGGTCGAGTCTGCATAAGATCAAAGGAATAAGAGGGAGAAGGAGCGAAAGAGTGAGAGAAGCGAGAGGGAGAGAGAAAGCGAGGATGAAGAGAGGGGTCGAGTCTGCATAAGATCAAACTGGGAGAGATAATTAGAGAGAGAGAGAGAGAAAGAGAAAGCTGACATGAGAGTATAGTGTATGTATACAAGAGTGATGTCGGCGACTGATTAAATCCGCGGTTGCTCTCTGCCTCTCTCTCTCTCTGTCTCTCTCTCTCTCTCTGTCTTTCTCTCTCTCTGTCTCTCTCTGTCTCTCTCTATATCTTTCTTCTGTTTCTTGCGCCCATTCATAGCCTATACATTCCGCACAGCGTCCTCGAGATGAAAGGACGTCCATTGCTTTCTGCTACATTTTGGCAACAACGCCATGTTATTTAATAGCTAGAGAGAAACGCCAGATTATGACCTGCACTTTCATTACCTGAATTGTAAAACGTAAACTTTTTTCTAGAAATAATTCTGTACGCAAGCTCGGTGGGCGTTCGGCGGAAAAGATTGTGAACTTACGATGAAGTTTTCAAGCTACCACTAATATCCATATTTTGCTCTCCCCCCATCCGCTCTCATTTTTCGGCTATTTCTTTCCATCAACAACTATTTACTTTGGTCGCTTCCGCATATGGCTCTGCTCATATTACGTACTTGCTCTTCTGCTACGTCACAAGCATAAGTGTCCATCTTCATCCTTCCTTTCTCTGTCTCTATCTCTCTCTCCCTTTATGTACGAGAGCCAATTTTTTTTATAACTCGCTGTCGCTCTCTTGGCACACACTCGGTAGTGGCTGTAAATAGAGAGAGAGAGTGAGAGAAATAGAGTGAGAGAGAGAGAGAAAGAGAGATTCTTAGGATAAGAGAGTTATAGTAATAGTGTAGGTCTGACCGGAAACCGGCCCGTATTGCCAAAGTTGGCAGAAGCTCCAGCTTAGAGATTCGTTGACGCTTTCTACCATTTTCCCACGCTCAAAATAACCTTGTTCCGCACCAATTTATATCTCTCGTGTTAGGAGAGAAGAAGAGAGAGCGACTATTTCCATTCTGCAATCTCTGGGAAAGCATGACGGCTGCTCTTCCAGGGGCGGACAAGTCTTAGAAAGAGAGAGAGAGAGAGAGAGAGAGAGAGAGAGAGCTGTGAAAAAAGGAGAAGTGGGATGCACTTGATGAATAAAGTTGCGTGAGAGTTGAATCTGAAACTGGAAGAGGGGCAATGTGGGAGGTTCAGGAACGGCGAATAACGATAAAGGGAAAGACTATGCGGCATCGGCTAGTTTCTTTCTATCTCTGCTTCACTCTTTCCTTATCATCATCCCTCTTACTCTCTCTCTCTCTCTCTCTCTCTTCCTCTCCCTCTCTATCTCTCTCTTCGTAAATGCATGCAGTCGGGCAACACTGTCAGCCTTGTGACACCCTCTCTAAATATAGCGTCCCCCTTGTCATTCATCCACTTCCAGTAGTTGCTTCTGCCACTCTTCTCTCCATCCAAAACTGCCCGCATGCCAACATTGTTTCTCCACAACTTCCATTCTCTTCCATTGCTATTAATTTGAGGCTTCCAGCATACACAAAAAAACAAGAGCGCTATGAAAAAACCTACATTCTTCAACCACTATTCTATGATTCATTTTCCATTGTTAAAAACTAGACGAATGCACATAAACATCTTGAGGACCAGCTAATTGACGTTACGGCAAATGCGATCTCCTACTTCCTGTTGACCGCGTGTTAGCTTTGCTTAATGAGACAACGGGCTAATGAGGGGAGAGGAAAGGGAAGAGCGGGGCGAACTTGGAAAACAAGATGTCGCGTCCGATTCTCCTAGGGCTGTCTCGGTTACGCAGTCACCAGAGCCTTTCTCAGTGTTCGGTTGCGATAGGACGAGGGAGAGAGAGAGAAAGAGAGAGAGAGAGAGAGAGAGAGAGAGAGAGAGAGAGAATAGAAGCTCCAGCTCATGAAGCCGTGGATGTAGATGGTGGGTGACTCAGTCAATTCCCATGACCCCGCACCGCACGGAAATCTTTGTGCTTGTCGTGCAAGGCAAGTCGCTTTGCAATTGGAGCGGCGTGGTGAGATACGTAATTTGCATGGGACTCCAGTCTCTCTCTCTCTCTCTCGCTTATCTACTACTCTTAAACCCGCTGGGATATCTAGAATTTTCTGGTTTCAAGCTGAAAAAAAACTTTAGGCACTGTCGTAGTAAATAAATGCGGGAATGCGACCGCTCTCCGTGATGCTCTTCTCTATCTCGAGTAGGGGAGGGGCCGGATGCAAGGGTGGGTGGGGGTTGAATGGAAGGATTGACTTCGGGCGGAGAGAGGGCAGGAGGGGGGGGGAGTGCAATTAGTCGGGTGCTTTCGTTTGTTGCCGCCGCACGTCTATCTGCTGCAGACAGGGCAGCTCAACTCTTCTGTGCTCTCTCCTTCCAGAGAAAGAGACACTCGAACAGCCCTTCCGGCCGCCATGCAAGTCTGTATTTTGGTGGTTCAAAAGCTAGCCTGCCCCCCCCTGCCCATTCCGTTCCTTCCGTCCCTTGCCGAACATTCAGCAGCACGTGACCGAATGGCCTCAGAATGGATGCACTCGCTTGCTCGAGACCACTTGGACAATTCACTCAGAGACCAGAGCCTTCTCCCCCCTCTTTTCCAGTTAGGTGTATTCCAGTAGATTAACATAGGCTGTCTCCCAAATGAGACTCCATCCTGGCTCAAGCACGGCTGGATGGCCAGACCAGATTCGTGGTGTACTAACGGCAACCGCATGTGGTAAAAGATGTGCAAGTTCTGTTAAATCAGACCAGCCAATTATTCTTAACTTGCTTTTCTTTTTTTTCGTTACCAATTTTTTTTCGAATCTAATCGCCCAAGTGGATGTATCTGTTTTCTTGCCATCTCTTACGAGAGCCTTCAAGATGCTCTCGCATCCGTTCACCTTCTAGCAGATCACGAACCACCGTTACCAGCTGCTAGGAGATTTGTGCTATCCCGAAAAGTGCGATGTTTGGTGTCAGATTCGGTGTATGCCAACCTGCAGGGAGGAGTAAGCAGTGTTTGCTGTAGAGAGATTCGTCCGCTTCTTTCTCCTTTGCCGTTTCTCCTCCTTCTAACATGATCTTTTAGTTGACTACAACGATCGAGATGTTGCTGTTGTGTTTTGTAAAGAGAACTTAAAAGTAATAGTTGAGCACGAAAACTTTGAACCTCTGCCCAGATATAAGAATGGCGAATTTGTTGTTCTTGTTGTTGTTTTCTGCCCCCTTTGATCTGCCCGTGCACTTTGCTTCCTCCGGGATGCCCCCGCCGTTCCTCGAATGGCCCGGGGCAGGCTCTTGCCATTCTCTGTCTGCCTTCTTCTTCTTCTTGCTGACGTCTTCTTCTGCTTCTTTTAGTAACCATGCTGTGCAAGGCGAGCGCGAAAAAAGGAGAGAGAGAGAGAGAGAGAGAGAGAGAGAAGAAAGAGAGTGAGAGAGAAGTAAGTGAGGACTTCATCGAGATTGAGAGGGGAGAAATAGAAAGATGAAGGGAGAGGGGAGAGAGAGGAGATTCGAAGAGCGGTAGAGTGAGAAGAGCGGGTAACAAAAGAAAAGCGAGAGAGAGATGCCATTTCAGATATATAAAAACAGCGCGAATTCAAATAGACACTAACAGAAAAGCGGAAAGAGATGAAAAGACAGAAAAAATGCGGAAGATATACGAAAGAAATACACAGAGAGCGGGAATGAGAGAGAGAGATAGAGAGAGAGATAGAGAGAGAGAGAGAGAGAGAGAGAGAGAGAGAGCGGGGCAGAAGTCAGCCTCCTTCGGTAAGGGGTCGAGAGCGGAGAGTGGCAGGACACGAAGAAAGTGAGCATGCAGGAGACGAGGCGGACAGCTTTACTGCTGAAGAGGAGAAGAGAAGAAGGGTGATAGGGAGGGTGCGAGTTGTTCATAAATGGAGTGTGGAAAAGTGGACTGCCCATCAAGCAGCCACTTTCTGCCAAAACTATATTTCTCTGCGTCTTCCTATATCTCCCTTCCTCTCTCTCTATTTCTTCTGGTCTCTCTCGCTCTCTCATCACTCTCTGGCTGGTGCCAACCCCCTTGAATGGCTCGCGCGCGCATTCGGATACTTTTTCTTGGATGCCTCCGTCACATTCCACAATGGCCAGCCGCACTGCCAGGCCGCGACAGCACAGAGCATTTTTCATCAACTCTTTCAAGAAGGCAAAATCCCCCGGGGCATATGCCATTTCAATGTATTTATACACAAACATTCGCATGCATTTATATTTTAGCAGTAGCCGAGCTGTGGAAGGACTTAGTCACAGACTGACGAATATTTATCATTGCTGCATACCTCCGCCTTCATTTATCTCTCTCTCTCCCTGCTGTCGAAATACCTTTTTGCAACATCTAAAATAGTGTCTCTGCAATCCCTGCCTCTTTGCTCTCGGCCGATTTCCTGCTATGACTTCTTTTCTTTTCTTCGTTGCGTCATGGTTGAAAAGGCCCAAATGTTTTCCCAGTACTTTCTCTTGGTTTTGCGCCGATTCTCCATTTTCTATATCAAAAGCACTTGAGATGTGGTATATCTTTTGCCGTTCGTCAGTATGGAATAGTGAATAGAAATGAGAATAAAAAGGCACAGAGGAAGAGGAAAAAACAACGCGAGAGATGTTGAGAGATAGATAGAAATAGAGAGAGAGAGAGAGAGAGAGAGAGAGAGAGCCGCCCAGATCTCGTGATCCGACCGACCAGGAATCTCACTGAATCTGAGTACAACTATTGCTCTCTCTCTCTCTCTCTCTCTCTCTCGTTCCATATCTTCCTCGGTCTTTTCTCTCTTTCTCTATGTCTACATGACGCGCGTCTTCCAACTGCTTACGCTTGACTGTTAAGCTGGATGATGTTGGGTAAACAGTAGATAACCAGTGCGCATCTCAGCAGAGAACTGTGCGCGAACGCAGTTGCTGTCTTCAGCTGATGAAAAACAGCACAATCTAAGGAAAAACTGCCATGTCATTTCTTTCTTTTGCGGTTTCTTCGACGAGCGGGATCTACTGTGTAACTAAATAAACATATTTATGTAATTTCGCAACTGCCTAATCGTTTTTCCATAGCTCACAAAAAAGGAGAGAAAATACATATTTTATTTGTTTATTCTTATAAGTGTCTGCCAGAATTATTTAGCGGGGATTTTTATTGATTCGACCGTCCTGCTCTTTACTGCGCAGAACACCAATTCCATATATTTTTCGCTCTAAATATTTCTTGCAAATACGCTGATACGATAATGGTTTAATTTGTTTATCTGTTTTTACAAGTTTAAACGATGAAATATTGTACATCTTTGGATCGACCATCTTGACAAAATTCATGTTACAATTGTGTGTCATGTAACAGTTTTTTAATCTCTCTTCGTCCTATCTCTCGGTTAAGACGATCCGAATTATTGCGAAATCCCTCTGACTTCTTTATCTGTTTGCCAAAGGTGCACAGAGCCAAGTGAAGGGATTCATTGGAAAGAAAGAAGTGGACGGGCACAACAACATCTGGCCGCCGCTCTTTATTGATGACCGTTCTCTCTTCTTGCCAGATTCCATGTCCTCTCCAGCCATCTTGGCCGATTGACGCCTCCGAAGTGACTGCGTACCTCAACCCTCATCCATTTTATTGCCACCGCTGGCGCGTGATCCCATTGGCATCGCCGTCCAGCGATCATTCTCTACTCTTCTTCTGTCGCAGATGTATGCTCGGCTGTTTTCATAAATTGCCTCGCCTCCCTCCTTCTCTCCAGGGCGACAAAAAGATCCAGCTTTCTGTTACCAACACATTAATTTCTTCTGGCAGTCACTCCGAAAGATTCGCTTCACTCGCTTAGGCTGGGAACTTCTATAAAAGGAGAAAAAGAGAATTCAGTTTAGACTTGAAGAGGACTGCGCAAAGAGGATGTTATGCGCGACGGCTTGAAGAGCGAGAAAAAAAATTGAACCTTCTTCTTCAATCACCTGCTAAAAGGAGTACGGTAAGGAAATCATGATGAAAAAGAAGGAATGTTCAGGTAAATGAAGGAAAATCTTATTTCACGCCGTTTCTGAGCGGAAAAAATTCGAAGATGGCGTAAGCCACAAAACATGATTAACATGTTTTGTTGCTCTCTAGTAAACCTAGTGAAACCACGATTAGTAAGCCTTGATGGGCAAAGGATCTTCGCCGAAACACTTTCATACACAAAAACACCTACGGCTTGTGGTGGAGACACGCTTTGCAGGCCATGATAAAAGCATCACTCAGAACCGCCTTTTCCTCCCACTCTCTATCACTTTCTCTCTCCTGACTGGACTACATTTCTTCATGCCTTGCATCTTCTTTTCCCCTTTCTCTCTCTCCCTCTCCCCCTGTTTCCCGAGAGCGCTGGAAGGTGAAAAGACGGACGGCAACATCATCTGTTCAGCGTCCTCCTCTCTCTCCGATCGTCCCCTCTTTTTCTCTCTCCTCTCTCTCCCTCTCCCTATCACCCTCTCTCTCTCTTCTCTCCCAGTTCATCCAGGCTGCCTGCAGCTGCTCCCTGTGTAGTGACTGAAAGCGGTTGTTCGCCTTCTCTCTCTGTGTCTCTGTCAACCTCGCCTATCAACACTGGTCCAATTGACTCTCTATCAATTTGGCCCCTTCCGGTAGCCCCCTCAGAAACGGGCTTAGTCTGCAGCGACTACTTGCACCCTTTTGCCATTCAAAGGTGTGCACTCTAGGGCCCGTTCCCTCGTCACAGCCGGCCATTGTTACCTGGGAGCGAGAAATGCTCGGGAAGGCGTGGACACGTCTGTCAATGCGACAGCCCCATGGCGCGACTCCTCCGTCGCCCCACCACCACTCGAGCCACCCCTCGCACAACCACTCGCATCCCTCGCACCACCGCGTCCAAGCGGGTGCGGCTGCGCCCGAGGGAAGCGGAGACGACGAGATGGAGCTGATCGACGAGATGGCCACGAAGAAGGATGTCTTCGCGCACTTTGCGAAGCGCGCCTCGCTGACGGAGCGGCAGCTGTTGAAGTCGGGCGCCGGCGGCCATCCAACCGGCGGTCTTAAGGTGGCCGCCGCCAACTCGACAGCGGCGCGCCGCTCCACCCTCGCGCGCACCCCTTCTGAAGGCTATCGCCGCTCCCCCGATGCCGTCGTCTCCCCTGCAGCGCCTCCACGAATTCCTGAACTCGCCGTCACAAACACTAATTCCAATGGCTCGAATGGCAAAGACGAGCACTGCCAGAAAACGCCCGATAACCTGCCTGACTACACGCCATCGACTTCTGAATTCGACGAACAACGCACCGCCCTCGGGGTTACCAATCTTTTCTGAATTTGATAACCTTAGAGTAGTCGGCAACAAGAGTTTGCCTTTACTAATCTGAAGCGTCCTAGCCGTTTTTCCCCTGGCTGTTACACTGTGTTCGATGGTCACTTCCATCGACTCCCTTCTAATGGGCCACACTGATTTAGTGGGTTCAGCTGCCACTTCTCTTGATTTCTTGGTGTCGATCTCGCTGCTCCTGCACTTTCTGCCTCCCTCCTTCCCACGTGCTGCCCCCTCCGGGCAAAGTCTCACGTTCTCTGCTGAGTAGTCTCCCTCCCTCCGTTGATTACCTCTTTCTCTCTGAGACGCGTGACAATCCAAGGGCCGTGTGATCAGTCCGTCCCTGTCCGCCACGGTCCCCTTCTTCCTCTCCATCAATCCACCCCCCCCCCCTCTTTCGAGGTCCTCTTCATCACCACATTCCCTCTCCTTTAGTCGCCCCGAACCAGTCACCTTCAGCCTCTCGTCTCGTGTGAACTGCAATAAACATGCCAGAGAGGAGAGAGAGAGGCAGAGAAAGAGAGCAAGAAAATAGAGGAGGTCAAAAGATGATAGGGTGTAGTAGAAAGGAGAGTGTGATTGAGAAGAGTCAAAAGTTGTGTTTGCGAAGAAGTCGCTGAAAAATGACAAGGGCATAACAAATCCAAAAGATCTTGTAAAGCGAAGAGTGTGTCGGAATTGTGGAGGGAAGCTATGAGTATGGAAATGCGGAATGGAAAGAGCACTCGCGAACATACATATTTCTAAATGAAATCCTGTGTGTTCCAATGAATACGCAAGTAAGTTCATTACGCTCGATTAGCTGGCTAATTCGGCCAATTCAGTCACGTGGCAGGAATTTTGTTTAAAAAATTTCTCTATTCTGTTTCAAGCATAGTTTTTCGTGCTACTAACTCAGAGTGGCTCTTTCTTTTGGGCACTTCCTCTCCCTTCTCCTCTCGAACAAAAGGGAGACCCTCTTGGTGCTCTCTAGACGCATTTATCACTTATTATTCATAGTGTCCGTTGATGAGATCGCCTCTTTGCGCTCAGTGAATATTGGGACTCCTTGAAGAGAAGAAGGATGTCTTAGATCCTCTTGAATGTCTGCCATCTACGCACGTCTTCTTTATCAAGCATCATCGCCGTCTTGACAGATCATCCAGACATGCCAGAACCGCGTTTTCATTGTTGACTAGATGAATCATGAATTATTATTTCTGTCTTTTCGTGGCCTCTTAGGCATCTTCATTTAATTAGACGACGTTGTTTCTCTCTCCTTTTGCGTCATCACAAAGTCGTGAGTACGCAGAAGAGTTCTTCGTTGCTGGCTGTGGCTTCTCCGTTTCCATCCCACGAACTCACTCCATTATGCATGCCTGTTTCTGTTTCTGCTTCCCGTTTGTTGTTCCCGAGCTGCCTGAGGGCACGGAATGAATGAATGAGTGAAGAGTGAATGCCGTCGTCCTACAGATCTGGGGCCACGCGGTCGCCTTCGAGTAACACGGCGAGAGAGAAGAGAGTAAGAGAAAGAGATAGAGAGAAAGAGGGTTAGAGAAGTAGAGATAACCATGTGGTAGTCGTGCTTCTTGATGCCTCTGTCCCCTGGGCCGTATAAAGGGCTTGCGAGTCGTCTGCTCGCCAAGCACGCCACGCAGACTTCTCCATTCGTGCACTCGCATCCCTCTTGATCTCTTAGCCTTCGTCACGTGCTCCCTTAACGCTCTTTTCAACCCAAAAAGCTCATTTCGAAAACAGAACGCTTAATGGATGAATGAGTTCACGATTGCAGTAGGGAATAAAAGGAGTTTTGATGGAAAGAAAAGGATAACCATCAGAGATTCCTTTGCAGCGAGAATCGCGGTCGAGCGATGAGCTGAACGGAGCGGGTGGAAAGAGCTGCAGCGGCGGCGGCAGCAACGGCAAGCCGCGACGCGCCTCGCTCTTCGTCAAGCGAGGCAGCCTGTCCATGGAGCCGATCAAGAAGGTTCAACTCGATCAGGTCTACCATGTCTACAAGCAGGTCAGCATGCTATTCATTCTTGTCCGTTTATATGTATGTATGTACATTCATATTTATTTTGTTGTGTGCAAATTTCAGAGAAATGTGCTAAATTTCCTGTCAAATTTTCTGTAACTTACATCTCACAAATTAAGTAGTAATGCGAATTACAAGTTGGAAAGATAACTGCTGATCTTTTTCAGCTCGGCACTGGCAGATTTGGCTTCATCAAGCTGGCCGAGCACAAGCAGTCCAAGTCGAAGATTGCCATCAAGTTCTTCCCTCGACCGCAGACTAAGCAGGTCAATCTACATTTCCTCATTTTTCCTCTGTCTCTCTCTCGCTCTTTCTCACTTTGTCTTCTCACCTTTAACACAAAGACTACCCACACTTCTTTGCTTTTGAGTGTATCTCTTTTTCTTGTTTCAAAAGAGAAATATGCTGTAAACTCGAAAGAAACATGATGTTCACAGCTACAATTGAAGAAGTGAAATACAATTCCTTTCTTCTCTCACTCCCATTCATCCAGGTCGACTTTATTCGCGAGTACAACTACTCGTTCTTTCTCTCGCCACATCCACACATCATCGACACGTACGAGGGCATGTATCAGGTGAAAGCAAGAAAGAACTGCGAGCCCTCATATACAACATATTTGGAATGCGAACTTAAAAAATGTCTATGACATAAAAACTTTGCGAATTGTTTGCAGTCATGAATTAAGATATAAACAATTTTTTGTTGAAATATGAAGTCTTCAATGAATATAATAAGATTGCAGGCTAGCGACGACTCTGCCTTCTTCTTCGTGCAGCAACTCTGCCCGCACGCTTCACTCCGCGAAGCCATCGAGCGGTCTCAAAATGGTGAGTTACAAATTGTTTTGTTTTTTTTATTAACAATTTTATTTACGTATTGGCTCCTTTGAGACTTGTTCATGTCTCTTTGCTTCTTTCCATGCGTTGAAAGAGATCCTACTACAACCAAACATACATACATACATAATTGTGCGTAAATGTTGCCCAAGAGCAGCGCCGCGTTTAAATTTATTAATCAACCTTATCTCACAAATTCCTCTTGCAATTGTTTTTGTGCAAGGTAGGCTTATCTGATCGAAATGCCCTTTCGGGCTTTCGGCATAACAAAAGAAGAGTCTTTCATTTTTCAGCTCCCTAATGTTTCTTCTTCTTTTTTTTAAATCTCATCACACACTCGCTCATATCAAAGACCGACCAAAAGATATGTATCATAGATATAGTAAGCAAAAATCTCTTTGAAAAACCTCTAACCCTTCTCTTTCCTGCTGATGTCAACGAGCAAAAGATCGGTCGTCAAATCACAAAAAAGAAGAGTTAGGATCACTTTGCAAGAGTCTTAACTGCAGAGTTGGAAAGGAATGATTAAGCAAACACTATAAATGTGCTTTCAATGCCAGCCCGATCAGTGTTGCCTTCTCTCTCTCTCTCTTTCTCTCTCTCTCTCTTTCTCTCTCTCTCTCTCTCTCTCTCTCTCTCGTTCTCTCCCTATTTATTGCTTTCGAAAAGGCGACGTTGTGCTCACTTCATGCAATATTACAGGATTAGTGCGCATAAAGTGCACGTTAAAAGATGGCCCACGTCATAGTTCATCTTGTTTTTGGGGACTAGACTTTTTGGAGCCCTTAGGAAATTTGAAAGGTCGGAGGAGAAAGAACGAAAGAAAGAAGGAGAGGGAGCGAGAGAGAGAGAGAGGGAGAGAGAGAGAGAGAGGTGGAGCGTTCGATCGGCCTAGTGATAAATAATGTCAGAGACGGGGCAGGTGGTCGTTCGACTCTCACATGGGCCGGGGAGGAAAGGTGGCCAGCTCCAGGCTATTTTGTTCAGAACATTACGATCACCTCACGGGCTCCGCAAGAACCAGCCGAGTGGTTCACTTTAAATTCAAGCTGATTCCTTCCTGTCCGGAGGCGAGTGAGGAAGAGGCTCAGTGGGATTTAGAGAGTGATTAGAGGAAGAGACTGAGAAAAAGAGAGAGAACAGGAGATCAGAAAAAGTCCGTTATTTGGAGAGATGAATGGTGTGATCCGTAAACCTTCTCATACAATTAGCCGGTCTCTTTCATGAGTATAATCTCTCTCTCTCATTCTCTCTCATTATCTCTCTCTCTCTCTCGATCTCTTTGGTATACCAATAATCGTCTGATCTTGAGACGAGAAGAAAGCATAAAGTACATTCTACGGAAGTTGCCTGCTCTGAGTGTTTGCTGAGGTGGATCTTCGCTGACTTGTCACAGGACTACTTACAATGTCTGAGTCGTGTGTAGATCTCGAGATGATCTTCCTTCATTCAGTCTATTCATTTCGATGTCGGCTCCATACTATCTCTATCTCTCTGCTCTCTTTCTCTTCCTTTCTGACATCCAGCAGGGACCAAGGCAAAATCAAACTTGAATTTAAATGAGTGCATTGATCTTTAAAAAACATTGCAAAGACCGACTTGGGGGAAGTACGCAGACTCTAAAAATAAAAAGTCTCGTCCTGAGCTGCTAGATTGATGGGTTGTGATTGGAAAAGTCACGGTGATT
This sequence comes from Allodiplogaster sudhausi, assembly GCA_945643635.1. Taxonomy (NCBI): domain Eukaryota; kingdom Metazoa; phylum Nematoda; class Chromadorea; order Rhabditida; family Diplogasteridae; genus Allodiplogaster; species Allodiplogaster sudhausi. The sequence continues at coordinate 5,712,528 of CALZFC010000009.1, forward strand.
CTCCCATACACTCCCTTCTCTTGCATAAGACGGACACAAGCTAAAAATAGCCGGAGAGTATCAGCAAGAAATGAGAAAAGGCGGATAAGTACCCCAGGTCCTTGCGGGCGGAAATGAGCGTATGTAACAGCAGACGCTGTGGATCAAGCGAGTGGTAGAAAGAAAGTGAGAGAGCGTGAAAGAGATAGAGAGTGAGAAAGAGAACAGAAAAAACAACGAAAACAACACGCTTATATTTCACAAGTAACAGATGTAAACGTTTTTCAAAACAGGCTGTGGAAGTATCTTCTAGCCAGCTACCATGACAAGTAGAAGTTTAAATAATTTAAAAAATATAATTGAAAAGTGATGCAAAAATTTATGTATATATTCATGGCAAATACATAATTTTTACGGTTCAATTTCAAGGTGAAATATCATTACCGAATTTCCAGGACTTGGCGAGGAGGCGACCAAGAAGGTGCTGCTCGCTGTGCTCTCTGCTATCGAGTTCATGCACAACGAAGACTTGGTGCATCGCAACCTCAAGGCAGAGAACATTCTACTCTTCGACACCAAGGATTATACAAAGGTATGCACATTTTCGTTTACTGATTGTTTCTTTAAATTTTATTGCCGTCGCTCTAATATTGTTTTTGATGGAATAACAACACGTGAAATTTTTGAAGAAGATAAATGGTGCGTATTTTCCAGGTCAAGGTTACCGACTTCGGCTTGACACGAAAGGTGGACGCGACCGTGAAGCATCTGGAGTACATCAACGTCTACCATGCCCCTGAACTTTGTGAGACCGTCGTGAATGAAGTACTTACCGTCAACCGCAGCATTGACATCTGGTCGCTCGGTAAACATTCATCTCGTTTTCTTTCTCTCTTTATCTCTCACATCCTCTCTCTTATTATTTCTCTTCATCTCTTCATTTCCTTCACTCTCTCACTCTCTCGATCATTATCACTCTTACTTACCACCTTGCTCGCAGGCATCATCTTCTACCTCTGCGTGAAAGGCCGTTTTCCGTGGCAGAACGCAACCATCATGTGCAAGCAGTACTGGGAGTGGGAGCAGTGGCAGAAGCGAAAGATCCCGGCGCTACCTAAGAAGTTCACTTCATTCTCGGAGAAGGCGCTCAAATTGCTTAAAAAGTTAGCTATTGCCTCTCTTAATTTTATTTATAATTTATTTTGTTAATGAAGAGCTTTGAATCTGCTGCAGGACCTTGAATACGAAGCCGAAGGATCGCTGGACGGTGAAGGACATGCGTAAGTGCATATCGAAGGAGAAGCTTCTCAAGCCAGTCAAGGTAGAAGAGTCTGCTGTTTACTATTGACTTTCTCCACTCTCACCCATACTGCATCATTCTTTTTCTTCTTCTTTTTCCACTAACTATCATCCCCACAATATGATTACGTGAAGTAGACACTCGTGTTTTCCTTTCTCTTCCTCCCAAACTCCCTCCAATTCAGCGGTGTGCCTTGCATATATACATACATTCATACACACAGATACATATATCCTTCCGGTGCCTCTATCCATGTTGTGGTGTTCGTGTTTGGATTTCTTGTTGTTGTAAACACGCATTTGTTTTTCTTTCCCAATTTGATCAGTATTGAAATTTTTTTTCGAACTTTTTTATAGGGCGGATAGAGCAGCATATTAGAGACGAGTAGGCAAGCAAAGAGGAAAATTTTTTTTGCACATGAGAGGCCGTGTTTAAAGCTTTGAAGAAGCATTAAGAGTTAAATTATATATACATACATATGTGCTTCAAGCGTTAACGCTCAAAAACATTGCTTGCATTTTATATCTTTACATAATATGTTTTCAGTACTGCAAAAGATGTGCGGCGAGTAGATATTCATTAAGCACTTTTTGTGGTTTTATTTGATTGTAATCATAACAAACTCGTCGTCTCCAAAGACTTCTTGCAGCGGGACGCTTGCATCTTAAAAAGAATTGCGGAAGAGAATAAAGTGGATGTGTTATGCGGTATAATTGGTGGTGGTTGTGCATAGAAAGTGATCCTTTCTTGTGAAAGATTGCAATTGTTGTTCGTGCTCGTGTAATCGTGCTCTTCCCAGGTTGAACGACGAAACACTTTCTCCAGCGGGAGCAGCGATGAGTTCGGAGACGAGCGAACGTTCAATTCAGAAAGACGATCAGTCAGATACAAAAGCAAGAGCATGATGCACCACGCACCAGAATTTCCCCACAACTCACAAGCTTCACCAGTACAGATCTCCAAACAACATCTTCACATAATTTGCTTGCAACTATCCCAATGTCGTGCACAAGTAATGAAAACTAGAGGCTTCCTGCATCGAAGAGCAATTCTGCATATATATGCAGATACCCGTGCATGTTCCCGGTACAGACAACTCGATCGGGCTAACAGTTCCATGCGAATGCCAAGAGTGGATGATTAATCGTAAGACTCCGAAAATAGGCGGGACATTCAAAGTTTCGTTGAAGGTCGAGAGCAGTCACAACGTGTGCTACTCACGGGAGCAGCAGCAGCAGTTGACACAAGGCAAGGAGAAGATCACGGCGGACGAGACGAAGCAGTCCAGACCGACCTCGAGGAGGTCGGCCATCCACCAGTGGATCAACTCCACGCTCTCCACCATGGCCGAGATCAGTGAGCAGGTCGTCAGCGCAAGGGATCAATGACACCACCGCTCACGACCGAATTCACGAGCAAGAAAGACATATGAACGCTTGCAGGAAAGCATTCTTTTCTGTGAGAATTAAGCAAATATTCCTGGATGTATGTAGATCAAGATCGCTTTGAAGAAATTCTCGGTTCACATTTTGCGAAAATATGATTCTCAATTAATATCTTGTCATCCAAAAAAGCTATAAAAATAGAGACGTAAAGAACAAATTAGACAGAATTGTGGTAAATTTGAAAGACTTGAAGCAAATTTCCTTTTTTATATTATTATTTAGCGTGTATCTGACGTCCGGTAACTCGTTCCTTTACATAGAACAATAGCAATACGCAAATGTCTTGGACAATAATATTTTATTCTATTAGTGAAACAATACTCGAACTTTAATAATTCATATTCATGGCCGGTCTCTCAAAGGATAATTTTATATTATATTGCATGGATGTTAAAATATATTAAAGTCACTTTTACTTCAACTAGAGGTTTGGAAAAGACTGAAATTAGAAGCGCTAAGAATATTAAAGCTAAATAGCTTCTTCAACATATTCCTGGTGATGTACTTTTCCATATTTCCACTGTGTTTCTCTTGTCTCTTGCGCCTTACTTCCAAAACACGTCATTTTCATTCAGCATATCCTTCTCACATCGTCGTCTCATTAATCTCATCGAACTGTACATTCATTGTCCGGCGTGGCCAAACTTTTCCACCGCATTGCTTTTTTCGGTGATTTTCATCAAATCGCTGAAAACAGCTTTTCACAAATTTTTTCTTGAACAGTTTAGGTTCTTGGACAATTTATTCCTACTTGAGAAGGCGAAGAGGAAAGTTTCGCCATTGCCACACCTTAAAGGATATAAAACTCGTGTCAGTGTTGTAGTGTTGCCAAACGTAACTTTGCTTCCTGTATATCATATCGCTCACAATGCTACGATAAAGTTTTGATGATGTCTTGTATGGGGAGAATTGGCATGCATAAAATATTTGTCTCTGTAATTTTTTTCTTTATAAAAGAACACAGTGTGTTGTGGTAAAGAAAAAACTTTAAAATAAAAAAATATAGTTAAAATTTGAATTATATAATTGAATATTAACGAGCAAGAATAAAAAGAGGCATTAGAAAAGTACAGAACGTCCAATGTCGGAGACCAGCACAGAAATGTAGTTTTAAAAGAACAGGCCGGGCCGGGGTGCCGTTTGGTACAAGAATAATGATTAGAACTCTTCTAGCGAGGCCAATGCAATTTGCTGGAAGCTTAGCCGACTGGAACAAGGAAGACAAATGGAGAAAGGAAAAGAAGCGAGAAAGAAAGCCCTTTTGGTGACAATGGCCAGAGGCAAGGCGCAATCACGTATTCTTTCAATATTCCTGGGTGCACTTCCACATCTCTCCTAAGATTTCATATGTAAAGGGTTTGTTTTCAATTCCCCAATGTTACCTGGTTCTGTTAAACAAACAAGTTCACGTTTCTATCAATGCCACTTTTAGAGACAGTTAGATTCAACATTTATCTTCTACCGAAAAAGCATAATGACTCGTCCTGAAGCGGTTAGATTTGTTTCCACTATTGCATTTTTTTCTGAAATTTTTATGATTATCAGCATCTTAAAAGTCTTTGAAATTCTTCAGTGAATACGATATCTGATATATATATATATATATATATATATATATTTGGTCAATAATTATTCAAAACAATAAATGATGTAAACGTTTAAGAGCGTGCCATACTTCTTGCATCTCACAATGCACGCCGCTGATCAACGGAACAGCACTAATAATAGCACCCGAAAGGATCCGCCAATGATGTCGTTCCCATCGCGAAGTGCGCTCTCCACGACTCATCCCGGCCTGGAGGAGCTTGTCTTACGGAGGATACGGTCAATTGAGAAAGGATGTACGTCTCAAATAATCTCAAAAGACATAAGTAATAATTACTTCAAAAGAAAGAGTTTTGAGGCGCCTTCCCAATGTTGGACCTAATCTTGTCACGCGGGGGATGTGACGTGTGTGGAGGAGAAGAGGGCGCGCACAATGAGGTGCCGGCCGCGCTGCCGGCCTCCTCGGCCCAAACTGACCGAAACATGACTGGTTCGTGGTGTGGGAGGACACAAAACTTATTCACTCGTTCTTTCATAGGCACCGAATGCAAATTTGATTGTAGGCACTTTTGCAAGGGTCGAAGATGTTGCCCACGAAGCGAGAGGGCGTCGTCCAGTCAGTGCTTTCGGCGGAGATGCCTACCAAGGTCAGAGGCATCAAAGTGGACTCTATCTTTGTTAACGACAAGGAAAATAGCCTTAAAAGATGAATCAAAATTTTCCGCAAAAATGTTAAAAAAAAAGATTATAATTGATGCGGTATGACGACAATCGTTACAGGCTTTCTCATCTTTGCATTTAAGACGATGGAGCATATGCACTCTGCAAACTTTCTCTCACAGTGGCGCGCTTGGACTGGAGCAAGGTTGAGACATAAATAGTTCATCGTGGATATTCATATTTAAATATCTCTCACCCAGATAATCATGTAACATATTTTGGCAATCCTATATCTTTATTGAAAAGTTGAATGCCTCTTCTGCTGCAGATTCCTCTACGGCGCGCTTCCCCCGTCATTCCGTCTCGCGTCGCTCTCCTTCTATCGAAGAATCGACGGCGCCATCGACTTTCAATATCTGCTCATTGTCCATATCGCGAATCTCTTGGCAAGTCGCCAGAAATGTTCCGAGAATAGTTCCTCGAATCCAAAGAACCCTGTATTCGATGCGCTCGTCATAAAGCGTGTCTGTCATCAAAAGAAAAAATCCTAAAGCAGAGCTTCATTCTCGTAGTAGTGCTTCTTCTTTATCTTTTTATCTTTCTCCATCTTCTTCAGACTGACGCTGCCTCTGCTCTCAACACTCTCCACTACATGCGGCCAAAGATTTGCGCACACATTGCAGCGTACAAAGTTGTGCCGTTCGAGGTGAATCGGTGTCTTATTTTTTCTTCCAATTCTAATCTTGTACCTCCTTCATAGTCTTCATATTCACCGTTCGTTTCACTAATCCCATTTGCAACACTTGCCATTCTAAATCAGAACTCTCGCTGGCTATATATAGACAGGGAAATGTGGATTTAGTGATAAAGACTGCAAGTGTAGACATTTCCAGCACATGTTACCTTGCTCCAACATACGTAATCAAACGTTTTTATGAAACCTCGATTACTCACTTAGCCAAACGCAATCGCATGCCATAACATTTATGGAATGCATTCGAATCAGTCGGATAGTCGGATTCCTTGGCAGAAATGTCGCCGACCTTCGTCTGCGGCTTAGGCTTAGGCAGATCTAAAATGAGATCGAGAATAGTTGTTTGCAGAAAGAAAAGAAACCTAACGTTAGAAATGTCTCAATGGCCGCCATGCTAAGATATTGTGAATTTTATAGAAAAATACAATTGGTGGTCCTCTAAAATATTGGAATAGAAGTGAGATAAAGAAAAGATGGACTTGATAAGGTGAGCCGATCCCTGTCGCGTCGTCTGCATCTCAGCTCGGACTTTTGCGAGCGAATCCAGACGACTTGCATGCGACTCCTCTACAGCAATCACACCGGTTAGCCAAGCAGCAATGCGGAAAAAAGGAGAAAACCGGATATTTTCGCCGCGAACTCTCAACTAATTTGGCTGTCTACACTTGTGAACCGATTCGATTAAACGGAGACAAACATCAGTGTTGGCTTTTCATTTATGATAATATAGCAAATGCCTTCGGCTTTTCCCCGATATTACGTGTTTTGTAGAGGCGCTAACATTTCGTGGTGATTGAAACCTTTTTTTTTGCGAAATGCCAATAAGGATTAAGTACGTATAGGCAATGCCATCAACATACTACCTTGATAAGATATTGCCGAGTAGCTAAGCTACTTTGGCAGTTGAGCTTCATAGCCTATACGTACATACATATTTATGATTATGGTTTCATAGGGTATCAAAAAAGTGTGTAGGAGGCTCTAAGCATAAGTCTAAGAAGCATGACCTGTAAGGCTATCTTCCTATTTGTTCATTAAGTGGCAATCAGCTCGATATGTGCACGCAAAGCTCCATTACTTTTTAGTGCATTAACAAGATGGTGCAAAGGCTTGCTCGGAATTTGAAGGGAAGGTGGGTGTGGAGACATGAAATTGGATATAAGGAAAGAGAGATCGAGAGGCACTCAATCTGGTGGCCTGTGGCTCATGCATCATTTATACATCTCTAGAACCAAGGAACAAACAAACTGCAACAGCCTGGGCACCAGAAATATACCATTGACTTGCTGCAAGAAGTATGTATGTCGAACACGAAAGCACATTTAAGCACAAAATAATACAAACAGAAACTATTGTAAAATACATCATACCACGATAGATGTGAAATGCTTTTCATTCTTCAGCAACCCTCTCCTTCCCCGGCCAAGTAGACATTCTTCCTGGTGAGCTGCATCGATTACGCGCGGATGGAAAGCGGACGAAGAATGGCTCGAGACACCACCATCATCATCATTCTTCCAAGCACCGCTCCCGGCAGACGGCTGCCATGATGGCCATGATGCTCGCCGCTCACTGCGAATGCTGCCATCGCCAGACCTATGCTGCTGCTCAGCCGCAACCCACCACTAGTCCAGGAGCCATTCCAAGGTTATATCAAGAAGTACTCCAAGACAACTGACAATTTCTTTGACTAAAACGGCTTATGCTCTCTTCGCAGAACTATATCCATCTATGACTTCCCGACCGTGGATCCCTCGAAAGTGCCCGCTTTTGGAGAATGTCGTCAACTGCTAACTCTTTCAAGTTTGGATTAGTCATAATTAATTCAATATTTTATTTTGATAACTCTGTCAACTATGATTTTTAAGAGTTAAAAAGAAATTTCTCAGACGATGAAATTGCATTCGATTCTCTGGGTCAAGCCGCGGTTGGCAATTCGATGTCTCCAACTGCAAGGCTTCGCACGACTTCCAGTGAACATCGCTCGCTTGGTCAGCACATATGAAATAAATGAGTAATAAAGAAATTTTTTTATACCATAAGTCCCCTTTCAAACAAAGTAGAAGTAGCTTGATTTCTAATCGTTATCAGAATTCATTCACATGTTTCAGTAGTATTGCTTTTTTTTTCGTTGTACTCACGACTGTGCCGCTCAGTAACAGGCTTCACTGGACTTGGGGAACATGTGATGTTCTACTCATTTTTTTCTTTTCTTGCTTGAATCCCGAGAAGCAGAGCAAATCTCACTCTCACTCTCTCCCCCCCCCCCCTCTCGCTCGCTCACTCATGTTTCCTTCTCGGGAGTGCCCACTGTCAGGGCACAAAAAGAGCGCTCGCACCAAACATGATATCTGCATATAAATTCTCAAAAGATATCATCTTTCCGTGTAGAATTATATTTCATCTCTGCGCCAGGGTAAAGCTTAGAGAGTACGATGAAGGCTTCGGAATTGGGTTTAATGACAATGATAGGTACACAAATGTAATTTGAAGGAGGAATTCAATAAATGAATGACGATGAAAATGTCTATAAGAGCTGAGATTGCCGGGTTCACTCTTGAAGTTAATCATTTGCTTCTCCGACCATGAGTGGGGGAGACGTCACGGACAGACGCGAGCAGAAATAGGCAGCATCTTCAGAATAGCCATGGAGTATAATAGCTCAGAACTGCCTGTGATGCAACGTCATCCCATCTTGCCCTTGCAAGGACTAATGTCTTAATCTCAGCAAAAACCTCTTCTTTTAGATCAGAATGGAAATGGGCCAATTAGCCATCGATCGTGGCGGAAGCACGAACCAGATTGGTCATCCACTTGGTGCGCAACGACAGCCAGGCTTTCGGGGATGCAAGGTTCTTTTTTAAAATTTAGACTTAAAATTTAAATTTGCCAATAATTTCCAAGATCCTTCAGCAGCAAGCGCTGGAAGTGCGAAGAGAATGGTTGCCGGCCTAGAGAGTGACAGCCCGGGTGGAGGCCGCCGACGGAGCGCGAGCGTCGGAGCTCCAGGCTCTCTGCAACGGGCGCGCACCGCTCTTCCACTCTCGCTTCTCCTCGCTCACCCGCACATCATCGACCCTTGCACGGCCACGCAGCACAAACTCGTCCTGAACACGGTTGGAACTCATAGGAGATGGTGAACACTGCTTGTTGCTAGTAACTTTTTAACTTTTGCACGGATTAGGTTGTAACTATAAGCTACAGATCTTCCTACGTGTATATATAGTTTGTGCAGCCAGTCGTATCTTGACCAGAGCTATCATTTCCTGAAGTGCTTCGAATGACACAACTTGTCTCATGCCCTTTTCAGGAGGCACTTGTGTCCTTCGACTCGCTCGCCTCGCCATCTCTTCAACGGCCAAGGTCCTCTTCAAACGGAGACGCTGAATCATTAGCACGAGAGAAAAGGTTGCCCTTCTAATAAGCAGGATTGCAAATCCAAGAAAGAAACATGGCATAGCCCTTGAAAACACATGCACGATATAAATGCAGCTGAAGTCTCTCGCAAGCATTCAACGAAGCACGCGCATAATCTCATAAGATAAAGTGCTTCAGAGGAGCTTTGAGATCAAGTTTGAAAGGGCAAAAAGAAGGATAAAAAATTTGTTTACTTGCAGAGACGAATCGCGCGAAATTGTAATCAACTTGCTCGAAGAGGAAGAAGAAGAAAAAGAAGGAGAAGATGAAGAAAGCAGCACTGATACTCTTGCAGTTAACAGCAGTGGAAACCATTATGAGAAAGACAATAGCCACGCAGATAATTCAGCAGTCTCTGAGGCCGGAGACAAACCTCGTGGGAATTCAACTCATCCATCCCCAGACAAAGACAGCATCACAATGTCCATTTTCATGTTCGACGAACGTTCAAAGTAGCGTAAAAAGCGTGACCAGAATAACCGCCGATTAACTGCTATTTAGACTTTCTAGCCTGCGTCGATGTTTTTTATTCTGCGTTTCGTGGATAATTTCAGATAAGTAAAAGATAGGGCAACTCAAAAACTGAATAACCCTTGTAAGTCCACATTGGCTTCGTCTTATCGTCCAGGATTTCCTCTCTCTGAGATACATACAAGGACATCGTACACAAGTCAAGTCGTAATGTCTTAGCCCAGACAAAGTATTCTCCTTGCATCTCTGAGTACTCAGGTCAATCAAGAACGCTATTTAGTGAGGACACTATCTTCGATCCTTAATATGAAATAGCACCACTGGCGACTGATCCTGACTTCTCGTTTTTGCAGTTTGCTTATTGAATCAATGAAATGGCAAGTCAAAGCCAGGGCGGCTTCGATAAAATCCGCGACTCTCCGATATGCTGTGATGTTACTTGGTTGGACACTCTTCGAACACGGTAGACGAGGAAGCTGCTTAGTATTAGCAGAAATTGCCATAACATCTTCTAGACATTTTCAGTGTTGATCACCAATAAGTCCGCTGGAGATATCCAATTTGGTCGTTAGTTGGCTGTGCATCATCAGACGAACTCCTTCTTCTCTCAATTTCAGCTCCTGTTGACGGATAAGCTCAAGTCCCTGATTCCCCTCGACTTTCATGTTTTGCTTTTTGCTACCGTCAAGAAAGGAGAAAGAGAAGTAAGAACTCTGACAGGGAGGGATGTTCGGAGAGAGAGAGAGAGAGAGAGAGAGAGAGAGAGATTAGACGCGCCTGATCTTATCCAATTTGCCAAGCTCAGCTTGCATTTCCAGAATTTTGCATATCGTAAACAGCGAGTTTAATAACGATAAACACAACTGAAGAGAAGTAGCGATTATTGGTGTAATGACATTCGGGAGATCTAAGCTCTGCGTTATTAGATTCCTAATGTAAGCTGAACCTAGAACGAGAGATGTTGTGCTCAAGGCAAAAATTATTGAGCGTTCTTTCAGGCGGAAATAAGAAGGTTACTTCTGGAAAGTAAGCAAAGATTGCTGAATGACATTTGAAATATGCGCTTTCGTGGGAAGTTTCGCAATTTTGCAACGAAAAGACGACGGATCTGGGAGTGAATTATTGTCACTTTGCATTTGTGAATGTTTCGTTTTTGGCCAGGACTATTGATGGAGTCAGCGAGACGCCACTTCACTAACCAACGGCATCAACTCCATAAGCGGTGCTGCCGGCCATGAAAATATGCTTCTACCTCTTGATTGTGTTAAGGGTCCATCGAACGGGCCACCACTCCAGCTTCCCCTTCTCCTTCTAACCTCGTGGCTTCCCCCCACGCGTGTTCCTCTTCTCTTCCACTTCATCCACACTCTGCTCAATGGTGCTATAAGCATAAGTGGATCGCCGGGACAGAAGAGCAAAAGACCGGGATGTTGAATGATGGAAACACGAATAGTGAAAGACAGAGGGAGAGAGAGAGAGAGAGCGACTTCATCGAAAAGAGAGAAATAAAAATATTCAACTTTTGCCGTGACGATGTTACGCTTTTGAATAGAATTTCCACTCTCCATGCAACAAGCACGTTCATCTTTTTTTTAAATTCTCTGCTAATGCAATGTCGTAGAATTGCAACAGAAACCTTCTCCAACGTCGGGTTAGTGGGAGTGGCTTTAAAAAAGGACGGGAGAGTAAAGGTTGCGAGCTTATTAGCTGGCGGCGATTAATCCACAGCAAGATTGGACATCACTTTTTTCTTCTTCTTCTTCTTCTTCTTCTTCTTCTGCCACGTCACTCCGGCTTGCCCAAGTCCGCTATGGCTCAAGATAAGGAATAAGGAAGATTGCCTCCTTTTCTCGTTAACTGGCCTGCGTTGCAAGCGTGGCGACTACACACTGTCTGCATATCTAATCAAGAGATGAACGTGTCGCTTCTTCTTCTGCATCAGTGTGACCGGGTGGCCGAATATATTTCCCTATGTACATACATATGTACATACAGATGACTGGGTGCAAAAATAGATAAACAAAAAAATTAATAAATATGTAAAAAATGAAAGCAAGACAAAAATTTTTAAATCTAAATGTATGCTTCTTTTTGCTTGTTCTGATTACCACCATCAAGAAGAACGCCTACGAAAGACTGAATCCACTTATAATCTGTGCTATGTGAAACTAGTCCTCCCCGCAATCAAGTAATGACTTGGCCTGATGCCTCTAATCAAGTGCTTCGTAGAAATACTCGGCGACCGAGAGAGTAACCGAGAGAGTAAGAGAAAGAGAGAGAGAGAGATCAGAGAGGAATTAAGTAAAAAGAATGAAACTAACTAAATACCCCGTTCTTCTTCATCGTCTCCTTCATCAATCTTGAGTCACAAAGTTTACAGGAAATGAAAGGTTGAAGACGGAAACTCGTGGCCTCTTCATTAGAGAGGGGCCACTTGATACCCCCTTTTCAAGAGTGTGCGATACTGCTTTTTGTGCCACAAATGGTTTTTTTTTGTCTTACAAAGATGTGTTTGTCTTGAATCACAGCAGTCATTAAACGATCAAAAAATGCACTTCAGCTACATATTGGGGACATGTTTACACCAATTAGACTAATTACAAATATTGAGGCAGTCAACATGCTTGTGATTATGCTCTCTTTTCCTCCCTCAAATAAGTGCAATTCATTGTTTACTATAATACCTTTCACATGGTTATTTAACAAGAGCAGACGATGGATCTGGCGTTATCTGAATTTGAAGTTCCATTAGTGTCTGCAGAATTTGTCGGTGTTTAAGAATACTTTTCCGGTTAAATCATGCTTCTTCCGCATAACATCATGGTGCAAGTCTTTTTATAAGCCCTTTCAGGAACTCTTTTTTAGTGCCTTGTATACCTCTCTTTTTTTGCCCAGATCTGGGGTGAGATAATCCCTTCCAAATTGCGAATCTGAATCCTTGGCCAATCTTGTCATCCTTCACATGTAATAAGTGTACAGAACAGAAGCCGCTCCCTTGATCCCATAGATGTTGCATACTCATACACTTCCCAGGTGGTTTCGAGGCTAATAAAAAGTGGATGAAACAGATTTACGGAGGAAAAAAATGAAACGCAGAGTTCTGAGTACGAATTTTAAGCAGAAGAGTGTAGTAGCCAGAATCCCTGATCTCCCAGTTCCACAAAGTAGCGCGTAGTCAGAAAGACTCAGCGATGACAGCGTCCTCATACTCTCGCCTATTTGCATCTCATTCACCGGAGACAGCGTGGGAGGTGGTATGTATTACTAAGTAAGTATTTGAAATGTTTAAAGACAGGGGACCGGGGGCACTGCACTAATGGTGAGACGGACAAGCACGACAAATTTCGTACCCATGGCCAACCTAAAGAAGACAAGCTCCTCTAACGAGTTCATCGAACAGAAATCGCTATCTCATACCGCATTGATGGTATAAGTGCAATAGAAAGCTGCTTTCGAGAAGATATTGTAGAGAAAAAAGAAGGTAAGGTACATATGAAAGTGCGAGAGAGAAAGAGAGAGAGAGAGAGCGAAGGAGAGACTAAGAGATATAGAGATAGAGAGGAAGGAGATATCTGAAGAAGTGAGCTTATGCTAAGTGGGCGAAGCGTCGCGGGGCCGTCCGGGCGGTGCTCCACCCCTCAGGCCACGCCCAATTCTGGATGGCCAAGAGCTCCAGCGAGCTCCCTGCTCGCATTCGAATTCCGAATCCTTTCAGAGAAGACGTCGGTCTTCCTTGCCTTCTCTTAGCTTTCTTCCACTGATCAGCTCTCTCTCTCTCTAATCTTTGATAAAAAATAGACTGCCTTCTTGACTTTTTGCCATTTCTTGTTGTGTGACATTGAGAAAAGATTCAATCATTCAAGGATCACTCGTCAATCACCTTCAAGAGATGCAATCATATTTTCTAAACTAATCCGATACTCGATCCAAGAGATTAGAAAAGTTAGCAAGCCTAATGTCATTTATGATCAAAACATTTCTTCCATCATAAGAGTCTCTCTCTCTCTATCTCTATCTCCCTCTCGCTCCTCACTCTCATTCTAACTCTCTCACCCTCTTTCTCTCTCACATGCTCCGCCCGATTCCGCAGAGATTCAATCATGGCGCCGTAGTTTCATTCCACTTCTTACATTTCTGTCTTCCACTCTTCTGTCCATTTATGTGAATTCTTCCCTGGACACCTCCATATTGTCTGATGTTGTCAATGGCCACTATTAGATTGATAACTATTTGCTGTCTTTCGTGCCAACACACACGTTGCTTACTATGCAATGTTTCTTGGGAGCAAAATACATCTGTTCGTGGAATGCTTACAGCATGCCTCTTACTCACCATCCTCATCATCTCTTTCCAGGTGGTCTTCCTTTGCCAGACGGCGCAAGACCACGAACGGAGGAAAGGAACGTGACACGGCAAAGGGAGAAGCTCGACCAATCAAGCTTGCCCAGCTCCGCCCACTTCTAGCTGAAACCTTCTTCGCTTGCCGCGAAGTAAACCAACAGAACTCTCACGATGCAAAACGTCATCCTCCTCGCCATGCTCTTCCTCTCCATTCTACTCGCAGCCAGTGCAGTTAGTACTTTATTCTTACTATGATTATCATTATCATCATTATTTACACAGTTTAAAAGATCAAGGAATGAAATTCACACAAATTAAAGTATTCCTGCACATCAACATATTTTGCTATCGAGGGCTTCAGAGTCTTGTTTTGAATATTTGCCTTATCATTCTTCGGCTCACGTACAATTACAGAAAAGCGCGTGGAAAGAATTGTACCCAAATGAGCTTTGTCGGAGAAAAAAAAATATTGTGCCAAAGAGTGCCAACATATTTATTTCTTCTTTCTTTCTCTCTCTCTCTCTCTTTCTCTCTCTTTCTCTGTCTCTGTCTCTCTCTCTCTCCTCTGCCTTCTTCTTTGTCTCTGTCTCTTTGTCTTTCTCTCTCTCCATGTTGACAAATGTCAGGATGCTCGGTGCAATTAGCAAACTCTTCTTCTTTCGCCTTTTCTGTGACCGGATCTGCCACCAATAAAACACGTGCATGTAACACTAACGAGCACTTCAAAGATGCGTTCTTCGAATTTGCGTTTGCGCACAGAACCAGCAATTTACAACGCCTTTTACCCAAGAGTAGATTATAGCATAGAATTATTATTCGTATAACAAACCTTATGGTGTCGTAACGTGAGGTTTTAGATTGAATTGTGGTTTAATAAAAAAAAATATTTGTAATTACAGGTGCCGATCGGCAGCAAGGAAGAGACGCCGTCATCTCTCGCCGCCGAAGACGAAGGCACCATTAAGAAGCGTTTCGACCCGCGTGCCTACCCAATGACATTCGGTCTGAGCACTTTCTCACTCCCCCACGATGCTAAACTATACATATGTATGTACATACATAGAATATTGGCATTCTTTTCTGTGCGTGTGAAAAGTTTCTGCAAACTCATAAATCCCATGGTGGAAAAGTTGCAATAGAAGGCTAAGGCGTTTGGATAATCTTGCGTGGAAAGCGGATATTGCTCTCGGAGTTTTCATATTGGCTTCACTGCGTGGGTGTTCAGGGAAATTGTTAATATGTACCTGTGAGAAAGTGAACTATGAATGCACTCACTAATAATCTTATTGCTCATCAGTCTACCAACCACCGCGTCAGTCGCTCACGCTCAGCAATCAGAGCAGGAAGGAAGGACAACTTTCCTTTGTGGAAGAAAACAAAGCTTTTATGGAAGAAGAAGAACAGCAAGCGGGAAATGTCATTTTGTCTGCATAGTCTCGGCAACAATTACACATCCTAAAGTCTATGGTGCTTTTGCTTGTTGTCTGGATTCGTGTGTAGTCAAATAATTATAGGAAGATGTGTGACAGGGAAGAATGAGTGAGAGAAAGATGTTCTCTGTCCCCATCCCACAAGACTCTATTATGTAATCTAAATCATGTTTTCCAGGGAACGCACGAATCGGAAGAAAACAATTTATTTCTTTTTTCCTTCCAGGAAAGCGACGCATATCAGGCGGCCTCGACCCGAACGCCTTCCGCATGAACTTTGGCAAACGCTTCAGTCCCCTCGTCGATCGGCCAATCTACCAGTTCGACGGGGTACGGTAGTTCTTGGATAATTTATTTAAAAAAAAAACAAATCCGGGAAATTTCTGAGAAAGAAAGAAAAGTTTTAGCTATTATTAGCAGCAGAAGATGTTTTCTGAGTTGTCGTGGACGCACTCTGAAGAAGGGGAGGGAGTAGACGGGAGCGTGTAAAGTGGCCATCTCTCCACAAGTGACAAGTGAACATGAGAGAGTTGAATGTGAGGGAGAAGAGAATTCATGCTTTCTAGAGTTGCGTGACGTCTCTGGTCTCTTTCCTACCCTAGCCTGCTGCCAAGAGAGCTTTTTACATTCTTTGAAATGAGTGAAGCACTCCCTCGTCATTAATCACGACTGTTATTTGCACTCTCGAAGGCAAGACGAGAAGTGTAGAAGGAAGTGGCTTCCCGTGCAATCTGCCAGAAACATCTCGACTAGGCATTGGGTGTACTTAGATAGAGAATGAAAGCAAAAGGAGAGAGCGAAGAGAGAGAGAGAGAGAGAGAGAGAGAGAGCGAGAGAGATAGGAGAACCCAAATGTGGAAGGTGCCAAGCTTTCTGCAGCTACACAGGATTATGATGTGATTAGTACGTCGAAATTCCGTAATCCTTTCCGCTGAAAATCCTTGGTATATGCAGACCGGGGAGGGGAATGGAGTACGGTGCACAGGAAGAAAGTGACGAGGTCGTAGTCTTCATCAGTACTCCCCCTGGGGGATGGCGCCTTTTCCGCTTTCGTCTCACCAGACAGAAATCAACAGCCAGGAATGGAGAGAAATTGGGGAAAAATGACATTTGCTTTGCAAAATGGAAAATATCGCGGATTAGGATTATTATTTGCACAGCCACATTTTGTCTGAAATTAGAAAACATGATTTTGCAGCTCTTCGACTACGGCGAGAAGCGCTTCGACGCGCACCACTTCAACATTGGCTTCGGCAGACGGTGAAGAAGAGAAGCGACCGGCCACGGCAGAGGAAGCGGGCGAGAGAGAGGAGTGAACATGGGGAGCAGCACACAACCACCACCACCTTCTCCACTCCTTCCGGGCTGCAGCAACACCAAAGACAAAAGAAGGAGTCTGCTGTCGGCCGTCTGTCTCCACATCCCCTACCTCCCAATATTTTGTAGCCTCTTCCGTTCGGCTTTCGCTTTTCCGCCTAGTTTGCTGCGTGTCTGTTTATGACTCCTTCTCCAGTTTCTCCTCGTTCACGCTTTGTATGTAGTCTAACCAAATCCGAGATGTATTCCATACGGTTCACGTTCCAACTTCTCTCTCTCTCCCTCTCTGTCTCTCTGATATTACTTCTGAAAGGCCAACCTCCTCCGCCCGCTCTTCTTGATTTTACAACTGGGCGAGACAAGACCTATTTTTGTAGAAACACGGCATGAATATGAAGATATAGCTGTAGTTGTTACTGTATGTGTTTCGTGCTTTTTTTTCTCCGACACGCTGTACTGCTTTGTTTTTAGTCTTCTTCTTTCGCTTGTCCTTTTCTCACTCCAAATGACAACGTCTTCATTGACAAAGGCGTATCCGGCTTAATAGCTCCAAGGCAAGCACTCATTAAGTTGTAGCTTCTTACTCTATCTCCGTCGTCCCCCATCTTCATCTGCTTCTAGCAATTCTGAATGTGTATACGTGTAATGAGCATATGGCTTTTTTCGCTCTCTCTGTCAATATTCTCTCCCTCTCCCTTTTGTCACTAACACCTCCTCTCAAACACTCTTTCTTGCCTTTTCTGCCACAATCTACTCTCTCACAAGAACAAAGCTGATCGCCCACTGTTATTTGGCAAGCAGGATACATGCAACCAGATGCAGCGAGCTAGCATCACATAACACAAAGGTGGGCCTGCGGTGGGATAACAAATTCAAGTAGAAAAGCATACATCACAATGAAAATGAACATTCACAAACCCCACGAATCATGGGAAGGATCGAATATGCCCAAAGAATAGTTGTGTGCTTCTCACAAAATGTAGAGATCAATGGAGGCTAAAGGATGGAGTAGTTGTACTTTGAAGTGAGCAGATCAAGTGAACCGAGCCAGAGGGCAACGCTGTTAAGTGGGATGCTGTCTAATTGAAGATAGGTCAAACTTTCTTGCTGCACCACTGGCCGCGATCGGCTGTCCCTTCCCCTTCTCTCCTCACGTCATGTCAGGTGAGCAAAGAGGTTTTGGCGAGGATAAAACGAGCAGAGGAAGAACGAAGTGATGATGGTGATGTGCACCGAAGTAAGAAGAAGAAAATGAAGAAGAAGAAGTGAGGTGGCAGCTGCAGGGGACACAGCGACAGGCGCGCCTGTCAGACCAAGCCACCCCGAGCTTCTTCATCTTCTCTCTCGCTAGCTTATCATTCTCTCTTCTCATTCTTTCTATCTCTCTTCTCTTATTCGCCCTTCTCTCTCTCTTCCTAGTCCTCTCCTTTTCCTGCTCACTTTTCTTCCCTCTCTTCCATTCCCCGGCTACTCATCTCCATCTTCCCTGTACTCGAGAAGCGTATTCTTCTTCCACCTGCCTTTGTACTTGGCTCCTTCTCTACCTTACTCTTTTGTCAATGTCATAACAACTTTGCCATGATCATTCCCGCTATCAATGGTCAAACTAATTGTTTGCTATGCATACAGCTATTTCCACGCTGCGGATAGTTTAATTTGATAGTTCTTCCCGCCTGGGGGAACTATCAGGCCGAAAGCGAGCTGTTGCCAGGTTTCGGGGCTCAATTCGGCTGCTTTTATAGTTAGATTATTCCGAGGTTCTAAATATTTTCCTGCCTGGATTGAGTGGCGCCCTTTTCCAATGTCACCGGTTCGATTTCCTTATTTTTTTCTGTACTTCTTTCCTTCTCTCTCTCTCTCTCTCTCTCTCTCTATCTCTCTTGCTGTCACTCTCTCCTTCGCGTTGTCACACTCATCCTTAACACCCTCTTACATGAAATAATACCATTGTGTTCAGCAGTAAATACCATCGATATAGTACTAAAAGGAGAGTGATCACCGGAAAATATTTAATGGAGGTTTGAATTGCCGCGTCTGCCGTTTGAGTACTCCCTCTGATTCTCGCGTGCTATTTCGTAGCTTTGTATTCAATATTGTCACTGTGAATAAGTTATTCTTAAAAAAAAAGGAAACACTGTTTTGTTTACATTCACTTAACAGAAAGGAGTAAAATTATACCACTTCTAATTTCAACATTATTTAGTTGATCAAAAGCACGACCACCTCTTCAGCTCTCCATCCACTCTGTAAACCGTGGCCGCAGTACACGAATCGAAGAGTGGGCTGAGAGAGAGAGAGAGAGAGAGAGAGAGCGCAGTGGCAATGTGTCCGTAAATATATATATACATACATTTTTGAACAGCCATTGTTCTACATTCGGGAACACCTTGTTTTCTATACTATAACTTCTAGTTTTTTTTAAGTTACTCGACATGCGTTAAAATAGTTTGTGCAATGCCAAACTTCTCTTCCTTTAATTCCTCTCCCTCTCTCACACGCACTCTGGCTTTTCGAAGAAAAAAAACGTCGTTTCGTCTGCTTCTCGACCTCCTGGTTACTCCGCAAATGAACGTGCAATGTCCGAGCGAACCGAGACGTGGCGTCATGTTGCGAGTAGAAACTTGTGATTCTTACGCGGCACTTCCCCCTCTCCCTCTTTACTCTCTCTCTCTCTCTCTTTCTCTCTCACTCTCTCTCTCTCGTTGCTCCACTCTCTCCTCTCATTCCTTGCCTTGAATGACACAAGGAATGGCATTGCAGTCCGCCAAGAGAAGTGAGAAGCAGCGGTCGTCCCCAGTGAGAAGTGGCACGCGGCGCGTGCATCGCCGCTGTCCGCAGACATGAATGACCGATTCAGAGAGCGAGTCAGGAGACATCTTTGACATAAGAAACGCACACCACTCAGGACACGAGAAAAGCAAAAAAATATTAACATCTTTCATAGAAATGTGCTACAAAGTGCTAATGTATGTAATGCTACAAAATTCTTTTCACGACTGTGATCTCAGCGACCGATGATTCATCACAGAGCAAAATTTTGTCTCATCAAGAAAGATTCATCTAGGAGCAATATTTTGTCGTTTAGTTTGTCTTGAATTAAAAAAATATGCTGAACTCCTTATTGAGGGACTTCATCTAACAATAAGTTATTCCACAAAGTGATAAGAAGAGAGTTTAACAAAGTGACTGTTGCCTTTTCCAGCTGGGTTATCTCTCGGATGAGCTGGACACGCATCTTCGGTCGGTGAGTCCGCAGGGGTCGCGTTCCCCTCGACGCGCCTCCCGCAGTCCGCGACCGCCTAAAATGTATACGCTCATGTCAGCTTTGAGTGTGAACCGTCAATAATCATTTTATAACTTTTTTTCAATAATTCTTAATCGTCATAAGTAATCGTAACAAATTTTCAAAGACTGCCTCCAACACCATGCTTGTTTTCGTCTACTTCCAATTGCATGCCCTGTGCTTTAGACTCCGGAGGCGGATCTCCTGGATGCTTGATTAGATCTCTTTGTTGACACTAAAGTCGCCTGAGGTGCATTATCGTTTCCCTCACCATCAGATATGCTCCGCTCTCTTCTTTCCCAGCTTCTCAGTGCTGTTCTCACCCGAACTTCAGCACATGCTTTTATTCGCCGTTCCCATGCTTCTTCCAGTAAGCAACTGCTGTTTTGCCTCCTAGCAAATCTCTTATCAGATCATCTGGGAACAGTAGCAAGGGAATAGAGAAATGGCAACATCTACTTTAAGCAGTTGTTTTGGTGTGCTAATTAGTTATGCTTTCTCACACAAACGTGGTTACTGTAGTCCACCAGTGACCACCGCTTCATGAAAAAATTCTCAACTATCGCAATTCTGATCTTCCGATCTTCCTTGGAGAAAGGTAATTAAGATGAGGGTGGAGGGGGAGGCGATTTTATCGGAGAAGTAGGAAAAAGTGCCAAAGAAGAGGAGGAAGAGGGCAGATCGGAAGGTGGAAATGCTGTGATGACGAGAGATTCGGTGCCTGGTAGGAGTGGGCAAGGGCTCGGAGGGAGAAAAGGCGCCGGACAGCTGACAAGAGTGGCCAGCTACCCTCTATTGTCTCCACTTTCTCACCCGCTCTCTCTCTCTCACTCTCTCTCTTCCTTGCCCGCCTAGGCAACACTAGCACAAGACTTCCCGGCTTCTTCTTCATATGCTCTTTGCATCTCAACACATTGTTATCCGTCCTCTATTGATCTTCTTCTCCCTTGACCTCTCCATTTCTAATGCTATTTCTTTCTCCCTGGTCACATGTTTCATTTTGAATCTCTTAGTCATCTTCATTCTGCTTTCAGAATGAGCAATCACTGAAGATTGAAGGAGACAATGAAGATTGAGATGACAGGGTGGTGTGATCATGGCAGAGAGGTGGAGAAACAGAGAGAGAGAGAGAGAGAGAGAGAGAGAGAGAGAAAGAGAGAGAGAGAAAGAGAGAATTAGAGAGAGAAAGAGAAGACAGAGAAAGAGAGAAAGAGAATAAGGGAGTGAATGAGACCAAGAGCTTAAAATCAGATCAGACGTCATGCAGGAGTGCTGATATGCTTCCAGTGTGTCTGTCAGGAACGCCTTCCAATTGACACCTCATAAACTTTAGCGCCTCAGAATTAGTCTGAGATGGATAGAGATAGAGAGACAGAGAGAAATAGAGAAAGAGGAGCGGTGAGAAAGTATGAGTAGAAGCTACCCGCCAATGTCCTTGGCGTTGAGCATTCAAATATGACACACTCCGAAGAAGTTGAATGGGACAACGCTTTCGCCAGTTCAAACTACGAACTCGAAGAAACGCACTTTGTTTAACCATAAGCTATGCTAATGAATTCATCAGATCCTTTCTCGTCTCATCTTTCCACTTCTTTGCACTCTTCCTCCTCCTTCTCGGGTATACATTTCCATGGTAGATAACGAGAAGCACTTGAGTACGGATCATTGAGTCGAGATCGCCTTGATAGATCCTCCTGTTTATGAGCTTCTTATGAGCATGACGTATCTGATACATACTGGGGATACGAATGAGGGGGCTTGAGAAAAAAGATAGCTCGACAAATTTCGTAAAATTTTAACAATTTATTTTTTATATAAAAAAATTAATTAATTAGCATTTCCTAATTGAAGTGAGCCGCCGTCTATCGTGCTGCACGACTCGCGTCCGAATATTGCGGCATGGCCGGCGCCTCCTGCTCAACCATCGCTTCAGCATCAGTCGGTAGCCGCCGCCGCTGCCGCAGCAGTCGCGGCCGCTGCCTCAGCCGCGGCATCCGCGTCCGCCTCCCCAGCCGCGCTGTCGCCCAACTCGATCAAGAGCGGCTACGAGAGCAGCGGCGGCGGCAGCAACAGTGGCCGCGGCGATCGCAGCGGCATCGAGTACGGCAAGGTCGGCGCGCCCGGACCCTACGAGGACTACCACGAGCAGAGCGCGCTGCTCGCGATGCTGCGTGCGGCGGCGAACGGTTTATATTCTTTTAAATCGTTCTCTTTTTTCATCGTATCTAATATTACACGTTAATTCAGAGAGCAGCGGCGCACCTCGAGGCCGCGAATCAGAGCTGAAGCGAAAGATTCAAACGCTCGAAGACACGGTGGCCGAGTACGAAAGGCAAAAGTACAACGTCATGGGCACGTTCACAGAGTACCGCGAGCGAGTGCAGGAAAGAGAGAAGAAGCTCGAGGCAGAGTACTCGTCCAAGATTATTCTGCTCTCCGAGGAGGTGCTCTCTGCTAAGAGGGAATTCGAACAACGGATGAAGGCCTTCCAGTCGGTGCAAGTCAGTTGGCATCCACGTCTTTCATGTGCA